>CM075854.1:105348755-106548755 GCA_037975125.1 Latrodectus hesperus
AGATATCACTTCGGACAATTGAGCGCACCATACAAAAACTCACTTTTCTCCTAAAATATACTTTTTATAATAAAATGAATACCACAGTTAGTCTAGAAACATTATTTACTATAAAATTAAACCATTTATTTCTATATCTATTGGCCATTTTTTAAGATATTGAGGAAATTTTGGATTTTGATCTCAAATGTAATTGGGAATCTGAAGTCACTTGTGTCACTTGAGCTTGTCTGTGTGCAAATTCTGGCCATAGGAAACTTATGAAAAACCATATAAAGATTAAGTGTAATAAGGTAATGCTAATTGCAGAATTTTATGTAAATACTTATATTCGTTTTTGTGGGAGATTGAGTTGTTTTTTGCTGAAATACATAAGATATCACTTCGGACAATTGAGCGCACCATACAAAAACTCACTTTTCTCCTAAAATATACTTTTTATAATAAAATGAATACCACAGTTAGTCTAGAAACATTATTTACTATAAAATTAAACCATTTATTTCTATATCTATTGGCCATTTTTTAAGATATTGAGGAAATTTTGGATTTTGATCTCAAATGTAATTGGGAATCTGAAGTCACTTGTGTCACTTGAGCTTGTCTGTGTGCAAATTCTGGCCATAGGAAACTTATGAAAAACCATATAAAGATTAAGTGTAATAAGGTAATGCTAATTGCAGAATTTTATGTAAATACTTATATTCGTTTTTGTGGGAGATTGAGTTGTTTTTTGCTGAAATACATAAGATATCACTTCGGACAATTGAGCGCACCATACAAAAACTCACTTTTCTCCTAAAATATACTTTTTATAATAAAATGAATACCACAGTTAGTCTAGAAACATTATTTACTATAAAATTAAACCATTTATTTCTATATCTATTGGCCATTTTTTAAGATATTGAGGAAATTTTGGATTTTGATCTCAAATGTAATTGGGAATCTGAAGTCACTTGTGTCACTTGAGCTTGTCTGTGTGCAAATTCTGGCCATAGGAAACTTATGAAAAACCATATAAAGATTAAGTGTAATAAGGTAATGCTAATTGCAGAATTTTATGTAAATACTTATATTCGTTTTTGTGGGAGATTGAGTTGTTTTTTGCTGAAATACATAAGATATCACTTCGGACAATTGAGCGCACCATACAAAAACTCACTTTTCTCCTAAAATATACTTTTTATAATAAAATGAATACCACAGTTAGTCTAGAAACATTATTTACTATAAAATTAAACCATTTATTTCTATATCTATTGGCCATTTTTTAAGATATTGAGGAAATTTTGGATTTTGATCTCAAATGTAATTGGGAATCTGAAGTCACTTGTGTCACTTGAGCTTGTCTGTGTGCAAATTCTGGCCATAGGAAACTTATGAAAAACCATATAAAGATTAAGTGTAATAAGGTAATGCTAATTGCAGAATTTTATGTAAATACTTATATTCGTTTTTGTGGGAGATTGAGTTGTTTTTTGCTGAAATACATAAGATATCACTTCGGACAATTGAGCGCACCATACAAAAACTCACTTTTCTCCTAAAATATACTTTTTATAATAAAATGAATACCACAGTTAGTCTAGAAACATTATTTACTATAAAATTAAACCATTTATTTCTATATCTATTGGCCATTTTTTAAGATATTGAGGAAATTTTGGATTTTGATCTCAAATGTAATTGGGAATCTGAAGTCACTTGTGTCACTTGAGCTTGTCTGTGTGCAAATTCTGGCCATAGGAAACTTATGAAAAACCATATAAAGATTAAGTGTAATAAGGTAATGCTAATTGCAGAATTTTATGTAAATACTTATATTCGTTTTTGTGGGAGATTGAGTTGTTTTTTGCTGAAATACATAAGATATCACTTCGGACAATTGAGCGCACCATACAAAGACTCACTTTTCTCCTAAAATATACTTTATAATAAAATGAATACCACAGTTAGTCTAGAAACATTATTTACTATAAAATTAAACCATTTATTTCTATATCTATTGGCCATTTTTTAAGATATTGAGGAAATTTTGGATTTTGATCTCAAATGTAATTGGGAATCTGAAGTCACTTGTGTCACTTGAGCTTGTCTGTGTGCAAATTCTGGCCATAGGAAACTTATGAAAAACCATATAAAGATTAAGTGTAATAAGGTAATGCTAATTGCAGAATTTTATGTAAATACTTATATTCGTTTTTGTGGGAGATTGAGTTGTTTTTTGCTGAAATACATAAGATATCACTTCGGACAATTGAGCGCACCATACAAAAACTCACTTTTCTCCTAAAATATACTTTTTATAATAAAATGAATACCACAGTTAGTCTAGAAACATTATTTACTATAAAATTAAACCATTTATTTCTATATCTATTGGCCATTTTTTAAGATATTGAGGAAATTTTGGATTTTGATCTCAAATGTAATTGGGAATCTGAAGTCACTTGTGTCACTTGAGCTTGTCTGTGTGCAAATTCTGGCCATAGGAAACTTATGAAAAACCATATAAAGATTAAGTGTAATAAGGTAATGCTAATTGCAGAATTTTATGTAAATACTTATATTCGTTTTTGTGGGAGATTGAGTTGTTTTTTGCTGAAATACATAAGATATCACTTCGGACAATTGAGCGCACCATACAAAAACTCACTTTTCTCCTAAAATATACTTTTTATAATAAAATGAATACCACAGTTAGTCTAGAAACATTATTTACTATAAAATTAAACCATTTATTTCTATATCTATTGGCCATTTTTTAAGATATTGAGGAAATTTTGGATTTTGATCTCAAATGTAATTGGGAATCTGAAGTCACTTGTGTCACTTGAGCTTGTCTGTGTGCAAATTCTGGCCATAGGAAACTTATGAAAAACCATATAAAGATTAAGTGTAATAAGGTAATGCTAATTGCAGAATTTTATGTAAATACTTATATTCGTTTTTGTGGGAGATTGAGTTGTTTTTTGCTGAAATACATAAGATATCACTTCGGACAATTGAGCGCACCATACAAAAACTCACTTTTCTCCTAAAATATACTTTTTATAATAAAATGAATACCACAGTTAGTCTAGAAACATTATTTACTATAAAATTAAACCATTTATTTCTATATCTATTGGCCATTTTTTAAGATATTGAGGAAATTTTGGATTTTGATCTCAAATGTAATTGGGAATCTGAAGTCACTTGTGTCACTTGAGCTTGTCTGTGTGCAAATTCTGACCATAGGAAACTTATGAAAAACCATATAAAGATTAAGTGTAATAAGGTAATGCTAATTGCAGAATTTTATGTAAATACTTATATTCGTTTTTGTGGGAGATTGAGTTGTTTTTTGCTGAAATACATAAGATATCACTTCGGACAATTGAGCGCACCATACAAAAACTCACTTTTCTCATAAAATATACGTTTTATAATAAAATTTATACCACAGTTAGTCTAGAAACATTATTTACTATAAAATTAAACCATTTATTTCTATATCTATTGGCCATTTTTTAAGATATTGAGGAAATTTTGGATTTTGATCTCAAATGTAATTGGGAATCTGAAGTCACTTGTGTCACTTGAGCTTGTCTGTGTGCGAATTCTGGCCATAGGAAACTTATGAAAAACCATATAAAGATTAAGTGTAATAAGGTAATGCTAATTGCAGAATTTTATGTAAATACTTATATTCGTTTTTGTGGGAGATTGAGTTGTTTTTTGCTGAAATACATAAGATATCACTTCGGACAATTGAGCGCACCATACAAAAACTCACTTTTCTCCTAAAATATACTTTTTATAATAAAATGAATACCACAGTTAGTCTAGAAACATTATTTACTATAAAATTAAACCATTTATTTCTATATCTATTGGCCATTTTTTAAGATATTGAGGAAATTTTGGATTTTGATCTCAAATGTAATTGGGAATCTGAAGTCACTTGTGTCACTTGAGCTTGTCTGTGTGCAAATTCTGGCCATAGGAAACTTATGAAAAACCATATAAAGATTAAGTGTAATAAGGTAATGCTAATTGCAGAATTTTATGTAAATACTTATATTCGTTTTTGTGGGAGATTGAGTTGTTTTTTGCTGAAATACATAAGATATCACTTCGGACAATTGAGCGCACCATACAAAAACTCACTTTTCTCCTAAAATATACTTTTTATAATAAAATGAATACCACAGTTAGTCTAGAAACATTATTTACTATAAAATTAAACCATTTATTTCTATATCTATTGGCCATTTTTTAAGATATTGAGGAAATTTTGGATTTTGATCTCAAATGTAATTGGGAATCTGAAGTCACTTGTGTCACTTGAGCTTGTCTGTGTGCAAATTCTGATCATAGGAAACTTATGAAAAACCATATAAAGATTAAGTGTAATAAGGTAATGCTAATTGCAGAATTTTATGTAAATACTTATATTCGTTTTTGTGGGAGATTGAGTTGTTTTTTGCTGAAATACATAAGATATCACTTCGGACAATTGAGCGCACCATACAAAAACTCACTTTTCTCATAAAATATACGTTTTATAATAAAATTTATACCACAGTTAGTCTAGAAACATTATTTACTATAAAATTAAACCATTTATTTCTATATCTATTGGCCATTTTTTAAGATATTGAGGAAATTTTGGATTTTGATCTCAAATGTAATTGGGAATCTGAAGTCACTTGTGTCACTTGAGCTTGTCTGTGTGCGAATTCTGGCCATAGGAAACTTATGAAAAACCATATAAAGATTAAGTGTAATAAGGTAATGCTAATTGCAGAATTTTATGTCAATACTTATATTCGTTTTTGTGGGAGATTGAGTTGTTTTTTGCTGAAATACATAAGATATCACTTCGGACAATTGAGCGCACCACACAAAAACTCACTTTTCTCCTAAAATATACTTTTTATAATAAAATGAATACCACAGTTAGTCTAGAAACATTATTTACTATAAAATTAAACCATTTATTTCTATATCTATTGGCCATTTTTTAAGATATTGAGGAAATTTTGGATTTTGATCTCAAATGTAATTGGGAATCTGAAGTCACTTGTGTCACTTGAGCTTGTCTGTGTGCAAATTCTGGCCATAGGAAACTTATGAAAAACCATATAAAGATTAAGTGTAATAAGGTAATGCTAATTGCAGAATTTTATGTAAATACTTATATTCGTTTTTGTGGGAGATTGAGTTGTTTTTTGCTGAAATACATAAGATATCACTTCGGACAATTGAGCGCACCATACAAAAACTCACTTTTCTCCTAAAATATACTTTTTATAATAAAATGAATACCACAGTTAGTCTAGAAACATTATTTACTATAAAATTAAACCATTTATTTCTATATCTATTGGCCATTTTTTAAGATATTGAGGAAATTTTGGATTTTGATCTCAAATGTAATTGGGAATCTGAAGTCACTTGTGTCACTTGAGCTTGTCTGTGTGCGAATTCTGGCCATAGGAAACTTATGAAAAACCATATAAAGATTAAGTGTAATAAGGTAATGCTAATTGCAGAATTTTATGTAAATACTTATATTCGTTTTTGTGGGAGATTGAGTTGTTTTTTGCTGAAATACATAAGATATCACTTCGGACAATTGAGCGCACCACACAAAAACTCACTTTTCTCCTAAAATATACTTTTTATAATAAAATGAATACCACAGTTAGTCTAGAAACATTATTTACTATAAAATTAAACCATTTATTTCTATATCTATTAGCCATTTTTTAAGATATTGAGGAAATTTTGGATTTTCATCTCAAATGTAATTGGGAATCTGAAGTCACTTGTGTCACTTGAGCTTGTCTGTGTGCAAATTCTGGCCATAGGAAACTTATGAAAAACCATATAAAGATTAAGTGTAATAAGGTAATGCTAATTGCAGAATTTTATGTAAATACTTATATTCGTTTTTGTGGGAGATTGAGTTGTTTTTTGCTGAAATACATAAGATATCACTTCGGACAATTGAGCGCACCATACAAAAACTCACTTTTCTCATAAAATATACGTTTTATAATAAAATTTATACCACAGTTAGTCTAGAAACATTATTTACTATAAAATTAAACCATTTATTTCTATATCTATTGGCCATTTTTTAAGATATTGAGGAAATTTTGGATTTTGATCTCAAATGTAATTGGGAATCTGAAGTCACTTGTGTCACTTGAGCTTGTCTGTGTGCGAATTCTGGCCATAGGAAACTTATGAAAAACCATATAAAGATTAAGTGTAATAAGGTAATGCTAATTGCAGAATTTTATGTCAATACTTATATTCGTTTTTGTGGGAGATTGAGTTGTTTTTTGCTGAAATACATAAGATATCACTTCGGACAATTGAGCGCACCATACAAAAACTCACTTTTCTCCTAAAATATACTTTTTATAATAAAATGAATACCACAGTTAGTCTAGAAACATTATTTACTATAAAATTAAACCATTTATTTCTATATCTATTGGCCATTTTTTAAGATATTGAGGAAATTTTGGATTTTGATCTCAAATGTAATTGGGAATCTGAAGTCACTTGTGTCACTTGAGCTTGTCTGTGTGCAAATTCTGGCCATAGGAAACTTATGAAAAACCATATAAAGATTAAGTGTAATAAGGTAATGCTAATTGCAGAATTTTATGTAAATACTTATATTCGTTTTTGTGGGAGATTGAGTTGTTTTTTGCTGAAATACATAAGATATCACTTCGGACAATTGAGCGCACCATACAAAAACTCACTTTTCTCCTAAAATATACTTTTTATAATAAAATGAATACCACAGTTAGTCTAGAAACATTATTTACTATAAAATTAAACCATTTATTTCTATATCTATTGGCCATTTTTTAAGATATTGAGGAAATTTTGGATTTTGATCTCAAATGTAATTGGGAATCTGAAGTCACTTGTGTCACTTGAGCTTGTCTGTGTGCGAATTCTGGCCATAGGAAACTTATGAAAAACCATATAAAGATTAAGTGTAATAAGGTAATGCTAATTGCAGAATTTTATGTAAATACTTATATTCGTTTTTGTGGGAGATTGAGTTGTTTTTTGCTGAAATACATAAGATATCACTTCGGACAATTGAGCGCACCATACAAAAACTCACTTTTCTCCTAAAATATACTTTTTATAATAAAATGAATACCACAGTTAGTCTAGAAACATTATTTACTATAAAATTAAACCATTTATTTCTATATCTATTGGCCATTTTTTAAGATATTGAGGAAATTTTGGATTTTGATCTCAAATGTAATTGGGAATCTGAAGTCACTTGTGTCACTTGAGCTTGTCTGTGTGCAAATTCTGGCCATAGGAAACTTATGAAAAACCATATAAAGATTAAGTGTAATAAGGTAATGCTAATTGCAGAATTTTATGTAAATACTTATATTCGTTTTTGTGGGAGATTGAGTTGTTTTTTGCTGAAATACATAAGATATCACTTCGGACAATTGAGCGCACCATACAAAAACTCACTTTTCTCCTAAAATATACTTTTTATAATAAAATGAATACCACAGTTAGTCTAGAAACATAATTTACTATAAAATTAAACCATTTATGAAACCATTCATTTGAATATCATTTGGACATTGCTTGAGATTTACGGTAATTTTGAAATACTCTAAGAGAGAATCTGAAGTCAACCGCACCATATGAGTGCACTCGTTTCAAAACATCATTCACAAAAACTCGTTTCTCTCCTAAATTATATTTTATATAATAAAATAAATCCCACAGTTAGTCAAGGAACTTAATTTACTTATAAATGGAAACATTTATTTTTATATCCATTGGGCATTTCTTAATGGGAATTTTGAAATAATCTATGCGAGAATCAGAAGTCACCTGCAGCTAATGGGTCTACTACACCAAAACTAATTTTTCACCTAAACAATATTTTATATAATAAAATGAATACCACACTTTGTCTAGTAATATCATTTACTACGAAATGAAACCATTTATTTGTATATCCATTAGGCAATTCTTGAGATATTCGGGAATTTTGAAATCAATCTAAGCGAGAATCAGAAGTCACTCGCACCATATGGGCGCACTACACAAAAACTAGATTTCTCGTAAATTATATTTTATATAATAAAATTAATCCCACAGTTTGTCTAGGAATGTAATTTACTACTAAATGAAAACATTTATTTGTAAATCCATTTGCCATTTCTTAAGATATACGGGAATTTTGAGACCAATTTAAGCGAAAATCCAAAGTCACCCGCACCATATCGGTTTTCTACACAAAAACTCATTTTTCTCCTAAACTATATTTAAAATAAAAAAAGGAATACCAAAGTTAGTCTACGAATGTAATTTATTACTAAATGAAACCATTTATTTGTATATCCATTGGGCATTTCTTGAGATATACAGTAATTTTGAAATAATCTGAGCGAGAATCAGAAGTCACCCCCACCAAATGGGCTCACCACATAAAAACTCATTTTTCTCTTAAAATTTATTTTACATAATAAAATGAATACCACAGTTAGTGTATGAATGTAATTTATTACTAAATGAAACAATTTTTTGGCAATCCATTTAGTATTTCTTAAGATATACGGGCATTTTGAAATCAATCTATGCGAAAAGCAGAAGTCACCTGCACCTAATGGGCTTACCACACAAAAACGCATTTTTCTCCTAAACAATATTTTATATAATAAAATGAATACCACACTTAGTCTAGTAATGTCATTTACTACTAAATGAAAGCATTTTTTTGTATATCCAATTGGCTTTTCTTAAGATATACGGTAATTTGGAAATCAATCTAAGCGAGAATCATAAGTCAACCGCACCATATGGGCGCACAACATAACAAATCATTTTTCTCCTAAATTATATTTTATATAATAAAATGAATACCATACTTAGTCTAGGAAAGTAATTTACTACTAAGTGAAACCATTGATTTTTAAATCCATTGGGCAATTCTTGAGGTATATCGGAATTTTCAAATCAATCTAAACGAGCATCAGAAGTCACCCGCACCTAATGGGTTTACTACACCAAATCTCATTTTTCTCCTAAGAAATATTTTATATAATAAAATTAATACCACACTTAGTCTAGTAATGTCATTTACTACTAAAGAAACCATTTATTTGTATATCCACTGGGCAATTCTTGAGATATACGGGAATTTTGAAATAATCTAAGAGAGAATCAGAAGTCACCCGCACACTAAGGGCGCACTACACAAAAACTCATTTTTCTCCTAAATCATATTTTATATATTAAAATGAATACCATAGTTAGTTGAGGAATGTAATTTAGTAATAAATGGAAACATTTATTTTTATATCCATTGGGCATTTTTTAAGATATAAGGGAATTTTTAAATCAATCTTAGAGAAAATCAGAAGTCACAGACACCATATGGGTGCACTACACAAAAACTCGTTTCTCTCCTAAATTATATTTTGTATAATAAAATAAATCCCACAGTTATTCAAGGAAATTAATTTACTAATAAATGAAAACATTTATTTTTATATCCATTGGGCATTTCTTAAGATATACGGGAATTAGGAAATCAATCTAAGCGAGAATCAGGAGTCAACCGCACCATATGGACGCACTACACAAAAACTCATTTTTCTCATATATTATATTTTATATAATAAAATGAATACAACAGTTATTGTAGGAATGTCATTTACTACTAAATTAAACAATTTTTTGGATATCCATTGGGCATTTCTTAAGATATACGGGAATTTTGAAATCAATCTAAGGAAAATCAGAAGTCACCTGCACCTAATGGGCTTACTACACCAAAAGTCTTTTTTCTCCTAACCAATATTTTATACAAAAATATGAATACCACAATTAGTCTAGTAATGTCATTTACTACTAAATGAAAACATTTATTTGTATATCCATTGGGCGATTCTTGAGATATGCGGGAATTTTGAAATCAATCTAAGCGAGAATCAATAGTCACCCCCATTATTTGGAAGCCTTACACAAACACTTATTTTTCTCCTAAATTATAATTTATATAATAAAATAATTACCACAGTTAGTCTATGAATGTAATTTATTACTAAATGAAATCATTTATTTGTAAATCCATTGGGCGTTTTGTAAGATATACGGGAATTTTGAAATATTCTAAGCGAGAATCAAAAGTGACCCGCACCATATTGGCGCACTACACAAAAACACATTTTTCTCCTAATTTATATTTCATATAATAAAATAAATACCACAGTTTGTCTGAGAATGTAATTTACTACTAAATGAAACCATTCATTTGTATATCCATTAGGCATTTCTTAATATATACAGTAATTTTAAAATAATCTGAGCGAGAATCAGAATTCACCCCCACCGTATGGGCTCACAACATAAAATCTCATTTTTCTACTAAATTATATTTCATATAATAAAATGAATACCACAGTTAGTTGAGAAATGTAAATTACTACAAAATGAAACCATTTATTTGTATATCTATTGGGTGTTTCTTACGATATACGGGAATTTTGAAATCAATCTTAGCGAAAATCAGAAGTCACCTGCAGCTAATGGGTTTACTACACCAAAACTCATTTTTCACCTAAACATTATTTTATATAATAAAATAAATCCCACAGTTAGTCTAGGAAATTAATTTACTATTAAATGGAAAAATTTTTTTTATATCTACTGGGCATTTCTTAAGATATATGGGAATTCTGAAATAATCTATGCGAGAATCAGAAGTCACCTGCACCTCACAGGTTTACTACACCAAATCTCATTTTTCTCCTAAGCAATATTTTATATAATAAAATTAATCCCACACTTAGTCTAGTAATGTCATTTACTACTAAAGAAACCATTTATTTGTATATCCATTGTACAATTCATAAGATATTCGGGAATTTTGAAATCAATCTAAGCGAGAATCAGAAGACCCCCGCACCATTTGGAAGCCTTACACAAAAACTCATTTTTTCCTAATTTATATTTTATATAATAAAATGAATACTACAGTTAGTCCACGAATGTAATTTATTACTAAATGAAACCATTTATTTGTATATCCATTGGGCATTTCTTAAGATATACGGGATTTTTGAAATAATCTAAGCGAAAATCAGAAGTCACCCGCACCATATGGGCGCACTACACAAAAACTCATTTTCTCCTAAGTTATATTTTATATAATAAAATAAATACCACAGCTTGTCTAGGAATGTAATTTACTACTAAATGAAACCATTCATTTGTATATCCATTGGGCATTTCTTGAGTTATACGGGAATTTTGAAATAATCTAAGCGAGAAAAAAAAGTCACCCTCACCATATTGGCGCACTGCACAAAAACGCATTTTTCTCCTAAATTATATTTCATATAATAAAATGAATACCACAGTTAGTGTAGGAATGTAATTTACTACTAAATGAAACAATTTTTTTGCTATCCATTTGGCATTTTTTAGGATTTACGGGAATTTTGAAATCAATCTAAGCCAAAATCAGAAGTCACCTTTACCTAATGGGTTTACTAGTTTACTACACAAAAACTCATTTTTCTCTAAACTATATTTTATATAATAAAAGGAATACCACGGTTAGTCTGGTAATGTAATTTACTACTAAATGAAAGCATTTTTTTGTATATCCAATGGGCTTTTCTTAAGATATACGGGAATTTGGAAATCAATCTAAGCGAGAATCAGAAGTCAATCGCACCATATGGGCGCACAACATAACAACTTATTTTTCTTCTATATTATATTTTATGTAATAAAATGAATACCACAGTTAGTTTAGGAATGTAATTTTCTACAAAATGAAATCATTTATTTGTACATCTATTGGGTTTTTCTTAAGATATACGGGAATTTTTAAATCAATCTAATAGAAAATCAGAAGTCTAAGAGAAAATCAGCACCATATGGTTGCACTACACAAAAACTTGTTTCTCTCCTAAATTATATTTTATATAAAAAAAAAATCCCACAGTTAGTCAAGGAAACTAATTTACTAATAAATGGAAACATTTATTTTTATATCTATTGGGCATTACTTAAGATATATGGGAATTTTGAAATAATCTATGCGAGAATCCGAAATCACCCGCACCATATGGGCGCAATTCACAAAAACTCATTTTTCTCCTAAATTATATTTTGTATAATAAAATGAATACAATGGTTAGTGTAGGAATGTAATTTACTACTAAATGAAACAATTTTTTGGATATCCATTGGGCATTTCTAAAGATATACGGGAATTTTGAAATCAATCTAAGCGAAAATCAGAAGTCACCTGTAGCTAATGGGTTTACTACACCTAAACTCCTTTTTCACCTAAACAATATTTTATATAATAAAATGAATACCACACTTAGTCTAGTAATGTCATTTACTACGAAATGAAACCATTTATTTGTATATCCATTAGGCAATTCTTGAGATATCCGGGAATTTTGGAATCAATCTAAGCGAGAATCAGAAGTCACCCGCACCATACGGAAGCCTAACACAAAAACTTTTTTTTCTCCTAAATTATATTTTAGGTAATAAAATGAATACCACAGTTAGTCTACGAATGTTATTCATTACTAAATGAAACCATTTATTTGTATATCCATTGGGCATTTCTTAAGATTTACGGGAATTTTGAAATAATCTAAGCGAGAATCAGAAGTCACACGCACCAAATGAGCGCTTTTCACAAAAACTCATTTTTCTCCTAAATTATATTTTACATAATAAAATGAATACCACAGTTAGTGTAGGAATGTAATTTACTACTAAATAAAACAATTTTTTTGCTATCCATTTGGCATTTTTTAAGATTTGCGGGAATTTTGAAATCAATCTAAGCGAAAATCAGAGGTCACCTGCACCTAATGGGTTTACTACACAAAAACTCATTTTTCTCTAAACTATATTTTATATAATAAAAGGAATACCACCGTTAGTCTAGTAATATAATTTACTACTAAATGAAAGCATTTTTTTGTATATCCAATGGGCTTTTCTTAAGATATACGAGAATTTGGAAATCAATCTAAGCGAGAATCAGAAGTCAATCGCACCAAATGGGGCACAACATAACAACTTATTTTTCTCTTATATTATATTTTATGTAATAAAATGAATATCACAGTTAGTTGAGGAATGTAATTTACTACAAAATGAAACCATTTATTTGTACATCTTTTGGGTTTTTCTTAAGATATACGGGAATTTTTAAATCAATCTAAGAGAAAATCAGAAGTCACACGCACCATATGGGTGCACTACACAAAAACTCGTTTCTCTCCTAAATTATATTTTATATAATAAAATAAATCCCACAGTTAGTCAAGGAAACTAATTTACTAATAAATGGAAACATTTATTTTTATATCCATTGGGCATTTCTTAAGATATATGGGAATTTTGAAATAATCTATGCGAGAATCAGAAGTCACCCGCACCATATGAGCGCACTTCACAAAAACTCATTTTTCTCCTAAATTATATTTTATATAATAAAATGAATACCACAGTTTGTCTAGGAATGTCATTTACTACTAAATGAAACGATTTATTTGTATATCTATAGGGTATTTCTTAAGATATACGGGAATTTTGAAATCAATCTAAGCGAATATCAGAAGTCAACTGCACCTAAGAAAAAAAAAAAACAAATTTTCATTTCTGTGTTTGGAATTTTTTAAAGTGAGGTGAGTTCTCAAGTCTTCCCTCTGTTCTATTACCTCGCTACTAGGATTTTCACCTTTCAGCGTTACAAGGGTGTACGTTTTGACACATTTATATCACTGGGTATCAGGTTGGTGTTCCATCGTGAAAAAAGTAATATAAATATTAAAATACTATTATTTTAAAACTTTTATTTAAGATATTTAGTGTCACTTGATTGTTTTACATACAGCATTAGTGCTGTTACAGTAAAATATGTAGCTTTAATTTCATACATTATTTATAACAACAATTTTTACCATCTCCACTTCTGTTGTCATGGTGAACAAATATATTCATAAAAATCAACCAGTATTTAATAAACAATATTTTTATATTTTGAAATATTAGATATTTTCTCTTAGAAATAATACCTAATTTTATTTCACAAGGTATAAACATATTTAGATGGGATCTTTCAATTGTGCAGATTTCTAAGTGCATCTGTACAGTTCTTAAAATCCTTTCTGAAAAAATTGTTTATTGTTATTTCAAGTTTTTGAATTGGAAATATACAATTCATAAAATTGTAGACTTGTTAATTGTCCTAAAATTTTTGTATTGTGTACAAATTTTAAATCTTGTGTGTAAAAATTCAAGCTGAACTCTTTAAAATATTAGTTTTCAAGTTTTTATAACAAGATTGTAGAAAAATAATATACATATTTTCTTATATTAAACTGTCATTAATATTTTTAGAGCTAGTATTTTAACCAAAAATGTTCTTTTGAATTAAGCCTTTTTATGAAAAGCAAGATGCATTGAATGAAAAAATGTTTTAATTTATAACCAGATTATGTGAGTGCAAAATATTAAAAAAGCAGGAACACTTTATTTTTTCAGAATTCATTTCCTCGACTTTCATAAATGTTTTTTGTAATATTATTAAGTTATTTCCATTTCTAGTACTAAAGTCTGAAAAATGGAAATATTTTCAATGACACAGATTATCAATAATTTTTTAATTCAACCGCATTTTCTTTCTTATCATTTAGAAATGATGAACAATAGTTTGAAGAGATTTTGATTCTATCTTACTGTTTTGAAATCATTTTTAACGTCGTAAAGAAAATTGTTTTCAAAAGCTCAATAAATAATTCAACTGTGGATATATTGTAATTGGTTAAATTAAGATATCATATCCTTGCAAAAGAAATAAAAAGAGTTTTACTTAAAGTCTGCCTTACATATTGTACTTAAAAAATTGTTAATTAATCTTAAAATATAAAAGAAAATTATTTTAAATATTTTAACTATAATAAAAAAAAGTATTATTATTCAAGATTGCATTTGTAGGTAAAAGTTTTTTTGTATAAACTTATTATTTTTGTGTCTTAAATATTAAATAGATTTTGCAAATTTAAGTAGCTGCAAATGTGACTTTTTAGTAAATTGTTAATAATTGAAATATTGAGTTTGTCAATTTAAATAGTTTTAAGTTAGTATTAAGAAACTGCTAATAATGCTAGAATACATTGATGGTAATTTCCCTCTGTAAATAAAGATATTTATAATGGGATTGGAATAACGTTTGCAGTTTCAATGCAACTCAAAATTACATATAAATTCTAATATTGTTTTAACGCTAGCTTATTTCATAGACGCTAGCATCATTTTGTCATATTAATTCTTACAAGATTTGATTTAAATGATCGCTGGAAGAGCTCGTTTTTGTTCACAACTTGCATGTCACTTCACCACATACTTTCATTTTTATATTGGTTAAATTTGTGTACCATTTACACATTCAGTTGAGAAGTAGTAGATGAAACAGTATCTTTTTCTATCATTGGTAAATTAAAATTTTGTCAATTAGAAGTAAAAACAAAAGTGAAAGCAATTTGCTTGGCATTATTTATTTTTAAATCATCAATTTTCAGTTTATTAAAAACACTGAGAAAATCAAGTACTACCTTACGTTTTTCAAATAATTTGTTTTTAAGAAATACAATACATTAAAATTAAAGTGAAACCACTTTCTTTTTAAATAAAGCAATTTCGAACACATTAGAAACATAAAGCTACCATATAAAGTATGATCGCAAAAATAATAAATCTTTTACAACCTAAATGAACTGAAAATGGAAAAATAGAAATGAAGAAAATAATCACAATTTGTTTCAGTGAAACAATATTATTTTTGATCAAATAACAATTTTCAGTTTATTTTCATAGTTTCATTAAATATATATTTGTGAGAAACATTGGCTAACAATCTTAGCGTCAGATCTCGCCATACACCGATATAAAAATATCCCCTAAGGATGAAATTTTTCAATACTATATTTTTCATATTTTATGGTTTGCACTGCTTTTATGAATGCTTATTGTAGAAAATAAAATTTCACTTTGTCTAATTATTTTCAGATACAAAATTTTACTTCATTTCGATTCACATATATGGGTAAAAAGAATCTCGAAAACAAAATATGATTAGCTGAGTTTATTCCCTCAAAATTCTCGGTTTTTTCCCAAAATTTCCGAGTAAATTCCCAAGCTTCAAAATTCCCGGGAATTTTACATCTCTACCAGCAGCCGACGACGGTGTTGTGCACAATATGCGGAAAGAAAGCCAGTGACCGTTTCATGTATAAATTAAAGGGCACAGACCGGTGAAAAAATTCGGTGTAAAGTAAGTTACCAATGAAACCGGTGAATAGCCACTGTAATTCCATTAAGCCTCTGCTACTAGGGTAATTTCTAAGATTATCTGGAATTTGAGGGAACTCGCCTTTAGTTAAATTTCTTTGGATTTATGGAGCATTCCGAGGAATAAGATGCCTTCTATTTTTGTTTGTAGTAGAATTTTCTAACAGTTAGAATTCCGTAAAAGTTTAATTTAGTACAAGTGGTTAATTGAAGCACAATAGAGATATTTATTATAACGTAAAACTAGAAATATTTATTAGGTATTTTATGAAAAATCTAGAAATGCAAAAAGCTACAGGGCTTCTTCCTTGAAACAGTATGACTCGAATCTGAAACAGAAAGGTGATTTTGAAACTAATCTTGAAAAGCATTCTGGACCTATTGAATATACCATGGCTGCTGATGGCACTCCAACTATGTCAATAAATGTCTTATGATCTTTTAAGTTCTAACATAATTTTTTATAATTCCATTATATTTTAAATAACATCTTATTCACACATTTTCTTGTAAATTTTCCTCTTCATGCAGTCAAAAATGAAAATTTATTAGTTTAAGATCATCATATAAATGAAGGTCTTGAATTACTAATAGCTCCTTTTTAAATTTTAAAATGGCAAACGATGACCTTTTAGATGATAATGTGACACAAATTTTTTGTCTCAGCAATCAATGTTTCTAATGATTCTTAGAACATCAATGAGAGTGGAGGAGGTAAAAAGCTCTTGTGGGATGAATATAATCAAAGACTGTCCACTTAATTAATCTCAATATGTTTACTAGAGATTTCTGTTTTGTATCTATCTGTCAGAGAAGAACTTTTAAGAAAAAGTGCAAGCTCTTTGATATCAACCTCCTTACTTGATTGAGACTCAAATCAATAAAATATTATTGTGTGTATCATATGATGTAATTTAGAAAGCTTGTTAAAAAAGCTCATTATGTAGCTATTGCAACCATATATATATATATATATATATATATATATATATATATATATATATATATATATATATATATATATATATATATATATATATATATATATATATATATATATATATATATATATATATATATATATATATATATATATATATATATATATATATATATATATATATATATATATATATATATATATATATATATATATATATATATATATATATATATATATATATATATATATATATATATATATATATATATATATATATATATATATATATATATATATATATATATATATATATATATATATATATATATATATATATATACCAGAGCAGAAATAATTTGATGTGAAAGTTAATAATCAGAGGTATTTTCAACATATTTAATCTCTACCCAGGGTGAAAAATGCATGAAAATGATCTATTTACCAGTTATAATGGTTGGTAATTTCACACAGACTGAGGAAATCAATTATCCTTAAATTTTAATAATAGTTGCAAAAATAATTGTTTTATTTAAAGGTTCTGATTAATTCAATTAAACGTTTTTTGTTGTTCTTCTTTAGTAATAAAACATGTCATTAAAGTCAAATATATAACTTATTATGGTTTTAATTTCATTTGGAAGAAAGTTTTGCACAATTTAAATTGTTTTTTTTTTTTTTCCATCACAAATACTAGTAGAAAACCAGTATGAACCTTTAAAATTCAAAGCAATCCTTTCTGCTAGTTAAACTATTTTTACAATTGTCACTGCTACAAAAAATACTCCCTAATTTATCTTCGAATAGTTCAATTATTACAGTTTAGGCTTTTTCTGGCTTTCTAAGGGGAACAGACAGTAGAATTATCAAAAAATTTTCTTATTCTGATAAACAGCATAATGTCTTATCTCTTTCTAACGTTATATTTAATTAATTAATCTGTCAAAAAAAGCTGATAAATGTGAGTAAATAAACATATTCAATAAAATATTTTCTTTTGTGTATATTTTTAAAAAAATATAGTTTTTATTTACAATGCTGTATAAATGCTCTGTTTTCGGATGACTTTAGTTGATATTTTGTTGTTTTATTATTATTTCATAGTTCTATTTTATCCATAAATTTGTCTGATTGTATAAAAATTGTTTAAGAAATTTAAATGTGTAGTGTGAGATAGTTAAAGATTTTGTAAAAAACAGTGAAAAAAATTTGAAAGTATAATCAGAAGAAATGATATCAATGAAAAATAAAGTTCAAATAATCCAGATTCATTTACAGATACACTAGTATCAAAAGTAGAATATCATAACCTGCAAATAATTAAAGAAAATAAATTCCCTAAAACTTTTCAGAAATAGCAAGTTGAACTTCAATTCTATTTTTCTCAAAATACATTTTTTCAGAATGAATTTTTCTGTTTATCAAAATTTCCTATGTAAATATTAAGGGGAGTGTTTTTGATTTCTAGGAAAATAAGTGAGAAATATTTTTATAAAAATACAAATATGAAACTTTAATAATAAATTGTGGGATTGAATAAAATTTATTGTTTTCCTAAATTGGATTGAAATAATTCATTCTATAATTTAGAAAATTTTTAAATTTAAAAGAGAATGCAGTGTTTAAATCGTCTGGATATTTTTCATAGATATATGATAAAATTTCAGAAAAATTTTGCAATAATCGAAACAAATTTTAGAGTTGCATTTTGGTTTTCATATTTTTCTGTCTTTAATATTTTCATAGATATTTTTCCGAGATTTAATTTACTGAAGAATTTTTAATCGTAATATATTTGGAATATTATTCTTCACTTCTTCCTTAAGCACAACCGTCTGAAAACCTTAGAAAACCCAATAAAAAATTAAAATAAAATATAGAATTTCATTGTAGTCCTGATTACATGTTTTAGTATTTTTATTTTTTAGACTATTGAAATGCTGAGCCTGTGGCTATCGCTTCCTGTTGGTAACCTCATTTTAATGCTCTGCTAGTATAACCAGGTAGTTATATATTATGAGAAAGGATTATAATTTTTATTCCTTTTCAACATAAAACTCTGAATTTAGTTTTATTAAAACGAATGACAAAAATGAAAAATTTTACCAATAAGCTATTCTTATGCCATAAAATACGCAGAAATCATATATTTGAGAAAAAATATTTAATCAGTTATCTTAGATGCTTGTATTTGGACTATTATAAGATGACACATAAAAACTTTTTACACGATTGACATCTGAATGTTTAGGAAAGAGATAATATTCCTAAATGAAATTTAAAATATTCGTATGAATTTTTAATAAATAAATAAGTATCTATGCAAAATGAATTTATTCACTATTATTATGAAAACTTAGTTTATCCTTTAGCCTAATTATTTATTGGAATAATGAAAAACGAATTTTAATAGGTATTTTTTTATATTAAAAGGAGTTTTTGATTTATGGTAGGTTATCTTTTATCAGTTCACTGATCCATTTTCTAAGCACAATAAAGCTATAAAGAATATAATCGATATTTTTGTTATCTTCAATGAAACAAATGATTTATTTTAATCTATTTAAATACATTATTGATAATTAAACAAGTTTTATTTAATATTAATATAATACTATCTGTTATAAATTATAAATTCTCCAACAGCTTTTTACTTCAGCAACAGCAACAGTTTCAGCAAGATGCTTTTTCTTTGTTTATTCTTATTTAGTTAGTATTTATAAGCGTACGTAGCATATGGCAAATATGTGAATGGGGACATATTGAACTTTTTTTTGATAAAAAATTGCTCTATTATTATAACAATTTAAATTAGTTTGGCATGAAAGTAAAAGAAATCTTATGACAACAATTTTAATAGTTGCTAAAATAGAATATCAAATAAAAGAAAAAAAAAGAAAAATTTTTAAGTATAAAAACATCATAAATTTATATATATTATTTTAAAAATATTTTTAAATATATTTTGTTTTATTTTTAAATATATTTTAAATATATTTTAAATATATTAAAAATATTAAAAATTTTTTAAATATATTTATTTAAAAATTTAGATTCTTTCTTTCTTTATGTACTTTATTTTTTATTTGTTTAAAATAATTAGTAAAAAGTAATAGATAATGAGTAATATAAATTTATGGAGATTAATTTTCCATAAATTTATATTAAAATATTTTTAAATATATTTTATTTTATTTTTAAATATATTAAAAATATTAAAAAATGTTTAAATATATTTATTTAAAAATTTAGATAATTTCTTTCTTTGTGTACTTTATTTTTTATATTTATTTAAAATTAATAGTGAAAAATAATAGATAATGAGTAATATAAATTTATGGAGATTAATTTTCCATAAATTGATAATATTTATTATGTCTTTTACTTTTTATTCATTACATATAAAATTTAACAACAGGAAAGTTTATTTGTTTATTCTCATTTATTATGATTTAATAAAAGGAATATGTTCTAGACTTTTAATAATTTTTCAGTAAATTTTTTATGAATTTATGATATAAAATTATATAAGCTGAATTGAAAACTTTAAAATTTCAACCACAAACTTATAAACAGAGCAATTGCAATTTTTTTTTCGAAACGAATTAAGAGATTAATATTTTGTCGTTTCATTGTTATTATTATTATTTTGGGCATTTCCTGTAATGTCAACAATAATATTTCTTTTAAAACTGGGCAAAAATCTCAAAGATAGGAAATGAAGCCAATTAATCAAAGCAATATTGCTTTAATATCAAAGCTTATTTTGTTATGTTTATATTATATTGAAAGGATGAAAAAAGGCAACGTTCTAGATGGTATAATATTAATAAGAAATTTCTCACAAAAAATAAAAAAATTGCCAGCAAATTTTAAAAACTGAAGAATTTAAAATAAAGAAAAATGTAATTTTTAAGAAATGTTTTCTTAAATAATTTTTAAGAAAAGAAATTTAAGAAAGAATAGGCATTTTAATTATGAAAATGCGGATTCTCATGTGTCGTCATTAATGGTATTTCTGTAGTCACCAAATAGAAGATGACTGAGGAATAATTTCGTTAAGCTGATTATTTACAATTATATTACTTTACATTTAATTTCTACATACATTTTATATTTTACAATATTATTTGTATTTTATAACAACTTAAACATAGTTATAATTACCACTTGGTATTAGAACAAAAGACATTCTTTTTCTTTGTTTATATCTCACACTTTCTACTGTTGCCAATTCACATTTTAATAGAAAATAAAAAACGATATTTTTGTCACATTAGTTTAATGTAGTAAATTTAAATTTTAATTTTATATTATTGTTATTAGATAAAATTGTTAATACTTAAATATCTTAGAAATAATAGTATTAAATTAATTAATAATAATTATATTAAATTAATTAATATTAATAAATATTAAATAGAAATTAATATCAAATTAATAATAATATCATTTTGACTCCTACTTATGAAAATAAATATACATATATGTTTTACATTAATCGCATATTATTTAAAGTTTTTTAATTATTTTTTTCAAATGTATACTATGAAAAGAAATTCTGCCTAAAAGTTTCTCCAATAAGAATAAAACCTTGCTAAGGAAACCTATTAACTTGTTGGTTGTAAACTTGTTAAAAATATAAACTTGTTTGTTAAACTGCGTACAGTTTTATTATGTTTTGAAGAAGGAACTCCTATTTTAAAGCATAATAAAACAATACAAAGGTATGTTTATTGCTTCTAATATTTTTATTGCATATCAAAATATGAGAGTCCAAAATTTACAGAAATAAATAAAATATTGTCTAAAACTTTTTGTTAAAAACGTTACATATTTAGAGAAATTTCAATAGATGGCAGCACTATGAATCTTAAAAAAAAACTGAACCGTAGACCCGTAACAGAAGTTTTCATTTAAAACTACAGTGTGTACTACAATATGATATATAATATAAAAAGCTAAAATATTCAAAATCAAGGATAAGTCATGTTTCTGCTTAAGATACTATTTTATTAGTGTGATTAAATTTCATAACTGTGAAATTCTGCAAAATATATACTCGCTAGTAAGAATTCTCAATAGAATATATAAAAGATGTTATAGCTTATAATGAAACGATATTAAAATATTACTTTTATTCTGTGAAAGTGTAAAAATAGAATACTTTTTTAATAGAATTTTGAGAAAATGCAAAAAATAAAAATCAAATTTTTTCAGCAAAAGGCATGTAATATTGCAAAAAAGAAACGTTCTTATAATTTTTAGTTGAATTCAGATAGCGACAAAAATTGACAAGTTTATGGAAACGTACATAATAAATATCTACGATTTTTTGGAAAGAGATTAGAAGCTCAAATGAATAATTGAATATTGAACCATAAAACAAATGAGTAAGGGCCAAAAGAAAAAAAATTGAAAATGAAATTAGAATGGCTGCGCAAAAATGAAGTTAAGAAAATTTAAAATTGATTTCAAACAAAAAATTAAAATTTTTAACTGAATTAAATTAATGAACATAATTATTATCTAAGAGCTTGATTTAGTAAAATATAAAGATTTATAACCAAAAATGGAGTATTGGGGAATCAAAATAAAAATGCTACTTACCCAAAAACCTTGTCTCAAACAGTTTTCTTGTCCGCAAGATTCATTAGTTCACCTGACTTAAGAACCCACTTATTCCATTTCAATAAACCTGCTTACTAAATTGTTGAAAAATTCAAAAATCGTGCTGTTATTTAAGAAATGCTTAGGTTTTCACATACCTACTCAAATTTCTAACTTTCGATTAAATTAAACTCAATGAAGAAATTTCTTGGTATTTAAAACGATTTTCATTGTAAGCATAAATAATAAGGCGATAACTAGAAAAATAAATCAACTGTAAATGAGATAACATATATATATATATATATATATATATATATATATATATATATATATATATATATATATATATATATATATATATATATATATATATATATATATATATATATATATATATATATATATAAGAAAATAAATAAATGAAATATACAACTTGTGTAAGATGAATTTTTATCCTGGTTTTTTGAGAAAAAAGAGTTTTTTCATTCATTATTTTTTTAAAGAATACGTCTTTTAAAAGAGTTCCATATTTGATTGAAATTAAAGGCTGCAATTTTAATACAGACGATGTAAGACGCATTATGTGAGCTATTCAGTTTTGAACAGATATTTTAGAACATTGATGATTTATTTAGGATATTATTTATTCCCGTGTATGATTTTTCATGACCTATTCAAGTCATGAACAATTAAAATATATAAACACATATTTGAATTGTCCTTATCTTATAACGTTGGGTTTCTCCCTTTTTTAAATATTATTGCATGAAGTTTTAATTGTAAGCAGCATATGTTACTTTTTTTTTTAACTATACTGTATATTTTTTAAAAAACATTTTTCAATTTAATCTTATTTGTTAAAAAAAATTGTTACGCTGTCGGTGCAAATAATAAACTTTTTTCATATGCAAATGACTTCAGACAACATTTTTTCTCTGAAAAAAGTAAGTAAACGTAGAGGTAAATGTTTCATTCTAACTAAACAAAGACCTTTGTTTTAGGAATATAATAGCTTTCTCGCATTTTGTCAAGAAAATAATACACTTTAAATTCTTCAGAAACAATGAAATTTGGAGAAATTGATAGAAACACGCAAGGTTTTCAGTTCACCCTAAACATCGAGAATGAACAGGTATTCAAGACAAGATGGTTTGTACAAATATTTTCATTTTTTCAGGTACTTGCTCAAGATGTTAAATTGTATTTAAAATATAATTGGCCTATTTTCACATCAGATACCTCTAAACAACAATACAGCTATTATACAACTAAAATCAACACTATCTACAGTAAACTTTACTCTTCCCTCACTACAATTGATAAACTAATACGATTAATATATTTTATAAAGAATACATATGATAGATATTTTTTATCTTTTATATTTGCTATATTTATTTTAATATATTTCGTTATATCTATAATGAAACATATAGATATTTAATAGGTGTACAAAGGGGAAATTAAATGAACATAGATTTGCATCTGAAAATGCAGACGAAGAAAATATAAATTAAAATTGGCAATGAAATTGTACATGTGTACCCCAACACCTGTTCAGGTTACACAAATGATTGCTTAAATGGAAGCAGTATAAAACTACAATGTTGCGAGAAAACTTGAAGTTTCGCAATTAATTTAGCTTAAGTATAATGTTCATTTATATATATATATATATATATATATATATATATATATATATATATATATATATATATATATATATATATATATATATAACTTGTGGTTAAGTTTTACAATACATATTCTATGTCCTTATTACTCTTTATATCTTATGCATACATATAATTATCGAGAGAAATTTGTATGAATATGACTTTGTGAGCAATCACCAATAACTCATAGGCATTTTAACAAAGAGAATGCGTGCTAAACAGTTTTTTAAAGATTATTGATTAAATATTAAGTTCGAAATTGTTTTAGGAGTAACCCATATGTTTGAGAATTCAGTTTTTTCTGATTATTTCGCTTAGGAGGTATTGAGCTTTAATCTGAATATTCTGTTTTACGACAATAATGATATTTTTAGGCTTATAGGAAAATTTAAATTTTATGTAGTCGTTTGTGAGAAGTCTCAATTTAGCACTTTCATTGCATGTCTTTCATCCACATTCGCTTACTTTCACACATAGCCATAAGAAAAAAATAAACAACAGTTTGTTTTAGTTCCTTTTACAGTTAATTTTATTATTTTAGTAGTTTAAATGTTCTTAGACTTATAACTCATCATCTAAGTTGCTAAAAAGCTTAAAAAAATAATTTTGAAAAACTCGTTTATAATTTGTCCCAACTGATCTTTTTAACCGTCGATGGCATATCCAATAGCTGGTTTCTTTACAAATAGCCATTGATTTCGTCCTTTGTTGCGCTATAAGATTCAACTATACCAGAAATGGCCGCGGGCATCAGTGAGTAATAACATCTTTTAATCATTCAAATTATCAAAATGTTGTTTGTGATCTATTTTTTTTTACTTTAAATAAATATCTTGCTTTCATTCTTATTAAAATCTAAAATATTCAAAATATTATCAATTAATGAAACAAGTAATCATTTCTCTTGTAATCATTTTTAAAAGTATTGTTCAATTTAAACGTCCCCACACAAGAATTAAAATAATCAATAAAATGCAGTTTTCAAAGTAATATTCGAAATGTGTATTCAAACTTTATTACAATATTAATTTAGGTACAATTGTTACAGCATTATGTAATAATAATAGAGTATCATTCTTTTACCTTTATTAATAGAATAATTTATAACCGACTACCCTGTAGTAAATTTGTTGATTTCTGCACTACTTAAAATGAACTTCTTTAAAATATGATTTATATTTAGTATACAATTTCTTTTATATATATAAATGTTTTAATATGTAATGTGAAACGCATTTGATCCGTGTTTTTGAATTTCCAAGTATTTTAAGAATGAACAATTATTATTATGTATTAACTTTGATTTAATACATAAATTACATTTTGTATATATCACGTAAGTAATAAGTAATATTAAAAAATTAAACAGAAAAACTTTGTGTTTATTAAAATCATTAAAATTTTAATAAACAATATTTTATTTTATATTTTACAAAAATTATAGTAACTTTTGAAGTTTGAGTTTAAAATTTTAAAGGTGATATATATATATATATATATATATATATATATATATATATATATATATATATATATATATATATATATATATATATATATATATATATATAAAACTCATTAGAAAGAAATTTGATAAGATTTGTGATTTTGAGTTCCCAATTATTTTTAGAATGAGTAAAAAAAAAAGCATTAAACCAGTACCGCCATCTATTGTTATAAATGTTTACTAATTGAAAATCCTGAAAATTAACGGCTTAATAATTTAATAAAGTGATGAAATTTTAATGGAAGCAAATAAAATCAGAAGTAAAAAAAAATTTAATAGACGTATAAGAACTTTCTCAAAGAACTTAATTATAGAAAAATAAAGCTATTCTTTAATTCTTAGATAATATATTATTTATCAGTTAAAACAATACAATAATGTGAACAAAAACTTCATTTATATACATAATTATACTAATTATTTAATTTATAATTGTTATAGTGAAATTTATTTTCTATAGTACAGCACTGTATAATATTTCTTTTTTTAAAGATTCAAATATTAACCAATCGGTGCAAAATAACAGAAATTAAAAGGATATGTTATTTTCAGAAATTATTTATGAATTTTGATTACATCTGTGATGTTTATGATCTGATAGTATGTATTTTTCAATCCAACTTAGAATTTTTTTTATGAAAATGATTGAGTTTATGAGATATTTTTCTTGATTTATTGAAATCTTTCTTCAAAATTTGCCTTGCAATAATTTTATATAAAATAATAAACAAAAATACTCATTTTGTTAGTGTATAGTTCTATTTACTAATTGCTTACATTATCAGATTATTGGTGTTTTTCTTTTAATATCCGTTTATTTCTAAAAAAAATCTCTTGCAGTTTTATACACCAAAAATATTTAGAATAAATTCAAATTTTAAAAGTATCTCCAAAAAATCAACCAAAAGCAAGAGAGGAAAGAATAGGAGCATACCTCAACTTATTTTTAATATATTATTAATGTAAGGTAACATTGTTATCGTATAATTTTTTTAAAAATTTGTAGGCTTCACATTTTTGTATAACATATTGCAGTTTAAAACTGTTTTCTATTGTTTAAACTGTTTTCTATTGTTAAAACTGTTTTCATATTGCAGGTAAATACTGTTTTCTCTTCAGAAAAATATTTTGAAATTTGTAGAGTAATTTGAAAAATGATAAGCTCTTAAAATTTTTTAATTTAGTGAAAAATTTAATTATTGATTTATTTATGAAATAGCAAAGAAAAAGTGTTAATATTGATTTATTTTTATTTCACTATTACCAAAAATGATTCAGCATTTGCGAAGAAAGAACCCTCAAAATATCATTTTTATATTATATAAATAACACACACACTTTATACAGATAATAATAGTAATGTATATGTTTTACAAATAAGTAACTGTCATTCTATAAAAGTTTGTAGATATTTCAAACACAATAGTATTTTTTTAAAGAAAATAATTCTTATAAACAAGTGAATTTAACTTATTTATAAGCATTATTATCAAGTTAAAGTAAATTTAAAATGCTATAATAGAAAATATTTATTATTGAATTTGCTGATAGAGAGTTTTTTTTAATCTTATACATTATCGCTAACTTCTTGTATCTCTCATTTGAATCGAATACAATGATAATGAAAGAATTTTATCGTTTTGCTTATCCTTTTCTTTCAACAAATATATTGATTATGTGGGGATTATGCGTATGTCAATTTTGCATATCAACAAATCACACCTGAATTTTAAAACTATTTTTAACAGAACATTTTTTGTGTTTTCACATTAACTTTTTAATTTGATGCGACTGCAAAATACTATGCTGTATTCCATAACACTGCTTAAGGAAATATTTTGCTTTCTTACAACACCGTTTTCGTCTTATAAATGTGACTAAATAAACTAACAAATGAATATTTTATTTTGTGAGGTGATAGCTTCAGTAAATCAACTAAGTCCTTGCCATCCGCTGTAGTTTGATTTGTTTCTAGCTCTGCAATTTCCTTTTTGTTTTGCACTTGAGGGCTAATTCCCCATCTATGTATTTGAGGGTAACTATGGTTTAAAAAGGATTGCGAACCACTTAAGCACATCAATATCTGAGATGGAATTCACGAAGTGTTGAAATAGGATCAAAGCTTTTTCTCTTTCTACTGATAATCTACATACCGTTTACAAAAAAATATCCATTTCTAAGTAATAAGAAGCATGTAAAGTTGATTATCATTGTAGGAGACACAATTATTCAAAGGATCATGATTAGCAAAACTATTCTTAATGAGCACGATGTTTTCATTAATATTTTTGATCTTATAACAAAGGAGCATACATTATCTCAAAATTTACTCAATCATTAATATTTTGAAGCTACTTCCTTATAAATATTTCATGAAATTTTTAATACAACGCTTTCACCATTTTTCGTTTTTATCCTGTAAATTCCTTATTTCCTGGGAACCACTTTGATGATTAATTAATTCTTTTTAATAATTACGAAACTAATTATAGCATCTCAAAACTTCTCTGTCTCTGTAATTTGAATAAATATTTTGTGAGTCAGAAAATAATATACATGGATTATTTTCTGACTCACATAATATACTGATTTGATGATATTTCCACAAATGTTTCTCATAATAATCATGGAGGCTAAAAAAGAAGGAAAAGAAAGGGGAAAAAGTTTTTCTTAATTTCTAATTAATAAGATTCTCTTAATTTTCTACGTTTCTATGTTTTTAGAATGAATATTATTTAAATTTAAATAGTTTCTTAAGCTACAGCAAGAGATAAGATAATTTTGAAAACTGCTTTTTAATATTGTATTTTTATTAATTTCACTCCGTTTCTTAACACTAGGAAATCCAAATTTTGGAACAATTGACGCTTTCATTAATGATCTGACTTTTATATTATGCGCTGTTTGTGTTTTATTTTTGGTATAAGAATTCTCTTTATAAAATAGCGACACCGTTTTGAGACAATTTTTTTATCGCTCTTTAATTAGCTAATATTTATCAATTAAAAAAAGATGTATAGACAAATTCTTCTATGTCTTCCATTAACGTCATTTTACAATGTTTCATGGTAATGAAATGAGTCAAAAATTTAATGAATATTTGTTGTAATGCCTATCCCAATCTGAATTATTTTTTCATATTTTTATATACTCCTTATGCATATTTATCAGTCATATATATTTTACTATTTAACTCAACGACAGCCTGGTGACTGAATAAATAGTGCTTTGTCCTTTTACTCTATGAGTCGCAGATTCAGCTTCCAGCTAGAACGTGGATGTTTGTCGTAATTCGGAATCTATGGGTGCAATGATTAACCATGCAAAGCAAAAAACCAACCTAAAGTACGTAATTAGTTTGGATTTTATGGTATAACTTAAAATTTTCTTAAATTATGTCATAATAATAAGAACACGAAAATATAAAATATACTTTATTACTATGATGGAATAAAACAAGCATGTAAAACGACATGAATGGTGTTAATTAAATTATATAATTCTGAAATTATTCAAGGGATAGATAATATCAGTTCATAGAAATGTTTTCATTCATTGTATATAAAAATCTTGCACACATCTTCACTTTTACTTTTTAGGAGATGATATAAATAATTTCAGTTACTGACCATGAAGTACAGTGATAAAGTTAATCACTTTATATTCCTGGAATAATTTCTTATGCTGGATGATTAATTTGCTGGAGGGATATCGTTCAAAGAGATTCTGAACCACAACGAATATCTATGTTTGGGTTAAGATTCTAACACCACGACCTATTGAACTAAAGGATAGAGCATTCAACCATCCTTTTGGTCAAGGATATTAAAATATCATGTACTGCTTAAGAGTTTAATAACTTGATTAAGTTGTGTTACTATTAACAATTAAGAGCTAGATGTAATAGTCTTACCTCTTCTCTTCAAAGTATAAAAACTACCTTTTATGAGTACGTCTTGGTAAATGGATGTTACCACTTTCGGAATATGCGATTACATTTTCTAAAAGTATAAAAGTACCTAATTAGCAAACATCAGTTATATATTACAAAGGGTTATAGGGACACAGAAGAGAAAAAAATATGTATTTTCCTATGAAAATGAATAGATACTACGAAAAAAATAATAAAATACTTATTTATAAACTTGACTGATTGATTGATGTAAATGTGTGAAACATGTCAGAATTTACTTGAAAATGATTTTTAACATCAAATCTTAATTGATTGTTGCTAATAGTTTAATTTAATTTAATATATATACATACATTCATATATATATATATATATATATATATATATATATATATATATATATATATATATATATATATATATATATATATATATATATATATATATATATATATATATATATATATATATATATATATATATATATATATATATATATGTATATATAAATATACATATATATATATATATGTATGCATATATATGTATATATATATATATATATATGTATGTATGTATGTATGAACATAATTGATTTAGCAGGGTTTATTCAAAAGGCTTATAAAGTACGAGCTGTTGGTTGGCTGAGTCAGATATTTGGAGACATTGAGAGTTCTAAAGGTTATTTTGCCGAGTTTTCCTTTCAAAGTCAATCGAATCACAAATGAAGTGATGTAATTTTCCTCTTACAATTTCTTCGCGATAGAAATCAAAATAAAGATATCTGCAAAGTTATCTTCAAAAGAGATAGATCTAGTTGAAATAAAAATTTTTTTAGTGTACTTAAAGAGGAATATTCTTTTAGAAAAAATCCTGTGAGGATAAGTTTTAGAGCTAAGAAACTCCCCTTAGATAAATATTCAGTATGTCCACTAAAGTCCCTTGCCACCCTATTAACTTCGGAACGGCTGCTGCTATAGTCATAAAAGTGGTGTCTGGGTATATTCATTCAGTAGGCATGGCTATTTTTCGAAAGCCATGCCCTACTGAATGAAACCACCTACTGCGCCACCTGGTGGAAAATTGTATAGTTAGCATTCGTATCTCGGAAACGGAACGAGATATGTAAAAAAAGTGATTTACAAAGTTGTAGGCATTAATGTGAAGGTTAATACGCGGTGACAGTTAATACGCGCATTTTGTTGTTTCGTGCTGTGACATGGCACATCGTACGTGTGCATATTTGAAAAAACAAATAATCCTTTTCCTGATTACATTTTTCACTTTTATTTCGAAATGGAAAGAAAGGAAGTATTAAAAATAATTCCAACATTTTTATGCAGTATGCAAATACGTAAGAAACGTCACGCCTGTTCACCTGAGACAGCTATAAAAGAGACATCTTCTTGGGGCTGTAATATGTTGATGCTCATGGTCATGGCTGAGTATTCCAAAGCTGAGTATTGTGAGATGGTTTAACTGTACAGTGAAAGTCGACGCAAGGCACGATCAGCAGCAAGGTTGTACCGCAAACGTTTCCCGGCAGGCCCGCATCCTTCTCATCAAACCATCCTTACTGTTGTAAAACGTTTAAGGGAGACAGGTTGCGTTATTAGTCGACCTCGATATGGCAGACCAGCTAAGGTAGGACGGCAAGTTCAACTGAATGAGGTATTAGCATATACCCTCGCATATCCGAAATGCAGCGAAAGAGAGATCAGTCAACACTGTGGTCTCTCCAAAAGTCAGGTTTGGAAAATCCTAAGCGAATCAGGTGCTCATCCATACCGACCAACGGCTGAACAGGCTTTAGAGGACGGCGATGCCGAGCGACGCTATGCATGGTGCAACTTCGTCATGAATCAGATACAGGTCCAGCCAACATTCTTGGCAGATATAATGTGGACGGATGAGGCATGCTTTTCACGGAATGGCATGTAAAATTTGGCAAAGCGTTATTACTGGGCGTGGGAAAATCCTAAATGTTTCGTCGACGTTCGACATCAAATGTGGTATGGTATTAACGTTTGATGCGCAGTTTACAATAACAAGTTGATATGTCCAATATTTTACAATGACACGTTAACAGGTGCACGATATTTACAACTGCTACAGAAGGTAATACCCTATTTTGTGGAGAACCTGCCGTTGTTTAATCCTAAGAATCTATGGTTTCAACATGACGGTGCGCCTGCTCAGAAGACATCTCCAGTGAAGCAGTAACTCGTCAAGGAATTTAGTAAAAATACTAGGGTATGGAGGCTTCGAAGAGTGGCCTCCACGTTATCTTGATCTGACTCCACTGGACTTTTTCCTGTGGGGATACTTGAAACAGCAGGTGTATGCGACCCCTCCACAAAAATTGCACGACCTTAAATGACACATTACGGTCACGTGTTTTAACGTGTGCAACGTGATCTTCAAGAGAGGATCCAAATGTGCATTGCAGCTGATAGTGAAAAGTTTGAACATCATAAATAAAGTATATTGTTAAAACTATTTGTTTTTTTTTCTTTCTTAGATCGTTTTGTCACGTCACAACACGAAACAACAAATGCGCGTTTTAACCGTTGTATTCTTCACATTAATCTCAACAAGGTATCTTTTCGTACTAAATCGAGGATGCTCTACAACTTTGTAAATCACTTTTCTCTCTATCTCGTTCCGTTTTCGAGATAGAAATGCTAACTCCACAGTTTTCCTCCAGGTGGCGCGTTAGTCATTTTCATTCAGTAGCGCATGGCTACTTTACTATACCTAGACACCACTTTTATAAATATAGTAGAAGTCGTTCCGAAGTTAAGAGGGTGGCAAGGGACTTTAGTGAACATACTGTATATTATGATATATGAAGTATGAGAACCATATTGAAGTATTTTTATATTTGAAAATATTTTTATCCATGGTGAAAACTGTATGAAAACGTAGCTGTCCCATGTCTTTTACTAAAATTACTCATGCGAATATAATCATTATTACTTTGGGAGATAAAAAAAACGATTATTTATATTTAATGCCAATAAATTCTATACTATTTTTTATAAAAAAAACGTGTTCAAATCAATTCAAATTTTTAAACTTTAAAACTGAGAATTTATGTTTACAATAATTTTTAAATATTTTTATTATTTGAATAAAAATTTATGTATTCATTTGCATTCCTGTGCCAGACAAATACTGTGCAGAGCTTCCAAATATTCAGACATTTCTGAAACTGAGCACTAAATGAGAGCTTACCTCCAGAGAGCATCAGTGTGTAGATATTGAATTCCGAGTTTCTTCAAACACCCACTTTTCATTGAATCGACTCCCACATTGGGTGTAAATGCAAGTAGGGATTCAGAAATCGCCTAAAACTGTGGGTTTCAATCAAACCATATCTTTTTCTCTTGTAGAATGAGGACTCAATCAAACCGATCCGTACTAATCGCAAACGCATTGTCTTCAGTATAGACTCTATCTTCAATGTCCTGTTGAATGAGAGTCTTCAGATGAGATACTATTTGTCCCAGCTCAACAAATTGTATAACAGCTAAGATCTCTTGCTAAGTATTTAAACATCCGTAATAGAATCCTTTCTTAAAGACTTTTCATATATAATGGGCCTTATTCAAAGGAGGAATCTGGAAAATTGTAAGCAACCAGCCCATGCATCAGAAAGCACAGAGGAATGCTATAGGTATCATGAGGGGCTCTTTATTGTTTTTACACTAGAATTATTGAATGCTTTTTTTCTGAACGCTTAGAGCTCATTCAATAAAAGCTGTTCAAAGGATATTTAAGTAGAAAAAGGCTTAAGGAGGTTACCAAACATCAGTTAGTATATTTTTTTAAATTATATAGTTACAATAAGTTACATTAAATATAATTACATTAAATATGCTGCTCATCACGGCCCAGAGTTAAAATCGTGTTCTTTGGAAACTGCTGAACAACAGAAGACAGGCGATACAGAGGGTATTACACATTTTTAGAACGATTTCGATTAAAAATTTTAAAAAAGTAAATGTTTTGAAATAAAAATTTTTAGCAACAGCTTATTATTTGAAATGAGAAATATCGTCTGCTACTTTGAAATTTATTGTTCTTTCAAATTGTAGCATGTAAACAAGCTGTGGATTAAGGGATATGTTTTTGCGCTTTCCGAAGAGAAATATTATTATTCCAGGATTCAAAAACGTTGTGAAATGCAATGATATTAAAATCTCTAAGTGCAAAATAAGCAACATTATTAATCGGACGGGTAAAAACCGTCAATCATTATTTCTACATGGAAAGAAGACTCCAAACGAATATCCGAAAAAAGTACGTAATGTAATAAATGTTTCTGAAGTGAAATCGCTGATAACAAGAGAAAATCCATCAACACAGAAATCAATTTCAAAGTCTTAAGATGCATCTGTATAAATAATAAATAAAATAATAAATAAGATTTACAACTTAAAAAAGCTAAAAAACATTATGTTCACCAGCTTTTGCCGAGACATGTGGCTGAACGCAAAACATTTTGTAGAAACCTGTATAAAAACCATTTAGCAGGAGATAAATGGAAATATAGTGTGACCCTTGATGAAGCATGGGTTTATCTAAATGACTCCAACAAAAAAGGTCTATTTACTATAGGAAACCAGGAGAAAAAATGTACAAACCTGGTTCCGTCAATGTTAAGAAAGCTTCAGTAAGGGACTTATGATAGTTGCAGGTCTCTCCTACAATGGGAAATTAAAAATAAAAAGAATAGAAAAAATGTTAAAATTAACTCATCATACCATCAGGAGAAGGTTTTACGTCCAATATTTACAGAAGAAATTCCACTTCTTTATTCCAAAGACTTTCAAAGAGTGATACATCAACAAGACAAAGCTACAAGTCATACTTCGAAAACTACCACTGCATTCCTTGAAAAAATGAAAAATAATTCAGGCATTGCATATGTACTTTTTCAACTTATTCCTGTGAAGTCCCCTGACGTTTCACCTATAGACAATTGTGCCTTTGGTCTGTCAAAAAGAGCTCCTTCTAAACGCAAACCCTGTTCTTAATGCACATCTGTTAGGGTAGATGATTGGAATTTTTTCTGGTTTCCTTTTTTGTGATATGACCACCACCCACTATATCTATAAAATGTCCTTCAGGAAAAATATATGCAGTGGATGCTACAAGAAAAATTCCTGAAATTTTTTTTTCATTTCTTTTCTTGGTTAATATACAGTACGTAAGTAATGGTCACACACTATACGGTATCAAAACTGTCAAATGAAGAAAATTTCATTTTCTCTATTAGTGTTGAATGTTTAAAATTTTTGCAAACTATTTTAATAAATGCTTACAAATGACTTTATTTATTCGTATAATTATGGTATGAAAATATATAATATTGTAGAGAGGTGGAATTAAAAAATATATTATCTCTCTGTAATTATGACTTTCTTTTCTGTACAATTTATTCATTTGTTTAACACTCAAATGTATGACTTAATTCATAGACAGTAAATTAAGTGACCGACTCTGATCTTTAGTTTGAAAGTTCGTAAGCACCATTCCCACTACTGGTGGGGATATTTGAATGATTTTGAATGAATTTTGAATCGCAGTTGATTGTCAAATTATCCCTAGCCTGCAAAAATCAGCCTAGATCGATAAAGTAAACCAAATCTCTCAACTAATACATCAGGTTTTAAATCAACTACGGCCAGCATTGGCTCATCAATCTAATATCTTAGAAGAAATTTTAACATCGTAGTTATTAATAACAGTATAGGATAATTCAAAGATTAAAAATTTTAAATTTTCACTTTTAAAATAGCTCAATTTAATTGCGTTCATGTTTTGCAATTGATATTTTATGATTTCATTTCATATTATTATTACTGAACGGTGAATCAAAATATCAAATTATCTAATTCTAATTTAAATAAAAAATAATGGTTCAATATTAATTTTCGTATTAAAATGAGCTTAAATAAATTATGAAAATATTTATGATTAAGCTTAACAAAGTTACACACTTGAAAGAATTATACATACATTTACAAAGATGTAAGATACAGATATGTTTCGAATTCGAAGTGATTTAACAGAATCTTTTTAAAATACAATCATATATATATATATATATATATATATATATATATATATATATATATATATATATATATATATATATATATATATATATATATATATATATATATATATATATATATATATATGTATATAGACTTGTGCATGTGCAAAGGGGAAAAGAGTTAAGCTGAATGTTATTTTTTTTATATGTTAGTCATTTTAAATTTAAATTAATTTTATTTTTGATTATATTTCTTTTATTGCGCATATTTTTTTTTATTATTTCATGTTTAGAATTTGACAGCATTCTCAAATGCACGGGATTTGCGTGTACTATTTCACCAGAAACAAATTGTGAATAATTATCAAGGCGTATCGGGAGCAAGAACGGTTCTTTTTCACATCTTTTTTAAAAATAAGAATCAAGAAAGTGATTCATAAAATGTTGAAATATTTCTTCAAAATGTCTCAGTTTTTTTTTTCTATAGTTTCAGATTATGAAAAATACTGACGATAAATGGGTCAGCAAATAATATGTTTAAAAGAATACTTTTCTTCTAAATATTTTTAAAAATTTGTGTAGAAATTTTAGAACACATAATATATCATAATTTTAAAAAAAACATAAAAATGCTGAGAATAATTAATTTCATTTCTATTGAGATTTAAAAAGAAACATTATTTCCGATTGACTATATTTGTCTGATTGATATACGAAATAGTTCAGAATTCTACTTCAATCGCAGTGGGACATTGTGTTTTTTTTACTCCATATTAGAATTACTCACATTTTCACAATAATAAGCCTCGAACTGTATAAAAGGCCTCTCCTCTAACAGGAGAAAAGGTCAAAAATGAATTATGGACATATACACAACCCGCATGGAACAAAGGTATTCATTAAAAATTTATGACATTCGGTGGATAAGAAAGAAAAAACTGTACTTCCATCACCATTAAGTTACCTTTAATTTGAAGGACTGTATGTAACAGAGTTTTCTTTTGCAACATGAAGTACAAAAAGCTCGTTATTTCATTTTCGACCTGAAATTTCATCATTGTTCTTCATGTAAAGCTGGTAAAAATAGTGCCCAAAATACATGTCTTTTACTCTCTGTTGTTAAAATTCTAAAAGCTTCTTGGGATGTCAAAAAATGTCTTCTCAGCATGCGATGGTTGGGTGTTATCATTCAGACGATATTCCTCAGTGGGGCTTTTCATTCTTCTTGACCTTTGACGACCCACGCTCTTTGTTTTATCCTGACTTGAAAGATTGAAACCGCAGGTAGGTATAACTTCCCTGGATGTAAAGTTGCTATCACAGTCGCATCCTACGGAGACTTTTAAATTGGCTATTTCCCCCATATTGCGTTGTTTGATTAGCAGGGATGGAAAGTAGTTCTTTTAAGAACTACTTTCCTTCCCTGTGAAAGAACAAATGTTTCACTCATCAAAAAAAAAAATCACAAGCTTTTTTATGTATTAAGAAGCTTTCTACTTGAAATCATGTCTATTTTTAATTATATTCTCATAAATACCATAAATGTTACACACACACACACAAGTCACCTTTTAAATAAAACATTTCATACATTATTCATTTATTGTATCTGCCTTTTTAAACATAAGGTCAGACAGTATAATATTAGCATAAATATTCAGCGAAATATACTCAGCTTTATTTCTTACTATATAGAAAACTGGACGAATTTTGATGCGGATAAATTTTTAGATGAATCAATTTTTGTTTAATTTTGAATCATTTCAGTTAATCTGTTAATCTATATAAGTAAATGTGGCTTGTAGAGTTTTCGATTTTCTATTAATTTACGCAATACAAATTCTTTATTATAGCACTTTGAAATAGACAGAAAAAGAAAACTATTAAATCAAATATTATAAAATTTGGTAACAGTTTCTAAAAGATCATGGAATTCTCAATTTTCCTCAAACAATTCAAAATTTCACCATCAAAAGAGAATGGTACATCACTGTAGGTAAAATAATGGCATCTCTCTCTTCTTTTGTGTGTGTATATATACATAAATTTATTTTAGGAATTCCTCCATAAAACGATAAAGACAGTGAAGTAGTAACAGTTATTGAAATGTTAATTTACAAACATATCATGTAAATTGCTGTTGCACGTAATTACATAACTTAAACTGGAATTATTTTAAAATTTATGGTCATTCAATACAATCGGAGTAGACAAAATTGCAAAATAGTGAGTACCATATTTAGCATTGAGATCATTACGGATGAGATTGAGCACACTCGAGTCTCTCTTTTCACGCGAAAACAGACTGGACCGAAATTTACAGTTTAAAGAGGATTTCTTTCCCCTAAAAACATTTACACCCGAGACGGGAAATCGAACCTACTATCTTCTAACTGAAATCCTCAAAATGAGAAGCAAAAATTCTTTTCCGAAAACAGATGTCATTCAATATCTATGATAACTATGGTGTAGTCAGATCTGAATTTTACACCAGTGGAAACGTGAAATTTCGCTGATTGACTACGGAACAGAGAAAGAAGTAAAAATAGTCCATTTTCAGAAATGTAATCAATGAAACAAATTATTTTCCTTCTTGAGGGACCCAAAAAATTTTAAGTCAGTCATTGTTAAATGACACAGAAAAATTTATTCTTTCATACTATAATATTGTGCTTATATTTTCCTTTGTATAACTGAGTCTTTTTATTTCCAGATATAGACCATTACAATGAATAGAGTTCTTCAAAGTTTTAATTATATAGCTACACTTGTTAATTACTTCCTGAAAATATCCCATTGGTTTTTCAGTAAGAACTAACTACGTGTTTCAAAACCAGATTTATACAATCTGTAAAATAGAGCTAAAATGAATGATTTATATTTCCACTATCTAGTGTAATCTGCATATCAGCATATAACGCTTAGAAATATTTTAAATTTAGCTTCAGGCGGAAATACATACAGATAACTTCGGTGATACCTTATCTGTCGTTTATAGGTTACTGTTTCGTCACCCTGTATCGAAAGTGAAATGAAACGACTGTCAGTTTACAGGAGAATTGAATTGGTTTTCCACATATCACCTAAAATGGCTGAAATAAGATGAATAAATAAAAAGGTAAAGTATTCAACAATGTTTTCGTTTAGAGAAACAAATATTGTACTAAATAATCATAAACGATTTCAAACTTCTGTTTTTTAATAAGTTATACTAATCTAAGCTAATTTATAAATAAAGAGCAGTACCTTGTCATTCTTATGAGCTCTAACATAAACATAGTTAACGTTTCTCCAATGATGAATTTGAATTGATGATCTTAATATATAAGGATAATTTCTTTAATACGCTAATATTTTTTCACGCACGTAAACCAATATTTGCAAATTGATTAGTGTTCGAGAAAAAGTTTCATATTGCAATAAAATAAAAACAATTCTGGGAAATTTTTACTATATTGAAAACAATTCCATTTGACTTTTTTATTTTAAGATAGATGGTTTCACTATTCGGTTACTAGCTAGAATTGAAGTATCTTAGCGATCAATTTGGTTTCTCTCTTAATTTCTAAAATTCGTTCTCTCTCTCTGTGAATTATTTTAACTTCAATAATATATTTACGTAATAAAGAAACAAACGGTCACTATAGAAATTTTAAAGCATTAAACCCAAAATTAAGGTTAACATTGTTAATATGAGTGCATTACATACACAACCATTAAATTTGAATGAAATATTACTTTGTTTTCCAAAATATCTAATGTTTTAAATAAGAGTTTACTTAAAAATTGAATATAAATTTAAGTGTTCAGTAAAATTCTAGAAAACATTACGAAAAACGAACTGATAAATCGTGACTATAACTTATTCCATTGAATATCTTGTGCTTTGGAAGCATGAAAGACAGCAATCACCGTGCGAAAATATTTTCGTTATTTCCACTCGAACGAGAGCAAGTAAAACGGAGTGGCAACGCCACTAAGTGAAATATCCCACACGTTTTGGAAACAATTACAACTTGTTCGTGGTCTTAACACGCTATGTATGACGTTTTTTAAGCGAAAGGGAAAGACGAATCGCAAGTTTTCGATTATGCTTCTCATCAACAATGGGAGAGAAGACAAAAAGATGGAAAAAATCATTAGGTGCATCGGCTCGAGACTTCCACAATCACAACAATACGTAGGATTACTTCTTGCTTTTTCGCAATACTCACCCACATCAATGTTTGTCTGTCAAACAATGTCCAACATTTAAGTGCGCGTCTTTTGGTGACCCATTTTTGTAAAAGTGACAGGAAATCGGCCACATTTCACACGGCTATTGGAAGTTCCACTTTCTCGAGCCAATCGGCCGATTTAACCTCAGTTGGTCGGCAAACATCGCTTAGCTTCGAACATTATCAGTTCTTAGAGAAATACACACTTCCTCATCGATAACATTCAGTTTCTTTTTTTCTTTCCATGGATGACCGGAGCGATTAGAGGGAGAAGGGAAAGTTGCTTATGCTTCAAGTGGGCTAGCTTAGTTGACCTTATATAAAGTTGACGAATGATTGGCTTAGAATCGAAATTGCGGAAAATAGATTAATACGCGCTTTGCAATTTTGAGAGCATATTTAATACAAAAAAATATATATACATAGTTTTTTTAAAAAAAATAATAACAGAATAAGTGATATTCTACATTAGTTTTGAGTCCAAATAAAATTATTTTTGACTTGTATTTTATATCAGGATTTTCGATATTGCTCTGAAATTTATTAGTTTTTAAAAAATTTTAGTTTTATAAAAAATTTTAAGTTTCATAAAAAAAGATATTAATATTAAAATCTATAAATAGAAATATTTTAAAAGAAAATAACTAATTAGAGGAGAAAAAGTGGAAATTTTAGTAAATGTTTTATATAGTTATTATTAAGAGTATACGTTTTTGTGTTTATTTATTTTATATATAATAGTGCTGTAATTTCTTTTCTGTGCGAAAGATTTTTGAGTGGTGCAATTGAAAATGGATAAACATTGCTTAGATAAGAAATTGTTGTTTTGGACAGTCAGATAAAGCTCTGAGGGTAGTAAACAAAAAATGTTCAATATTTTTGAATAGAAAGTTTGTTTAACAAATAAATTTTTGTATCCCATTTGGATTGGAAAAAACTAAAAGCTAAATTTGTCATTAATTTCCTTTATTTCCTTGAAATCAGGAAAAATCTAAGATTGTTTGTTCCCTGTTTTTAATTTGATTCCTTTGTAAGCAACCTAACAGCCAATGGCTGTAGTAATAATTTTTTTTAAATACGCACTGCTTATTTTTTCCATTCAAAGAAAATTATAACAGTAAATGGGTCGTATTCCTGTATCGCAGGGCAGAAAACGAGGAAAACTCCCAAGCACATTTGGCCTGACGAGCGTGCATTCAATATGTAACATTCATCTTCAAATGTTCAACAATGGCTGGGATCGATCCTGTTACCTTCACTTCGAAAAATGCAATGCTTACCCCACATTAGGGTAAGCTTTATTGGTTTTAATCAAAATATTTATTTATTGTGTATGCTTTCAACAAAACTGCATTATGTGTAACTAAAAATAAATTATAATAGTGAGACATATATGCAAGCTGTAAACTTAGAATAGTAACGACATTCTAACAGCTGAAAATCGTAATAATGAATTTAGACACACACACACACGTAAGGGGAAACTGTGTCATGGGGAGTGGATCATAATCTTATGTTCCTAGAAAAGTAACAGAAAATTTTTGAGCATTCATACTTCACTTCAGCATTAAATTTAGTCTAAAAATAGTTAGGCATTTTGCATTTCGTTGATATCTGCAGTAATATATGGTATTGAAAAAAATTAGATAATGGAGCAATTAAAATACTTGTTTAGCACTTATCTGGTTTAATAGGAGCAAAGAAATAAGTTCCTTAAATAGCTCAAAATAATTTATTATAATTTAGGGTACAATTTGAGCACAACACAGATACATATACTACAAATAAAACAAAATTACATCTATACATATAAAGTTAAAGGGAACAGGGTAAACATGAGTTAGATCGATATACGTCTCATTCCCACGGTTGCTGGAGAGGGACTCTCTTCCTTGTTGATGACGTCATGGGTGGTGCTGTAGACAGGGAGCGCTATAGACTCCCCCACGGAGCTTCTCAAGAGCCCATGCCACCGCTAGTGCTCCTCTTTCGGTTGTTGAATAATTTCTTTCTGCCGAACTTAGTAATCGACTGGCATACTCAATCACATGTTCTTCCGGTCTTTCTCCTTGGATGAGGACTGTTCCTAGAGCGTAATTACGCGCGCGCGCGTATTACGTAAATGAAGAGATCACTTAATCTTGTAGGAATTAATGTGACAAAAATCCTATGAAATAAGCAAGCGTTAAAACAATATTAGAATTTATATGTAATTTTGAGTTGCACTGAAACTGCGAATGTTATTCCAATCCAATTATAAATATCTTTATTTGCAGAGGGAAATTATCATTAATGTATTCTAGCATTATTAGCAGTTTCTTAATAGTCCCTTATAGCTATTTAAATTGACAAACTCAATATTTAGATTATTAACAATTTACTAAAAAGTCCCATTTGTAGCTACTTAAATTTGCAAAATCTATTTAATATTTAAGACACAAAAAAAATAAGTTTATACAAAAATAATTTTACCTACAAATACAATCTTGAATAATAATACTTTTTCTTTTATTATAGTTAAAATATTTAAAATAATTTTCTTTTATATTTTAAGAATAATTAACAATTTTTTTAAGCACAATATGTAAGGCAGACTTTAAGCAAAATTGTTTTATTTCTTTTGCAAGGATATGATACCTTAATTTACGCAATTACAATATATCCACAGTTGAATTATTCATTGAGCTTTTGAAAACAATTTTTTACGACGTTAAAAATGGTTTCAAAACAGTAAGATTGAATCAAAATCTCTTTAAACTATTGTTCATCATTTCTAAATGATAAGAAAGAAAATGTGGTTGAATTAGAAAAAATTATTGATAATCTGTGTCGTTGAAAATATTTCAATTTTTCAGACTTTAGTACTAGAAATGGAAATAAATTAATGATATTATGAAAAGCATTTATGAAAGTCAAGCAAAAATGAATTCTGAAAAAAGAAATTGTTCTTGCTTTTTTAATATTTTGCACTCACATAATCTTGTTATAAATTAAAATTACTTTTTCGTTCAATGCATCTTGCTTTTCATAAAAAGGCTGAATTCAAAAGAATACTTTTGGTTAAAATACTAGCTCTAAAAATACTAATGGCAGTTTGATATAAGAAAATATGTATATAATTTTTCTACAATCTTGTTATAAAAACTTGAAAACTAATATTTTTAAGAGTTCAGCTTGAATTTTTACACACAGGATTAAAATTTGTACACAATACAAAAATTTTAGGACAATTAACAAGTCTATAATTTTATGAATTGTATACTTCCAATTAAAAAACTTGAAGTAACAATAAACAATTTTTTCAGAAAGGATTTTAAGAACTATACAGATGCACTTAGAAATCTGCACAATTAAAAGATCCCATCTAAATATGTTTATACCTGTTACCTTGTGAAATGAAATTAGGTATTATTTCTAAGGTAGAAAATATCTAATATTTACAAATATAAAAATATTGTTTAGTAAATACTGGTTGATTTTTATGAATATATTTGTTCAACATGACAACTGAAGTGGAGATAACAAAAATTGTTGTAATAAATAATGTATAAAATTGAAGCTACATATTTTATTGTAACAGCACTAATGCTATACGTAAAACAATCAAATGACACTAAATACCTTAAAGAAAAGTTTAAAATACTAGTTTTTCAATATTTATACTACTTTTTTCACGATGGAACACCAACTTGATGCCCAATGACATAAATGTGTCAAAACTTACACCCTTGTATTGCTGAAATGTGAAAATCCTAGTAGCGAGGTATTAGAAACAATATCCTACCTCCTTTCTGGCGTCTTAAAATTATAATTGATCATTATAAAATAGCAAGTTGTAAATCAATGCATTTCGGTCATAGATATGTTATCAGAAGGAAGACTTGGGAACTTCAGCTCACTTTAAAAAATTTCAAACACATAGATGAAAAGTTTGTTTTTTTCCTGGGATAAATGCAAAATACACTGTAATTTAGAATTTATAAAAACTCCTATTTGAAGAAACATTTAACGTATCACACATCAACATTATTATTTACAATCTCACTTAAGTGTGTCATTATCAACCATGAACATATTCTGTAATAGTTGATAATAATTATAGTGAAAATACACAAGACACGTTTTTTGAATTGAGAAACAATCTTGATTCACTAAGCCCCTGATAATGTTATGTTATGTCTATACATATTAAAATTATGAAATGATGTAATCTGCATATATATATATATATATATATATATATATATATATATATATATATATATATATATATATATATATATATATATATATATATATATATATATATATATATATATATATATAACATATCCATATAACTATATCTATATATAACATATAACATAATGCTTTAACTAAGAACTTTTAAAAGCACTTTTCAGGTCACACAAATTAATCAAAATGAAATTGGTTAAAATTATAGTAAAAATCAAAAGTTTTATCTAGTATCTAGTTCATTTTAAACTATAATGTGATAAACACGAAAACTTGATCCAGGAAACTTGGAATAATTTATATACTATTTTGATTATATATATATAATACTATCCAACCAAGTTAAAATTTAACTTTTTCAAAATTATTGAAAAAAATCCTCAGAAATAGCACCTAAAAGATGGGAGACAGATATTTCAAGATGTTAAAAGTGAGGAAATGGCAAATGCTCATAGGAGACAGATTCTGCTCGTTAGGACAAACAGGATTTAAAGATTGTAATACTGATAAAGAAGTTTATTATCGACGCAAACTGGACCAATTCACATAAATCTATTATAAGAAACACTTTATGAAAGTTTTACGTAACTTCAAATAAATAAAAATTAGTATCAACATCTAGTATTTAACTTGCAACTTTCAGTAAAAGCAAAATTAAGATATAAATCTCTACAAATCTAAAATTATTGGAACTAACATGCATATTCAAATTTTAAAAGGTCCATAATAATGAATGAAATTTAATATTCTTGTCATGTAGTCCAATAAAATTGCTGATTTGTTAAATCATTAATAAACACAACTAAATTAACTAGTAATGAAATCTAACACGCTTAATTAAATCTAGTTTTTCTATTTACTTTCTCGCCAACATCTCCAATGATAAATGCATTGATTTTAATAGGAAATGATATCAAGAGCATTTTCCTGCTTCTTTATTACTAGCAAATAATTAGCAATTTTAAAGACAAACATTTTTTATGTGACAGTATTAAAGTTCAGATATTTTCCGAATCTCAAACACCAAATTTGTAAACTTTAATAAATATAACAGTAAAAAATTAGGAAAATGTTTTACTAATATTAATAAGAATCAGTATTTATGATAATCTATGAACAATCAATTTTAATACGAAGGTTTTTGCATTAGTATTCTATAGAACAACACTCTGTAATAAATCCTACAGCAATTACATAAACATTTATGAAGTATATCTATGTATAAAAAAACTTGCAAAAGAAAAAACGTCTTATATGTTAAGAGTGCCTTATATGTTAAGAGTCTTATATGTTAAGAGAGTTATAAAATTATCAGTATACTTCACATCATTACTTTTGATGGCAAGAGAAAATGATTGTCCTTTTGTATACAATACGAACAAAATCTGATTCTATAAATAGATATTTAAACATCTGATTTAACCACAGAAAGTAAAAGCCCAATAGTTAAAAATTACTTTCTGAATGTTTTATACCATAGATGTACATACATATAGGCTATTACTTTTATCTAAACTGTTCAAAAGTAACTCCAGGTATCTAATGAAAAACAAAATGAATATCTGTATACACTAATGATTGACGTTATAAAAAGTTTTCGTATGCAATTTTAGAATCAGTTATCAATCTAATCTACTGCGTTTAATTTAACATTTAGTTTATAAATAATAGTAGAATAATATTTTCAAGGAATAGATATTGAAAGATTAAAGTTTGTGCATATTAGAAGAGTAATATTTTTCAAGGAGTATATATATCATGTATGTTGAAAGACAGCATATCTAAACGATTTCTCTGTCCAAAAATTTAAAAAATACACATTCAAATAATAAACATTACGAGTAACAATTGCAATGAACACAACTTGAAGCCTCTCCAATCTTTACAAATGGCTGTCATCTTTTTCCAAATGTTTTGTGAAATTTCTGTAGCCGTAAATAAAAGTAGAAATCATTAAAATGTATCTTTTTATATATATATTATGTGGTTTTATTAGTTATATATAAAAATCTTAAATTTTTAAAAAAATTCAAATTTTTCTACAATTTATAAAATTTGGGAATTTTCAAAATTTCCGTGGGAATAAACCGAGATTTTTTCCATTCTTGCAACACTAATTCTGGGTAGTGACAAGTTATCCGGAATAGTTCTTGAGTTTAACTTGGCGGTAATCAACACACAATCTGATGGTACCGTTCGGTTTAGGTACTGATACCACAGGACTTAAATAAAGAGATTCACATTCCTCAATTATTCCTTCTGTTAGTAAAGAATCTAGCTCTTTCTTCAACAACTCTTTGCAAGAGGATATCTCTATATTCTCCTGCAAATGCTATATGGAGGTTCAGCAATAGGTAAGCTATTTCGTGTCTGGATTCTATGTTTTATAAAAGGAGTAGGTTCTCCCCCTCGCTTGAAGTAATTTTCATATTCTTTTAGCAATGAATTTAATTTTTAACATTGTTCCCTTGTCAAGTGTTTTCCTTCATCATTCCTCAATTTCACGAAATTAGAGGTTTCTTAAATTTCAGCAGACATATCAGGAGAAGTTAATTTCTGCGACATTACTTTTGCAGTACTTACGGTTTCAGATGGTTCACGATAAAACGGGTAATGTCTGTGTGGATATTCACTAAAATGCGAAGTGCCATTCTGGATGTTAAGCACAATACCAGCAGCCTGAAGAAAGTCAGTGCCAAGCAATATATAATAGAATTTTTCATTGTCATGCATTGAATACAAAATTATTGTTAAAACCTTTCATAGATTCTTAGCGGGGTAATTTGTCAATCTATGGTCACTTTTTCAACTGGTGTCCCCTCACTATAAGGTGAGCGTACAGTTAAAGGTCAGAGATATGATTTTCTTAAAAATTAAATTCATGCATTTGATTCCCATACCTGACACGGGTGCTTTGGAATACCTTTTAACATGTAGTCCATATCAGTGCTCAAGTGCAAAAATTGATCACAGAGCAACAAAGTTAATCTACGCACTATAGCCAAGAGCCCCAAATGGGAAGCCAAACCCACGAATTGTTCAGGCTGAATAACAGAGAATTGATTGATTAGTTACCAACATGATAATAAATGTCCAGAAATTTATTAAAGAAAATCATTGATTTAAGTAGAGTTTAATTTAAGTAGAGATTAAGTAGTGTCTTAAATTTATTGAAGGAGATATTAATAAATTAATTTAATAATCAATTGACAAAAATTATTTAAGATTCGAAAACTTTTATTGCAAAAAAAAAAGTCTCATTTATTACAGAATACAAGTCCCATTTTCTAACGCATGTTTAATAATTGTTAACGAGTGTGAGTAAAAGGAGTTTTATCTGATTAAAATTTAAAAAAGAATGTATTTTCAGTGCTTCCTTTCGATGGTCTAATTGATGCTAGATGATTCAGTTATATCAAACGACGCTAATTCGTTTCACAGAAATTCAAGAAGTTTTAGATAAATATTTATTAACTCATAACTAGCCGTATGATGAGTAGTTCTCATGACTGCCATTTTTGACTTTTTATAAAAAGTCATTAAATATCATACAATCAGACGCTAATCTGTTAAAAAATTCGTTTCATAATACTAATTAAAAAGAGATATCTCTCATTAAAAATAGAAACAAGCATTCATTCAAATAGCCTCAAGCTCCCAATAAAGGGTGAGATGAAATTTGGTGACGATTTACTTAAGTTATTTTTTCTGTTGTATAGGAAGATGATTATATATAACAAACACTTAAATGTTGAATAATGAAGGAAAGGCAATGAACCTGAGAGAGACGATTGATTTAGACGAGCATGGTTTGATGTTCGCTTGACCCAATTAATCTTGATGAGCTTTTTTAAGTTTTTAAACAAGTGTTGTATGTTTGTCAAATGAAATTATGGAGTCTTCCCCATCTCAATCAGAAATTTTACCATGTATTTCACGTACAAAACAAACTAATTTTCTCCATTCAAAGAGATGTATTCATTTGCATAAAAATAACATCGATATAAAAAAATCTACCCAAAGAAAGTGTAAGACTCTTGGGCTGCTGTCTTTATTTCTGACAATCTGTTCGAGGGTGACACATTGCTTTTTTCTTTTATTATGGGTTTGATTATACAACAAAAGGAAAAGTTGCGCGCCACTGTAATTACCTGACACAGCGGTTTCTTATCGCCAGCAAGAAATGCTTGTCCCTCTTAGCAAACAGTTATTTTAATTCATGACGGCAGATCTAGCATCTGCGTGCTGAATTATTCTTCTGGGAAAATTGTGTCTGACTGCAGCAGCTGAAAGACCTTCAATGGTCTCCTTTCTCTTATCATCGACCCATGACGTTAGAGTTTACCACACAGTATTTGTGATCTTTACGAAGAGCCCATGAAAACTGCTGCTTAAGCATTCCTACCGGAGTCTTAAATCAACTGTTTGTGCCCAGTAGTCGTGTCTATGCATGCAACATACCGTCATAAGAATGAGTTTTCACAAAAATTGATGTAATTGTGAACTCGTGCATGGAAGTTCCCACACAGTGATCTTTCACTTGCTGTCAGTTTGCGTGAGCTGCTATTTGTCTTTATTTGCGATTAAATTTGAATGAAGCAAAAATATTACTGCATTAGTGATTTATTGAATGTTTTTTTATTTATGATCAGTCATGGGTTTTTGTTTTCAATGCATATGAAAAGACTCATTAATTCAATTTGTCATTTTGCGAAGATCAGCTTAAAAAGCCATTACTTATATACATATGTGTGTGTGATCGCAATTTTAATATTTTTATATAATTTTAGGATTCCAAGTTTCATTTCTCAACTATGCTATGCCTTTTTATTGGAAATAAATAGCAATTTAAGAATCAACAAGTTCCGATTTTAAGCATTTCAAATGGCCGTAAAATTAAATTATTTTGAAAATGCAAAATTAAATTGAGGGTTTGAAATTTTCTTATAATAAAATAAAAAAAATATTCTAAGAATTATGTTTTTATATGAATTTAAATTTTTATACTATGCAAGACTTTTTTAGTATAAATTCACAAAGTAATTAGCAAATTTTTGGTAATACTAAAACCACAGATTTATCATAGCTTTTATAAATTTACAAAAAATTATTTTAATGGTTTAATTTTTACAGAAATTAATTAAAATTAGAAAATAGTTGCATAAAATTACTTTTCGAGAAATAACATGCACATAAGATTCAATATAGTTAATTTATTTAAAAGCACGAGGCTATATATATATTTCCGTTTAATATATTTTTAGTGATTGGTTTTGTTTATCGATTACTCTCGTTTTAATAACATGAACGAATATTTATGATTTTAAATTTGTTACTTTATATTTCTCTTATTTGAGTAGAAAGGAAAAATTATTTTTGAAATTATAACTCTTTCCACTTGAAATTTATTCTCATTAACAGTAAAATATTAGATGTTCTACTTCGCAGTTGAACTGTCTAAAAATTGCGTAATCTAAAGAGTATGATTTATAATCTCAAGTCATAAAATATTTTACATTTTAATTAATTATCATCGCATAGTAATGTATTCTGAATCGAAATTTTTAAATTTTATTTTAATTAAAATTAATTTTTTAAAGTAATAGATAATAGAAATGAATATTGCTGTCTAGAAATGCAGCATTTATGATGTCTCACATTCCATAGAATTAATAAATTTTAAATAGGCCAGAATTTCGATTCCAGTATCTGCATATAATTTTCTTTGGCATCTAATTTTATTAACTTTTAGCACCTAAATAAGTGTATTAACAATATTTGAAATATGACGAAAAAAAATAAGCAAATTACAAAGAAATAAAATTTAAGAAAGCAATTTCAAAATTCAATATTATTTCATTACTTAAAAGACTTTAAAATTCCTACAGATTTGTGAAAATTACACAAGGAAAAAAACTGTTGTTGTTACGAATGACACTTGGACATGCCAAGCTCGCTATGCCTTGGCTATGCGAATTTAAGTAAATTGGGAGCGTCTTTCGTTTTAATCAGAGCACCATGAAGATGAAAGTACGACTTTGCTCTACACACATGCCATAGGGACCCGTTTATAGGGTAGGCAACCATTCACACCTCATTCATACAAGGAAAGGACAAAGACAGGATGGATAGAGAGAGAAAGTACATCCATGCCCGAACCGGGATTCGAACCCAGGACCTCCTTATCCGCAGTCAGGCACGCTGACCACTAGACAAGTTGGGCGGCGGAAAGAAACTAAATAGTTAGAAATAACTTTTTATTTTAATATAGTTCTTTGCACATTGTTTTTGTATTTCAATAAATTAAACTCCTTATGTTAACTAACGCTTTAAAGCAATAGATGCATACATATTAAGCTATGCATCTAATAAAAATATTTTTTCTATTTTAAATGAAAATGTGTGCAGTTTCAAATAATTTATACTGCAACTATCACATACAGAGGGCTATAAAAACAAAAACTAATGTGATTTACAATTTTACAGAGCAAAAACTACATGGCTGAAATTACATTTGCTTAATGCTTAGCTCCAATAATTTGAATCAACTGTTTAGTTTTCTAAAAGAAATGCACTGATATGAGTCTCGATAATCTCTTCATAAATATCAGATTTAAGGTAATGCATAGCTAAAATACCTTCAGTGAATGTTCCCTTTAACATATACAGTTATTTCTGTGTATTATTTTAAATAAATTTGATATTTTATTTTAATACTTATGATCACAACTAACTTTTATCTATCATTATTCAAATGAAAGAAACTCTGTTATTCATTGTTCAAAGCAATTTTTTTACGTGAGAAAATGTTTGGAGCGCGCGCGTGTGTGTATGTGTGTGTGTGCATGCATGCCTGTGTGTTACAGAGAAGTGTGTGAAGAAAAATCGAAAAAAAGAGTTTCATCATTTTATTTTTTAAGTAATGATGTGCATCTAAATTATTAAAATATTGATAATATTTTCATAACGCTCATCTTTCAATAAACAGGAAATCTTGAGGGTTTTAATGAGTATTTATTGATGGATAAGTAAAAAACTTTATTGCGGGTGGTTCTGTGAGGGAGTATTTTAGAAAAGAAATAAAGTACCAAATTTCAGTGATTCAATGGCAGGGTTTTTATGTGAAACCACACTTTTTAAAAATCAGTAAGATCAACAGAAACCGGAAAAATAGCTTATATTTAAATACATTCAGTAACTCATGTCACAATAGTTTATTTTGTTTTATTTTACGTGTTTATTTGCTCAAAAATGTGTCCACTAACGTGCACCTTTCATACCTAGAAAAGCAGTGCTCATTTGAAACAATTGCTTAAGCCCTTGCAGCATGTTGTTATTGATGGATTCCAAGATTTGATTCAATCGATCATTTGAAGTTTTGTTATTTCCTTACAGCAGTGACACATTTATTTGGAAGTGTGTTGAGCTTGTTTTGTTTCTCTTAATGAAAAATAAATCAATGCAATAAGCCAACCGTGCATCATTAAAAATGCTTTCGGAAGCATTCCTGTACCGTTACACTTGCTACCCAAGTCACTCCTTTTTCTCCAGATTGATCTGTCTATCAATCGGACAATCAATCAGCTTTAAATAGGAAATGCCTTGTTCTGACGGAACTTATTTGTCATTAGGAAATTTCATCTTAGAGAAAACATGTACTAAATAAAATAGTTTAATTAGATATACACAACTTCGAATGGTTTTAGTTGTGATTTGACACAGTAATATACTATAGTGAATAATTTCAAGCGAAACAAAATTCTAAATGTAATAAATCAACTTAGTAGCTGAAGGGCCAACGCTCTAGCCAAAAGGATCTGTATCCTGGTCAGTAGTTCGTCGGTTTGGTTTCCATAATAGTTTTAGATGCCAGTCGAAGTAATACTAATGTGCTAAAAGTGACCATACAACGAATAACAAATTAATCTGCATAAATGAAATAAAATCAGATTAAATTGACAATATTGTTCAAATTTAAGCAAGTCATATTTAAATAAGAGTTTATACTTATAAGACATATCCTCTATAAACCTCATAATTCATTTTATATTAGAGGCCGAAGTATGCCGCTAACTGTATTGGAATGGCAAAAGAAAATTCCTCAGAGATAATGATGTTATTTACTAAAAGCACATCTCAGCATTACAAATGAAATCTAGAATGTAGTATTTGTAGAAAACATAAAATATAAATTTTTTTACCGGAATTGGGGATAATAATATAGGCACAATTGGAATAAGTTGAACACTTGTTAATAATCATGAGTAGTTCAAGTATTAAGACAGTTGTAAAGTTTTACAATAATAAGAAATGATATTTATTATATTACAATTTTTTACTATAATGAATTTTAAATTTAAAAATTCCCCCTTAAAATACTACATTCTTTTAGTCAATGATGTTATGTTATATTTTATAATAGGAAAAAAAAAGAACTTAATTTTGCAGTTATGTTCAATGATTTTAGCCTGATAGAATATTTAAAAATTAAAACTTATATTGTGTATTTAAAAAATTTAAACGTAAATTAAATTTTTTTAAAATTTATTTATAAAAGAAGCTTAACACTAAATTTATCTGGTTATTTTATCGTTATGTTCGAAGTTTTTAAAATTGACTGCATTTGATAAAGTTTGTCTTTTATCATCAAAAAAGGATTCAAAATATACAGTTAGGCTTGAGTGTTAAATTAAAACACTAAATATGAAGATTATAGCAATTTGATTAAAATTTTAATAACTATATTTAATTTTGAATATTTCTTGTCAACCATTCTAAACTTTTTATAGTTTAAAATTTCATGTAATCGTTTTCCTAACCATAAAAGATAAAGAGCCGAAATGCTTATTGCTGAAAACATTTGTTAAAATTTATTTCTTCATAGCTACAAATGCAACATTTTAAAATGAATTTTTTTTGACACAGAAGTAAGACACTTTAATGGTTGTATTAAACGTGTTGAAATAATTTAAAATACAAAAAATAATAGAATTCGTGAAATCAATTTATAATATGAATTTTTCCAAGATTAAAATAATTTTCTGAGTGTAAATAACGTTTTGAATTACACCAATATTTTTTTATTTTAAATAATTTATGATACTTATTTTCAAAAATATTTGGTTATTTGACGTAAATAATACTTCTAAGCAAACTTTAAATTAAAATTTTCGTTTGATTCATCTTAATCAAAATAGACATTAAAATTTTACAATTATGAATGTTGTGTTAATTTAGTTTATATAATTATTATATTATATGCATAAGCTAAAATCTTTAATGCCATGAAAATTCTTAAATTATTGCAGTTTTTTTTTATATAGCGAGAGATAGTCTTTCTATAATCGTGGTTAACGAAGAAAGAAGTAGGAAGTTTTCCAGGTTTCTGCTTTGGAATAAGAGAATAAAAATCACTATCTGTAAAAATTTTTTTTAGAAATCAAGTAACTACAGATACCAGAAAAAAATTCATAACATCCTTAAATTGTTTAATTATTCACTGTGAAGTTCCACATTTAACCTTTATTGTTACTTTAAAGCTTGGAAAAGATTAAAAAAAATTATTCTTAAATAAATGCGACATATTTTTCTATGTTCATAAGATAATAAAAATAAACATAGAGAAATTTAAATCACAGAAAAATAAAATCTAATAGAAATTACCTATTAGCATTTTAACAAACATTATCATTAAAAATCTTCTGCAACATTAGATTTCATACAATAATTAATCATTTATAATTATCATACAATATCAGCTTACTTTACTGTCCCATGAAATATTTTCACTGGCGAACGTACATTATGTTATTAATAACATTTATTTTAAATATGAATAAGAAAAACATTTATAGTGCAAAGTTTGATTTCCGAAGGGAAGATTTTAGCTATTTTAATTATTGCATAAATTTAAAAACAACATTTAATATATTTTTATAATTAAATTTTGCTTATAATGTTATCGAAAAATATTTTATTTAAAATTGTCATTAAAAATACCTTATAATATAAGATGATCATTATAAATATATATTATTATATAATAATATAATATGTTTATAAATATATTATATTATTACATGTATGAATGTAATAAGTATTTTTATAATTCGTATAGTTATGAAAAAATATATTTATATAGTTTATGCATAAATATACCAGAAATAAGATAAATATATTCAACATAATTTATATTTCTATAAAATAATTTTATCGGCATACATATATTCTGATATTAACGCTTATTTTAAACACAAGCATTAAATACAGTTATATTGCATTCATAATTCAGTTTTCGAAAGAAATATTTTAGGTGTTTTAATAATTGCGTAAATTTAAATCCATTATATAATATACTTTTTATAAAAATAGAATTACTATTTTAATGTAATCTATAAGCATTTTATTACAATTTACCATGATAAATATTCTATAAAAAGATCATTCGTGATATTACAATAACATTTATATCAGCATAAAAAATAATTTCTTTTGGCGCATACATTCTAATATTATTAACATATATCTGATGTATTGATTAAAGTATTTAGATTGTTTTTTATTTAATCTTCAAGCAATTTTTAAAAGGAATTATGTGGTTTAATATGTGAGAAAATACAAATTCATCATTACATAGATTTTCATAAAAGTTAAGGCATTTTAGGAGATTAATCCAACTGTTAAAAGCAGCTTTCCATTTCTTGTATATCATTATGTAATAAATGACTACAAATGTTTAAATTCAATATATTTTCTTGCTCTATAGATCAGATAAAGTATATACTAAGTTAACAAAAATTACAACTAAAAATTCTGATGAATGAATGATTCTTTTTATCTTTTTCTCGGGATAAAAAAAACTAACGATAAAACGCAACTCTAAAGTACACCATTCCAAAAATTAGGTGAAAACACCTTTTTTCCTTTTGTGTTAAATTAATCTTAAAATATCGAATGCTTCCTCTCTTTCTATTTTTTACTTCCTATTATAAAATTCCATAAATAGATTTTTTGACCGCTTCATCGAGGTTAAAAATCTGAAAATATCATATTTTCTATCATTTTAACAAGGTTATTTGTTCACACAAAAAATAGCGTGCACGGTTAATAATAGAAAAATAAAGCTATGGAAAAAATAAAACATAGAAGGTAATTTTTATATGGTCAGAATATAATACATAGAAATCGCTAAAATAAAATTTAATCCATTTGACTCAGTCACATATAATCAAAGTAGTGACTAAGTAATTAAATCACTAGTGTTATAAAATTGTGTTGTGAAGTTACTTAACATACTTGTGAAATAATTATACAATGAAAACTCGATTAAGTTAAATGCAAACCAATAATTTGTGTAATTATTTAATTTAAATGAAATAGGTAAAAAATAGAATTCAAAAGAAAATTTGCCACAGAGCAATAGACTTAAACTTTACATAAAATTTTATGAAAATATTGCTAAAAAGCTAAATTTTAAAAATGAAATAACATTTATTTATTTAAAAGTTTATTATTTTGTTTATTCTTCTATAATACGAAGTATAAAACAAGTGAATCCCAGTTCAATGTGAGATAATAATATTATCACCATACAAGAGAGAAAATACTAAATGTCATTAATGTATTCTCAAATATGAAGGAAGTACTGTAACAGTATGCTCTAAGCATAATGTTATGAAAGTTGAGAATATTTTAAATGTTTTTGTCATGGATACACAATTAATATATGTATTGCAATGACTTCCACTAGGCAATAGGTTGAATGTTTTTGAGGATTAAATGAGAAATGTTCGATTTCAGTTTAATTTATCTTTCTGTCCAATACACTATAAACGTTTTGAAGCTCTATACTGATATTCTACTATAAAATGTGAGTGTTTCTGTAAATTTGTGCCTGCAAAATAGAGTAAACTTAAGAAAAACCTTTCCCTGTCGTTAAATTCGAGGCGCAATTTTATGGTTGAGAAAAGGGATTATTTATATAAATCATTTTAAAAGGAATTACATAAATAATTTTGAAATTAATAAGCTTTATTTATTCATTTTTTAAAATTGTTGAATTATTCTGTCAAAATCCAAACAAGAGAAATAAAATTAAGGTATAGGTTCAGCTTCCATTTTAAAATTGTTAACGATGTTTAAGTTTTGTGAATTAAGTATTGTAATGTATTTCTCTCAAACTTATTTTTCTTTTATTTTTTTATCACTTTTAAATAGTGAAACTCAGACACTGCTAGAGGAAACTTGATTGAATAATATAATAATAAATTACGAATATAAAATCTCAGGTTCATTCAAATGAAGTTTTAATAAAGTGTATTTTTAAAATTAATTTTCTTCTTTATTAGTAATTTAATTTAAAATACCTATTTAATGTAATATTTTCTAACAGCAGTTTATACGTAATAAACAATATAACCATATCACTGTCTCTCTCATTTCGTTTTTAATAATATTTAATTATAATAATATTATTTAAAATTAACATTTGGAGTTTTTATTACTTTCAAAAATTTCTCACTCACATAAATAATTGCATCATTTGTAAGTTAATCAAAAACATTGATTTACATTGATTTTATTCAACAAAACATGTTCTCGAAAACAATTCTTTATTAAAGCTCTTAAATGAGGTTTTTATTATATTTTTTAGAATTTCATTTCGTTTGTTTTTAAAATTTTATTAGATTCAAAATCTAAACTTAATTTTGTCTCGATCTATGTTTAATAAAACAATTTATGAAATTTAATTATAATGTAGTGGTAATATGCTTATGCTAAATATTGATATTTTTTATTTAGTAGAAAGTTCACATAATTTTTCCTATAGCTATATAAATTCTGAAGAAATCATTTTTTGAGAAATAAAGTAAATTCATTTCAAGTGATTAAAAAAAGGGTGTTAAAAATGCCTATTTTCCCTTTCAGAACACATTTCTATTCCATAAAAGGAAAAGTTTGAAATTATTTAAATAATTAAGTTAATATAATTTTATATGATTTCAAGAAATTTAAAAACATTTGTTGTGTTTCGCATTACATTGCTAGAAAATAAATTTATTATTTATTATCGTTTATTTACTTAAAAACAGTTTTTTTAATTTAACGATTAAAATATGTAATTAATATTGCATGAGCATTTCTGGAAAATTTATGAGTGAATTTCCCAGAAGTGCTAGAAAGGAAATGAACGAAATTTAGCATTTTTAGATTGTTTCTTTTATAGCATATGAATATGTCATAATAAGTAAATACTCTCGATAGAAGTAAAAAGTTGATTTTCACAATTATTTTAAACTTTCTGTGATTAAGTGCCTTGTAAGCTTTTTACGAATAATAACATCGTTTTATTCCTTCAAAAATAAAATACACTATAGTATTTGAAAATGGTTTTAAATGTGCATAAACTGAAAAAATTGGACATTAGTATGGCGTAAATATGATTAGGAAATATCTTTAATGTTTTAGTAGAATAATTTCAAATACATCGGCAATAAGTCTCAGGAAATAAGAATCAAATCGAAATAAATTTAATGTACATAAATTGAATAAAACAGCTGATAACAAACGAAATCAAATAATTTAATTAATTGAGCAATTTGCTAAAAATTCATAAAATAAATTCAAATAAAGCGATTTGTGAAAAACAACAAAGTAGAGTAGAAAATTTAATTGTAAGCATTTTTTATAACATTTTGGACAATATTCATTTTTTTACATTTTCCATATTCCTTCTGAAATTTATCCTTGAAAATGAAAGAGAATACATCTAAAAATACAAGCATTTAGCGCATTAAACACAATATAAATTAAAAAAGGTAAACGAAATAAAAATCAAAACTAATAAAAATGGATCTTAATTTAAAAATATGGCAGGCATTGTCATCAATAATTCAATGTCATTTGATCATGGCCATCAAGCCTTTAGAATAGTTTCTGGAGAGTATGTAATTATCAGCGAGAAAAATGCGGAAGTTGTTCATCCTAACTTTGTTCTGTGGTTGTCATGTTTCTACCTGCATTCCACTAATGGTTATGACTCTTTTCTAGCGCTTTGGATAACCTACTTCAAGTTGCTTACACAGCTCCTTTTACTAAAATACCTGGATGTCAACGAACCAGTGATCGTGACAAAGCCAATTTCTTATGTTTATAGTTAGCTGCATTTGAATGTTGTATTTCAAAACTGAAAGTTTTGTCTTAACAAAAAAATGAGATAAATAATATGCAGAGTCAACGCAAATTGACGAAAGAAACTTACATTGACACAGAAATTACAATATTTATAAAATGTAAAATTAAAGTAATCTCTCTAAGTATATATTGGATTAAATGCAATTTATTATTATTTTTTTAACCTCTTATTCATTGTTACAAGGGGCAAATGCACTGGGCTCGTCATTTCGCTCCGAAAAGAAAAGGAAGCACACACATAGAGACAGAAAGGAGCATCTATGTTCGAACCCGTGCTGCTTCCAAGTTAGGGACGCTTATCACTCCACCATCAGTTGGTTGCAATTTATTATAGAGTAAGGAAGAAAAATAGCAAAAGTAAAATCGAAAATAAGTTTATCTTTAAATGTTTTTAATTTAATTTATAATTTAAGCAATTTTCATAAAAATGTGAGACAAAAGAGGCTTTTAAGTACCTTTGATATTTTAAACTGGTCTATTTTAATCGAAAATTTTAATACTGGTTTATTTTAATGTTTTATAAACATTTTTAATGAAATCTTTTTAAAACTCATCTGTTTAAATAGAGTAGTTTAAAAATTATTACATAATGAAATTTGAAAAAAATTCAAATAATTTGATAATTTCTGATTAAACATTTATTAAAAATAACGGTATTGTTGAAATTAAATTTAGTTTTTATTTTAACTGGATAAATTTTTATGTTAAAATTGAGTTAATTAATGTCAAAATTACTTTGTAATGTATAACAGCAAAATACTGTTTATTTAAAAGCATGCAATGCGTCCTTTTTAACTATAGACAGTTTTTACTGCGGTAAATTTGATAGCAAAGAATTATTTGCATATTAACACATTTTTACGACATATTTAATCGTAAAAATTTTGAATGACTGTAGTACATATTGATTATGTTTAAAAATGGAATATCAAATTATGAAAATTGTGCTTAAGTAAATATTATTTTTTATTATGTTATTTTTTTATAAAATTAATTATTAAACTGTATAAAATTTAATTTATGCAGCAATATTTAATGCTACTGCTTGGCTAAAATGATTAGAAATTATCAAGACATTGATTCATTTTTCTTATACAATCAAATGTTAGACTAACATATGTTAAATTAAAGGAATGAATAAATTATCATAAATGAACTTAAATTATAGGGTAAACGTGCAAAAAGTAAGGTATACGAAATGAGGAAAAAAACCTACCTATTATTTTTGAGATATTTCTATTTAAATTTGAATGAGGGAAAATCTTTTTGGGATCTGAGATTAATAATCAAAATGACAGAAATCCTGAAATTAGTAAATGGATTATTGTTGCAAATAACTATTTTTTCGGCGTAAGATTTTTCTTGAAATTCCAACTAACAAAAGTAAAATAAAAATTATATTACAAAAAGAGTTAATGAATTCAACTTCAAACTATGTCTCACAGAGACTCTGATTTTAACTACGATGGAGAAAAGAAACTCTGGCAACCTTCGAAAGGAATGATCTAAGAACTATTTTTGATGTTTTTTTTTGAAAATAATATCTGGAGGAAAAGATATAAATTTGAAATTTATAAAATCTATTAAGACGATGGCACTAATAAATTCATAAAACTGAACAGAATGCGATAGGCAGGTCACCTTCTGAAAATGAGTGCTGAAGGAACAGAAGGTCTTGAACGCAACTTCTTTCTGCAGAAAATCTAGAGGAAAACTTAATTAAAGAAATCTAGAGAAAGACAGAGGGTCAGCCTGGATGAGGATTATGCTAAATCAAAATTACGAAACTGGAACTCTATTACTGGGAGTAATGTGTGATGACAAAGACCTCTGAAGGCTAGGGCCCATAATGGTCTACCATGATAATGTTTATGATGAAGATGAATAATTGTTTGTAAAAAAATAATAGAATTTCTAATTAATAGTTTTATTTTTTAACATTTGTTTGTGAAAGTAGAATAATTTTATTTTGATAAACATTAGATAAAAGTGAGTATTCTAAAATGTCTATAAATCTTTGATGGAGAAACAATGTCCTTTTATTTTCATAGAATGTATTGCTTTGAAAACAATATGATCACATAAATACCTAATTTTCCTCAACTATATGACGTTTTGATATCCGAATAGGAAAATATTCCTGTTTAAATATTTTAGTTATTTACGTCATTCATTAAAATATCATAAAGCGAATAGATTACATTTTGTTATTCCATTGCATGTATTTGTCACTTTTTGAAATTAATTTGGTATTTATATTCTCATAATCACACACAGTCTCAGTTAATAGGTTATAGTCCTTTTAAATACCATGCTAAACATTTAAAAGAAATGCGATACAATTTCCTGTAATAATTAATTAAATCTTGTCAGATGGTTTCCAATATATATATACATGTATGTATGTGTGCATATAATGCTTATTAACATTAAGTTCAATAATTTGATAAACCCTTATAAATATTGAAAATTATAGAAAGAGTTTAGATTAACACTATAAATTAAAAAGGAATATATTTTCAACTGGGATAAGTTGTTGATATTTTTATCGGCATATTTATTGCTCTACGGTAGCTTCAAGCATTTAAGAGCAAATTCAAAAGGGACATAAAGTTCGAAGTCAACTTCGTGACAGAACAAAAAACTACACCGAAAATCGGGATGGAATGTATGAGCTTTTGAACAGATCGGCAGAGCGGTAAAGATTGAGTATGAGTTTGACTGCATCGTTTTGTTTCTATTTGAAACTACTCAACAAAAAAATGCTTTGTGATAAAAAATAATTTTATTTTTACGAAATAAATAAATATATTTTTAAAAAAAATTATTTAATAATGTATTTTCTATAGAAATTTTTTAATAAATAAATGAAAGTAAAAACAAAGAAAAGATTAGGAACCTTTACAAAGAAATCAAAATTGAAAATTAAATTAATAGGAGATACTGAGTCTATAGATAAGAATACGAACACATACATACATACCCACATATATTTTTTATATATTTATTTACATTATAACTATATTCAACTGAAGTTTTTTAATAATTTTTCTTTATTTTAATATGCTCTTTTTATTTATTACTTTGAATTGGTAATTAGAATAATTTGTGAGGTCTAATTCTTTATGTGAGAAGCATAGTTGTTACTTTTCTTTATAAACTCAAAATAAAATGTTTTATTGTAACTATAATAAACAATGTTTTAACAAAACCATTCTCATTGAGTTTTCTAATAATGTGAATTGTTTTTTTTAATTTAGACATTGTTGTAAGAACCTCAACAAATCTTTACTTGCAAATAAATATTCAATTTATTAATTATGTTAAAAACATTAAAAAGCTAAAATTTAAGCTAGCACATTAAAGCTAAATTTATATATTAATACAAATGTAAGAAAATTTTTTTAACTTGAACTTAAAAAATTTATATTTAAAATGTGATTTTAAATAAATGTAAGATGGAATGAATTCGAACACTCTAGAACAATGAACTCGTTTAATATAAATAATTTATATGTATTTAAAATTCAAAAATATTCGATTAATTTAATAACGATTTTACGTGTGGCTTAATTTAATTTTGTATTTATTTCTATAAATTAGTTAAACTTAATGAGCAATTTAATTAAAATCACTCATAAATCCTTTTATTTACCTACGATATTTTTAAAGAATAAAATTAGCTGCCCATGAAATGCATAGTTTTGCATGTAAAATAAATAAAACCATTTATTTACCAATATTATTTTTGAATGAATAAAAACATTTTCTAAATAATATAGTTACATACATAAATAATTTTACGCGAATAACTAAATTTTACATATAAAACACATGAAATCCCATACATGGTTGCTATTTTTCTTAAAGGAATATAAAACATATTCTAAGTATTAGTTGAATATAAATTACATATAAAATCTTTTATAATATATTTTATTTATCTATATTCTAATTTTTGAATGCATAAAAAAAACCCTCTCAATATTATTATAACAAATGTAAGAATTATATAATGCATATATATAAACATAAAATTTATATGTGATTTTTTTTACTTATTTTCATGTTTTTGCATGTGGTTTATTTACTTATTTTCAATTTAAAGGAATGAAAAAGTTACCATTTAAATACACGAGGGCATTTTAAAGTTGGGAAATGTAGCAAAACAATGCATCAGATTACTTTTAACAACAAATTTCTAAGAAACAATATTTTCCCTAACTATGGAAGTATATTTAGTTAAATATGGAAACATGCAGATTTCAGAAATGGAAAGGTAAGGTTCACTTTTGTTAATGACTGTTTAGTTATGATATTCTTGAGATAACAAACTTCGCAAACATTACAAGTTTCAACACTTTGAGGACGATGATTTCACGCAGTTTGAGGTTAGTGCCATTAGGAGCCTCTAATGTTTGGAACGAATCAAAAGGATGCCCGTTTTCCGTGATGTTCTTATAACCTCTAGAAAGGGAATTTCAATAAATCTAATGGTCAAGTTGCTTCATGTATAAACTTCTTCCTCCAGTCAATAGTTTTCTCTGTAATCTTTTTTTTTTGTTTGCTTGCTTTCGGAAATATTACAGCAATCTGAGTTGTCTCTCTTGACCCATATTATTGCAGGTTCTAAAAAAACCCTGTAGCATAGACTCCAGTATAACAGAGATAAGAGAGAAACAACCAACAAGCAATTAAAAAGCCCAGTTGCTATCCTCGTTCGCAGAGCTAGTAACCTATATCATGTGATCGGGGTTCAACGCACGGCAACAAGCTTAGGAGCTGCTAATTTGCATCTGCGGTCCTGCAACATGCCGCACGCTGGATGAAAGAGATTGGCTGAATTGCACGAGACACATAATTAACAAGATCTTAAGTACTATGCAATTGGAAACCTTTGTTCTCCTTTAATGAAGTTACTTAAAGTATATCATATTTTAATGGCACACAATGCTTGCACATAAATGCTTGATTATGATTAGCAGGCAATAAATTGCTATATTAGTTCCTGAATACAACCATAGATTTCTTATTCTAATTTATGATAATCCGCACAAATGAAAGCAATAATAAACATTCTTGTGAAACAGATATTTGTTTTTATATTTTAGGAATTTTTCACAGAAAAATAAGTATATTTTATTCAGTAAAAGTTGATTTATGTTCACGCATTTGAGGATAATATTAAAGTAAAATAATGAGAAGTATAATTGCTAAAATGTTAAATTACTACTCAAATGGATTTCTGTAGTTACTTAAAATGAACATATGTCCCATATAAATTTTGAAAGGTTAAAAATATAAATTAATAAACAAAATAAACAGAATAATTCCTTAAATATATATATATATTTCATAAAGATTTGTAAAATATTATAACAAAAATTACATAATATATTTCTTTTTTACATAACGAATTATTTTTATGGGAAAAAATAAATTAGAATTAAAATTTGATTTTGTTAAACAGGTTTTGTTGGTTAAAATAATCTCTAAATAGTTAAATTTATGTTATAAATTAATGATTATTATAACGAGTTTAATAACATAAAAATAACAAGTTTTTGCATCACATTTAATTTAAATAACACAGAATGCTTCATAAATATGAAATCAAAGATATATGTACATATTCATACATAAATGTTAACTAAAAATCACAAATATATTAACCATAGTATTTTATATTAATATAAGATTTAGAAGTTTTATTTTTTTAATATATTACACATTATACAGTTGTAAACAGTGAAAAAATGAAAGTATTACTATGCAGACTGTAATAAACAGTTTATTATTTTGAAGTAAAATTTAGGTAGATATAATTTGCAAATATTTTTAAACACAAACAGGAGAAAATATTGATAACATTATAGATTAATAACAGTCATTTTTATAAATGCAAGAGTCAGAATAATTTGAGAAACATTTACAGAGCATTTAATAAGAACCAAAGTAAAACTGCTGATAAGGATTTCCCCAATAAATGAAACCTAGTAAATAATTAATGCTTGAATTAAACCTAGTAAATAATTAATAGAGAAATGTTTCAATTCATATATTAGTGAATATAAGAACTAAATAAAGTCTGTAATTTTATGATAAAACTTCATGCGTTTTAATTTAGAGGTATCGCACTTTTCTAATAATTGTAAGTACTGCTGATAATTAAATAAGAAATTAGTGTTATTAAAATTAATTAAATAGGAAATATCATATTCATTTTACCCCTTCTCATAGGAAGTCAGATTTTCTGTTAATATAAAAATCATCCTCATAGTTATTTTTGTTGTGATTTAAATATTTCTCATCATTTATACGTATATTTGATTTTCAGCTTTCAATTTCAATCAAAGAAAATTTCTTCCTTCTAATCTTATGGAGGCAAATGAAACATTGTTATAATTAGGCGGCCTGGCCGTTTGCACATATCTATTTGATTGGTTTAATGAATTGGAAGATATGGAACAATCATTACGGTTCTTTAAAAGGGAAAATGTCCTCTTAACATTGACTTTTGATTATTATCTCATGAATGAGATAGATTGTATGCTATTGTATACAACACTATGTATGTAACTGATTGGTTCCAGAATGGTCTCCTTGCAGTTCTATGAAGGTCATTTAGAATCATAATAGACTGTTTCACTCCTTTTAAAATTATTCCTGAAATTATCGTGACAAATTTCAATGATATTGTATTTTAACTTATTCAGTAAATTATTTTGTTATTGATTTCGATTATAATGATTTAGTACTTTAAATTAAGATAACTTCTAAACTTTCTTTAAAAAAGCTTAAATGCTTAACTTGGGTACTGTTAGTCACAATTATTAATATTAACCAAATTATTGGTTATGTAGTTAATATTACAGGATTGATATTAGTTGCTATTTTTTCGAAGTGTGTATCTTTACAAGGGGCCTAATGTGAGCATTTTTTTAAAGATATCATTATTAATCATCGATCTGCTACCTAAATAGTTAGCACTGTTTTCACAATTCAGAAGTGCATGGGTTTGAATTCGACTTTAGGAATGGATGATTTTAGCGATTCTGAGTACACTTAGAATTAATAGGCAGAAATTAACCATAAATTGCAAAGAATGGTTGTTTCAAAACAATTCATTTAAAGACTATAATTATCATTCAACTGAAGAATTGAAGAGCATTTTATGTTTCAATGAAAAATAAATCGAAACAGCGCTAAACAGTCAAAATTAGTTTCATTGTTAATTAGCAAACGGTGTAAAGTTGTTGCTTAATATACATGTACAGTCGATTTGTATTACCGTATAAAATAAAATATTCCTACTTTTATTTCTGGGATAAATCTCACTTTTTGGGTTTAATAGAAACAATGATTATTTTAAATTTTCAAATACTTAAGTAGTTCCATAAATCACAATAAAAAATTATTACTTTTGCATAACATATAAATTCATCTCAGTATGTACATAAATCATTGCATAAAATATATTGTGATAAATTTATTATGAGGCAATAACATGTGCATCATATATGCATACGTTTTAAATTTATCATTTTATTTACAGTGTGCAAAGAAAACATATTTTCTTCGTTTCAGTTTTGACTTCTGCATCACAAAATGAATTTCGTATGATCAACAATAACTGAAAGTTTCTTGTATTTTTAATCAATTTAAATAAATAGAAATTGAGAATAAACGCAATAAAATGTTTGAGAAAAATTAATTTCAAGAATATGATTGATCTTGTCAAAAATAGTTATGATAATGAAACTTTCTGTTTTAAAATTAATAACATTTAAAAATGACTACTTATTTCAAAACAAAAGAGAGACAAATGCAATTTTTAACAATAGCATTTTCTATTCACCGATGACCTTTTATGGAATGAAAATAGCTACTAAGGTATTCGCCTGAAACGTGAGCAAATTAAATTCCAGTGTCTTGTTTACAATCGTCAGAGTTAGATGGCCACGAGGACTTTGATCACCTCGTTCAGTTATAAAAATTATCCAGTGATAATTCTCCCGCTCCTATGAAATGATAATGTGCTCAAATTACTATCATTACATCAGGTTTTGTCATTGATAGGGGGAGAAACATCATTTCACGTAACCTTTAAAGAGATAATAAGCATTTAAAGATGTCAAATTATTTTACATGAGCTGAGGATTTAGTATCGCATCATGACAAAATCATTAAAATAGCTCAATCAATTTTGAACTTCTTGGCCTATCAAGATGTTCAGTAATCTAGGTACAATGCAAATTTTTTAGAAAAAAAAATAGTTTTAACATATATTTTAAGAGATAATATATGAGGATACATTTTGATTCCTTAAGAATATCTAATACAAGTTTTGAAAATATTTAATCATATTAAGTTTTCAATTGATCAATTTCATACTATTATTAACAAGATGAGAGAGATTTAAATTTTTGCATTAATTAATGTTCATAATGTTCAAAAACAAATAACAAAATGTACTTTTATTTCTTGTATTTATGATTAATTTTATTTTCAATGCAATGAAAGTGTATTGGTTCATATTTTTCCTATAGCTGATCAATATTAACTGTTTAATAAATATAATATGTAAGAGTATTGAGTATAGAAAAAAGTTAGTTTTCATTTTGTAATACAAAAATTTTATCCTTTTCCTTTCTTTTTTTGCTAAGGTTTTCAGTAAAAGTTAAAAAAGCAAAGTTCCTGTTAAAGCATAGCAAATTCCACGGGCTATTGTATTTTGATGGCTTTACTACACTTGAATGACTGACTAAATATAAAGGGATAATTTTTGAATATAATTTTAGAGATTATATATAAAAAGGAGGAATGCTTAACAATGTGTTATCCCATAATAAGTATCACTGTTTATCTGTTTTTATACAATTGATCTACAGTGCTTTTTTCAAAGAAGTTAAAATTATTCATAAAAACGAAACATCAAGTAGAGTTTTATGATAATATTGAGTAAGAAGTAAGATTTTAAGTTATTAAAACATAAAGATATCTATAGAATAATAAGAATATAAAACATTCTTAAATTTAATGCTCTAAAGAGAAGTGATTTCGGAAGATACTACGTTTTTAACAACGGAAACTAAGAACGTGATTAAGCATTTGAACAAGTTGCTCAGAATATTTTTGCAAGCACTTTTTGAAATGTGACTATACATGTTTTCTGCAAATTTAAGGTACGTATTTTTTACCCTGAGTGCTTTTTAAAGTACGCTTGCACTCACACTTAAAATTTTTTCAGTGACCGAGATTAAATATTTGTATTTTTATTGTATTAGGTGAAATTTTTTAATATGTAATTAAAATTTTTAAACTTTTTAAAATATTTTATCAATTGAATCTTAGTAAAAATATACATTTTGCAGTCTTAAATCTGCTAAGGTGCTTTATCATGCTTTCCACAATGCACGATTTTCAAGAGAATTTTTCACAGGCAGGATCTTATTTTCGATTGCAAGGAAGAAAACCAGGAAAACTCTTATACGTCAATAGATGTTCCAAAACATATAAATTAAAGATAATACGCAATTCTCTGTGTTTTAATATTTCCCTTGGAGTTTTTTTTACAGCTAGGATAAAGTATATGTGCTAGAATTACTCAGTTAGATATTTACTTTATCTAATCTTTGTTTAGCTAAAAGATAAATTATATTATCTTTAATTAATAATAGCAATGAATTGTTTTACAGTATCATGAATACATTTTCACTTATTATAGCTTATATAATTGTAAAATAAATATGCAACACATAATTATTTATCAAATGTTCATATCTTAAAATATCCTTTTATAAAAGCATGTCTTTTAAGTAAGGACACTTTTATTAAAATGCAACAAATAGAATTCAATGTATTGAATCAGAATTTTAAGATTTATTCATAATAAATATATGGTTATTCTAAATTAATCTCAATTCAAATTTCCTGTCAAATTTCATTCTGAATGATTTTTTAAGAATTTAATAATATAGTATTTCAGTGTTGTAATCATGCTTTATATATATAATTTATGTAAAACAACTTATTTTAACTAATTTGAATGTTACCAAAATATTTCATTTCGTGGTTTGTTCATCCCATGGTTCTGCAAAAGGTCAATGATCGTTATAGCTTCACATATGTCAGAGAACCTAAACAAATTATCGGTATACATAGAGGATTTTCTGGCGCTTTCGCAATTTTCTACATGAATTTTTCCCAATTTCTGAAAATTAACAATTTAGTGGTACCATGATTATAGCATCAAACGATTTTATTCTTAGACATGCCCTTAATTTTCTTTGTTTAAATTTACATTGGTCATATACTCAGTTTCTATATTCATGAATAAAGTTTATATGAAATATACTTTTGTGTGTGTGTATTGCAGTTTTATTTCTTAAACAACCTGAAAAGGAATTGCAAAAACATTATCTATTTTAGGAATCTTTTTTTTCAATAACCATTCAAATTCTATGAATTAAAGTGATGTCAAATTGAAATTCCTATTACAAATTTAAAAAATCTAAGCATTTTAATATGATTTTTACAAAATCAATAATTAACCATATATATATATATATATATATATATATATATATATATATATATATATATATATATATATATATATATATATATATATATATATATATACAATTTATAAGCTTACTTTTAACAAAACATCAAATAAAATTTTCCCACGATAACATTTGTACGTAATTGTAAATAAATCTTAATTTCTAAGAAGCATGTGGAAATCTTTTCTGATAATGATTCACAGTGTAGAGTCACCAATTTCATTTTGTATGGCTAGCCGTTCTTCTTTTATGAACTTCTTTTTCAACACGTAATAACTGGCGATAATTTAAGTGAAGAATGATATCAGTAAGTTATTAACCCTGTAGAACAGATTGCCAACGACTCATTGGCGTCGAGTGCACCTCAGGAAAAATAAAGACTATCTTCTGCATTTTGCTTACTAAGTCCTTGGCGAGAATCTGAGACACTTTTCTGGCGGCTAAAGCAGACATTTCTCAATCTGTTTACTTTTCTATTTGATTTATTTGTTGACTGAAAGACGTTGAACTCGATAACCTGAAACTATAGGTCAGGATTTATCATTAAATAAAATTAATTATAAGTTTTCTAAAGGTACATAAGTTTATTTATCAAACAATGTTAAATAAGATATTGATTTCCTCATTTATAAATATTCATTATCAATTTAGTAAACACACCTTAGGTGAAAATTATAACCAAAACTTACAGCTTTAATGCTCTAGTTCAATTTTTTACGTTGCATGTAATATCAAGACACATTTTTTATTTCAAGAAGAAACTAAAATGTATCTATAAAACTCTCTCTATAATGTTTAGAATTCTAAGTCAAATTCATCTTTTGGAACTAGTACACGAGTACACCCAATTATCTTTTATCTTAATTCTTATTTTCTTGGTAGTAATATTTATAAAACAAGAATTACACATTTGGAATTCTTAGATTATAAATATTAACGTACATCTAAGAGATAAAATACAAGATTTTGTATAAGAAATTTCTTAGAAGAAAGTTATCCTTTCTAATAAAACGTTTTTCGCATTATTCATTTATATGAATAAGAAAAGAGAAAAGTTACAACAGATAAGAATAATCACATTATTAATAATAGTTAAAAATAAAAACACTATGAGATATTAAACACTGAATGTTATGTAAATTGAAATTCCTTTTATTTTAAAATAATATTTAAGCTTTAAATTTAGAAAAAATATACAGCTACATGCTTTAATATTATAATAAGTATTAAATATTTACACTATAAATCATTTTGGAATTATATATTGGGTTGATTTTTCAAAAGACTATTTTAATAAATGCTGCAGTTTTAGAAAATAATATACATCCTCAATGGGGGATTCTAGGAATTAGTGTAAGCATGTTATAATATTTAATTAAAATAATTATAATATATTTATAAAAATATTTTAAGCAACTTGTATAAAAAACTGAAAAAAATCAAAAGAGCAATTAAATATAAACTAGCTGAACTGTCTGTTTTAAACCGACATTCTTCATACAGAACGACATTATTTTGATAAAAATAATTGTAGTGATCTAAAATATTAAAGATTTTCTTACAAATTTCGCGGTATTGAATCGATTCTGTTCAAAACATTTACTAAAGCATGATAAAAAAAATGAATTAAGTATATGGACTAAGTCACCATAAATATGAACAGCCTCATTATTTTGAAACAAAGGTACTGTTCGTATCTTGTATAAACCATTATACTATGTAATTATTCAGATAAGAAATACAACCGTAGGGAAAAAGGAAATCATTAAACTTTTTAATTTATATGAAAACCTGCAAATATTTATAAATAGTTTTTAGAGGGAAAAAGGGAAATACGAAGAAAATTGAGGGAAGATTAGAACAAAATGGGATTTTAACGAGTTTCTTCTAAGCCTTCCAAGTTGAAGGTTTTCTTTTAAGATTCTCTTAGAAGTCATAGTATAAAATTCTTATATGTATTTTTCAATTCTAATTTAATATTTTTAAACAAAACTGTATCAGTTTTCAATAAATAAAAATCGTATTCAATAAAATGGAATTTAGAAACATCTGATTTTGACAATATTGAAAACAAAAGTTACTAAAACCGTAATCTATTTGATACATCTAATTGACTGATCGAACATAAAATTTCGTCTTGAATAAATCAACATATTTGGATTTGGATTCAGTTAATAATCTGAAAACATGGTGAGGAAATACTTTTAAAGATAATCAGCAAAAGTTTAAAACTCCAAATACTTAGTATTAGCGAGGAATTTTAATTCTATGAAAGTAAATGAGCTCGCGTCAAATGTTTTGCGCTTTTGCCTCTACTCATTAGTTTATGGGTTCGATTTCCATCTCGAGCATGAATGTTCGAAATAGTCGGGGGTCCACTTAGCAGTCGAGTGTAAAAAGTGATCACAGCAACTAAGCGAAATTCGTCGGATGAGTTTTTTTTTACTAATAAAAAGGAAAATATATTGTGCTATCACAAACAAACATATATAAAAATGAGTGACATCTTAATGTGGGAGAATAAATAGCAATTATTGTTAACATAATTTATAAACTACTTTAAATTTCTTTGATAATTTTTTTAATTAGAAAAGTAGTAGATTTTTTGCTGTTTAAGAAATATACCATATTTATATATTTATTGATATATTTTATAATGTTACAAAAATATAATATTTATCTAAACCTAAATATATAATTAGAAGTACTTTATTCCTTATGTTATAATATATGGAACCATTAATTTTCAAAGATTTTTTAAATATATTTTCGTTTTGATAGTTAATAATATGTATTTAACAAAATAATTACAGTCATAAAGAAACACAGAATTCTTTGGAAACTGTTAAATAAAAGGCAAGTATCACAGTAAATTAATTTATATTTTGTTTTTAAGTTACAAAAGTAGTTTAAAGTAAAATATATATTAAATTTAATGTATATTTCAATTTAAACTAAATATATTTAGCCACAAAGGATAAATTTTGTATTTCGTAAAATAAAATCCAAATGCAGTTATTAGTTAATTAGATAATTATAAATCTCTTTTACATGTGAAACAAAATGTTAAGCAGTTAACTAGTAGGAATTGCATGTAAAGGCAGGCAATATGTGTTAAGAACATACGATTTGATTTAAATTCAAACTTGTTCAACGAATTCATTGATGCAAGTATAAATAAGTACAAATATTGCTCGATTCTTTGGTATTCATTATTCCATCATTTGAAATTATGGAAACAATTCCAATTCAATCAAACATTAGTCCTAAGATTGGTTTTCTATCATCCAAAGATTTCAATTCCAGCAAAATATCGATTTGTTGTTGCTGTAGCCTGGTAAAAACAAAGTATAATCTCAACAAGTGCAGTTACAGGGGCTTTTGGTAAACGTGATGCTTGCCACTACTGTGCACAAAAGATAACAGAATAATGAACTGTAATGTTAGTGAGTGCTAAAAGTTTGTGTTCCTGTATTCATCTAATACAAAGAGGTGAGATAAAGGACCTGGATGGATCGTGCTTATACCTTTTGCCTCTTCTGTGTCTTTTGGTTGTGAGAGAGACTGAACAGCGACTGGGATAAGACCCCGAGCTAACCTAACATGCTTGGATTCGGTTTCAATTGTCAAATCCAAAGGAGGAATAACAGTTACTTGTAGAGCTGCTGTTAGTGTTGTTCCAAAGGCATCAGTGATGCATAGTGAAAATCTACGATGAATTCTGTCTAGTTTAAGTTAGAGCTTCTAGAGAGGGAGTTTCCCCGTAACCAACCTACTCGTTAGAACCTAATTGCATTAAAGCAATTTTGGATGGCCTGGAACGTACTGAATGAATGCGTTCCCTGTCCTCAGCCACTTTTTACAAACTTGAAAGCTTTATTATACTCTATTATTAAAGTTTTTGTTCTTTACAACTTTTTGTTATGTCTCCAGTATGGCGTCCACTTTTAACTTATAAAACATCAATAAATTTCTCATCTTTGTAATTCTCTGTAAAATTGTTTTGCTTCTAAATTATTTTGATAGTCTTTTTCCTCATCGCATGTAGCTGTAATGAAGCTAGTATTTTTAGATTTTTTATGCATTAAAATGCATGAAAAAATCTAAAAGATGTATCGATGGTATTAAACCTCTCTCTGTGCTCAGCTTTTAGAGGTGATGTTAAAGCACATGCCTGGTACTACTATTATAGATGATTACTATATGGTTGTGATTAATTCTCTTACTATAAATACCCGAGACAAAGTGGTTGTAGTAAATATGGTTAAATATGATTCTAAGAATGTTATTGTTGAATATAAGGTGTATTTATGATTTTTATATCCACGTAAGTCAGAGTGAGTGCTTGAACGGTGGCAAGGGGTAATAGAGTATTTCCTAAACATTTTACAAATGCTCAAAGCTGGTAAGTTATCCCAAAGTAAAGCAGCTTAAAATGAAAATACAATTTGAACTCTAAAGTCAAAACAATAATATTATACTTGATCAGTTTGAATATATTATATAATTGATTAAAATATATATAAATCAATTAAGATAGTCATAAAAACCAATTTTTATTTTAATTCTTTCAAATCACTTTTTATTCTAAATTCACTTTTTATAATATTTATTATATACTTTACATCAGAAAAAAATGATTTTTAATATCATCGATTTATCTTTGATTATTTCATCCGTCAACATTTATAAAATATTTTTAAAAATACATATATCTGTTACAATTTACGAAATGTTAATTACTAATCAATTTTGAATGTACTAATTAGCTAATTGTAATACTTGTTTTAAAAATTCAAGTAATTTTAAATTATAAACCCAGAGAACAACAAACTATGTCTTGGACAGTGTAAAAAAGTACATTTTTATTCCATTACAAATTATTGAAATTAATAAAAACGAAGAAATTTAATGGTACTGAAATTACTATATTCATGAAAAGAATGCATCGATTTAAGTATTTTATTCAAAATTATTTTTTATTTTAAAACACAATAAATAATAACAGAGTACTTCTAGTTCAAATTAACATTTTTAAAAAATTATCAAATAAAACTTAAAATGGCTTATTCATATTTAAATATATAAATTAAGTATTCATTTAAATTTTTTTTTCAAAAACAATAAAATAAATAAAAATAAAAAAACGAGAGAAAAATAAAATTTAACTGCTTAAGAAAAAAATTAAAATTATCTTTTAAAATTAAAAGTATGTGATAATAAATTTTCTAATGTGTGTGATTGGTGTTGCTACAATTCTTTGTTTCTTAACAGATCTTCTATTTTTGAATTATTATAACAGCTAATTAGAGATAACTATTAACTAAGTTATTTCTCCTCTAAATATTTATAATTTTAAGTTTTATAAAAACATATTTTGTCAGCAGCCAAATATTTGTGTATAATTTTAATGAAAAACTGTACACTTTTTCTAAACATACATTTACAATCAATGCTTTTTAAATTTAAAAAAATATACAAAAATATTTTTTGAATAAGAATAAATGATTCGAAATATAGTATAAATAAGCCTATTATAAATGAAATGATAATGCAGCGCACATTAAAATCAGAGATATAAAAACAAAATGCCTAAAAAGGAATGCATTTATGCTTTGAGAGAGAATGAGGGGGAGAGAGAGAAAGTCTGTTTTAACATTAACGAAAAGAACATGTTCAGTGTGCCTGGGCACTCCCTTTCATCTAATCGACCTCTTTTTTAAAGCGAATCTATTGTACCGATCAAATACAATAGAAATAACTGTATATGTCATATTTGAAGAAAACGAAACCACTATCACTGCACTCATTCGAGTGTGGCCTGCGTGTGGTTATTGTTATGTGATTGAACGAAATCATTCGATAATCTTTACGAAAGAATGCCAGAGAGGTTAATGTTTCTGTTGGTATTAAACAGCTGTGAGTATTGTATTGGAATTTCACCCATTTCGTTGTAATCATATTCTAAGCATGTAGCATAAAGCAGTATTCTGCTTTTGATGATAATTATACATTTCTAATTAAATATGTACGGATATTTTGTACGAAATAAATTTATTCATTTCTAAATAACATAACTAAATATTAAAAGGATTAAATTATATGAATTAAAAATTAACTAACGACTACAATTAATAGCATATTTTTATGACATTCATAGCTGCCTATATTGTAATAAAAATTACCTTGTGAAACACAAATGCCTTGCGAATTAATTTTGAAAATTGTGTCAGTTTTTAGTACATCAAATTTTAGTTCAACTCAGTACCACCCAATAATGTGAGTGACGCTGTAACTATCCAGGCCTATTAATATAAAATTTAAAATCTGCAATTAATTGATAGGTATAATTAGGTTAAAAGTATTTTTATGTGTAACAGTTTAAAAACCAAATTATATTCTGAGATCATCGAAAAAAACTGCAATCAATATGTATAGGTGAAGTATAGAAACTCTCTTTTTTGCAATTTGAGAAAACAACTTTTTATTCAAGGATTTTATATATATATATATATATATATATATATATATATATATATATATATATATATATATATATATATATATATATATATATATATGTATATATATATGTATACATATATATATATATATATATATATATATATATATATATATATATATATATATATACATATATATGTATATATATATATATATATATATATATATATATATATATATATATATATATATATATATATATATATATATATATATATATATATATATATATATATATAATATATATATATATACATATATATATATATATATATATATATATATATATATATATATAATATATATATATATATATATATATATATATATATATATATATATATATATATATATATATATATATATATATATATATATATAATATATATATATATATATATATATATATATATATATATATATATATATATATATATATATATATATATATATATATATATATATATATATATATATATATATATATATATATATATATATATATATATATATATATATATATATAATATATATATATATATATATATATATATATATATATATATATATATATATATATATATATATATATATATATATATATATATATATATATATATATATATATATATATATATATATATATATATATATATATACATATGTATACATACATATATATACATACATATATATATATACATATATATACATATATATATATATATATATATATATATATATATATATATATATATATATATATATATATATATATATATATATATATATATATATATATATTGGAGTAAGCAAATTTCTAATGAAATGTATTGTTAATGAACAATAATCAGTGTAGAGGTGTAGCAAAAGGTTACATGAATTATATTTGCTCACCGTTTTGTAATGATTGAATATCGAATAATTCTGTCTATTGTTTTAATTTTTCCCCAAAAAAACTTACACTCATTTAAGTGTTACAGAATGTTTAACTCAATTGATTTCATTTAGTGTTAATAAAATCTATGGTTAATAACATGCATTTGCTTATTAAAAATATATGTGTGGTAAAGATTCATTAGGTATAAACATTTATATATGTCTGCTAAAACCCATATTACATTTTAAAAGTGGTATCTTAGCATAATGAAAATGGTGTCAAAATAATATACGAATTTCCAAGAAAAATATTAATTTTTTGACTGAGAAATGAAGGAATCAATATTGTTAGATGAATGACGAGAAAAATAATGGAGCATTGTGCATTAAACATCACGTATAAATTATACGATTTAATTAAAAAAAACTATTCATAATGTTTGTGTCTTCTGTTTTTATTATTAAACCTGATGGTTTTATTAAATATGTGTTAGGAAATTTCTTGGTTTGGGATTCAACTTGTCTACAGATTTTAATCCCATATTTATACCCTCATAACGTCATGAATAAAATATTGTTTATTAAAGAATACTTATAGACAATAGTGCAGTAAACCTTCTAAGAGTATGTTTTCTGGACAGTTATTATATTTAATGAATGAAAATATTTTGAGTCGTAATTTTGCGCTGCATCTTTTACATTATACCGAATATTTAATAGTGCAACACATTATTTAATTTCAGTAAACTAGAGGCATATATTGTGATTAAATTAAACTTAAAATTTGAACAAGAGATAAAAGTATAATTCTAATAAATAAATATCATTATCAAATAATTTATGTTCAATGTGCCATTCTTAATGTAAGAGTCATAACTAGCAAGGAAATTTATATTGCTTTTATATATCACGCTTTTCCCTAATTCATCAAAAAAGACACACGAGAGAATGCGTTAAAGTAAAATTAATTTTAAGTTTCTTTTGCTTATTAGTTGAAAGCGAAAAATAAAACATTTGTTAATAATTGTAAGTCAGAAATTACAGAAATCCTAAATATTTAAAACAAGCATTAATTTTAATCGCATAATAATTAAAATGGATGCATGTGTGTGTAATTCTAAACATAGCTTTAGCACATATAAAATAATTAGGAATCATAAAGTGAAATAAAAAGATATTCTGCCATTTGTACCGCATCATCAGAAATTCGTTTTTCATAACAAGTAAGGCAAGAAAGTTTCTTTTCATTTTTTCTGCTTACATCCAGACGATTTAATAAAATTATGACCATCTATTGTATTTCTCTAAATAGAAGAATGAATATCTGTTTTTGTTTTTCACTTACCTGCTCATTTCATTATATCATTTTTGGAAGGTAAACTGACAGCTCATTGTTTTTAATGACAATTCTTTGTGTATAAAGAAATTATGATAAAACAGCATTTACTTAATTTTTGTTCAATTTAAATATTAACTTAATTTTTAGAAGTAATTAAATAGTTGATTTTTCTATTTGCCAAAATTTTGATTGTGTTTTACTGTTATCTTCTATTTTAAAAATATTATTTATTTTACATGTAAAACATAGTTTTAACTATTAATTATTATAACAAGAACCACAATTTTACCCGTTGACTTCTAATTTTTATTTAAAACTGAATTCGTTTTTAATATTTGTATATTTTTTCAGAATCATAATAAATAAAATATAAGTGTTTCCAATAATATATTTTAGATATAAATTAAATTTCCAAATGAAAGCTTAAATCATCATTTACAAATGAGAATTTTATTTAAATAATGCTTTTCCTACCAATAAATGCGTCCTCTTTTACTTAATTAAAATTTAAATAAATATGAAGTTGTTTGAATAACTAAAATGTTATACAGCTAAATATATTCTAAAAGTCTATAATGCATGTGAAAAATATCTTATAATAAAACATAACCAAAAGAAAAAAATGTTTAGGATAAACCGGAACCACAAAAAGCTATTTATTTCCTTGAACTAATCGTGTCAGTCATTTTCACAATTAAGAACACATAAGAAACCACATAAAAAATCTAATTTATCTTTCGGTCAGTAAAACTTCTTGTCCGCTTTAAACTAAACAGGTGTATCTATTGTCTTTGCGGGCACACTTTTCGGGACATGAGTGGTTTGTGCTGACTCGTGAATAGTCATAAAGTAAGAGTAAATGGAACTAAGTAACGGAAGTAAAAAAATGGCTAACTCTTAGTAGATATTCTTTTTATAGGTCATCCGAAGACTTAAACAGCTCGTTGCCAGCTTGAAATCGAGTTATCGTTGCCATTAAGAAGAATCAAATAATGTGATTTCATGAAAGCTCATAGGGAGTAAAAGTACAAGTTCACATCATTGCGTGAGCTGTGCGCATTAAGAGAAAGAGATGGAACAGGGAAAGAAAGAGATAAGATTGACCTCTCGTGCTATTCAAATTCTTAAAGAGATAAGTAGACATTCGCTTTGATCTCTTTTTTAACTCTCACCTGAATAATAATGTCGGATTTCCGTCTCGACACTCCTTACCGAAAATGAAAGGTATATCTTTCGCTTTTTGTTTTAAACAACTGTCAGCTAAGGGTTTTTTTTTTAATGAGAAGGTTTGAGGGAATTCGAATCTTATAAACTTCAGTAATCACGAAAGGATTCAAAATTTGGAAACTTGAAATTCAGTTTTTTTATTCATTTGAATTTTTAAATTATAAATGAAAAAGTCAAGAAAAAAGGCTTATTTTAATATTTCTACTGTATTTCTCTGAGAAATCAGTAAAAGTTATTCGTTAGAAATGTAATTTAATGGAATGATTCCCAAACGTTTTATGAAGGTTTATTTGAGACTTCAAAATTTACAAATGTACTCTTTAAAACTATTCATATTTTTTGCTTTTAAAATGAAATTTCTTTAATTTTTTTTACTGCATTCTTGATTTAACGTCTAATATTACACAATATATTAATAATGGAATAAATGGAGTAATCACGGTAGAAAAGTAACGGTTATATTAAAAATTAAATTTATTTTGAAATAAAAAAATTCTGAGAAAAGAGCTAATAATACTGCTGTAGCAATACATTTTCAAATGCAAATTCAATATATGAAACATAAATTGTAAATTTTTGCTATTTCAGCAGGAATGATGTAAATGGTTGCAATTCTTTTGAAGGCGAGCATGTTTGGTTCCAAATAGAACCATTGCTTAATTACAGAATCGGTAAGGCCGTATATGTAAACATACAATGGTAAACAAAATTTATAATGTCATTCGTAACCACTTACGGCTTTATATACGGACATTTGACGATTGCTGACCATTGTGTTTCTGGGTACATTTTAGAATAGAGAGACCCCACTTCATTACCCATAACTCATAATGGAATTCTATAAATTTTAACAAAAAATGCAAATTCAAGAAATATCTTCTTCATTTGTTGTTACTATCTAATCTTCAATAAAGAAAAAAGTGGTTAACAGTACTATTACCATATTCTATTATATATATGCAAATGAAATATGATAGTTTTCTTGTTGTTATTCAAATTTAGACAACAACCTAATATTACAATAAAAATTTTCAAATCAATACTAATTTTCTATTTTAATTTGACATTATATAATTTTCTGCTTTAATATGACATTAGGCTTTACTCTGCTTATCTTAAAAATGAGATGTTGGGTGATACAATTACAAGGGAGGTTCTAGAACTTTTCCATCAAATACAATAATAGAGCGTTAATTTCTTAGAAATGTAAGAATGTTTATAAGTTTAACCCTTCCTTTTTGAGTTTTTTTATTTTACAAAGTTATGTCTATAAAATTTTAACGTGCTTCAGTAATAAGTTTTTGATTACGTTGGTAATGGTTCAATGTTATTTTCCAATAGTATTGGTCCAATTAAGCATAATATTGTTTGTTAGTCCTAAAGTAAAGCAAAAAACAAAATCAAAGTTAATTTACAATCACATTTATGTGATTGTAAACTAGAAACAAAATATATAAATTATTTCTAGATCTGTTTAATTCCATTCCAGTGTTTTAAAGAAACTAAATATTTACTAATTATGCTATCGATCACCGTTTGCTACTCGACTCGGTCAATTAAATAATAAAGTGATCCGTATAAAGCTGATTTAGTTGAAAGTCATTTTTACTTAGTTCAAGCTTCGCGAAAGTCATGAAAATCACATTTCGCAATTTATCATGGAAATTCATATAAATACCTAATTTATGAGATTTGTACCAATAACTAAAAAAATTGTTTTATATCTTTTTCTTTATATTTTTTTCTCCTATTTATATTATCTACTATTTACTCCAATACCAAATAATTAGTATTAAGCAAAAATCATTAAATCTCCAAAGCAGCGTATTTCCATTTTTTGAGAAATATTGACTTAAAATTTTTACAAATGCTACAGTTACCAAACGCAACTTATTATTAAATATTTTTTTACTCAATTTTCATCATTTAGAAACAAATTCTCTTTATTGACATCCAACAAAACCACTCGCTAAGAATTTCTCTTAATATGTTTATTAGTGTAAATTCTATCATGCGTGTTTTTGAATTTTTTGTCAAGACAAGGTTATTTATAAAGGTACTTAAAACTTATGTATATGAAAGCATTAAAAAATTTTTTTTAATCTTTTAATGCTTTTATAAACGTAATACTTATCAATCTCATAATTTCTAATTAATATATGTATATAACTTAAAGAGATATGATATCGAATATTAATTTAGTAAAATCTCATAACATCATCACAAGCCCCATAATCTGATCATATGGGTCTAATGGAATTAGTGTTGAAGATTTCAAAACACCTTAGACACTAATTATTGAGTGATCAGCAACGATCTGAAAAAGTAAAAACAACTATAAATAAGATTAAATTATACTAAGCACTATTTATTGTTTTATTGAAATGCTAGTTCTGTAAAACTCCTAACTATGCTTTTAAGTAAAATGCAAATTTTATTTAAAATAAATGTATATAGATTGATTTCAGATGAAAAATGAATTTTAACATTTCTTATGAGGCAGTATTTTCATCCCAATACTATTTTTGATACTCAGAGAATACCTTATTAAAGTATAAAGACGTATTGTTTAAGTAAATACCTTATTACTTCCTAAAATAAAATTATTTCTCCCAAAAATCAACTTATAATTTGATTTACGATTTAATTATGAATTTTACTTTTTTAATATATATATATATATATATATATATATATATATATATATATATATATATATATATATATATATATATACATATATATATATATATTCTCAGATTTCTTTTTTAAATGAAATAATTTTTGATTTTAATTTAAATTAAGAATATTTACTTAATATTGTAAAATTACAATTCTACTAAATAATAAATTAATAGTTTGGAGAGAAAAAAAATTAATAAGCAATAAGGATAAATTAAAAATAAAACCAAAGGACTATGAACTAAAATTATACCGAGTGACAACCACAAATTCGCTGTTTCTAATTGTATGTAGAATTATTCAGCAAAGTTTCGAAAGAAATAATGGACGCTAATTATTCTGCAAATGAAAGTGGTCCATTAAATTTTTGTCTTCTCATTTCCTTGTCCTTGTTACATGTTTGTTTAAGAAATTGACATCAAATTATTCTTTTCTTTAAATAATATTTTGAAACGTATTTCATTTATTTTCAGCATTTTTTCTTTCTATTCTTTTCAGGAGCGATATGTTTTTGGCGTTATGTAATGACAATTATTTTTATAATTACATTTTAATGACGTTGTTGACTACATCAGAAATTATGTCAAATATTTTTATACGAATGATTGTCAATAAAAATTATTGTGAATCGCTAGGTTTTAATAGTGAACTTTAAATTATAAATTGAGAATATTTTTACATTTTTGAAATTATTTTAAGTTTAATTTAAAAAACATTTTTACAAATATTAGGAAAAAAACTTTTGTATAATGCATTCAATCGCTCTTGAAAATTTTTTAAAGCTGACTTAAATAAATTGTTTTCAACTTGATGTTAGAATGTTCTTTAATAAAATTAGTTATAATTTTATGTACAGTAACTAATTACAAATAAAATCACCTTTTTCCGTTTATGTCATTGAAATAATAAATTGTTTGTAAATGCAACATTTTTATTTTTTATAGCATACTTACATTAGTGAGAGAAATAAATAGTAAAGACATTTTGATTTATCAGAAAAATTACTATTTTTAAGGAATCGCGTGGGAGAGGCCAAATTTTAATATTAGGAGCAGAATACATCTTGAAAGAAGAACGATTGGAAATAACATTTAATTGTTGAATTGCAGCAATGTTAAGATTTTATTCGTGGTGTGCAATATTTCCTTGTGTAATATTTAGAGTCTCATTTGAGAGACGAGAGCTCTTCATTTAACGAGACAAATGTTTTGGTTGTGCAACAAAGTTAGTTAATCTTCATCAAGTAAATCTTCTATAGCTCGTGAATAAATTCATTTACCTTAAGCCGATACAGCACAATCTAATTCCTTAATGATATATTCCACCATTTAAAAGAAAGAAAACAGAAAATATGTTAACTCAGCAAATTATGACCCAATGGAGGAATTCTTCAAACAATGAATATCAAATTCAAATAAACTTTCTAAGAAGCAATCGAAATTTTTGCTACAACAGATTTTCTACATGTTTAGCTTTTGTATTTTATGATACATTATGTGAAACCCTAAAAACATAAATAATGCAGGTATCTGATTAATTAAATATCATGTCATAAACACAAAAGTCAGTGCGATTGATTATTAAAGAAATAATGATTTAGAGACATTATTGTTCTTCTGTATAATATTATCACCTTTCAGGAGAGAATTAACTCTCTCTTTGTACAGTATTCACGAAATATAGTTGTTAATATGAGAACTTAGAAAATTCATTCATCCCGTTAACGAACCATAATATTTTATAGAACATATTGGAAATGCATTAAGCTTTGTGAATCCCCAACAAAAGTTTTGTAAGAAGGATATAGAATTGATGATTGATTTGTTAGCCATTTAATTAACTCTTTTTAACATATTTAAGCTAATCCAACAAGGACAAATTGTTTAACGATGACTCTAGGCTACAAATATCCTCGAGCAAGAAAATTATAGAAAAAATTCACATTGTTTTCATATTGAATAAGAACATTAACAGATGATGTCATATTGAAAAAATAATTTAATAGTTTTTACGCTCTAAACTCAAATACGACATACCAGTATTTGGAGAGTTTGACAATAGAACTCATCTACAGATAACAATAAATTTAGGTTCATCTTGCCGTATAGTTACAATTCTCTCTTGTTCAATCGTTTAATTCCATCTTTCATATAGAACGGTTTATTACTTCACTGGAGAAAAGCATTCATCCTCAGAGATATTAATTTTGATTTTTTGATTATTCTTAATAGTTTTACTGTGAAGAAAATGATAGTTCAAGAATAAGGCTGAGACGTCTTGCAAGAAATTGTGTTGGACAATGCCTCATTCTCAGTCACTATTTTAAAATAATGTAGTGCTCTGAAAGCTTGTGGCAGACGTGAGAACATACTTTTAATTCCAGCACGTCCTTCATATTTAGAATTAAACAAGCATTTTAGATACTGTTTAGAACACAAAATTAAACATTTATCTTAATCAGAAGATATAGATTTATTTATGGGTGAATTATATTCAGAGGATGTGATCTGTGTATGCGGATTCATATTAAAAATAACTTGGAAAAATCTTTAATATCAAACCATTTTGAAAATGAGGCTACAATATATTAGCCTTAACTTTTAATTTATTATTTATATCGGTATTACCAAAAAGCATGGAAGTTTAATTCTATTTCAACAAATCATTACATTTAGAGCATACAATTTAATAAAAAGCCATTAATAAGATAATCTCTGACACAACCTGCAGTTTAAAATTTCCGAATCCAGAGACACTCTTCTTTCAGTGTAAAGTTGGTGGCAGAATGGTTAGCGCACTGGCCTTAGGTTCAACAGTTCATGTGTTCAATTACCACTTCGGGCGATGTTTGTAGTGGTTGTTAATACACTTTAAACTGTTGGCCCTGGTCTAGTTAGCCGTCGTGTTAAGGAAATACACGTTGAGTGACAAAAATAAAGTGTATCCAAACCAATCCTCTTCCTTTGTTTGGAACTGTGCATGATGGCTGGCAGCCAACGCTGAATTTTAAATAGAATTTAATGCGTTATAAAAATTAAGGAGGTAGGAGATGCAATTTAAACTTAAAAATTAAAAGACACAACACTGATTTAAAATCATACGATGATATTTTATTTTTTGTTAAAAAGAATAACAAATGACTAAATGCATTGATTAAAACTTTTAAGATATAAGTATAAAAATTAAGTATTACTTCTCAAGAAATGATTAAAAATAAAATTGATTAGTAAAAATACGTTTTATAGGGTTTTTTTGTTTTTGTTTGAGCTTTTGATTACTCACGAAAGCTTATCCAAACTTCATTTTAAGTTGTTTAAATATTCAGTTCACTTACATGTTGCATCATATTTTTTAAAAGAAAATTGTCCACAGAAAAGTCGTGCATTTGATTTGTTGTTCTGAATATTTTCAACCCATAACACAGATCAATGCAAGAGTATAGTTTGTCATCTAAGACTGAAAACTGATTATCTGTTTTTGTAAATATAATAATTTATTCCTTGAGAGTTGTACTACAACATATCATTATTGGATACAAAAGGAACAAAATCTAAATTCATATGCATTTAAAGGATTAAAATATGGAATGTTATTTATTCAAAGAACTCATCTGTAAAGCAATTGTCATTATTAGATCGCAATAAAAGCAATTGACTGAAAAAAACAAAGTATTCCAAAATTATCCATCTTTATTTCACGCACGAATGCCTTATTTTAGATGATCCCATCCCCCACCTCCAAAAATAGAAATAACGTCCTTTTCATTCATAGAGAAAAATATAACTCCCTTCACTTTTAAATTTTATTTCGTTTGATTACGAAAACACGCTAAATTGGGCATGGATACTTTTACAGTAGATCTTTCTTTCATCAGTTGTACCACTCCCAAAACTCTCTTTTTCAACTAAGAGCTTAAGTGAATACTATTTTCATTTCATCTTGACAGGCGCTGAAATTGGCCACATTACTTTGTAGATGGAATATACTTCTTTCTTCTATTTTTGACGACCTAAATCCAAGAAATATGCCTAGTTCATTCTGAAAGAAAGGCATCTTATTTACTTTGAAATTTTTTGACAAGATACATGACAGAATGACAAAAGAAATGTTTTCTTTAACATGAACAGAAATTACTTTGTAACTTTGAAAGAAGTACATTTGTGATTTTATAAATAAAACTCTCAGATAAAACATGATCATATTTAATTAATAAAGCAACTTCCTTGAACTATACATAGTTAGGTTTTTAACCAAAAATCCTATATATAATTTCTTATATCAAAAATAACCAAACCCACATTATTAAAAAGATATATCATTAAATTTTATAACTATTATGTTTTTAAAATGTGTGTTCCACTTAAAGTATTAGTACATTCAAATTGCAAAATTTAACCTATTTACTTTTAATATTTATTGTTTTGAAGAGGCTGATTTTCTAAAACAAAACTTTATCTTTGATTCATAACTGTAAATTAAACTTATTAAACTCATTATTATCTTTATAGAGATTTTTCATAGGCTTCATTTTTTATGGTTACGGTTACAGCTGAACTTATATATATATATATATATATATATATATATATATATATATATATATATATATATATATATATATATATATATATATATATATATATAGTATCGAAATAATATAATAAAGTCACTCAGAATAATAGCAAAACCTGTGTTACATTGTGATAAATTTTATTTTTCCAGAATGAAACCCAAGTATCATGTACTAAAATGAATTTATAAGCTAATCCAGAATCGTAATGAATTGAGTATTATGCAAACCATATAATTTAATTTAAAATAAAAATAATTAATGCAGTTTAGAAATTCAATGTTTGTGTTTAATATGTTAAGTTTTCTATTTCCAATACGCACTACTATTTTCAATACGCACTATTTTTTTCTCTTTATCTATTTTTTTTTCTAATTATTTTTTTCTATTTTTTCCTTATTTTTTATTTTTTTCTAATTAATAAAAAAATTTATATATATTATAAAAATCTACACACATCTTCTGAGTTTATCATAGTATCGTTTCTATATTTAATAGAAAATTAATAATCATGTTAGAAAACAGAATAAATATTAATATAAATGATTACAGAAAATAAATTAGAATTAGTAAATAAAATTAATGAAAAAGATAAATTGTCTTATTCTATTACTAGAAAATGCTTTTATTAAAAGAGATGAGTTACTCATTTTGCGCTATTATATATAAATTATTATATTGTCATTCGAATTATATGCATTCTTCGGTGTTTATTTATCCTCTGCAAAGAAATTTAAATTTGAATGAATTCTTCAAAATAACAATAAAATAATGAGCATTATTTTTTGAATAAATATTATTTTTTAAGCAAATTCTTATAAAGACAAAGAAAAATAATTTATTCATCTGAAAAGATGAGTTTAAGCATAAAAATTTTTTTCTTTAGGTGAAATGTGAATACTGTTTCAACATAACTTTTTTAAAACTAGAAAACATATTCAAAAATCTCATAAATTAGTATGAAAGGAATAACATAAAAATCTCTAGTTTGCTTGTGTTGAAACTTTAGAGCTGGAATTAGAAAATGACCAGAATATTAATTAAAGTTTTATTATTGAGATTATTAACTTTTTATGTTAATTTTAAGCAATCTTTACCAACTTTAAAAATTTATGTTTTTTTAAATAATATTTACGACATATTCTTTTTAACATCATGTTTCATTAAAAATCAATATACGTTTTTATGAAATATTTTACCGAATATTCTCTTGAAATATGTTTTTATTATTATTTTTTATTTTCTTGAAGTAAAAAGTTTCAGCTTTTCAGTTTTTCATTTAAATTTCCGTTTCCAGATTTATTGAAACAAACAAAGCAAATTATTCTTGAAATTGCTTGGAACTTTCCTTTGAAGTAATTATTATGGCTTTTGAAACACGAAATAGAAGAAAAATTTTCTATGATACAGTTTCACTTTCACAGAGAAACGTTTTCAAAACTTTCACTGAAGGGAAACAATAATAAGAATTTAAAGAGATTTCAAGTTTAAGAAAAAAAAGTTCAAGAAAAAAATGTCATTTCCTCCCCATTATGTATCGATAACTCATTCAATGTTAATAGATATATTTTCACCCTTTTCCTTCTTTTCATGAGAGTTATTTAAATAAAAGATAAAGAAGAAATAATTATTCGTATAAACGAGACAATGTTCACATTCTCTTCCAGTCAATTAACAATTTACTTTTGAAGAAAGAAACAACTTTTAGTAGATGCGAGGTCAACATTTCAGACAATAATTCTAAGAAAAAGGAAATACTTCGAAAATTGTACTCCTAGTGTTTTTAGAATTTGCTTGATTAAAATAATAATGTAATTTGCAGAAGAAATAGCAGTATTTATTTGTTTTAAAATTATTATAATTTCTTAGTGTTGCGGAGCTTAGGTGCATTTAGGAAGTTTTCTAATATACTTTGTGAATTGGATTAGAAAAGCTGGAATTTGGGGAAAATATCGTTATTAACATTGGGCTGAAATTAATATCGCTATATAAAGAAAGTGTAATGCAAAAAAGATGCGCATGTAAAAAACTAGTAAAGTTGGAAAGATAGATTTTAAATTAGATCAGGACTTGCTAATTTTTTTTTAATTCGGCTAGTAAAAAATCAGGTTTTTTAAGGCTCCACTTAAACTACAATTTGTAGTAATAATTTTTGTTACAAAAATAACAAACTTCTTTTTACATAATTACATTTAATTTCTCGTTTTTGCAATATTCAGTATAACAAAATATTATACACGCAGACTCTAATTAGTATGTAAATCTGAAAATTTCATGAACCAAAGCATATTTTCAATATTCATATGCTAAAACTTATTTTAGATTTGTTTTATTACGATGATATTAACGGCGATTCAACTCACAATTTAACTCAGGGTGGCGTTTACATTGATGAAGCGCTGCAACCAGAAATTTAGAAAGTTAAAATAATTTTTCGGGTCTTTTTAGGCATTCTTTGACTTTATGTGCGTACATTTCTTGTAAAATGTTTTTGCCACGCTTTTTAGTTATTAGAAAGAACAAGATTTTTTAATATCAATGTTTATTCCTTACAAGAGATTACTGAAGGCATTCAGTTCAACAGTTGAAATCTCACCTTGGATGTTTAGACTGAATCTAGTTTAAATTGTGGGTTCTGGTCTAATTAGCATTCATGCAAAAAAGGAATGTTTAGTGACAAAAAAGAAAACCAACCAACTCTAACCAAGATAGCATTTAAGAAAAACAGTGTCTTATGTGTTTCCTCTCAATGATAAAAATTTCATAAATAAAACATAAAAATGTAAGAAATTTATACTCCCTTAAACACTAAACTACTTAAAAAAGAAAAATACATTTTTGAACTAAAATATTTTATAAAAGATTCTTTATACCTCAAAGACTTTGGACAGCTTAATTGTACATATAAAAAAATCCAAATGAAAAATGTTTACTGTTATAGAGTGGCATTTACTTTTTTTTCCTTTGATTTATTACTCTTATAAATATATTTTCTGCATTATACCACATACCTTTTATATAATTACATAAAATTTCTTATTTTTCATAAGATTATAGTTATTTAGTTCCATTTTATTCATTAATAATCAAAATAGTTTTTCCAAATCAGGTTCTCATTAATTATTAACAATTAGTAATGTCTTGCAATAAATTTTTCGTAAAAGTGCAGTTAATATATCCCAGGGAAATTGCTTATTATATATAAATCTAATTCTCTCAAATAAAAAAAACACTGTTTCAGTATATGCAGATTCTGAAATTTATAGAAAAGTATTTATATATTCCTAAAATTTTATAAAATTAGATAATCAAATAGGAAATGATCTCGATTTTCTGAAACTCTAACTCTAATCCAAACCTAAATGTTAAAAGTTCTTCAAAATCTACAATAATTTTTTTTTACATTTTCATAAAAATATTTTATATTAAATTTATAGGCAAGGAAAAAAACATTCTTAGTGCTCCTTTAATCCTTTAAGAATACAGACTTTGATTGCTATTGTTTTAAATTAACTATGTTTAGTCAAATGCATAGAATTTCTTCTTTTGCACATATATCGAGGGCATACATCTTGGGGAGATATTTTTCTTCAACCTAAAAAATTGAAAGTTTAGCTCAACGTTTTTGATATATATATATATATATATATATATATATATATATATATATATATATATATATATATATATATATATATATATATATATATATATATATATATAATTATATTCACACGTATGAACTGGATTATTGGTGATCCTGCTGATCAATTTGTTTCTACTTCGCATTAAATTGTAAGTAGAACCAAATAATTAATAAGACAGCAGTCAAACAAAACACAATTATGATATTGTGGTACCAATGATAGATAAAAGGCTAAATGAAAATTAATAGTGGTTTTAATGGATGACCTTGAATAAAATAGTTTTCACTCTCTGGCTTCCAATTCTTTTTTCTTACGCAAGAGCTTTTTCCTTGCTGGCATTAGTTTGTCTCCTCGCGCATTCCGATTACATTGACCTCATCCAATAAAGCGCGCCGTTGGAGTGCTTATTTATATTTTAAGCAAGATTATTTGTAAATAAAGTATAATAGAAATCACTTGCTATCTTGACGGACTTCAACATAGGGGCAAATAAGAAGATTGAAAGGACTGCATTGAATTTAATATTTCATATTTTTAAAAGTTTAATCTCCATTCGTATTATCTAAGAAATGGGAAGTTTATCAGCTACAAAAATTTCATTTTACTGGTATATATTTAAAAATTTAAAAATATATAGAATATACCGTAAATGATTAGGAAACGTAAATTAAATTTTATACTTAGAAATGACAGAAATTCACGTTAAAGTTTAACCTTTGCAATTGAAATTAAGCGCATTCAAATTATTATGCTGATAATTATGACCACTGATACCTCTTCCAATAAAAATTTCCTACATAAATCTAAATAAAAAATCTACTGTAAGAATAGCTCTTTTAATTAAACAAAACTTTCTTTTTTAAAACAAGCAACATAATTATGTGTATTCCTTCTCCGTTTCATTAAAACTTTTGCAGCCTGTAATTTTAAATAGTTACAAAACAATTAACATAAGAGAAAATGATCCCTGACGTATGTTTTACATTCTGATATATTTCATCTCAATAGCTATTTTATTTTAATTAACAATTGATAGTATTCCACCTCATGCAATGTGTACGATTCTCATCACTGCTTTTTGTTCTGGAGAACTAACATAATGATCTAAATTGGGTAAATATAGTAACCACTTTTCAAGTCATCTAGATCTGTCATTGTCTATAATTACCTTGATTTTTATTTCTTTTAACGGGTGAATTTACTCGATACTTTTCTCTTCCTCACCTAGATTTAAGTGCCACTTGGCTAAATAGAAAAGGCGGTGGCATTTGAAGGTCACTCTTTATGTCCGAAGTAGGCTTGCTCTAATTATATCGCCGCCTGTCGATCCTGTTTTGAGGAGTCCTAGAGATTTAACCTCGAAAAAAACACAAGGCGTCTACCTACAAGGGAGCAGAAAATAACAAAAGGAAGAAACTGTCAATAAATGCAGTCATAATTGTTTACCTCCAAGAAGTCTGAGCTATTTATCGCTCTTCCTTGGATGTCATTCACTTCATTTTGCAGAGCGAAGTTTACGGGGATGAAATGGAAAGCAAAAGTGGAAGAGGGCTTTGACACCATTGCATACGAGTCGTAATCAAAAGGAAAAAGCGCTGATTGATTTGTTAAAAGCTTTTATTAAATATATTTGCCTTACTTAAAGAAGGAAAATTAAAAATTTTAACTACCGATTTTAGGTTTGAGTAAGAAACGTAACCTGGAAAATTTTAATTATATAATTTTTTTTTCAGTTTCAACTAACAGTAAATATCCAATGATTTTAATAATATTTAAGTTAAATTACAATTTTAATAATATTTAAGTTAATAATAAAATTAAATAGCTGTTTGCAAAATAGTGTTTATAGAACTTCTATAAACACTTTAATATGAAGCTGATTAACATTAAATGATTTGGTATAATCATAAAAATTTGGTGAATAACTTATCACCAACTTTTCGCGCGCGCGCGCGGATTGCTAAATATATTACTTTATAAAAATCTTTATATTTTAAATAATTTATGAACTCTATATTTACATATAATTTCTACAAGGAATAAAAAATGACGCCAGTCTATTTTTGATAATAAATTATAAAGGAAATTCTGGAAAATTCCTTTCATTATTTTGATTCTTAATACTTAAATCGTATGAGCACAGGTGAAAGTATTTGAAAAATTACAATAAAGTATTCGGACATTATGATGATAAAAGGAAATTGCAGTTAATATCAATATCACACACAGAACAGAACATTTGAATATCAGAGTAAGCATATTTGAATATACAAGCTCATACCTTGAGTTTTATGAAATATGTGAGACGCCAGTTTAAAACGTTATTATTTTTCTGCTGTCGGACACACGAATATGTTGAAAAACTGAATACTAGGAAGGCGCATTCTAACTCACAGTTAATCTTCGAAGGAAGCGCATAAATTAATGTTAGCTATCAGGACAGCATACTTGGATATCAGTGCACTGCGTACTTGCATTTCTAGACTGTACGGCACACACCTTAGGTATTGTCCACCATGAGACACTTCGTCGGATTAAAAAAGAATAAGGCTGATATTCTATGCTTAAACAATGTTAGATAGGTTTTTATATAAAAATCACATTACTTATAAATAAATCGAAATTAAATTTTAGAAAATATAAATTTTTTTTCTGAAAATATATAAAAATCTCACATAGAATAATTAAAAGTTCATTTCTAATTTCCCGTAAAGAAAATGCCTACAAAGTTTACGAGAGCTTAATTAAAAAACATAAGCAAAAACAACTAGATAAACAATTGCAGAATGGCCTCACGTGAGAAGTTTGTTTTGCGTCTCTAAACATTTTAAAACTTTCCCTTTCCTTTGAGTTCTCATTTAAATTCATCAATGATATAAAAAATAAACTTGTCGCGTATTTCGCATATTTTACTGAAAACACTAAAAGGTGATCGTGAACGTAGTTTCTCTTTTCAATTCTTTGAGGTCAGTGTTAAAATGGGTCATCAACGAGGTTTGGTCCGAAGAAACATGAACTGACAGCTGAGAAATTTGACCCCATTCCACAAATATTACCTCTTCTTTCATGAATTTTCTAAGAATTCTAGTTCACACATAGTATTGGCATATGAAATACACTTACAAATCGGTAAAAAAAACCTCCCAAATTCAAAAATTAAATGTCTTCCTTAATTAACATTTTGTAAAAATTAATAATTTAACAGTTTTAAAATTTTACGAAATTTATTCATTAACCCAGAAACACATTCCTTATATTGAAACTGTAAATATTCAATATTTTCACATAATCGACGATTTTGAAAACATATATTGAGAAAATGAATAGCACTAAAATTCGAAAAGCATTATTGAAAAGTAAAGGGTACACTCTCTCTGTCATTGAAATGAATAGTTCTAACAATTGAGTGCTTTTCATATTATTTCTAATTTCATAAACTTATTTGAAAAATTATAACCACACAATACTAAAGTATTGCACTCTCTTTACACATAATTTGTATAATTTTTTCTTTGATAAGACAATTCATTCATAAATAATAAATTTTTACAATATGTCTTTGAAATTTTAAAACAACTATAAATTGTCAAAATTTTTTAAAAAGAATATATAGAAACAGCTTCTTGAAGGAAATTAAAATGAAATGCAACGCATGTCAGTAAAACTGAATAAAAACCTAAGAAATGTTTTTTTTGCATTATTTAGTTCATAACTCAACAAGTATATCATCCATTAATCAGTAGACTAGGTGAAATATTCAGCAAGAGACAGGAATATTTATTTTAGCTTGGATAATTTTTTTTATGATTCAACCATCACTAATAAAGAATTTTTGTTATTCTACATATAAAAATCATGTTATTCTACAATAAGCGACATAAAAGTCTGCTATAATTATTACTATAATTGTGTTACTATATATATATATATATATATATATATATATATATATATATATATATATATATATATATATATATATATATAGAAGCTTATGAAAGTTGATAATTTATGTTTTTTAAAACAAAATTATTTATTTTGTCTTGTTATAATTGTAAATAAAATTTATAAATTACATTGAAATTATAATATGTTTATTTTTTAAAACAAAATATATTTTGTTTAATGAAGTACAAAAAGCGACACAAAAGTCTGTGGAAAATACATAAAAAGTAGCACATTATCATTTTCAAAAGAAATTTTAAAGTATTTTCATAATTTCTATTATAAATACAACATGATAAACTCATTAATACTGATTCATAAGAATGTAAAATACAGGAAATAAAATAATAAAAACCATTATATTCAGTTGCTTATCTTTAAAAAAACAACAATCCATAAGGTATTTATATATGTAAGAAATATATCGCGACCCTTTTTCCACACAACTCTTTAATTTTCATATTCATTTTCCACCTTTATTTTCCAGTTTTTTTTAAAAAACATATCTGTCTTTGAATAGTTAAATATGTTGTGGAATAAAGAACAGTATAATACATTAACCACAGATTTTAAATGAAATGTATTCCAATTTTTGTGTACCCCCGAATGTGTTTAACTTTAAATTGAATTATTCAGGCAACCATCACAAATGAAAACATTAAGGGTTTTTCTTAAAAATACTTTTAATAGCGTTAATATTCACTGCCACAGAGAGAGTGATAATAGTTAACTGAAATGAGCTGTTGAACGCACATTTATATTTGTAATTCCTATAGAATTTTATATATCATTCATTGAATTTTCATGTATATTTTATAACAATTTAAGCGCTACCCAACCTGTATGACCCTCGGCTCTCTATGACCCGAGTGGGAGGTCTTAAATTCGATCCTAGCCACTATTCAAAAACAAAAGATGTATGTTGTGTTTTTGTTTTCTGTATGCTCCTAAATCGGGTAGAAGTGTTGGTATTTTCCAGGTTTCTTCCCTTGCTAAGCGTGTCTATAACCTATCATATATGAAAATTCCTCAGGGAAGTCACTGCATCACGAATGTACAAATAGCTTACAAACGCTTCCAGGCTGTCTTCTGTGTGTGGTTAAAATGAATTGTAATAATTAAGAAATAGTATACTTCTAATTTCGAAATGATAAGAGTTTCTCTATCTAAAAATCTGCAAAAACACAACTATTCAATAGAAATCTGCAAACACTGTTGACCGAAATATATTTTGAACAACAAATAGTTTCGCATTTGTTAAAATGTTTTATATTCGTGTTGAAATTTTAAATTATTTTGATATCTTTATATTGATAAATATTGAAACTGTTCTAACTCAGCGTGTGTATTTTTTAATTGTATAAGGTTTTCGTTGAATTTTTGAAAATGAAATATTGTGTGGTCTCCTGTTGGTTCCTGCTTCTAAGTTACGAAGATTCTCACTAGCAGTTTTCACTTCACTTGTAGAGATACAGGAAAAGATTCTGCTGTTCACGTACACATGTGCACATTAAAATAGAAATCTATTCTTTACAGTTTTAATCATGGTTAAAATAATTACAGTAAACTATTGCAAATATTTGTGCGAGAAATATGTATATACATATAAACTATTATATGATATTTTCGCACTGTAAAAGTGATAAAATTATTTACAATGCTTTTAAATATTTCTTTAATGCAAATTTTTACATTCATCTCCATATACTTTAATGGAATATTATTTCACTTGAGAGAGTCATTGTTAAAATTGGTAAAATAAAAGTAAAAATTAAAAAGCATTGCTTTATACTTTTAGCAATTATGTGAATATGACCAAACTTTAAGCAACAAATTCTATATTAAATTTCAAAGGAATGTCTATATCCAAATTTATAATACTTTTCTAAAAGTAAAAAATAAAATTGGTTATTTATTGGTTTTTTATGTTAAAATTCGGTTTGATACAACCATACTTTATTTTAGTGAATAACCCTAAGTAATTCTCAATAAACTCTATTGTATTATTAATAAAAATTTACATTTTATTATTTATTTGGACAACATATCTTCATGCTGTCACCTTCTGCACTTCTAAAACTTCACCACGGATTTCCTAAAAGTTTCACAGTCGTTATGTAATTAAAGAATAAGGCAGAGTTACATTTTATGTTCTGTTTACCGAAGAAGTTCAAGAAATATGAAAACAAATTTTGAATCTTTATTCCATAACGCAACAATATGAATTAATATTAGAAGGAAATATCACTGAATAAGCGAAAGTCATCCCAGTTTTCCATAAATATATCATCGAGATGGTTAATATTTAAAGATACAAAGTATTAATTGTGCTATTATTACTGAATGGGTTACGGGAAAAAAATAATGTGCGCATGAGTTTCATTTTATAAAAAGTGTATCATCTTCATCTAAGATGAATCAAACAAGAATATAAATAACGGTAGATAAATGTTCATGTCCAAGTCACATTGTCGATCATTTGCTTCAACTTTTTTTTAAAATAAGGATTTATGTGTTGCTTTTAATAAAATAATATTTTAATCGATTAAAGTTTGATTCAAAAAGAACTAAAGTTATCACTTAATTTATAAAAAGCAATTAATATTTTGAACTCTCAGTGCTGTAATAAACATTTTCTTCCGTGAGAATTAAATACTGAATTTTTTATATTAAGTATTTTAATAATTTGAAAAGAAATTCTTACATCGAAAACCAAACCAATAAAACTAAAATAAGCAAAATTAGAAACTAAGTAACCATGTCTTATCTGCTTTATAATTCAAATAAGTAAATCCTATAAAATTTAGATAATTTAGATGTTTTAGCCTTCCTTGTTATCTTTTTTCTACAATCGGTTTTATGCTTTCTGGTTAAGAATGTAAACCGGAGCTTCGTTAAATTTACATTTTTATGGTTTTCTCTTGGGATATTTCTTAGCCGTTTTAGAATAATGGTCTTAAAAATTGATTGCTTCTTTTTACGGTTTGTTTAGATTTAATATATTTTCTTCTATTTTTAAGCACATAAATTATAGATGTATCCAGTTTTCGAATCTTTTATTGCTTAATATTTACGATAATTAATATAAGTCGGTAATTTTCTGTTAACTTAAAAAATAAAATCTTTTACGGGAAATTTAATGAGCTGTGCGTATTGTACATTTATCTAAAGAAATTGTGATACTTCTCATTTTACAGAAATGAACAGCTTTACACACTTTTTAAAAGAAATACAGAAGCGATATTTGAATGATCCAATTTTACTTCCTCAAAAGTACGAAATGTTTAAAAGTTAATGTTTAAAAGCATAAAATGAGCGCATAATTGAAATACAGAAAATAAACTAATAAACGCATTTGAAATCTAAAAAATGAATTCGCAGATAATTATGAGTGTAGTCAAAATAATTTTTTTTAAAAATATAAACTTTAAATTACTATCTATGGTAAATGTACAATATTTATATATATGCAATTGTTTCTCTTATTCATTTTGAGATAAATATTAAGCTCTTAATAACTTAAATTATTAAGCAATTAAACATTTGATTCAAACGTTAATGACTAATAGAGATATAACATAAAATGTCTAGCATGTGAATAATTTCTGTGTGATCAATAATATTTTTTAATTGGTTGTATTAATAAAAAAGAATTTTTAAGGCTATGAACAACATTAAAATTTATATAAGTACTTCAGTTTTAGAATTATTTATTTATGGATAACGTTCCTAATAATATCGAGACAACTAAAAATTCTTATAAAAATGTATTTTATAAATAATACTTATTATTGTTGCATTATATTTTCATGTCATTCAAGAGAAATTTAATTTGTACTTAATATTTTTTGTTAGAAAGCTTACAAGATTACCAGTATCAACTTTCATGATTAGTATAACAAAATGATTTATATTATTGCATTTTTTATTCCATATCGTCAGATCGTGTCGTAAATTGTTTAAATTTTAAGTAAATATGCGTGAATCCATTTTGTCTAAATAATCTAAATGAAAATCTTTATTATCTTCAAATGTCACTTTTCAAGTGTCTTAAAAGTTACACGAATAAATGTGCAATGCAAAAATATTTGCGAAGACTAATTATTTTATTTTAACCTGTTTGAAAAGATTATTTTTTACTCTTTCACGTTTCTTAGAAAAAGAGTGTAGAATAACACTTTAGTAAAACATTTTAATTCTTTATCTTCTTCTGCTTAAACTTTTATTCAAAAACATTCTTTCATGTAAGTTGTTGTCCTTCTGTCCCTTTCTAAGAAAAATAAGATATAGTGGGCATTTTCCATCATTTAAACACCTGTACAAACGACTCTGCAACCTCTGTAAGAACGGGCTCATATTTTCAGTCCAATGAATTTTTAACTTTCACAAGACCTTTTGACATTGTTCATCAGGCATATGAAGTTATTACCAGCGTAAAAAAAATGTTTAAAGTCGAAAGTGTCGGCTGGAAGTGCCCCTTAAATAACATCGCTTTATGAAATCCTTGACATTTAGAGCCTTCGAGCATATAAAGTGGAGTGAGTTTGACCCTACCAACACTCATCAATAAACTCGTGGAACTTGTAAAACAAGTCTGCGAGAATTAATTCTTTGTAAACCTGACACACACACCCAAAAGAATCCTTCTATCCATGGTACCACAGCGATAATTATAAAGTAAATCTAAACTCTTTCCTTTAGAATCATCAAAGAGCTCAACCGCCCAAGTTAATGGGCCCAGCTAGATAAGGTTCTTCAGTCTCAAATATTACTCACCATCTGTAGAAGTAGGTGGAACTTGTTTATGTAGATTAATGGCTCTGTTTGCAATGATTCTATATTGCGTCAAATAAAGTACATAATAAGTAAAAGTACTTTTATTATATTAATCCTTATTTTTCAAACTGCTGTAATAAAATTAATTTTTTTCAGGAATTTTGATTTATTGTATGATTATAATTAATTAAAGTGTCACCCAAGAGAATTCATTCACTATATCCGAATACATCTGCTGAGTCAACAGTAAATTTCACATATTGATATGAGACATACCATTAATGAAGAGAAAAGCTTAAATTATAATTTTCTGCAAAGTAAAGGAATTACAGAACTTAAAACAAAATGATCCTTAAATAACCAGCATATACATTTCATATTAATATTTATTGTAAAAACATTCTTTTTTAATTGCTGCAAAAACCCAACAATTCTATTTCAATGCAATTTGAATTTATGTTAATAAAAATTTCGTTGAAATGTGCAACGACTTATAAGAATAGCGATTTGGCGCAAGAACTGAGAAGAACTCACTCACTCACACACACTGTAATTCATCATTTCATTGAATTCATAATCTTAATGAACATTGTTAAGAATAGTGAATTTCAGGATTAAAAACGCATTTTTAAACTTAAGCATTTCAGAAATTTGCTTATTAATGACATCAATAATTATCTAGTTTAAAAATAATTTTAAAAATTACAAAATAGAATTTGGAAATTTTAATATAAGCAATTTAACAAAAGCTTTCAGTTAGGTTTTTTATCCCTTGATAGTGTAAAACTGTTTCGATACAGTTTTTTTAAAAAAAGAATTTTTCTAATAAAAGAATAAATCGTCAGAAAACTTAATTTTGGTTTTAGATACTGCTTTCATGCTCTGTAGTACAAAAATAAAATACACCTATAAAAAAAAATTTTTACGCCTTTTTTCAACTATAAATGCTTTTTTTCACAAAATTTGGTAATGTTGATCAACAAAATGTATTCATTGCTAAGTAATACAATTATATATTTTCCGTTGTGAGACAAAAAGATAAATAATTAAAAAAACTGGCTTTTAAATTTATATATTTTGGTAGACTTACAATTATACTATACCAGTATTATTAAAATGTCTAGTTCATTACTACGGAAATTAAATCCTATTGGAAACAAACAATATATATATATATATATATATATATATATATATATATATATATATATATATATATATATATATATATATATATATATATATATATATATAACAAGAAATAAATATAAATGTTTATAAAAAATTAACGGGTGTAAAGAAATAAAGCTCTAAAAAAAGGATTTAAAGTCAAATGTACCTGTCAAATGCATAGGTCAATTGAAAGCAACCATTCAATAATGTCTTAATATAATGCATATGATAAAACTATAATAAGTTAATATAATTTATTCAATCAAATATAAAGCATTAAATATGTGAAATCAAAATATATTTGCTAGCAAATTTTTGAATGTTATAAAATACTGTTTTCGTATGTTTTTTGACTAAAAATGGCTCATTTAGCGTGTTTGTCACTCTAAGGTTATTTTTTTTTTTCATACAAATCTATAAACTATTATGTATTGTAGCGTACAATTTAAATCTGAAAATGGATTATTTAATCATTTAAAATTTGTTATACAATATGTTTGACTCTAAATATAAGAAATAAGTTATTAATAGAATGTCAAAACATATGTATAAACATTTTAAATTAAAAAAATTATTGTTTGAATAAATTCTTTAAATTTAATCAATAACTTTCTTTTTAAAAATTATATTCATGTTTTTAAAATTTTAATCTATCAAAATAAAATGTTTATTTCAAAAAAATAAGAATTAAATTACATCTTTTTTGCAAAACTAAATTTATCTGTAAGAAAATTTAGAATTAAAGTTCAAAGCACTATAAAATATGACGCATAAAAATCGATACAATACAAGTTTATATAAATAAATATGACTCTCTTCTTTTCTATGCACACGAGGGATACCAGTTTATCTTTCCACAAATCTGTTTCATTTCGGTAACTCGGCTAAAAAAATATTTCCCAAACATACATTTTAAATGCGAAAGGAATAATCTCTCGCATTATATTTCATCTCACGCACGCAGCAGCTATCCACCGCGTTCTGCTATCATTATGATCCTGTCTCTTTTCATAGCGGAAAGCTTTTCAAACGTGTGAACATTTATTTTTAGCCTCTTGTGAGACACTCACAAAGGCTTGATCGACTGATTTTCGACAGCCATAAAAACAAATTGAGGATCACGCGTCAAATGCGTTGTTTGTTCTTTAAATCCTACTATAAACACGCTTTTTTTTTAAGAATTTTTAGCTAGACTGGAGAATACTGTTTCAGAACTTTTGCCTCTGGTGACAATAAAATGTAGTCACTTTCGTAAGTTAGGGAAGTAATTAATGTTAAGTACGAATGGAAAATAAATTCTTGTTTATTGTTTAAGCTTTAAGAAATTTCCCATTTTTATTGATTTCAGGTTTATCAATGGTCGTGTGTGCTTTGTTCAATTAAAACAGAAAACTTTATTTTATGGAATACAGTTCCAAACTGTTTTTTTTTATTTAGTTACATCTTATTTTCAATAAAAGAAAATACTGCTTTCATTAATAACAATATGATGTTATAGAAATATTAAAATGTAAGTGTTATTTAATTTCCTTCAAGTATAAATGATAGGATCTAGTTTATACATATGATATACTGCATATTGTAAATTAAATTTGAGAGCTTGATTTAATAAGTTATAATTTAATTAATAATATACTGTTTTAATTGTTAAACAAAATTTATTTTTAATTCACTTAAATGCAGAAACATTTTTTTAAGGACTGGCAGAATAAGGGTAATTTTAATCTCAGTTTATAAAAGAAACACCATGAGACAACCAAATTAAAAAATATGCTTATAGTGCATATTTAAAAATAAAATGAAGTGTAAAGATTAAAATATTTGTGAGATCATGTATAATAATGTTTAGAAATGCTTGCAGTTCCAGAAATGCATTTCAGCATTTATTAAAGAACTGAAATCTCTTGAAAATAAAATAGTGAGTTAAAAATTGGTAGATAGTTTATTAAGTAGATAGGTAAATGCCATTTAATTTAAATATATTTTAATTTGTGGCTCATAGATTTTCTTTAAAGTAAAAGCAGAATTGATCTTTAGTAAAATTTTAAAATGTTGTTGCTTATCTCCAAGGGGTCTGACCAAATCAAGGAATCCGTTGACTGAGAGGAAATCGATGACAAGGCGAGAAGAAGTGTAGATATCGTCCCATATTCATACAATCAAGGATATGCTCGGGAGAAGACAAAAATTTTTAAAATAAATATATTTTAATAAATCTTAAAAGATAAAATCCTAGCAAATAGTAGACAATAATGTTACAGTAATGCAGTGCTATTACAAGAATTATTCCATAGTAAATAAATAGTTGAAAAATAACCACAAATACGCATCCAGCAATAACTTATCAGGATTAACATTTTAAATAAGTAATTTTCTTGTCAATTCTTATATTGTCATTGTTCAATGCGGTATCCTTATGGGATTAAGCGTTTTAAGCATTAAAATTTCAATTAAACTGTCATATAAAAACATAAATTATAGCATATCAACATAAAACTATCATAAAAAACATAAATATAATTAATTATTTTTATACATGGGCGAATAATTTGAGAATTGTTTCTGTTTAAAGTGTTTCTTTGGAAAGATAAAGAGTTATTTTACAAATTTGCTTGGGAAAAGGGAATTACTCCATTTTAAGTTTAGGGAAACTCCGATTTAACTTAATACACTTAGGCACTAAAGGTATTAAAGATTTCGGATTATAATTAAGTTTATATATACATACATACATATATATATATATATATATATATATATATATATATATATATATATATATATATATATATATATATGTAATCTAGTTATCAATGTTTAATACCAACTGCAATAAAATACCATCTGATTTATGCATTAATATTAAGAATTTGCATTATGAAACAAAGTGCGTTAAGCATACATTGAAAAAGTAAGAAGAAAACATTTTACTATAATGACTGTTAGGTGATATCTAATACCTGAACATCTGAAATCGAGATTTTTATATGCTTTCAAAAAGAGGTCTTGTAGTATAACTCAGAAGGAGTAAATATAATCGTGGATTGTCACTAAAATTATTCTTAATCAAAATTATTGTGCCCAAAAAGTTGCGTTAAGGCTTTGTTTGCTACAAGCAATAACAATATATTTTTTACTCTAATAACACAAAATTAATTTTCCGTATCAGTGTTCTGAAACACTAATTTTCATGTTGTATAGAAATGAACATTTGATAATGCTGAGGTTGATAAATGAACAAGAGGCAAGCTTCCTTATTTGAAAAGAGACCAGTGATTTTCGCACTCTATAAATATCTAAAATATTTTATATATACATTTACACAACAAATTTTCTTGAATTAAATATTAGCAAAAAAAATTTCCAAATATTTAGATAGTGAAGCAATTTTTCTAACAGTTTGTTTTCATTTGTAAGATTTAAGAGCTTTTAGAAGCGTTGCCGTTGCTTTATTTACTTTTAATAACTGTCAGACTACAATGAAAGAAATGGTTTATTTTAAGAATTCTCTAGAATATTCAGATGCTTATAATTACAATGGGCTTTGTATAGATAAAAAGACGACATGATATGTTCTAAAAATTTCTTTTGTCGGTAAACATTGTTTTTTCATTGTTTGGTGGGATAATGCTGACAAACTTCGTAATCGTTTTCTAACGTAACGTTTAGTAATAATTCTTTTTTTTAATTCCCTCATTTTTTAGTATTAAATCAAAGAATAATGTATGCAGTTCTAAAAAATTCCGTCATAATCATAGTAGATAGTAAATTTTCTCTTACATTTACGAGCGCATAAGGAAATTGATGAAAAATATATTAACAAGTCCTTTTAAAAGAGTTCCCTGAGAATTTTGATTAGCATCCAGGACAAATTAGTTAATACATATGATATGTTTTAACCTCTAGATGAGGAAATCAATTTAGTGCAAATTGCAATTAAGGGATGGCTCATTTTGTTTATGGTTTGCTGTTGTCTGGTGCCTGCTTGGTTGGCAATATGGGGAGCGTTGCTCTACTTTTGCAACTGAACCGTAATTTGGTTGGAGTCCGAATTCCTCAGTACACACATGCCATAAGTACCCATTTACAGGGTAGACAGCCATTCATACAAGGAAAGGACAAAGACAGGAAAGAGAGAGAGAGAAAGTACATCCATGCCAGAACCAGAATTCGAACACAGGACCTCCCTATCCTCAGTCAGGCACGCTGACCACTCGACAGTGTGAGGCATTTTATGGTTTAAATTATAAGAAAGTACGCAGATTTTAAACTAATGAGAAATTTTACCACAGAAGCATAAAATTTTGTGTTATGTACAAGATGAGAGCTCAAGATACTTATTGCAATAACCACCCACACACACAACATGTGTGATATATTTCATAAAACTTTTACTATCGAAAGATTTACAACAGCATGTTTTAAAAATGAAAATAGCAAATATTCACCAGAAATTAAAATTAATTGAAAAAACAATTGATTAAATGTGTTTAATATGTACATTCGTTAAATAGCATCATGTATACTTACTAATTAAAATACTATTATGCTGGATGCGATCAATAGCTGAAGTTATATTGAATTTGATATGTTTTCTGAATATGCATCATATTTTTACGAAACTTAGTTATCCTTTGAAATACTGAATTTTTAATTTCATATTTTATATTTATGTTTGAATATTATTACTGGCAGAGAAATGTTAGACAGGATTAATCAAGTACATCGTAATGATTAAAGGAATTTAATAATTTTTCTCTTTCTTTTGCCCATATATTCCCCAATTTTATCAGCATTTCAAACTGTCCCTGATTTTTACGAAATGAAATTTTTTTCAATATCACAAGATTAAGAATATAAAGTTATTACTACAGATATTATAAGTTATACTACTACAAATATATGAAGTTATTACTATAGTACTGCAGATTAAGAATATAAAGTTATTTAGCAGTAATTTAATTGTAAAAAAAAATATGATTATTCATAGTAGGTACTATTATTTGTTATAATTTCCCTTCAAGTATATAAACAGCATGAAAGCAAATAAATGAAACAAATATTTTAGTCCTTTGGAATGATTTACATATTTACATTTCTGCACATGCTCGGATTTAAGGGAATGGGAATGTAAAACAGTAATTAAAAAAATCATACAGTTTTTACTTACGATTTTTTTAACTATCAAAAAATTTATTGTTTGGCCTGTTAGGAACAAAAGATGAGTGAAATTCGCCCCCACCCCAAATTATGAAAAGTGAGTGAAAAAAAAGCTGCGACCGTGGAAATTCCCAAAAAATTCTTGAGGAAACCCGTACTAAGGACAAGAAAGAAACAATCAATTGAATACAAATAAAATACTAGGGCCTTCTTTATCAGTAATTGGAAGTTTATTAATTAGACCACAGAATCTAATAAATTTTGGTTTTTTAATTTTCAGTTTTTGTGCTGTTTTTTCCGATTTTATAATTCTAATATGTTATTTTTCAATTAAAAATATCAGTGTGAATCATTTTATTTTATTTTATATGTTGTAGGAAATTTCATGTAACTTTTGTCAGACATTTTAAAGCATTATAAATTTTCCATGGCATACCAAAATAGATAGATAAAATGTAAAGAATGTTTTCATATTCACTCTTATATATAATTAGAAATTTAGTAATTCAAATTGAAGCACAATTTTCGATTCAAATGAATAAAAAATTTTGTATTCTAAGAATCAAAGCTGTTACTTCTTGGTCAATAATTGTATGATCTAGAAAAACACAAACATTTCAGGTTCTTTTCCCATAATTTTTTAATAAAAAATATCCATCGATTTTAATGCTATCTAAAATTGAGTGTACAATTGCTGCGCTGTATTGTTACTTTCACTTGCAGCAATTTTGCAATTCTTTTAACAAATCCTTAAATTGAATCAAAATATATCAAGTTCGAAAGCATTTTAGAATTAGGTTTGAAAAAAAACCTAATTATTTCAATTACTATAATTAGTTGAAGATTGTGCTTACTCGTATAAATGAAATCATTGAAATGACACGTATTTTGTACAAATTATTAAATAATGCTAAAATTTTCAAAATCTCACAATAAAAATTTTATTTAATGATTTTTTATTTTACAAATGTTGTGCCATCAGAACGAAATTAATTTAAATAATATTTTAATTAATAATTTTAAACTTTTTTTAAATGCGTAAATATCCTTCCATCAATTTTGTGAATAATCTATAGAAACCTATACAATGATCGAAATCATAAAATAACAGAAAAAAATGTTGAAAACAAATGGCTGTGTCTCATTAAAGCGAAACAATCAATCTCTGGAAGAAAGCAAAAATAATTTAGGTAAGTTCTAAATAAAGACAAATATAAGTACAAAAAATAGTGAACAATTTTTATGAGTGAATCACACACATATACACGGTAGAATTACGAAACCTTATAGGTTCTTATTATAAAATGCAAACAACTTTTTTTGTGTTCAAGTTCTTAAAATGAATAAGAACTTTTTATATAAAACTTTTGAAAAAATATACTTCCTGTTTTTACTTGCGTCAATTAAAATATTCTATGCAAACAATAAAAGTGAGGGAAACAAAAAATACTTCTTTCCTGTATTTGGTTCTGAAAATAATTAGTTTTGAATTGTAATAATTATTTTTGTTTTAAGATGTATTGAAGAGCATAATTTACCTCAGAGAGATCAGTTCCTATTAAATTTGATTCTCGAGAGAATATTCTTTTCTATTTGCGGTACTGTGAAATTTGTTGCCAGGTTTTGGAATAACTAAAGCAGAAAGTTTAAACAAGCAAACATCTGCCATTTCCGTAATATTGTGTATTCGAATAGCACGTGACATTTTCCTAGAATTGAACTTTCGCATTTTTGCCATATTGTAAACTTTAAAAGAAAAATCACAAATAATTTTTTCCAATTACCATAAAAATAAAATTGACTTTTTAGATTTTTTTAACTAAAGATATTTATATAAATGTGAAAGAGATTTCTCAATATAGAAATTCCAAATTAGTGCTTTTTAAAACATATTGGAGATTTTTACTTTATCTTAATTTCCATATATTTCTAACCAAGTTATCCCAGTTAATATTAATTTCTAATTAAGTTATTATATATTAAGTTACTGTAATTAAATAACCTCACTTACCGTATATTCCTAACTTTGACATCTCAGTTACCATACAGTTCTAATTAAAATTTGAATTTTTCTGTCAACACCATGGTATGAAAATAATTATAAAACATTCAAGAAAGTAACGTGTTTAAAAAATTTTCTTAATTCGGTTTCATATTCTCCCATTTTTGAAAAATTTAAATAAATATCGTTGATCTTTAGCAACAAAATATTTTCAAAAAAAATGGAACCACGTTGAAAGTATTAATATTTTTTAAAACATAAACTACATAAATTTCTAAGTATGATTACTTACATAAATTTCTAAGTATGAATAAATTAAAACGATGTAAAAAGAACTAATTTATTTCGTATTCTACAAGCGTTAAACTCTTTCCTATTGTATAAAAATAATTTCATGAATTTGCTTGTTGTTAAGGTTTTGATGAATGTCTGCACATTTTAAACTTCCCCTGAAAAATTGGATTATCATTTCAAATATCCGATGTTAAGCTGTTGTAGAAATGCGAACATTAGTGATTAAAATAATTGTAACGGTACAGTTATTTTGAATGTCAACGACTGGCATTATGATTAATTGGGCAGAATATTCGACTAATACCGGAATCGTTTTTAATCCTTGGTCGATTTGTAGTATCCTCACAGGACATTCGTTTATGTAAAATGACGGATATCCTTTCAAAATTTATCTGAAAGTTAATCGTATAAGAAATTTTTTTTGAAGTTTTAACAATCAACTCTAAATACGATTTAAAATGGAAACATGTTGACTTGATTTTGTTTGCAAAGAAAATCGGTACTTTAAAAAATATATTTTAGTTATTTTTAATGCAATATTTCTCATATTGTTTTTAAAGCGTTTCCTATGGAGATGAAAATGTATTGAAAAGTTGAAAGAATGTATCGTGACACTATATTACGTTTACCTTAAAAGTTGAAAGTTTTTGAGAAGTTTTTGACAACCACAACTTTTTTTGACTTTTTAAAGATAGTATAACGTATTCAAATGTCGCATGGATGGAAATCCAAAGATTTCCAAGTTTATCTTGAGTGAATCAAAAATGGTTAGAACTGAATCTGTGTGACCATGTACTCCAAAAAATACAATTTTATCTCAATAGTATAAATATCAAACTAACATTTATTATCTCTTCAACATTTATTATTTCTTCCACTTTTAAGTGATGTATTGCATGGATATGATAAAAAAACCTGTACATTTATGAAATAAATGCGTAATCTTCTCTTAAATATTCCAGAGGTTTAAGTGTATTGCATTTCTCAATTCACAGTATTAAAATCTTTAATATACTTTTTGAAATAATAATAACTTTAAAATCACAGAAAAACTAACTTAATGTCTCTATTTTATTGATGAAACTGGCTTTTCCAGGAGCAAGTTCGTATGTGTACTTTCATATTTTGCTAGTAGAATAAAGTGTACAAAGGTAGGTGGGTTAAGAGATTTTTTTGTGTTTCTCTCAAAATATCAGTATACCTTACTTTTAGATAACTGTTGCCAGAGTCACCAATCGGAAGAAAAATACAGTCGACATGAATAATACTTTCTGATGTATATAAACCTCTTTAAGAAGATAACTTTTGCTTTTCATAAGCATGTCTATCAGAAGATTACAATTTAGCTACCCTGCACAATTTTTAGCTATACAAATCCCATAACTGTAAATGTACCATTTATACACGTGTCCATAAATTAAGGATAATTCAGAAGCTTACGGAAATCGGACGCAAAAAGAAAAATGCCACCTGTAGAAGTATCATTTACACATGGTCAAGCATTAAATTCAAATTATAGGAAATCACCTGATGACGTTGAGCGTTTGTCACAATGATCTTCTTTGAGCGTAAAGGAGAGATGTAGGCTCGTGGCAATAATGGAAACGTGTCTTGAACCGGTCCATACGACATTCAGTACCACGACAGCATAGGTATGACATAAAGGTGGATGATGTTTTACAGTAGAATTATCGCGGCCGCCTAGAACGCAGATGGTAGTAACCAAGAAACTCGAAATCGCTCAAAGTGTCATCTCTAAGCTGTGGCAACGATTCAAAGATGATGAAAGTTTTAGTGGATGCTACAATACAGGTCGCACCCGAGTGATAACGCCGAATGACGAACGGTGTTTGTCAGTAACCGCCAAAAGAAACAGACGGAACACAACAGAAGACTAAGGTGTCAGTTATCATCGGCCACAGGTATGACAGTTTCAAGGCAAACCGCGTACAGACATTTAAGAGAGTATGGTCTATATGCTCAAAAGTCTGTCAAATGGGTTCCGTCCATAGTAACTTACGGTCACCAGCGTATATCCTGGAGTAGAGAACAAGCTTTGCGGAAACTTTCACTGTAGACTTCTGTTTTGTTTTCCGACGAGTCGAGATTAAGCTTGAAGTCAAATTCACGTCGGACATTCATAGGGAGAATGCCAAGTATACATCACATGGAGAACACAAAGATAACATCATTGAATGCCAAAGTTATGGCGGTGCAGGAGAGCTTGTTTGAGAAGGCATTATACTGGACTCCAAAACAGATTAGCATGCTCAAATCGGAATCGTGACATGCCATATTTATTAGGACATCATTCTGGAACAACATGTTTGTTTGTTTAAAGTGCCGTGGTCCCTGAATTTGTGTTTATGGATGATAAGGCCCGTCCTCATCGTTCAAAACTTGTCAAAGACTGTCTTCAATCGGAGGATCTATATGGAATGGCCAGCATTCTCATCGGACTTAAATCCAACAGAACATGTGTGGGACATGCTTGGCCGATGAATTGCAACCCGTCGACCACATTTATATTGAAACTTTGAAGAGCATTGCTTGCTGACTGCAGTTCTCTTCCTTAATTGCAGCTCGATTATATGGCCCTTAGTATGCCTCGCTGTTGTACAGACTATATTTCCTCGTATGCAAGACATATGATGTATTAACCATCATACCAACAAAGTACTGCTTAGTTGTTTAGGGTCTATATGTGGTATAAGTGTACCAGGTAGCCATGAAACAGTAGTTTTTATGCCTGACATCATACATACTTCATCTTTTTTGTTCTTCCTCATTTGCTTAATGCATGGGCTTTATAAAGAAATGTGTTTTTGTTTTGTTTCTACACCTTTAGTTGCTTGTTCCTGCATTATCCTTAGTTTATGGACATGTGTGTGATTAAGATTTTATTTAATTTACATAGACCAAAGTGAACGGATAAAGACATTACAATATTGTTACATGAAGCGTTAGTACCACCCACCCTGTCCAGTGGTCAGCGTGCTTGACTGTGGATAGTAAGGTTCTGGATTCCCGGTTCGAGCGTGGATGTACTTTCTTTCTCTCTCACTCTCTCTCTTGTCTTTATCCTTTCCTTGCAGGATTTGGTTGCGAATGGTTGCCTACTTTATAAATGGTTACCTATGGCATGTGTGTACTGAAAAAGTCGGAATCCACACCAAATTACGGTTTAGTTGGAAAAGTGGAGCAGCGCACTACACATTACTAGCTTAGCTTTACAGCAGCAACAACAACGAAGCGTTTGTCGTTCAATCATTACAAGAAGGAATTTGAGTTCATCTGCCGAAATTTATTGATAACGGAGGCATGTACATCCTTAAAAATTCTCAATTCTTGAACCGATTCAATTGGTTAAAAAAATAAAGTATGGTCTTTAAATTGTATTTTAGGATCATTCTTCTTCAAAATGATATAAATTAATTTCGTAAATTAAAAGAATAAATTTTAAATAAATCTAACTTAGCTTCTAATTTTCTTTCAAACTTTGTCAAAAAATATTTATAAATTATTACTAGAATTGCATTTATGCTAGTTTTACGTATTCAACTTCTTTAAAATTGTATTTCAAAATCAAATTATTTTTAATATAAAATGAATATTTGTATACCTTTCTTTTAATCATTCAAGATGGAACACGAAAAATTTGAAAGAATTACAGGAATGGAATAAGAATGAAAAAAATCTTTAAAACTAATATAATTTCTAATAAAAGCCAAGAAAAATTAGGATATGTGTTTACGAAGAATAATTAAGCATTCATTTTAAAACCTCAATTAAAATAACTTAATTTTTTGGAGACAAAAATATTTAATAATATGAATAAAAAATTGTAGTCATTAAACATGTATGTAACTAAAATACTTTTAAATGTAATTAAAATACATCTAAGTACTTCTCATTTGCATGAAAGATATAATCATTTTTTAGTATATTTTATATACTGACTACAATAACTCTATTCCCATTGAAACTACTAAATGAAGCTATTTGCTAAATCTTTCACAGTCGTTTTGCTCTATAGTTTCGAACTATGTTGTATGGACCATCAATTAAAGATGCAACAATTTTCTATGATTTAGAATTTACGATAGCTTGGAATTTTAAATAATATTTAACTGAAAATGTGTAGCAATAGTATGAGCAATACCAAATGCACAATGCGAAATAAAATGTAATTCAATTTTTTTAATTTTCAGTAATTTGTGTGTGTGTGTGTGTTTGAATATTAAAATTTAGGCACTGAAATACAAGAAAAGAGCATTAATTTCACAGAATTTAGTGCTACTATCACATATTAATGTCCTTCTCATTGAATATATATCAATTAATATTAGGCTATGCCCTTCTTTTAATTGAATTTTAATTGAACAATTTCTCTAATGCCATTTAGCTACGTATTTTAACTTCAAGTGATAGAGTTCCAATTAGATTATTTAACGTGTCAAAAAATGAATCCACAGATGAGTTCCCAAATGTGTTATTTCAAAGGAAAGTAAAGGAAGTAGTTTGAGGAGACACATGTGGAGTTCACTTGTAACTGGAAGGTTTTCATTTCAGATCACTCAATTGAGGTATTCAATTAATACAGGTCAATATACTCTCTTTCTTGGTCGCATTAGAATACAGCAGGAAGTTCTATAACTTCAGGCTAAGAGAAAACGAAGATAGCTAGAAAAAGGGAACACTCTCATTGTGTTTATCTTGCACCTGGTGGTGTTCCTCTTGTGCATAATATGCACCACTCCAAACTATTCATTTACTCCTACGCGCAAGCATTATGAAGGCAAATATTATTTAATTTTAAAGCCATGCAGTCTGGAGAAATTCAAACTCACTGTCAGATATGACCTGGATTTTGCAAATATAGCGCGGCGTTAAAAACTCACTTTCAGCTGTTTCACCCCCATCCACGAAAGTGCTTATGTAAAATCTTTTATTTTATTTGTACTAAGAAGTTAAAATACTTTAACGAGACATTTCTATTCATCCAAATTTTACAATCAATTTAAAAGTTTATCCAAGAAATGAAGTACTTTGCAAAATTGGATTAGAGTGTTTGATCTTGAGTGTCGAAAAAATAAGCCACATTTAACAGGGCAAAAAAGGAACTGAGCTGCGAAAATTCAAATCGTAATTCACTTTTAACTGGTTTTAAAATCAAGTCGTTATTTGTGATATTTGTTTTTATTACGTTACACATTATATTGCACTATTTTCCATAACTAGTTTACATTACTTTGTACTTTGTTCTTAATGTATATCATGACTCAAAAAGAACACTACATGTGTCTCTATTGTAAATAATTTTTTTTCATAATATTCTCACGAGAATTAAAATGCATTTAAGTTAAAATGATTTTTCATAAAAACTTGTTTATATATATGAATGCTTGATTATATATATATATATATATATATATATATATATATATATATATATATATATATATATATATATATATATATATATATATATATATATATATATATATATATATATATATATATATATATATATATATATATATATATATATATATAAAAGAGAGAAATTTCAAATGAGAGAATATTATGATGATAAAATGATTTGCTATAGAGACACATGTATTGCTCTCGTATGCATATATTTTATATTATTTTTGAATACAATAATTCATAATTTAGTTATGAAGCAGTCAGCATTAGAGTAATAAGACAATGAATGCAAGGCACACATATATTCCAAACTGTGTTTATTTAAAGAAAAGATGAAATAAAGTTATAAATTTCCATCTATAACATAGATCAGACCATTACCATGGTTAGCAGACATCTATGTGTTGTTTCCTACTGAAAGGAGTTTATGTAGGAGATACTACGGAGTTGTTAAATGTATAAGAAAGGTCTTAAATATTCACTGGCACCTGTGTTTCAAGAATTCAGTAGAGGGGTAAAATAATGGAATATTCATAAATTTAGAATTGTATTAAATAGGTTACATTATCAAATGTGACTTATTCTATTAGTTTAACACATAAGTTAAATTTAATATTATATATCAGGGGTGGCCAACTTGCGGCTCTTTGAAGGATTATTTGTGGCTCTCGATCCCTTTTTCAAGAGTCCCTTTTTCATTTTTGTGTTATTATATTTTATAAAAATTATTATTGTTCCGTGTTTGTTTCAAAATTTCTTATGAATTGCAGACAACAAATAGGAAAGTCTAAGTGCAACGTTGTGACAAATTTCATTTCCGTCCAAGTTAAGAATGATATGATTCATCGAAAACTGTGCGAAAGAACATTAACAATGGCTTAATTGATCAACTCCAGACTAGTTTTGAGATTGTAAACTTTCATTGCAATGGACAGTTGACATTGTGTTCTGGAAGAATTAGTTTGTATCACACATTTATAATTTGTAATATATTTTGTAATCTGGATACGATTTGGATCTGGAATTTTTGGTAAGTCAACTTTAGTTTATTTAATGGAAACACGTGTTTTTATTGTTTTAATAACACAAAACTTGTATTTTCTAAATGTCTTCATTTATTTCCAATTCTTTTAAAATTATGACGACAGAGAACGAAAATAAAAAAGAAAATACGAGCAAGAAAATAGAAATTTATATAATGAGTGGGAGGTGAATTTCATTTTTATTGGTAATAACGGAAAAGAATTACGTGTTATTTGTGATTCTAAGGCCAAAAATTATAAAGCTGGAAACTTACATTGACATTATGAAACCAATGCTCTTCAATTTTCTAATCAGTATCCACCAAATTTCAAATTGAGGTGAGATAAACTTGCTTCTTTAAAATCAAATTTGAAAAACACTGGTCAATTTTGATGACTCTTAGCAATCAAGCTAATAATGTGGCTTGCTTTTGTTATTGCCTGGGATATTGCTCGTGCGAAACGCCCGTATGGAGAGGAAAAGTTTATTAAATAAACACTTGGAAGTTGTACTTGCAGCATTGCACAAAGTTGTTTCGTAAAATCTTATCTTGAGACACACAACCGAACGACCATATCTCCAATTAATACATCTCTTGAATATAATTTAAAAAATGATTTGAAGAACTTAATTGCATTCAGCTTAGGTCTTGATGAATCGACAGATATCACAGATCTTCCGCAATTGGCATGTTTCACTTAACTTCGTTGTTAAAGAAGAATTGTTAAATTTAGTAGCAATTCAAGAGTCAACCGCAGTGTCGATATTAAAAATGCATTAGCTTCCATAATGAAAAGTTTTGATGTGCCTCTTTATAAACTTGTATGCATTGCAACTGATGAAGCTCTGGTATATAATGCTGGGTGAAAATATCGGTCTTATTGGGCTAAAAGAAATGATTCTCAAATTCTACAATTCATACCGATTCACTGCATAATTCCACAAGAGAATATATATCTCTCTCTCATTACATAATATTTAAAATACACTGGTGTTATGAAAACAATATTACATTTCGTAAATTACATTTGAAATGGTGCAAAAAATCATCGAAATATCAAAAATGCCCTTGAAGAATTAAAGCACGAAGAACTCTCAAATGACATTAATTAATTTTGCATTGTTAGATGGTTATCTAGCATCAACCTCTAAAATCAATATGTAGATTTGTTTCATCTGATCAATGCATTTCTAAAAGAAAAGGAAATAACCGATTCAGACGATGAATGTACAATGTTTTTGACTGATGCCATGGAACATTGGCAAACACTGAATTGCAGGAAAAAAGGTAAAATAGTATCGGACCTCTCACAGTGTATATATTTAGTTTTCACTCTAAATTACAACTTTTTCTAAAAAAACTTTTGAAAATAAAACATTTTGACAATTTTTTTGAATTAAAAAAATTTGTTCCAGTATTAAACAAGAAAAATTCAACGAGTATATAAAAAAACTATAGAGAATATTGACAGAATTCCAAAACAAATTTCAAGACTTGAGAGAGAGAGAGAGAGAGAAACATTTTAAATCATCTCTTGATTTTTTTTCTGAATTCATTTAAAATTAACATGATTCAAGGTGAGTTTTCCATCTCCAGTATAATTATAACCCAAAATGGCTCTGGAGAGTTAGAATGAATAGAGATGCAAGAAGATCAAGCTCTACAATTAAAATATAAGTTGACACCGATTACTGAATTTTGCAAATTTGTATCAGAATCATAGGATCTTTAATTAAAAAAGATTACTGGTCGAATTATTTTAATATTCGTAACAATGTACTTATGCCAATATTTTTATTCCACTTTGAAATTCGCAAAATCCAACCACCAATCAGTATTAACTAATCAGCATCTTAAAGAATTACTGAGAAGTACTGTCACCAATTATTCACCAAATTATAAAGGTAAGTAAAATAAATGTGTTTAATTTTTAAAATTTAAATTTCATACTCTTATATTTTGTACTTTTATTTATGTTTTCAATAAATTTAATTTCAGTGAAAAAAGTTTTAATACCAATTTTTACATACCTTACGTATTTAATTGTGGCTGGTGAAAAATTTCAAATTTTGAAATATGACTCGAATTATCCTGGAGCTTGGCCACCCCTGTTATATATATATTAAATTGAGTCCTATTTAAATAACTTGATTGAATTCTGTTTAATTTGGAAATGGTAAAAGGCTTAGACTTAAATGCTTTTAAGTAACTTGCTATTTTAAGTAACTTTCAAGTAACAAGTTTTGTTTTCCCTTCAAAAATAAGACTGGAAAGTATTTTCATGTTTAATATGTTTAAAAATATAAATGTTTCGAAACAAAAATAATTCAAAATTTCATTTACTGTAACAATAGCTATTATAAAAGGTAATAACAATTATTATTATACAATAATTATCATTATTATTGGATTATAATGCTAGTTTTTGTTTATAATAATCATTATTTTTAATAATTATTATTTATGAATGTTATAGCTACTCGTAACCCACAGAAATTATTCGACTAGCAGACGTTTCATCATGATCTCCAAGTCAATATCTTTTCTTAACAATTTTAGCAAAAAATTTAAGGATTCAAAAAAACTCCTTAAATTAACTTTATTAAATTTTGTTGTGATTTTATTAATATTTATTTAAGCAATGTTATTGAAGCAAATTATTTATTTCCTACCATAATTTTATTTTTTAATAATTTTGAATTTAATAACTTAAAATGATTCGCAATATTTGATCAAATTTTTTTAAAGTTATCTGAAATATTTTGAAAATAGAATTCAGTATAAAAATAAATAAGCTCCTTGTTCTGATATATTTATTGCCTAAAATGGAATCAAAACATAAATGTTTAATTTCGTGAAAAAATTTTCTAAATTACTTTTCATTATAAGTTCATATTTTTTCACAGCCTTCATAAAATCAAAGCAGGTTATAATGCTTCTTTAAGTAGCATACTTGCTATTTGCGTAGAGGAAGAAAAAAATATTCTGATGAATGATGGTTATTTTTTAATATTTCTCTATTAATACAACATATAATTTCGTTTTATATATTTAACTATGGTTATATATTTTTTCTCCTTTTTGTGAGTGATTTTGAAGAACAGGTTTTTTGATTTGACTTTTCAAAAAATATTGAAACAAGTATGTTTAAATATTCCATATTCTGCCCTCACAAATTTAAGCACTAAATTTCAAAACTCTGCAACTGCCAAAACTTTTGATTTTAACTAATTTTAAGAAAATTGAAATTTTATACTATCCTGATTGATTTTATTCAAACTTCAGTGAAATCATCGAGAACTGTAAATTCTATATAAATAAAATCCTTCTATTCTGTTTTCCACCAAATTTTTTGATTTGAGAATGGCGGCATAGAATAGAAGGAAACATATCTGGATGTTGGAATACAGTAAACCGAAAATAAAAATTATGATTTATTTGAAAATTTTATATTTGCAGAATTGTAATTAATTTATACTTTAATTAATGATAATTTGAACTGAAAAATTGCTTATAATGGAATGCACAGTTTCAGAACTTAGTTCTATTCAAGGACGGAGTTTTGTAGTTCTTTCTCCCTTTAAAATTGTAATACAAGACAGTAATAATTAAATATCAAAAATAATATTTTTTGTATTTATTATAGTATTACTTTCAGAAAAATGTATTTAATCGTGAATACTTTAAAGTGTAAAAATTAAAGTAATACATGGAGATTAACATTAAATTATCGTTGAAATAAAATTCTTCTTTAATAAAAATCAAAGAAATGAAAATACAAAAAACAAATTGGGAAATATAGAAGTTACACACACTGAACATTTGTTTGTTCCATGAAACAGTTTACCGAACTACTAATATGCATTCGTTTTATCCTTCTTGAAAATAATTATGTCACACTTGTGCTTCTGGAAATAAACCTTAAAGTAGCTATTAAATTTTTATTAACTCTTTTAAAGTCACCTAAGTTTTTTAAAGCACAACTTTACAGTTTAGGTATATTTTTAAGAACTTTCTAACATATATATATATATATATATATATATATATATATATATATATATATATATATATATATATATATATATATATATATATATATATATATATATGTTTTAAGAATAACGCAATTTATTGTGTATACATTGTACCTAAAGGAATTTCGAATAAAACACTGAAAAGATATCAATTTTAGTTGACATCCATTTGACAGAAAATAGTCCCCTATTTGATTTACTGAAAATAATACACCGTCGGAGCTCTAAAAGTCTTGAGGAAAAAATCAAGTTTGCGGAATCTGTTCTCTTAAGTGCAATAAAACCGTCATATTGAGACGTTCTTCAAATCAGTTTCGAAAGGACAGTCCTTTTATACATGCTCTAATATTTCAAAAGAATCGTAAAAAATGAAACTCTCAATTAAAGCACGATTCTCAATTAAAGTACGACTTTGATGAATGATAACAAAAATCACACTTCTCAAGCGAACTCTAAACGTGATCTGAAATTTAGAATTCCGTGCGTTGGTGTTCGCCAAGAGACCATTTTTCGTGAGAAATAAATGATGAAACCACACCCGTGCTAAAACTTGATTTCATAAAAGTGGGATAAAAATCACAGTTAAAATTTTATTTATTTATTTCTGCTGTGGTTTCTATGGGAAATGATTTTCTTAATGTAAAGAAGTGATTCTATATGCAAATCGACCTCGACTATGAGAAAAAAGATTATTTGTATGAAGCCGCTTCTGTTTGTTGTTCCTGAAACAGAAAACGCGATACGAGATAAATAATATTTTCTTCGAAGATTCATTAATGAGAAGCACTATAGCAATGGAGCTGAAGTTAGAAATATGGCGCCAGACTCAAATTTGGGACAATAAGGTTTTTGTTAAGAATTTAATGAAGGTCAAAAAAGTTCAAATAATTAGCTACTATCAAGATGGCGTGTCTGTGGTTTTCCTTTACAAATTAATTTTGTATCTCTCTTTCAAGAGATAAACTCACACACCATTGCTATGTTTTCCAGAGAGATATTCAAACAAATCTTAAAATCAAACGAAGTTCAAACACTTCCTCAAAATCATTTGCTGACAGAGAAACTTACTTACTGTTTATTTATTGGTCTGCTGATTGTTAGAGCAATCAGTTCTCATTACTCAGATGTTGGGATATAACTCTAAAACCTCGTATCAAATTTCGCTGTGATTCAAAAGACTTATTCGTCATTCAGTTCTGGCTAAATGAAACGATAATTTAAAAGAGTATTCAGTATATTGATATATATTGTTTGAATTTTTGATGAGAACCTTATTCATTTTTCACTCACATTTAAAAATTGATTGGTTACTGATACTTGATCTCACAGAAGTTTTCTACGATTTACTTTCATTTTACTTATTTTAACATGCCCATTTTAATGCCAGTAGCATTATTGACTTAGTTTTTTCCATGTATTATTCTATGGAAGCATTATTAAAATATCTTTCTATAGTTAAAAATTAGGTGAAAATGTTTTAAAGAATTTGATAAGTGAATATCGTGAGTTATTTATAAAAAAATCTATTCTGTAATATTATTCTATAAATTGTGTGTGTGATTCATTTCAGTTAAATTTTTAACTTTAAAAAACCTGGTTACTCATATGTATGAAAAGATATTTTTAATGTAGTATAGTGCATTAAAAATATATTGTAGCTCACAAAGAATTAAATAGTTATGCATTTATTTTCAAAAATGTTTTTACTATGGAAATTTATTAATTTTATTGTTTGTATAATACAAAAAGTATTTTAAAATTATTTGCTTAAGTAAACATTGGTAAAAATACATTTTCCAATACAATATTTTAGAGAATAAATTGCTCTGCAATTTTGAATATAACAAAATAAGAACTGGGAGCTGGATGTTATAATTTTATATCTTGATATACAAATCAGTTTCAGTAACTTTTAAGTAACATACACAAAAATGTAATATGAGCAGCATATTTTTATATAAAATTAATGGTGAATTAAACATTAATATGTGTGAAGTATACATATAAGAATAACATTGATAAGTTAAAAAAATAATGTAGTTGATCAATGTTGCAACACACATTTTATAATTTACAATAATTTTAAATAAAGTGAGAATAAAAACCTTTTATTTTATCTGTATCGGGTGTAATTTTATAATAGTGTTAGATAATTTTAGAAATAGCTTAATTGACGAAAGGTTTAAAATATAAAATACAAATTATGTTTTATAATTACTTCCTAGTCAGAAAAAAGTTTGAGAATACCTATAAGATAATGGTGCAAAGTTATAAAATATAAAGTTAAACATTTTAATGTAATCGTGTCGATGAATTATATATAATAAAATTTTAAAAAATTAAAAGAATATCATTCACATGTCTCTTAAATATACTTAATTTACTTGTGAATCATATTAATTACTCTAATAATGAACAATCCATTTATTTAAAACTATCTTATACTGTTAAACATGCAAATTTTTTATTTTATTTGCTTTGGAAATATTAAAAATTTTATCCAAAATATAAAAAAATCATTATTTAATGTATTAGGTTTAATATTTTGTAATTTAAAAAAAATTGAAACTAAATATAAAAGTTACAAAAATTATTATTAAAAAGTATATATTGATATATTGTGATTACATTTTTTATACATTTTAAATACTTTTCTCGATAGACTTAAAAAAATAATAAAATAAAACTAGGAAGCAAGCAAAAAATAAATTAATAAAAAGATTGCGCTATGCAGAACTTCAGAGATAAACAATGGGAAACATATATTTTTATAAATATCGGAAATCGAACAAAACAAATGCGCATGGAAGATTTACTTTTTTTACTATTAAATTAATGGGATGAAGTCATGCTTTAGAGCAACAATTTAATTGCATGAAGCTGGTAAAACATAGTGTGATTTGATAAAGAACCTTAATTTTCAATATTTTCTTTAGTTTCCTCATAAGGTTGAAACAGCCATACCAAAGATGGCTTAAGGCTATGAACATGGTTCTGTTCCTATTCTTCAAAAAATGCAATATCTATTTCTCGGATAGAAATTTTGCATCACTATATATTATGAGTATGTACAAAACACACTTATGTCAAATTTAGTTCAAGAAAGTATGACGACTACTTAACATGCTATATTCTTTTCTCTTAAGATATACGTTATGTGCATTTCGAAATGTTTGAATAATGGCATTAATAATTAAAAATCTAGGAAATTAAATATTGCTAAAGTGTAAGGTATGACATGAGATCACAATCTTTCGCGTTTGCGTAATTCTGATTAATCAAAAGATGATTTTGAATAACTTATAGGTATGTACATCTATTTAAGGCAATTTATAATTAAACCATTAATATTCTCTATTTGTATCGTGAATTTTTATAGCCAAATATGGATTTACTTCAATTATCTTTTGCCCATCTGGAGTCCCACTCTAGAATAAATCGGGATTTGTCAATGAACAACAACTGATTCTAGTTATGTTGCAACCAGTCTCGATGTTTTGCAGCTGAATGTCTTCAAAAGCTATGATATTTTGTGTGTGTGAGGTTAAAGAAATACACATCATTGTCTTGTATGGAAAAATGTCAGCCCTGATAAAAACCACTTTGAACAGATTAGCTTGACATCTTGTGTCATGTTACCAAAAAATTTCATTTGTTCCAGAACAGCAAAATCTATTCTATCTCGACAAGCTGCTAATAATAATGGTGCAGTGCCAGAGACTTTGTCTTTGTCTGCGTCTAATACTCTCACTGTTTCTTGGAATTGATTAAATATTTCTTGAAGTGACACTCCTTGTTACTCCAAGAAAATCCTTTATGATACATAATTCTTTGTCTAGATTACATTCTCTTGATAATTAACCCTTTCGGTGAATTACGATGTAGCAATTTCAAGCAATCTTTTCTGAAAAGAATCAGAGCATAATTACGTTTTACAAATGAACTGGTGAAACAAGATAGAACTGAAAAATCGTGATTTTTAAACTTATATTTCATTTTAAAAACTTATATAGTGTAACCTGTTTTTGACAACATAAAAGTATTTTCATGAAGTTTTCTTAGCTGCTTTTCCCCTATTTGCTTTACTTCACCGTAGTTATTAACATAATTCTGTTAAAACAATTCACACCCAAAAACTTTGAGTTCAGTGGTTTCTGCTGTAAAATTTGCAATGAGAATTAATATGTATAAGCCCTAGTTATATTTTAACATAGTCTGAGCATAGCGGAATTTCTTTCTTATAATATTTTAATATATTTATTTTCAAAATATTTGAAAAATCACGTTTTAAGCTGTACAGCATAAAAATCATTTAAAAAAAGAGCTCCCATCTTTTTACTTTGTGTTACTCGAATTGAAAATTTTTGTTTTGCTCACTTTATTTTTCATGTAAAAAAGTTAGGTTGTATTATTCTTTAATGTACAAACATATATTAATTTATAAAGAGAATACTATAAAAATTTTACATTGCCGGTTTACTATAAAAGTAATTATTGGTTTTAGATAATATTCTCATTATAAAATAAGTTAAAGAATTTTTCTGTTTTGTTTGGTGTGTTCTTTTAAGTCTCATAACAGTTTGATATATTCTGTTGCTGTCAGTATTATTTTTGTATTCCTAACTATTGGGATGTATCATAAATTAATTATTTTTATTACACATATTTTGTAGTTACACTCTCGAATACTTATTTGTTAAATGTGGGAAATGAATATGTGATTAGTATTTATTAATACTATATTGTGATTAGTATTAATTATTTGTAAATATTTATGTCAAATCTTAAATATAATTTAATTTGGTCAGATAAAAGTAAAGAAAAGTTGCATTTTAAAGCAATCATATAAAATATAGCTAATAACCGCAATAGTAGCTTCATAACGGAGTGCTGGCATTGATTACACAAAATATGTGGTTTTTGTAGAAAAATCTTCATGTCCCTGTAAGGACACGAAGATAAACGTCCAAATTTTTATTGCAACACGTCTCCAAAACCACACGAGATTGAAAATACTGAAAGTAAATAAATATAAATGATTACATAAAGTGAATGAATTACTCAGACTCCCTGTAAATGTCTCTGAATGACATATGAGTACTTAAATATGAGTACATAAAAGGAATATGAGTACTTAAACTGTTGCAGCAAAGTAAAAATAAGATCAAAGTTAACACTTTTGCCTCAGATAAAAAGCAGAGGCAAAACTAAATGCAAAATAATTAGATTAGATAAATAAAAGCTTGAATGTGAAAGGAATGTTAGCACATTTATTAAATTAAATATGAATATTAGGAAGGAAATTTTTATAGTTAAGTGAATCTTTGAAAACGAATATTAGCACTTTCAAGTTGCTTGTAAGAAGCTTTGTGTGCGATAACTATCATAATTTAATAAATACACTTTAATTCGCTTTTATAATTATTGTTCTACTTATTAAATAAAGTTTAATAAAAAAAGATTTATGGATCAATAAATTTTTAAAAGAATGTATAAGTGTTTAGATTTGTTTTCTTATGCTATCTAGAATGTGAAAATTGCTAATAAATCCTAGTTAATTTAAAAAAATAAATATTTTCATAAAGTTCACTAGTGATAATTAAATTTCAAAATTTTAATTTATAAACATGCACTTAACTTAGTAGTTTTACCTAAACATCAGTAGGCTCATTTTATGATTTAACACTAATAAGTACTACAAATAATTCAGATTTTAAGTTATTTTTTAATTTAGCTCTTAAAAGAGTTAACTTAAAAGTTAGTAATTTAAAAATTTCTTCAAAATTTTGAAAATTTTGATTTTTTCATATATATATATATATATATATATATATATGTATATATATATATATATATATATATATATATATATATATATATATATATATATATATATATATATATATATATATATATATATATATATATATATATATATATATATATATATATATATATATATATATATATATATATATATATATATATATATATATATATATATATATATATATATATATATATATATATATATATATATATATATATATATATATATGTATATATATATATATATATATATATATATATATATATACAGTTCTAAGATCATAAGCAATCATATTTTTTCGCCATTGAATACAAAACAATAACCAACCACAGTCCTATGTACAGAATACAGCGTCGGGGCGAAAGGTCAAATTCAGCTGCTACGAGAGAAAAATCATTACTTTTATATATATATATACGTAATTCAATATAATTTCGTTTCTTTTTTAAACCTACACCCTGAATGGGTTAATGACATAAGAAAAATAATTTTCACCACCTGAATTCTATTCCACCCTAATCGGGTTGTCAAGAAGATGCATACACCCACAAATTTTATGAAAACGCCTTCACTGAGTGCAACTGCCGTCAATAGCCTTACAATTTTTCATTTTATAGTTTGAAGATTCCTTTTCTGGAAACTTTTCACTCAGTCTCCCATTGCTTTTCAATGCACACTGCAAAGGCATGGACTCTCAGTTGGGAAGAGAGAGACATCGTCTTCTCAAAATTCAAACTCTAATTATCTTTGACGGTATCCGGCACCGCTACAGTGTTTGTCGTGTGGAATAACCCCGTTGGTGGCCGCTAATTTGCCGGATCTCTTTTTTATTCCAAAGTTCTTCTTTCGTTGTTATATTTGCTACTGTTAAATGCAAGAGAAGAACGACCTCTGTCCCACGCAGTTTTCTTGCACTTTTGACCGGTCAAGGTTAAAGAATAGGGCGATGAAAGTTATGTCAGAGTGCAAAAATCGGAGTCTCTTGATTGTTAAATTTGTCTTCGTGTAAAAAAAACGAAGTTCTTAACCCCAACTGGATGCAGCCATCGCAGAAGCTTGAATGTTCCTTTTCGAATTGTAATGATTTACTTTTTAGGTTGACATTATTTAAAAATAATAACTGTAAAATTTTAATTAAAAGTTTATTTTGTGTATAACAACACTCTTTTAGTTTAGTTGGACTTTCTCTGTTTAGATTCTCAAGAATAAGATATCAAAACAAGTAATTAATATCTGAAAAATCAATTAATGTATAGTAATTATTACTAATAAATAGTTATAATTTTTACTAAAGCATGTTTTTGAATCATGAATTTTATTTGGTGAAATTCTGATTTATACCTAGACTGAAATAGATGTGTGTGATTTTTTTATTTATTAATTATAAGCATGTGTTTGAGATATCAAAATAAATGATCAAAGCAAAAGCGTCATTGTTGCATGAATTCAGTCTAAAAATATTCTTATTATAGTTTTATTTGGAAAATAAAATCATATGGTTTTTATTGGATGGCTTCTGTTTGGAGAATATTCAATATTTTTTCTACATATATAAACAATTATTCATGCAGATGAGAATTTCAAAATAAAAAGGATTTAATTTTTTTAATTTAATAAAATATACATTTAATGATCCATATGTTCAATAAATTATTCCTTTCGAAAAATGCCAATTTCGTATCTAAATGTTTTTATTACTACGATTTTCTGTTACATTTTAAATGGTTCCATATTGTGTAGTAACAAGTACATTTCTAAGCATCGGTACCATTGAAGTATTTTTAATATCATTAAGTAAGCTGAGCAATAATTTTAAAGATCAAATATAATTTTTTCAGGTGCACTTTTTTATATCTACAGTAATTTATAATCCTTCTGTTTCTTTTATATAAGAGTCCTGACTACGCTTGCTTCCATGTACCATGATACATCATGGTACACCTTTCACCATTATAGTTGCAAGCGTAAAAAAGCGTACCGAAATTCCTCACTCAAGTTTGGGATACAACCCATAGGCCTTTGAAATTTTCAATCAATCTTGTAATTATATCAAAAATTGAAATTTTTTTCTGTAAGCGTTATTGTTATTTAATTCCCATTAATCAATTTTTAGACATGCTTTACCTCTGCAGACTGGTCAAAATAAGCCTAATGAATCAGCTTAGTATAAAACTGAGAATGTTATAGTGTGTAAAAAATTCAACACATCGAGAAAATCGCATTTCTTGAATGCATTAAAAATCGATTTTAATATATACCGGGAGTTACAGTTATGTATTTTGAGGGTATTGGAAACTGCTGATGAGGTGTACTTAAGTTATTTATTTGAGGAATATATCTAAGTTTATTAATGTAATCCTGTATCTCTATAAGTCTAGTTAAAAAATGGGTAAAATAGATACTTAATAAAACGTTATAATTTATTAAAACTCTAATTTACCCATTAATTGAAACCTTTAGAAAATTATAGCATTCCCTATAATATGCCAGTACTTGAAAATACTGGTCAATTGATAAAAAAAAATTAAGGTTTTTCACATCTTAGGGTAGCCATTAAATCCAAGAGGTATTATTAATTCTAGATATTTCTCTAAAGTGATACTGAAAATAAGTTGTAAAATAAAGAGTTAATATAAATTTGAAAATAATGTAAATAAGAGTGAATCGCGATATTAATGATTTATCTAATTTTAAAAATGTCAACAGAATTCGAGGTATGGTTCTCGAGTGCATATCTATGACAAGGTACGGAAAATAATTAAGAAAACAAAAGGTCAGATAATAATAAAAAGTAATATAAATAAAAGTAAGTGATGTAAAATACGAAATAAAATGTAACATAAGGTAAGTCATCCTCTCTGAGCTCTTATACTTAAGTTGAAATTTCACGGTGAAACGAATTTTTGAATATTTGATAGTTAAAGATTCCTACAGATGGACTATATTAAAAAATAACAAAATCTTCAGAGAGTAAATCCTTTTAAAACCAATTGAAGAGAGAACATTCACTGAATACGCGCGCACGACAATAAGTGGACCATAGAAACGCTCCACTAAACCCATTTTCAGTCAGTTTAAGCCGAGAAAGTTCCTTTTTTTTATTTCTAAATAAAGTCAGTTTGCCTGTTCCTTATAGAATCCCAATAAAGGAATCATTAACGGCAATAACTCACGAAGCAAAGGACATGCAAATTCACTGTTTCATAATAAATACTTGGAAGAGGACCGTCCCGCGTTACGGTCGACGACGATGCGACCCTCTGAATGCTCTACTTCTTCTTCATGTCCCGAATGGCTGCAGCTTGTCACCGCTTCAAATGAGACGCATTGTTTGGAAACGTGCAATATTTTGCCGAACAGGTAATGCACCCGGGGGTATTCATGTGCTCAATAAAATTCCTCAAGACAGTCCTAAGTCTCGGAAAAGAATTCCTTTTTTCCACCTCAGGATGAAGTGAAGATTGTTTTCAAAATCAAATTAAGCCATTATTCTGTTACTTTTTCAGTTTTAATCATCCCGAAAACAATTTCTTTACAACAGTGTGATTATATTGTTTGTAATATATTCGAGCAAATTATTTGCTTTATAAGACTGCAACTATGTAATTGTATAGTAAAAAATAAAAAGTGAAACTGTCATTCATATTTGAATCGCGCCATTCTATTCGAAGCATAATTGCAACACCTACTCATCAATTGCTTGTTAAATTTTATAGTTGATTCCTCTAATAAACATAAGAGTTGATTATGCTAAAATCTTAAAATCTCTCTTATTGTTCTTTAAATTCACAGAAAGAGTTATTTTTGTTTATTTCTGTAAAACTGAATTTATTTCGGCGAAATAAATCGAAAGGAATCATTCAATTATTTCTATGTTAACTAAATTAACAGAATGAAACTTAAGTACAATGTTCTAGTTATTTTATTTTTTAAAATTAATAATATTATTTTCTGTTTATTATTCAGTAATATTTATTTTCTGTTTATTATTCAGTAATATTTATTTTCTGTTTATTATTCAGAAACTAATTTTGCTAAAATTCTGATTTGCTTACCGATAAGCAAGGAAATTAACTGTATATACACTTTAATTTATTGATATCACAAATAAAAGCATTGTTTGGCAAAAACAAATAAACATGTATGCATCTCAAAATGTTGAAATTAATTTAAGATTTATTATTACATTCAAGAACTCTCTCTCTCTCTCTCTAGATATATATAATATAAACATGATATCAGACACATAGTTTTAATATTTCATGGACAATAAAAATATTCTAAGCCGATTATTATGCAAAAATTTTATTTATTCAAGAAAGTTCCTTCAATAAATAAATTTTATAAATTTTTCTACAATAAATAAACTATTATAAGTAAGCAATAAAATTATAAATTTCTATGGTTTTTTAAACTTATATTGATTGAACAAATTTATTAGTATATTATTTATATCGAATATTATTTATATTTCAAAAGTATATAGAAGGATGTTTACCTAAATAACTTGTTTATCTGTTTACGAATAGATCACAAATAATAGTGCATTTTTTTATCTAAGAAAGTGCTTATATACTTATTCACTATAATATACGCTTTATAATTTATTTTATTCGTATTCACACTGTAAATTCTTGATCATTTTAAAATGATTATCTTGTTTGTGTAAATTCTATCAACCAATGATATCAAGGTATATTGTGCTTAAAGAGGGGCTGTAATTGCTTTTCGAAAAAGAAAAGAAGCGTGAAAAATTTTCAAACACGCGAATGAACAGCCGTGTATGCATAAGCATTACATCTATTTCTCATAATTTTACAATAGTGCACTTGATCTCTAACTGATGCATATGAGAAATGTTCTTTCTCAGGGATTAGACATGATAATTTTCATCAGCCACATCATATAGGGGAGTTCCACAGGGGAGCGTGTTATCATCTTTCCTATTCTCAGTATTTATGGCAGACCTCTACGATATCCTTCCCCCTGACATCAAATGCTTCATGTACGCTGATGATATGTTTCTATTATATGAATCTGTTAACTTGAGAAAACTTCAACAGAAACTAACATCTGCACTTGGAATATTACAAAACTGGTGTCAAGAATGGAAGTTATCGACAGACCCACAAAAATGTTCTATGATTAACTTTTCTTCAAAACGACATAAGCTAAATTTCAACTTTTTCATCAACAATCATCCTATTTCCTGGAGTAAAAATATTCGAATTTTGGGATTGCATTTTTCACACAATTTATCTTTCCGTTCTCATATTCAGGAAAAGAGAAAAGTCAAATCAAAAAAGTTGAATGCTTTAAAAGGTATCGCAGGTAATAGATGGGGTGCTCGTACCGCTCATCTTCTTCAAATCGTGAAATCCTTTATTGGCTCCAGTCTGGATTATGGCTGTCATATATTTACTTCAGCATGCACAACAGACCGCAAAATCCTTGAAACTGTATATCACACTGCCCTAAGAATTGCCACAGGTCTTCCTAATTAGGCCCCCATACCGATAGTTCTACTAGAAGCATGAGAAACTTCTCTTCATTCTAGACATGAAATGCTCTCCTTAAACTTTTACATTCGGAATTTAAGCAAATCATCATTATCCCCCTGTGCTTCAGCTTGGAAAAAGCTAACTTAAGATCGAGTTAATCGTAATCATCCTCTGACCATTAAAGCCAAATTGTGGCTCGACCAACAAGGAATAAATAACTCATGCATATTAAAAGTACCAACAGACTGGGCAGAAATGTCAAAAAAAATCTCCATTTGTTCCTCGAGTCTCCCTTTTCAGACTAAATCATTGCCAAAAGATATGATTTGTAAGATATTTTACCAAGTTTGTGAGTCATCATGGCTGACAGATATGCTGATTTTTACAGATGCTTCCAAGCAGGGATCAAATGTGGGCATTGCAATAATCAATTTTACAACTAGTTTATCAATTAGTTCCATAAACTCCAGCTTCTCGGCAGTGGCTATGGCACTGCTTATTATAGTCTCTAAAAACTGCACTAAACCCAAAAAATATGTCATTTTCACAGATTCACTTTCTTGCATCTCTGCTCTTTCAGATTGTTCCAGGACATCCCAACTATTATTCAACTGCATCGATTCCAAATGATTCAATCTACTCAAAAGTGCTTGTCAATACAGTTAGTTTGGGTTCCCGGACATTCAGGGATTGCAGTTAATGAAAATGCAGACTCATTGGCGAAAGCAGCAACAGTGAGTCAATATGCTATTCGGTCTAATTCTCTTGAAGGCCTGAAACAACACATCAAGAAATATTACTTTAAAGAAAGTTTCAATCAATGGAAAAATAGCAAATATGCTGAAGCATTCACTCATCTCACATTTATTCGCAAAAATCATAGGCTGTTAACGAATTCGCGACTAGAAGACGTATGGCTGGCCAGAGCAAGAACAAGATCTTTTCCTACCAGTTCGATACTATTTAGGTATAATCTCTAGCATACAGACCGCTGTCAGTGCAGTGAACCTGAAACCATAGATCATATTCTCCTAGATTGTCCTTTATACGAACATCTGAGGAATCAACTGCGAAAAAAATTAGGAACAGGAGCAATCATTCTCTTGGATATTTGAACTATCTACAAAACCGGAAATTAAAGTTCTTGCATGCTGTGAATTTCTACGCCAGTCTAACAGATTCTAATCTTAATGAAAAAAGAAAGATACAACTCAAAATCCTTGAACTATTTTCGAATACGAATTCATAATTCCGAATTTTTTCTTCTCATATCAAGAAGTTTCTGTTAGTGATCACCGACTTCAATTGACTTTAATTAAATAAGATTAATCGATTGACTACATAAATCCTCTCTAAATACCTTCTTCAACGAGAGCTACAAGCATCTTAGTATAAAGCTCCAAAAGTATCCGCCATAACCTACCTACCTACCTACCTGAATAACCAAAAAAGCTCAAGCACATACCACATAGCGACTGATACCGCTCTCAAAGACAGTTGGGTTGTTGATATTTTTTACTCATCATTCTCGCATTCTTGTAGGCAGTATCTCATCAAATCTCCGGTGAACTGGACCAGATATGTTTGTGTGGTCAATAGCTCTGGTATGTAAATAAATGGACTGTATAATTTTAGTATTTAAAAAACTCTTAATTTTTCGTAGCGGATTCACCTCACTCATTTTACAACTGCTCTTCTCTAAGGCAGTAACTCGACTCCCTCCTCTCTCACAGTTTTTTGTTTTGTTTTTCTCACACACAAAGATGGCGCTGCTGTCACAGTGCTTCATGGGTACGGAACATATATGAAAAGGAAAGCTCATTTATAGTAGAAGAAGCTTCTGAAAATTATCTATTCATTGTCCATTTAAAAATAAATCAAATTTCAAACATGATAAAATGTTTTCGGAAGTAAATAACTATACATTTTTCTAAATTCAAAACATATCCGATACTTAGTATATTGGTAGTGATTAATGCCAGATGAACTTCATTTGAATATCCATTTGAAGATTTGCATCATCCCTTGTAAAAGTATAATGTAATCTCATTTTATAAATGGTGCCGAAATGTTTTAATGCTAATCTGAGTATTAAAATATTCTGACTACTAAGTAAAACATTTTAAATTTACCTGCTCTCGGAGGTTCACCAAAACTCGCATGACGGAAGATGCTGAACTAAATTGGGCCACTGGCCTTTATATTTAACAAAACAAAATACAATCTCTGCATTACAAGTAAAGATAACTCAAAGCATGAAAATTAAAAACAGAAAAGGAATAGACAACATTTGTCTAAATTACATTATACTTTTATCAGTTATGGTTATTTCCCTTAATAGATTAATACAATAAATTAAATTATAAGATCAATTATACAGACTCTATTATTACAATGATACTGACTCTAACTAATTATTAAGGGGCAGTTCAGAGGAAATCTCCAAGAGCAAATTGTAGACAGCAACGATTTGGTTATATTTGAAGTTGTATCTGAATAAGAGGAATTTTAGTAATGAATTCTGATTTGTGCAAAAGCATGTGTTTTGAGTAGAAGTATTTTGAAAATGTTCAACTTATCACCTTGTAACACAGAAATAATGCTCTTTTTTGTAGAAAGACTTCTAAGATAGCATAACTGTGAATTTTACATTTTTGTATTCTTTCATCACACAGGGCTCACTTTAAAAAATCTAAAATTTCCGGTTTTACTTCTTTTATTGGAAGTTTCAGGATTTTCTGATTACTCCCCACCTGTGCATATAGTTAATAAATATAGTATGATTCCTTTGAAAATCTGTCTTTAATATAAAAGTTGGTTAATTGTCCAAGCTCTTTCAAAAAGCCATATACTTTTAAGTTTTTCACTGTGACATTGACATCTCTACAGTTAACACGAGGTAAATATCAAATATTAAACGCACTTTTTAAATTTAAACATTTTTAGGATTTAAACTCCAAACATCTTCAGAAAGTTTTTCACATTTACCGTCGCACTACACACATTTCAATTAAGACTTATTATATTCTAATTTGGGATAATTTAAAATGTGTACATTACTGTTACCGCTTAAACTTTATGTTCTATAAAACTTTCATTGGTCTCCCAAGATCTATAAAAGGGATTGTTTACATTTTACTCAGTATATACCAGAAATTTTATCAAATTTTTTAAAATTCTCCCAGAAAAAATGTAAAATCACTTAACTTACATATGTTTCCGTTTGAATATTAACCAACACTATTTTAGAGAGGAAAGAGAAATACTAATCAATTTCATAGATGAATCCTTTATTTCACACTGACACAGTCAAAAATCAGTGGGAAATAAACACTTCACCTTCTTCTATGGTGTTGGTTAATTTTGATAACGGAGTAGATTTATATCATAAACAACAGATAAATTCTTTCCCAATTTTACGGAGATCGAAGAATAAGGAATAATGAACTCTCGTAGTACAAACATTTGATAGGTGAAATTGAATGAATACAACACTGACTTCTTGATTTGAAATATCAATCGAATATGTATTTTAGATTTAGTTACTGTAAAAATGCTCTTAGCGTTGAAGCAGACCTTTATAGATAACCTGAATCAAATACCACTTAAAAGTACTTGAACTACATTTGTGAATTTTCTATAGGGAAGTTTATTCATTTTTGTGTATCAAGCAATAATCAATCTGATTATATAAGAAAATGTTACTTACATAAAATATCTTTATATATCAAAGTAAATAACATTATATTACACATTCACAAATTATGTATAGTACACATTCATAACAAACAAAATATAGTACACATTCACAAATTCTTTATTTATATAATCAAAATCTCCGACAGATTATATCCAATACAGGTAACATGTCCTTACTTTTATAACTGATTTAGTTTGCCACACATTGTATCAGGAAACTACTGAACTAACTTAAAACTTCCTATAAAGTAATCTAAACTTAAGTGCACAATATAAGAATAGTTTTGATGCATTTAAAAGCTTTTTGTCTCTTTTATATTATTAGAGAAAAGCTTAATTTTATATACTCCTAAATTTAACGTTTCTATCTACCAGTTTAAGCATTAACTAGTTTTTCAAATCAGAAAGAAAGAGTTTGGACAAAGATAAAACAGGTTTCATAATTTTATGAATGAAAGCGTAAATTTAATAGAAGCCTTTAAAAATTATTTTTAAAGGCTTCTATTAGAATTCTATTAAGAATTGTGTTACTTAATTGTTATATTAATAAGTTAACAAATAATGATACTCTTCTTAATTCAAGCTCGTAACTTAAAAAATACAATTTTTTCTTTAATTTCCAAAATAATGTAAGTTTCGAAATTATTTTTTCAAAACAATATGTCGTTTGGAAATAAGTTAGAAGAGATTTTAATTGATGTTAAGGAATTTTAAATAAAAATTCACAAAAATGCCCTCTCTAATATAAGTTTTAAATTTTGCCTATAATTTTTTAGCATGCACTTTAAAAAAATTTATTTGCTCTTACAAATTAATTTGTTTAAATGAAACATTTTAATGGAAAGGTTTTTGTTTTTACTTTTAAAATAGATATTCTTGACAATTCCTAGAGAGTATTTTTCAAATTCGCTGAAGAATTCAGATGTTAGAGAATATTACATCCCTTGCTCCATGGCAAAGCATTTTCGAAGCCATAAATTTCCCATTTCAGGGGAGAACTGATTCTCTTGTAGAAAGTCAGCTCCAAAGGGAAAAGTGATTTCGTGCTCAACTGACCATGACTGGTCTATCTAGGGGCACGCAATGTCTACCCTTGTTTGGAATGGGCCGTTTTGTTGTGAAAGGTGATTAAAAAGGTGGGAACGAGAATGAAATTTCAAGAGCTGTTCATAATTACCCTGTTGATGACGTTTACAAGTAAATTTTCATTTCCCTTGACGTTTTTATATTCGTCTTTCCCAATGCACTTTGCAGACTATTTGTAAAAGGGAAAGGAAAACAAATAAAGATGTTTGGTCAAGCATTTATTTCTTTTAATGTACCTTGTGATTCACCTTTTACTCAATAGGATCAAAATTGGAAATATTTCAAAAATGCTTGAGACAAAAATCTTTGGAAAGTAAGATGTTTAATTACTAAAAACCTTTAAGATAAGGGAAATGTATTTAAAAACTGACACCATGATAAAGAAACTAAATAATTTTTATTTTTAAAGACACCCCTAACTCAGAAAGTAATTTCAAGAACAAAAGAGCTTGTAGTGGTCGTGAATGTTTGACTCAATATCAGAAGACATTTGTTACAATAAATGATCAGTTGTTACAGAACAATATAAGTTTCTACATTAGGAAATAAAGAGATTTGAGGACTAAGATAGCATGTGGAGGACCTTTTAGAATGCGATTGAAAGAGAAGTGTAAAGTATTTAGTTCAGATCGCACTTAGAGAATACACAAGCCGTGCTCATAAAGTATGCGATTGTATGCATTTTATAAATTTAATAATCTTAGCAAAGTATTTTGATAGACAGATTTCTAGTTTTCCTTCGCGATTTTAAATTTTGCTTAGAGAAAATGTGATGAGTCATCAGATGCATCACCGAGATTTTTCACAAACTAAATGACTTTAATTAAATGTCATGAGTCTCCACAAATTAAATTATTTTTAAAACATAACATTTATTAATAAGTTTAGTGTTTATAAAAATAATTAATTATTTTCAACTAATTATTTTTTTTGTTAAAATTAATTGAAATTTTCAATTCCAACAGTCTTAGAATCCTAGCATGAAATTTCATATTTTTTATTTGTTTTCAAAGTTGTCTTAACTTCTTAAGCTCTGAAAATGGATTAATTTTTCTTCGTTTAACACTGAAGTAAATGCATCATTGTCATAGCATTGTTTTTTCAGTATAACAAAATATTTTGAATGAAAGAAGTTTGTATTGAATTAATGAAATTTCGAAAAAAAAAACTGCTTAAACAGATTATAAATTTTATTCTTCTGATATAATTGTTGAGTTATGATATTCTAATTAAAAAAATTTATATTATATACATGCAACATAATTTTACAATTAATTTATAACTTGCGACAAAACTTTACATCCTGCAAAATTTTGAAAAAAATGTTTTTACTAATATTCCATTTATTTGTTTTTTCTGACGTAACAAACAGCAGAATTATTTTTTAATGTAATAAATTATGTTTTAAATTTTTAAAAATATTTTATGTTTACAAAATTGCTTCCTTCTGACTCAGTGCAGCTATTCTTTCCCTGAGTTTTCCGTTCGTTGGTACTATAAAGGAGACTTGTGACAACGTCCATTTTAGTAGGAACTACAATAGTCGGGCCGAGCTGGCAGCCGAATGATTAGCGCTCTTGCCTTCGCTTCAACAGTTCGTGGGTTCGAATCCCGCCTTGGGCATGGATGTTTGTAGGGGTTCGGAATCCACTTTAAGCCGTAGGTCCCGGTCTAATTAGCCCTCGCGCGCAAAAAATGACCGTTGAGCGACAAAAAGCGATGGTCATTTTTGCTAAACAATTATTAATCAACCAGAAACTACACAGCTTAAAGTAAATTCCGAACCATTATAAGCATTTATGCTGGAAGTGGCAATTAAACCTTTGAACTAAAGAATAGAGTGCTAAATATTCAGTTGCCAGTTCATCCTCCTGTGTGTGAAAGGTATCAAATTTAATACAAGACCAAGCTGAAGGCCTTTGGTATAGTGTGGCTTATGTGGTTTTAATAGTACCTTACATAAATTTTGTACTTTCTTATACTTAATTTTTAATGCAGATACTTAATTTAAGTATATTGCTCTAGTGTGTGCTGTGACTTTGAGAGAGGGGCGACTGCTGAGGTTATTGACCTTATTCCTGGGAAGATGTTTAAAATCCCGAGGTTGTTAACTATATTTGGAATCATTGTCGGTAAAAATAGCAGCCTGAAATGAATCCCCATGAGCTTATTATTTTAATAGGACCATGGTAGCCTGTTATGGAAAATCACTGTTCTTAATTGTAACTAATGCTGACTTGAACTCTCACAGTAAAGTTGCTTATGCCATGATGCACACTATCTCGAAACTATGCTTACATCAAGAACAATAGCACGTGGTTCTTTCCCCACTTTCAAAATTTCCATCCATGCGTAACCCCTGGTAATAGAGAGAAAATAAGGCTCATTTGGTGCCTACTTTTATTCCTATATTCCCTCAATATAATTTTTAAAAAATAATTCTTCCTTCTTTTTAATTTTGGGAAAGTTATTATTTTTGTCTGTTGCAGCAACATCTTTCAGTTTTACTAAAATATAGTCAATCAGAAATATTTAGTAACTTCGAAGAACTTTAGCAATTTCGAAGAAGACTAAAATAAATTTTTAAGCATTCAATACCTCTTTCTTTGTAGCTTACTTATACGTGAGATTTATTTCATGTTGCCAAACAGAGTTTCGAGTAAAACTAAGTAAATGGACATCGTTAAAAATAGTAAATACCGTTATTTTTTCATGAAAGCAACTTACATGTTTTCCACTGGGAGCTATAGCTCTTGTGAATTGATGATTATCCCCACTACAGTAGTAAATATAATTACAAAAAAAAATATTATATACTGATAGTTGAATTGTTACTTTTGTTATTAAATTTACAGATTTCTTTTAATAATTTAAAGTAAAAGAATTTAGCTAGAAATAATAACTATTTATACTTACTTAGAAAGTTGCTTCTGGTTATAAAATGAATTATATATTTCAATTACTCATGACGAAAATGTTTAGAAAGTTAATTTCTATGCAATCTATTAAAATTATTTCGGAATCCTTTCCCCCCGTTTCTGTAATACTATATCAATAAAATTTTATAGAAATTTCTAATTGAATTTAGAAATTTATATGGAACTGCCTTTTACTCATTGTTTGACTATTTTACCATTAAAAAATTAAAATTATTTAAAAATAAAAGAAAAATCATGATTGAAATCCATATCAATAAATATAGCTTAAACATAAATTTTAATTTCGAGAGATAAATGTTTGTATAGTTGATTTAATTATCATGAATGTTTTAAAACTTTATTTTTGATAAAATACTTGTGTGTTTGAAATATTAAAATTGCCTTTATTTAATACAATTAAAAATTTTATAGTAATTGGAACATTGCTTATTGAAGATAATTGCTTAGCATTAATTTTTATTATGCAATGAATTTATATATTTTTAAAATTTTGGTAAATAGCGAAATGTTTTCGAAAGTTCCAAGTAATTTAAGTTTATTAATCCAATCTCTGTTAATGCAACATGAAATTACACATTTCAAACACCATTTTTCTGTTATAATTCTGTACAAATTTTCATGTAACATGAAAATAAAACATTTTGCATATAAACTTTCTTCAAAATTGAGTAACAATTAAATAAAGCTTTTGAAATCAATTACAACAAAAAGTAATCCAGATCTGATTAATTAAAAATCCATGCTTTTAAATGATATTGTTTTGTGGCTTAAATTAGTATTAACAATGAAACTTTACCCTTCATATTTCAACATTTATTCAACAAAATTTTAGGTAAAACTATCAAGTTCTCCATAAGACATAAAATCTCTATGTTAAGTATCCATTGGTAAAAAGTAGAATTAAAAAAGGAAATAAAAGTTTAAAAATAGACATCAAGCACATATAATTTAGTTTTCGAGTTAAGGATAATGCAATGGAAGGAAAATATTGTTACATAGTATTTGATAGTTTTCGAAATAAAATGAAGAATACATCATTTAGAAACGTACATATTATAGCTTGTATCTCAAATTGATTAAACTATGTATCTCTCTTTAAAAGCTATATTTTCTTCTCAGGAACCCTTTACTAATTTTACATGGATTTCTGTTATTATGTAACTAAACACGTGTTTTAAATAATTTATCCATTTAATAAATAAATGGTGATATTTTTATTTTTTTATCACAATAAACATTGCACATGCTCGTATAATATGTCCTTATAATATTAACTAATATATTATAACAAAACTAAAGTTATAATTGGTATATATGATGAGAAACACACAACTGAAATAGAAATTTCCCGAAAGTATTGTATTACATTTCTGGCTAACTTCTAATCGGTTAACTGTTTCGTAATTTTGAATCGTTGCAAAGTGACATGTTCGAAATTTTAATTGACACTTTTCTTTCAACTACAATAATGGCAAAATGTTGAACACTACGAATATTTATATTGTACTACTTTCTGAGCATCATAGTCTTCTGCTAGTTCAGGTAATTAATTCCGCTCTCTTCTGAACATGACACTATTGTCCTTTTTTCCCTCTTACATCAAGTGCTGTTGTTAACGAACAGTGAATATGGTCAACATAACAAAAACAAGATTAATAAGTTAAAATTCCCATAACTATATTGTAATAGTAATCATAACTAAAATAATAATTCTTATACCAGAGGAATCAGTAGTGATGAACTTAAATATCTTGATCTTTGATAGTGATAAAAGTAAATAAATATCTGGAAGAAATATCAAAAGGAATTGATTGTAAATCTAAACATAACTCCTTAATGCGCCTTGTGCAGTTAGGTTAATAAATAACAGTATATAACACATCTTTCTACAATAGAAGAGCTAAGGCATAGATTTTGACGCTTTATGTTAGCTCAAAATTTATAATCTATTACCACGAGAGAACTTTTATGATTTCATAAATTACTGATACTTTCTGCGCATTTACTTTATAACCAATGTCAGAAATTAAGCTTTCCCAAATCCTAAATCTATAGATTTAAGACTTGGGAAAGCTTAATTTTCCATAGCGAGCACTTTTTTAATAAAGAAAAGATACCAGCTATGATATAGGTTTTGTCTCTTTACCTGTTTATATTGCTCACATTGCGAGATATACCACATTTTATATTGAGAGAAATACTCCAGCTTATATTGCGAAAAACATCCTAATCTTCGTCATTCAAACAGTAACATGAATGATTGATACTTCATTTATAATTAAATGAACTAACATCAGCTTTTACAAAAATAGTATCAATTCAGATATAAATTTAGTCATAAACTCTAATTTAAAAATCATCTAGTTACAATTTTAGAAGACTTTTAAGATCCTTCCATACAGTTATCAATCGCTGAATATGTAGCTCAAGTCAAACATAAATTAAAAAACAACAAATGTTATAAATATACAACGAGTGAAATTTATAAACAATGACTTCAAAAAGTTTTTTTTCTCTTTATAATTTCATTCTGAAGCCTTTTATTATTAGACCACCAAGCTTTTCAGTTTCTTTTTTTTCTTGTCAGGAAAAGTGGAATTCCTGCTGATTTCCTACAGTAACTCACAGTAAGGAGAAATAAATCACCCATTTCTTGTCACTTTCTTGCCATAACCGGAACACCTTTCCGCTTTCCTGCTAAATGATTGACATTTACTATCTGAAATTTTGAAATAATTGCTTAACGGAGAAATATTATCAGTGAAAGAGATATACGAGTCAACAAACTGTAACGAAGCCAGCATTGGTTAGTCAAAAAAAGTTTCTTAAGTTATAGATTAAATTTCTTGCTCTATGGTCACTTTTTTTTTACTGAGGATTGCTAAATCAACAGGAACTTTATTTGATACCGTGTAGCGGACAACTTTAGTAAAAGTTTTTCTTAAAGTAGTTCATTTGAATGTTCTCCTCATCTTATCTACTGGGAGAAATTTTCATAGTTAAAAAAGGCTGTGTGTGTGTAAAAGTACTTGTGTGGCAGATGAGAAAAATCAGAAAACTCCCAAGCACCCTATAGACATGTAAGCAGATCAAAAAAGCAACATTCATTTCTAATTGTTCAATAGTAACTAGATAGGAGCCTGCTGTAAATTTCAAAAATATCAATAGGACGTTTTAATATCTTTATATATTAATAACACTTGAAAATGTTTGCAATAATCCCGTATATTGCTGTACTCAGGAAGACGTTGCCGAATACAAATCAGCAGAACTTGATGTTGAGCTTATCATTTAAAGTATATTCCGAGCCCTTGAAACAGCAATCACCAAAGAAGGAATTGAAATCACTAACTTTAAAAAAATCAAAGCAACCAACACATATTTTTGTTCAACTTTATTCTTGATAGAAAGTCTCGTATCAAAAATGTCTGTTTCATAAAACTCTGATTGAGTTTTTATTCCAAAATCTCAATCAGTAAATTATAATTAGTATAAAAATCAGTGAATTATAAAATAACTTAATTATAAAAGTACTTATTTATGTATATAGAAATCTGTTATTATTGTTAATAAATAACACGCAATTATATTTGTTTAATAAAAATTAAAGCACATTAGATATCGCTAAATATTTATTTATTGTTACACACTAAATCCTGGTTCAATATATGAATACAGCAAACTTTTCTGTGATTAAATTGTAGGGAATTTATAACTATCTGTAGAATTAACGTAAAGACATTAAATTTTACAGAATGTAACAGAAAATTTACAAAATAACTTTTAGTATATTTTGTATTTTGTTGATACTTTTCCTAAAAAATCTTTTAATTTATGCAAATCAATGTAATTTATGGATTTTAATGTAATCAATCAATGTAATTATGTGTGTGTAGTTATGGATTGTAATAACTCCTGGTATTAAATATAATTTTCTTTATTTTTCTATAAAACAAACTCCAACTTTCCTATGAATTCACACAATTGACTTTATTCAAATTTATTGAAAAGTAGAAACCTACATACAGTTCTTCGACAATATAGCTGTTTGTAAGCACTTCATATTATAAAAACGTTTCAAATAAGGAAATCTTGTCATAAGAATAATCTTGAATTAAAAAAAGTAATTATTGTAAAATCCAAATTTCGATTTCCCCATCTCTTTTTTTAAAAGTATTTAGTCCAATTTTGTTCATTTATTTCAATTAAATAATAAACAATTTTTACAAGTCTGTTTTGTGATTAATCTAATTTTCATTGAATTTTTGTAGATGCATATAAATTTAATTTCAGTTATTTAAGATTCAGATATATTACTAAACACTAAAATTTAGGGAAAAAACATATATAGTATATATATATATATATATATATATATATATATATATATATATATATATATATATATATATATATATATATATATATATTATGTATACTATATATATATATGTTCACGTAAAATATACTAATATTTACTTAAATAATTCCTAGTGAATCAAATCGTATTTGAAACTGTCCGCACAATACTATTAAGGACAATATATCAGCACAATACTGACTAAAAATATTCGCATAATGCTTCATTTTTATTTAAATTGGAAATCATTTGTTAAATGGCAAACATTTGACTAAGATTATCACTATTACATATTTTCCAGATAGTTTATATTACATTCATTTGAGCAATTAACCATCAAAGTATGTTGTTTGAATAAAGGATTCTGTATGAAATTCAATTTTTATAAATGATTGGTGAAATTGTGCTTATAAATATAGTCAAATCGTTTTTATTAAGTTTGATATAAGCTATGTACTCATTAGCTACAGATTAATTTACTTTATTATAATTTTTATTGGCAATTTATGAATTATAAGATTATTATAAATCATAAAGTATAAAAAGAAAAAATGTCAGTCACCATATTCTTGCAACACTATTAAGAAAAAGGAGGGCACGCGGGATTTTTACCGAAATTACGAATAGTTATACCAATAATAATAATAACTAAATCTAAATAAAACTGCCAGAGTTTAAATCAAAGCAGAAAACAAAAGAAAACTTAATTTGTACAATTCAGTGTTCATTACATCAAAATTGAATAATAAAAACATAAGATTCGTAATATTCCGTTTCATTCAAAAACTAAGGATTGTTATAAATAATTAATTTAAAATTAAATGGGAGCAGAGAGAGCTTAGAAATTCAGTAAGTTTTATGATTTTAAAATAAATGTTATCGGAAAAATCTCTTTACATGAATCATGAATAAAACTAAGTTTTCTGTGATTATATAATTGCTGAGCACTCTAAAATATTTTATGACAATTTTGATTTAAATCTGTATTATTTTAAAAAATATAGTGACGTTTGATTCCGAAAGCATGACACTCATATATACGGATGGACATTTTTTTTAAAATTATCTTTAAAATATTGACTTCAACTTTATAAACAATGATGATATAAGTCAATCTACAATGAATACTTATTAATCTCTCTTTTTCACGACAATATTGAATTCGACTTTTACAAATGTCTAGTGAAATGCTTCCTCCTTTCACTGTTTTCTTCTTCAAAATCAAAATGCCAACATTCTTTTCTCTAAGAAAATCATTAGTAAGTTTCAAGAAGTTTATTTGACAAAGTACTCACATAGTATCCAATATTCACAATCACTCAAATAGCAATAAGCCTGAATCAACGCATTACAGCATAAAAACTGATGAAACCACTATGATTTTTAATGTTAAAAAACTATTTTAGTATTATTAATAATTAGATGTTAAAAGTACATATTTTTATTGTGCTATATACTTAATGTTCTAGCAATTTTGCTCAAGGTAAAAGATAACAGCAGATTGTTATAGTTCAACATCTGTTTGTAAAAATTTCTTTTACGAATTTTTTAATATTTATGTACAGTTAATAAATGTGTGTTACAAAATTATTACTTTGCTGTCTTTAAAAACTTTTAGTGCTCAAATGGTATCTTGAATAAAAAAAAAACTAAAGGATATTCAAGGAGTGTTAAAGCTTCGATTAACATAAATTGAGCACTGAATTTTAGAAATTAGCATTACATAACATTGTTATTAAAATTTTTATTTGTAATAAATATACTCACAATTTTAAAAATCAAAAATGTACAAGGTTATTATAATTATATGCGATTTCAAAAGGCTTTCAATTTTTTGATCGGGATGATTTCTAGTTGGTCAGAAACGCTTGCAGAAGGATGCCCTGGCATTTAATTGAGAGAATCGATTGAAAAGTAGAAAATGATTACTCATTTATCATAAAGTGTATTCTCAAGAATAAAAAAACCCTCCACTTTCTGCAAGCAATTAATGCAGAATCATCGTTCAGATAAGAAAAAAATGTTTTTGAGCAGAACTTAATCTGTATATATCAGGCAGTCGATAAAGTATTCAATATGGGATAATGATTTTTCCTTTATCAAAACTAAAACAGCATTTTATCACGAGTCTTCAGGTAAAATTTAAAATTATTCTGATTAAAGCAATAATATTCTAACTATTGAAACAATTTTTTATTTATAAGTACCCTGATACATGTTTTACATTAAAAAGGTTAAATTCTTTAGAAGGACAATATTTTATTCCTCACAATATTTTACAGATAGCGATAATCTCATTTACTTTTCAGTTTACAGACGTCACTCAAAGTCATCTTATTAACACTATTAATAAATTTTGTTATCTATCAGTATCTGACTGATTTAACGCTGATAAGTTAAGCCACTTCTAATAGTTGTATTTTCTGGTTTTACACTGAATTTTATCTGCATTTGTTGAAGATACTTCTATCAGCTCACTCACTAAAGGTCAAAGGTTAACATACCTATTTTATCTCTATTGTTTATAAACTATGCAAAATGCAAATGCAAAATTATGGAAAATGAAATTAGTAAAATACAATTTTTTATATAAAAATAAACTCTTCGGAATTACAAAATTTTACATCGCAAACTCAAGTAAGCTTTATATAACCTGTCTTATATTGGAGAGGAGTGTCAAGATAAATTTCTAATTGGTTCGGGCGGAATGTAGTTATCCTTGTTAGGAGCAGGGTAGGCAAAGCAACATACTACTCAGTGAAATTATTCATCCTCTTCACCAAAAGTTTGATTTATATTAGAAGGGATCAATTTTTCATTTAAATAACCAACATTGTGTAAATTGAAGCAGCGTATTATTTGAGATTTGAACAATACGTTTTCTTAATGAAAGTGAAAATTATGTTCACAAAACACTTTTTGAAAACATTCAATGGAAATGAAAATTCATTGGAAATGGTAAATTACATTTACCATCCATGTAAATTAGTTTTTTTAACAAGTGACAGATGAGACAAAGGTAATCAAAATCATGATAAAATAATTTGTCAAATATAAATATTTTTATTGTAATTATGTTAATATTCATGAATTTTAATAAAGTTTATTCCAAAGTCCTTGTATTTCAGCACAATGACCTCATTTCACTTCACTTCACATTATAGAGCATGCACCTACTCATCCCATTAATATCGCCTACACTGTCTGTAAGAACGAACGCCTGATCTATGGGAATCATGCTCCACTAAAAAGGGAAAAGACTAGTTCTTGTGATTGCGAAAGAACGGAGGTGACAGAATACAATAAAGAAAAGGCATATATTATGTTTAAGAAAAACATGATTATCGGACCACAGGTATTTTCTTCATAATTAGAGATTAAAAACGGTGTAAGGTATTAAAGATTTATTGAACTGAAACTAAACCATTTATTTATAATGGTTGACAGAACAAAAGTGTATCGAAATTCATAATTGAATTTGTTATACAATTTTTCAATATTTTATGTGAAATTTTAGAAATAAATTTGGTGTGATTTTTTTCCTAATGAAATTTAAATGAAATTTAAATTTCATTTATTTGAAATATTAATAAATTTCAATTATTTGAATTGGTATGAAATTTAAATTACTTAAAAGTTTTTCCATATAAACTCAGTTTCCCAAAATTCCTCGGACATTTCAAGATTCAAAATGTAAATTTAAAAATACATAGATTCATAATTTCTTTATAGATAGTATTTTAATGGAAATCTGAAAATATCATCCAGTTGAAACAAATAGTTCTTCAGTAAAATTTGTCAAGTTGATTAATCTCAATAATACTTTACATAACATCATTACTGAAAGATAAATTCAAATGTAAGGGAAATTAAAAAATATAAACTAAATGGTATGTTTTTTCTACTGCTTTCATTTTAAATTACTCCTGTAATTCAGCTTCTTAATGCAAAAATGAATGTTTTAAGGGAAAAAAATATGTTTGAGTATTATGAAGTTTTTCAAAATTTTGGTGATAACCAAAGTTACGAATTTGCTACTTCAAACCTTCTCAATGGTTAATCTAGTGCATTTCGAGTATTATAATAATAATATAATCAGGAATACACTAAATAAAGCACATGAAATCTTCTCTGCTTAAGTTTACCCTCATTCAGAAATGTGAAACAGAAAGTGTTTTTTCCTTTACATTTCTTTATTTTTCATTCATGATTTTTAAAACAGTTTACTTTTTCACACTGTATCTCTTTATAATGTAACTCCGCGCTTTTTATCCTAAATCATGCAGTAACATACGCCGTATTTTCATTCTCTTTAACATTTGTTTTTATTAAAATTAAATAATCTCCGTCTTTCAGGAAACTGAGATATAAAAAGAGAATTTAACCTAAATTGAATTTATCTCAATAATTTATAAAAAATAAACACAAAATTTAATTTCCCTTATGCGAGAAAATCACGTGAAAAAAAATTTTAAATTAAAAACAAATAAAATTCAAAATGTAAGAAGCTAGTCCAGTGGAAAAGCAACTTATTACATACATGTTTATTACGAATTTATTTAATTAAAAAACGAATTCAATTAAACAAAATGAAAAGCACATTTCTTCTGATCTGAAATCTGTTTTACTAAATTTCATTTTTTACAATTAACTAAGAATATTTTACATTGCACGTAAACTAAACATATTTAATTGAAAACCGACAATACACAATTTTTTTGAAGGTATGCAGTTCCATCCCATATTTTTTATTTATTTTACATTTGATGAAATATATTTTGTACATTACTCTTCAAATAATAAATAAAATTAAGAGAATTACAATTATTTTAGCGGTATATTTTATGACGACATATTCAATTTTAGTAACAGTTTAATTGTTTTAATAAAAATAATCATGAAATCTATGTTCCTTTACAAACAAAAATCTGTTACTCTTTCATTTATTTGTTCTTCTATTCATAAAATAATGTTTTGTTAAATACTTTTATTGAAAAAATAATACAACGAAACTGTCAGATCGTAAAAGTTTCAGATTGCTGCATTAGAACTGTCAACACACATTTAAATTCTTCAATGGCCAGCCTAAGCTTCCGAAAACATATAATTTTTATTTTAAATTTATTAAAAGGTCTATTCTTCTGTCACTCTTGATATGATGTCGTTTTTTTCTCCCCACAATGAAAAGAAAGAAAGAAAAAAAATCAATTCAAAATGTTAAGAATGCAACTTGACATATTTTTATAGGAAGCTATTTTGTTCTGAACATACACGCGTACTTTTTTTCTAGTCATTTTCATTTGACAAAAATGAAAAATTTTCTAGAAATTACTTTTGAAATAAGAGAAAGATCAGTGTTGAAAAATGTGTTTCATATATTTTCTTACATGCATTAATTCTAAAATATTAAATAGCTTTTTTGTCAAGAATAAGCTGAAAAAACAACGTAGTATTTTACAGAGTCCTTTAAAAAATGTTAATTTATGAATAAATATGATTAATTTAAATAAGAACACTGTAAAAAGATTTGTAAATAATCTTCAACATTAGAGATTTCTAATTTTATCTAAATGTTTTGGTACAATGTAAGTGTGAAAAATGATAAATTTCGAAATATAAAAAGAACTTTTTTAAAATACCTTCGATCAGTATATAAGTTAAAGAATAAGTATTTAAGAGTATGTAACTGTACACACATATAACATATAAATATACATTATATATATATATACATATATACATATATATATATATATATATATATATATATATATATATATATATATATATATATATATATATATATATATATATATATATATATATATATATATAAATTTCTACTCAATCAATACTAATTTTAATTTTTCTTCTTGTTCTTTGTTGGGTGAATAATTAATTTATTTCTTTATTTGTGTGTGAGAACTTAAAAAAATTACAATACTTTATTTACGTTACACAAAATAAATTATTACGAATGAAAAAAGAAATTTTTGAATAATGGTATCTATCTACGAAAAGGAAATCCTCTCCCTTTTATTATTTATTCCATTTTCTTTTCAGTCATTATTCATAAAAATTTTTTTAACTATGATGGTGATGTTATTTCTTTTGTTTCAATTTATTTTTCCCCTTGTAAACGGAATGTCTTTTGGAAGCTTGATCTGTAATCCTAAAAAATAACTTGCGATTTACACTCTTTTTGGAATAAAATCGGGATACATACTTTTTTTCTCAAATATACTTCATTTATACTTACAAAATTTGTTTTCCTTGCTTCGTGCTTAATTTTTTTTCTATTTTTTTTCATACAATCTTTCAAATTTTTCACTGTAAATTTCGAGTTGGCTTACTCACCATATTGTAATACATTACAGCTTTTTCAAATGAAACAATTTCTTAAGAGAAGATATTAAATTAGAATAATAAATATTAGAAAATTTTAAGTAATAGAGAATAACAAATGTATCTGTTTGTGCGTATTGTATTATTTATTAAATATTTATCGTATTCCTAAGTATGTTAAAATGCCATTTAGTTTTCAACAAGGCTAGAGTAAAAATTTCATATACTCGTTTAAAATTTAGTCTTCCTTAATTTAAAAATCTGAGGAAAAATATAATTATAAGGTGTCACAGATAGAATCCATACGTTCTTAACTCCTTGAGTGCGATATGAGGTAAGTGTAATATGAGGAGTAAAAGTCTTTGACCCCATGATTGTAATTCCGCATATTTATCTGAAAATTAAAAATAAATAGCAATTTTAAATGTAAATATAAATATCTTTTCGCACAGTGAGCTTTTTTGTGCCACCGTTTTAGGCCTTTTGTTTTTTAACTTAATTATTTGATTTCAGTTGATAGACATCACAACAATAACTCGAGATTTTAAAATTCTATCTGCCAAAATAATTTTTTTCTCCAAATTCTTCTGCAACATTATTAGTATAATTATAAGAAAATGTATTTACTAGAAAATGATTCTGTAAAAATATTCTACCAGTTGAATTAATAAAGCAATATTATTTTACCAATGGAAATGTAGTAAATGCTGATGCATATTTAATGCATACATCTTTGTTAAACTTATATCAAAATTATTAAATAGAATGTTAATATAAGTTGAATATTTTTGGAAAATAATATTGTAATGAATAATAATATTTTTTAAAAATAAAACTGTATATTTTTGGTTGGGGAATTGAAAGTAAACCTTAAATTAATATGAAGAAATAGAAAACTAATTAATTGATAAAGAAAAAAATTATATGGATATTTAGAACAATGCATTACTTGCTTTCAGTTATTAAAAATCATGTACATCACTTAGCATGAATATATTTCGTGTATAATATTTTTGCAAAACAATTATTATACAAAAACATTTGTCTGCATTCGGTATCTATAATAATATATTTGTTATCGGTTTGATACCTTTTCAAAGTTGCTTAACAGTTACAACTCGCTTATTGATCAGAAAGATATCACTTCATCTTTGTGATCTTCCAAACCCAAACAACATCCTTCGACTGATATAAAGCCGTTTGCTTCACAGCGCCGCTGTCCAACACGCAACAGGTGATGCGCATGCGCTCTGCATCAAACGCGCGTTCTATAATTTCAGGTTAGTAGATTCCACTTCTAGAACGAGCTCATTAAGCTGTTTTCTACCAACGGATGCGGACGTGATTTCTGCTACCAGCGGTTTGTTGCGAAAGCGCGTCTTGTTTCTCCCTGTCTCGCCGTTATCTTTCACTGCTAGCGCACTTCATTTATTTCGCTGTTTTCAATCCCATTGATAAATTAGACTGAAAAATAAAGGAGTCTTAGACTTTAGACGGAAAAAAATGCTGGCTAGTGAGCCGCATTCTAATCGAATCCACGCTGGTGGTGGGATTTCTGTGCGCGTAAACGGAGCTGCCGTTGATCCGGCAATACTAAATCCGACAGTCGTGGATCCAACTGAACGACTTAGCGGTGGCAAAGATAAGCGAGAGGATTCTTCCGAGTGGGCTAAGGCGACTATTACATGGCGCACTGGAGCACAACGCTGCTCCGAAGGGAGTCACAAACTAGTGGAGCACAAGAATGCTTCCTCATCACTGGATAACAGCAACGGGGATGGAGATGTACCTCAGCTGGTGCACGTGATTCGAGTCAAGCCTTCCTCGGAAACTTCATCTTTTGCGACGGAGAATAGCTCTGGTACAATGACATCTCAGCCAAAAATCCGTATCAATACCAGTGAAAACTTTGAAAACTGTTCTTTCTCTAGTAATAACGTGGATAGTGCTTTCGTCAACAAAGGCCTGAATGGTACTTTCGTCAATAAACAAGTAGATGGTGACTTCGTCAATAAAGGCTTAGACTGCACCTATATAAACAAGGACAAGATATCTGTTATGGTAGGATCTTCTATGATTATTAAAGGGGAAGATGAACGAAGCAGCAGTGGGGCTTCAAGTGCACCAGGAAGTGATTGCGAAAGATCGGACTCTGACAGAGAGGCTGACGATGGGACCGATTCCGGATTTTCCCCTCTAAGAAGTCACCACCATGCTCGGGTCAGAGTGAACGTCAACAGTGATTCGTCATCACCAGCTAACGGAGAAATTTACAATAATAATAACAATACAGCCAAACATGGCATAGTGTGCAATGGTAAAAACAATGTAAAGTTAACCATAGCATCATACTCAGACAAAGAGTCGGATAACAAAAGTGGATTGGTTAATGGAAATCCTTGGGATATGCAGTTTCACATGCATGAACTGGATCAATCTCAAGCAACGGATAAAAAGTCAGATTCTGAAGACATTCAAACCAAGATTAGTGCAGCACATGCTTTGCTGCAAGGAAAATGCGGAGGAACTTTTTCTTTAAAAAATCGAGTGCGTTCCAGTATTGTGTCCCTATTGGTACAATCGGCGTCAAATGTAAGTAATTTTGCTTTATGTCATTCGGCAATTTTAACTGCCAAATTTATTTCGCTATAGCAAATGTGTGAAACTAATTCGATTATCCTTAAGCGCTTATGAAAAAATAGTGAATATTGTTTGAAAATATGACATGATCAATGATAATATTAATAGATTTTTGTTGTTCATAGAAAAAAAATTCTTTAAAACATGCTTTAAAATTGCCGAAATATTTATTTGAAATATAACATTAGACGACATATAGTTCAAAATATTATTTGTCTTTGAAAGAAATTGTGTGAATTCTTGGAGATATCAATTTAAGGTAAGACATTTTTATTTAAGACAAACAGTCATTGCTTTGGTTATTGGAAACTGTGAGTATTTAGATAAAAATGTAATAATTACAAAGTATGGTATTTTTATGTTTAAATTCTAGGAGTATATTGAAAGACTAATGAATAGTATAATTTGATATTTTAATGTCTAAAAAAATAGCTCTACTCTAAATATTGCTATATCTCAAAGCTTTGGGATTTCAATAAATTTAGAAAATATTCATTTTATTTACATACAAATATTTTTACTATTTTGAAAACAATATATATGATTAACGTATCCTATTATTTAATATTTTTATATACGAGAATTCCATAACATTACAAACATTATTAATAATAATGGCATAACATTAATAATGCAAATCGGAATATTGCTCAGTATTAATAATACTTTTCTAAAAATAGCATAATTATATTGTATAGCTAATTTGATTTAGATTACGTTTAGTTATATTGTAAACTACTTTATGCATCAAGTTTGAAAATACGTTTGAAGTTTATAAAACACACATAATAAGAAAACACGTATTAATCGTTGTAAATAAATAAATGGCAATTAATTTTGTGCCTCTAATTTTACAATTTTTTTACTCAAATTATTCTATACATGTATAAATAAATAAATAAATATATATATATATATATATATATATATATATATATATATATATATATATATATATATATATATATATATGCTCGTATAAATTAATATAATCCTCCGTTTGGGTTATAATTAATATATTATTATCTTTCCTTCAACAAATTAAATTTCCTTCAAAAATTATATTAATAAAATGAATACGTTTTTCAAGTTTTGAACAGCTTAAAGCTCTAATCAGAAAATTCTTCAAATTAAATTGCCAGAACTACTTTTCCTAAAAATGTTTTAAATAAGCTTATTAATGCAATTTCAGCTTTAAATAAAACTGCATTGAGTTTTTCAGTATGAAAAAATTCAAATTGATAAAAACAACACAAAGAAAGCAACTGAAAACAGCTGAAAAAATTAGGAAATTTTAATTAATATTATTTTATTAATTAATATTAATTTAACTCACATTTGCATATGCTTTCTTATATATATGAATAAAAATGTGTTTAAAATAGAATGAAGAAAAATATTTTAATCTTGTAAAAATTTATGTTTTAAACCAGGTAAATCTTTAAATTTTTTATTGTGAAAAAAATTAATTTGAAATGATCTGACTAAATGAAACTACAGATATATTTAACACACACATTACTAAACAGGCAAATTATAGACATGTAAAACAATTATATTCTGCTACGAAACTCTCTCCACAGCAATTACCTTATAAAATTCTTTTAAGCTCTACGTATATTTGCAACATCCAACTGTCACTATTACTGTTGGCTGTTGATAAAAAAATCTCCAAAACAATCTTTTTCAATTATATAAATTGGAAAAACTTCTCCTCGAAAATTATTATTGCAGAATAATTATTTAAAAAGCAACTCATAATAACGTTTTCTAAATAAAATGTTATTTTTCTTTTTAATTAAAAACTTAAAATTTTTTGTGTAACTAATTGTATATTTGCATGTATTTTCTCATTATTATTTTTGAGTTTAATGCAAAAATCAAGTAAAAGCGTCGAGCATGATTTTATAATGCAAATAAAATCTGACTTTACTGAATATTATTATTTAACAACAATATTTTACAATTAAACAAATTTTCAGAATGCATTCTATTTCATTATTAGATTATCTTCTGCCAAAAAACATTATTGTTATTTTGTTTTCTAAAAATTAGAAAATTAAAACTTATGTTATGTTCTAATACCTTATATTATAACTGATAAAATGCATATCAAAATTATTAGACAAAAAGTAAGAATATAAATGATAAACTGTAATATCTATTACATTTTTCTATGTTTAACATTGTCGAGATACTCAAAATACGGTTAATTTTAAGCTTTTATCAATTATTATTAAATTATAATCAAAGAAGTGTAAAGCATATATTTTAAGATTTTTTTTTCTTTTTTGCCGTCAAGACCAAATTATATTCATGAAACCATTAACTTTAAAATTGTTGCCAAGGTTCTTACAGTCGAAACGAGGAAACAAATGACAATTTTTAGCAAGATAAGATAATTAAAAAATTTCTTAACCATGACGCGGTTCACTAATTTGATATAATCATTTTTGTCGGAAAAGATTACGTAATACAGTAATGTTTCTTGCAACTATTCTCTTTTGCTGTCCTGTTAAAAACAACGGAAGGTTAAGGACGGAAATTTGTCTTCAGTTGGATTTAAGAAGGTGGAGCCAATCCTGAAACAATGACCACATAGATAGCTTAACAACAGAATCGCTTTTATCTTTGCTTAATTACCCATGTAAATAACTGTAGTTTATTTCACAATAACTTTTTTTTCGCAAGGTAAAGTACAGATGTCTCTACAGCACTTTTAACGAAGGTGACTTTGGCTTATAAAAGGCATCAAGATTCATAAACCTTAAAATATTAGTTTTGATTACTTACTTCAAAGACATGAATACATTACGCTGAACTTCTTAACTTTAAATACTTGTTAGGAATTAAATGTAACTTTTTTTAACATGTTATTAAACCTGACAGGTAAAAAGTTTTTTGTAACTGAGTTCCCACTTATACATTTGAAAAACTCTTTTTAAAAAAATTACTTTTCTGCTATTAACTTAAATATTTACTGTTTCTGAATAAGTCAGTTTATTTATTTGTGGAGTTATTTCAGGAAATGTTATTTTTCTGTGTGCATAATATATATGCATTCTTAATTTATTTAAAATATATAAAAGTAAAATCACTCATAGAATCACTTAAATAATAGTTTAACATTAAATATCGGCCATCTGCCAATTTCCATAGATTAAATTAAATGCAATTTAACATAGCTATAATAAAAACATATTATTTTATAAAATAATTTCTCATAAATTCCATAAGGTAATTTCAACCTTTAAATTTAAATTTGCTATCACGTTTCTGTTGTATAGTATAACTCAAAATTTTAAGATAACTTTTTTGAAATTGCACATTATGTTTCCAAAAAATTTTATAATTTTAATATTTTATTATTTATTTATAATTGTATATTATTATAACATATATACATTTTACTTTAAATTTCAAACAGCATTCTCTTTTGTATGCATACTTAAAGCTAAACTTAGGTATTTTAAACAGTTTGACAAGCATTTTATTGTGATTAGAGTTTTTCGCCAACTTATCGCTTTCCCTTTTTCTGGTATTTTTCCTATTTGTTTAACTCAGTTACGCCTTAAACAAAAACAATGAATGTTTTAAATAATAAGCAAATATCATCCTTATTTAAAATAACATAAAAATATTTGTCAGTAAATACTAAATAACAGTTTTAAAATTATCTATGCATCATTTTGCGGATTGAATTCAAAAGTACTATTTAATAATATATCATAAGAAATAAAAGTACTTGAAGTTAGCATAATTTTTATGAAAAAATAAAGATTTCGTGAGTAAAATAAAAATAATGATTTTAGTTTTCTTTATATAAGGCACTGTATTATGTTTCATTACATATTTTCTAAGATTCATAAACTAAGCTATTTACTGAAATCATTAAGGAAATAAATTTAGGAGCTCAAAATTATACGGTTATAAATTGTATAAAATGTATACTTTATTAACTCGATAACTTGTTTTTAATGATCATTTAAACTATAATAAAGCATTACAGTAAGATTTCTTCAAGAGTTAAAATACTGATCTTATAGTGGTTGTTTCTCTCTCTGTTTTAAAAGTTAAATTCATAATCCCAATTTTACTATAGTTAAAAATATAAATTTTTTAATTCTTTCACGATACACGTTTCAAATACAAATAATTCTGATATAATTAAAATTATACTTTAGTATTAGAAAAAACTATAATTTTTATATTATTAGAATTACTTGTATTTTATATTCTGGAACTTTTCTCTACAGTATAAAAATATAGCTTTAACACAATTGAAAAGAATAAAAAAATTAAAACTATCAAATACCGTAACTGATATATTTCTTCAAAAGTAATTGTTTTTTTATGTTATCAATATTTTTAATTACGATGCTTTTCTCTATGTTAAGTAATAAGTGATTCACTGTTTGAAGTTTTAAGATGTTATATAAATTACTTTAATTAGATCTTGTCAGCCTTTCATCCCTTCAGTGGGCCGATTAACTGAGTACCAAGCATGCTTGGGAACTAAACACTGGGGGTCTTACGTTAGGCTGACCACCTAACTGGGACATATGCTTCGCACCCCAGGGCCCATGGTCATGAAAACAATTATGGGCACTGTAGGCCTTGGCCTAAATGGGCTGTCGTGCCATGGAGTTTAGTTTTTAATTAGACCTTGTGTAAGTCATTTCTCAAACCTGGAAGCATTGTTGGTAAATATATGCTTATGTTATTAATACTTTTAAAGACTTGGATAACATTTAAAAGTATGTATTTATAAATATTTCTATATTTTGCTCTTACAATAATAATATCTGTAGAACTCATGTCGTCTAACTGCTTCTAGTACTTTTGTTATATTTATGATTGCAGTGATAGTACCTTAATTCTTTAAGCACATATTATAATGATTTTTATTACTTTTATTATGTTTTCTCAAATAAAATGTATTTAAATGCATTTAAATAAGTTTAAAAAAATAAATGATCATAAAGCGCCGTTTTTAGCAAGATAAGTGTTGCAAAAAAGGATTGTTTTTATAAAAATGTTGGGAAAATGGCTTATTTTAGTGTGTGAACTAATATTTATTAAAGAAATGGGTGCACGTGTTTTGAAAGCAAATTTAGGGAAGTCGAAATAAATAAAGTGTCTTTATGAAAGATCTGTATATTTTTTATCTATATAAGATCTGTGTATTTTTGATTCAGAACAGAATAATATATTTTGATAATTTTTTATGTATAAAAAGAAAATGATTTGGTTATGAAAATTAAGATTGTTTATGTAAATAATTGAAATTTCATCTGCGTGATATGCCTTACATTTTCCCAGCGAGATTTAAAATTTCAATTTTACGTAAAAAAGCCCGAATTGATGTATGTCCTAAAATTATGTTTACAAATCAATGTCTGTTATCATACGAATATCCACAGCTATACATCGTGCACACAATGGTAGTGAATCATTTGTCCTGGAAACACACTATATAGCTGACAAAATGAGCAATATTGGAAAGAAACTAAGCAACGTGAAAGAAAATGGGAAAAGGATTATGAATATTATATTACGAAAAATCACACGATTTGACTATATTTTTATAAAATTTATAATATTTCTTACTACTTTTATTGCTTATCTTCACTATAAGTTATACTGCGCAAATTCTATAAAACAAAATATGTTTAATGTTATTTTTGTGTTTAATTTTTTAGAATTGTTAACTTTTGTAAACTTCTATGATATTTGGTTTTAATTACTTGATAGTAGCTTACGCATAATCTGCAATACTATACATTCAATGGTTTTTCTTTATTTATAGTTTATTGCGAAGTGCTTACGTGAAAAAATAACTGCGTAACTATTTCTAGTATTTCTTATTAAATTAACAGCCTCTTATATTTTACCCAGTGCTTTAAATAAAATTTCTAAAGTATAATTAATTTCATCATAAAAATTTCATTTCTCGTTAAAGTGGAAAATTTGTCATGCCCTTTACTGCTATGAAACTAAGTGTATCGTGTTTAATTAATACGATACACTTGTATGGGCTCATAATTTCATTGCAGATGCATCGATTCAAGTAATACTAAGTACAGATGTATTTATATAAACAACAGACGACCTTACTCAATTAAATTCTTGAACTGATGGTTTATTCTATTACAACAAAAATTTCATTTCTCCGTAAATGATAATTTTGCCCGTCATTGCCTGTGGTGAAACTAAATACTGCAGCTGCAAAGTTAATACACACAATTACAGATTTTTGTAATTTCATTGCACGTTTTTCCATTTAGATAACATTTAGAATACATACATTTGAAAAGCTGAAGTATTGATTATTAAATATAGCTATTTGAAAACTGATATATAAGTATTTGATATTATTTTTTGAGATGTGTTAACAAATAAAACATCATCTACATAAAAAAACAGTTCTCAAGGCGTATTAGAACAATCCGCAATTAATAGAATAACCTTTGCTAGAAATTTATCTTTTTTTTGTTATAGAAAGATTTAATTAATAATTTTGTATATAATTTAGAAGTATTTATTAAGTACATATTGTTTATATTATAAAATTTTTTTATTATGTAATTTTCTTATAGAAAAATAGTCTTAGTATTCTTAGTAATAATCTGTGTAATTCAGCTATTTTAAGAAGATAGATTTTTTTCATTCGTGCGACGGAATATATTTTGATAATGAAATAGTGATAATTTTATTTAAGTTGTTCTGTATAGCAAATAGACGTATAATATTCAACTTCTAATATCATTCGCCATAGCTTTTTACATTTATAATTATTATTAAATATTTACTTAATTATTATTACTAGAGAGTCGAAATTTTTCTCTCTGAAGTTGCTTCAACCAAAATTTGGTAAGTAACAGGAACTTCTTAAAATGTTCTTTTTTCTAACATTCAAGAGTAAGATCCAATTTTATTTTAAAAAAAATGTTTTTGACTTATGCGTAGCTACAATATGTTCACAACATATTTAAAAAAAACTATAATTATAATTAACTAAGAGTAGAACAAAATAAAATTAGTTTACATCTATTATAGTAAACAGTTATTTACATACACTTATTATTTATAATTCAGGGCACCGCAAATTCAAGGTAATTAAAATTAAACAAAAAATAATAATTTTGTCATCTCTGTTGGATTGAGTGTATTCCCGTTTGTGTAACAAGATTTGAGAAACTTCAAATAATTTCACTATTTCTATTAATTTTGAAATGAAAACGAACTACTGTTTGCTTTAGCTAAGCTTAATGTAAAGACAGAAAAATTAATTTGACCATATGATAGCTAATGTTTGAATGAATCAAAATATATTCCAAATTTCATATTTTGCATATTAAAATAGATTTTATCAACTCCGTAAAATAAATAAAATCAGTTTTTTTTAAATTTTAGTCTAATTTTTTCTAAGTTATATTTCTGAATCATTTAAATCGTTGCTAAATTGTATCCTTATTTTCCACTAAATTAAACATCCTTCAGCTCTTTTGAAAGCAGATAATTCTGTCAAGAAATTGGGTATGTCATATTTTTAAGCAATATTTTCTTATGTTTAAAAAAATGGCAATCTTTCAGGGAAAAAAAAAACTATTTTTGAGAGGAAAAATACACCTGTGAATTGTTTTTAAACTAATTATTTATTTAATTAAAATTAGCACTTACGACAGAGTTAGCATCGCTTATAAACATATATTGTAAAGATATACATATCAGTAGATTATATTAGAATAACATATGTCTTTATATTAGTATATCTAAATTATCATATATATTAGTAGATTATATTAGAAATACATTATTATGCTAATATTCTATTCATTCAATATAATTTCGTATGTGAAGTGTTCAAATTTAAAATTACAAAATACTTTTAAATCTATATATTGATATATGTTACTCTGTCAGATAATATACATTAATGATTCGATAATAATGATATTATTTTGTCTTAACTCGTATAATGATGCATTTAATTTGTCGAAATGATTAGAGAATTGCCATTTTTTTAAAGAATTATTGAAGAAGCCTTATAAAGTAAGTCTATTTGATATATGTTGTAATATGTACTTTACAAAGTTAGAATTAAAATAGTATTAGATTAAAGATTTGTCATTTTTAAAAATAATTGTATATAATTGCAATAAAGACGTATTGTACTTTTCTAGATTTATTTATTTTAGTCTTTAAATTATTGCTTCTAGTTCACTCGTATTTAAAAGAGTGTTAGATAGGACACATATTTCAGAAATAAGGAAATTACTTTGAATTAAAGTTGCACAATTTATTTTAAGTTTTATCAGAGTTATACAGCATTAATGTAAATGTACTAAAGTACTACTTTATTATCACTTAATTTGATTTTTTTTTATAGATAAGCAAAGCATATTATTTATCACTGAGATTATCCGTACCTTACCCAACTTTATATGCAATAGAAAATTTGACATATATTCTTAAGAGCATTTCAATTTCATATAACTGTATAAGTAGCCTTGGCTCAGTTTTCTTAAATAGTATTGTTTCAAAAACATATGGATAGCATCTATGTTTATTTTCTCAGATAATTCAATAAGTTCTTAGATTTTTTATTACGGAAAAGATAATAAGAATCGTCTATTAGTAAACATCAAACACAGGTGTGTATTCATAAGGCAATATTTTCAGTCAATATTGATAAAAAAAAACACGCAGCGTATTGATAAACACCTGTTGATATATATTTTCCATCAAAGTATGATATGTGCTCACGTGAAAACGAAATAGGAAGAGTACAGGTGAAGCGATTTCCTTAACTGTCTGTCTACCGGTACATTCGATAGAAAGCTAAATGGGAGGGTCATAGACAAGGGGACAAGGGGGAGTGCTATGTCTTCAAGGTCAAATTCTAGATTTTATTGCAGAACTACGTACGCGCGTCAACCTGCTTCTCTCTTTACTGGATGAAAAGCCTTTTTTCTTTTACGCTCTTTCATTTTAAACAGGCGAAATGATGTTTTTGGGGGAAAAAACTGGTAAATGTAAAGTGTAAATAAAACTTCTTATGAATTATATATGAGATTTGTGTAAAAGTTCTTAATTTAGTTCCCTGTTTAAATGGTACCGAGGAACTATGACAACATTCCTCATCGTTACGTTTCTCTCTGTCTTACGAGTTATAAAATGTTATATTATTCTTAAAGCACGCGATGACTTTCCAATTATACCTAAGTATAATGGCTATTGATGGTAAATTTGATGCAATAATTTATTCAATTAAACTGGCGATTTAAATACATGGTGTTCTTTAATATTCTTAACGTTACTTAAAAAAACACATAATATAAAAAATAGTTGTTTTATAAAAATGTTATACTAATATGCTTTTTATAAAGCTACTTGTGTTTTAAAAATAATATTAAAAGTATTCTTTAAAAGATTAATATAATCAACCCACTTAATCCTAGACTTCATATTATGATTAAGTATATATAGTTTATTAAATTGTAATTAATGAAATATTGAGCAAACATAATTTCTATTAGTATTTTGTTAACTATTTAGAAATTGTTTTTCAAGCTATTAGTATAGAAATTTTAGTGGAAATTATAAGATTATAATTGCAGATAATTAAAACTAATTTTTTTCATCTTTTTTTGAATTGTGAAAAAATTTCTTTTTCAAATGAAAATAATTCATTTTTATTTGGTTAAAATTCAATTAATATTTATTTTGTGTTTTAAAAATTCATGAGCTTGCACATTAAAATCTTAAGCAAAATCTAATTAGTTCATTCATAATAATAATTGATTTTACGCGAGTATATCAATAAAAATTCTTTTGTTTATTCAAATTCAAAAATAATTATTTTAAAAAACTATGAAAATTTTGTTATTTTATTTAAAAATACATTTAGATGCAATGAATGTAAATTACCTAAAATGATTTTCATTTTTTCATTATTAACTAAAATTATTTATTTTTATTTCATATTGCTGTATTTTAATTTAAAAATACTATCAGAAGGAAACAATAAAAATTTTTCTTTTAATTATTACTTAATAATTTTCTCCTTAATTCTTAACGTTATCAAATTTATTAATGTTAATTAGTATGTATTTACATTCATATGTTTCTTTACATAAAAGCCTAGTTTATTAACTTCTTTTTTCTTTATTTGATTAACAAGCATTCTAATTCAAAATCACAATATCAGTGCTTAATTAAGCGATGGAAATAAGCAAATAAATTATTTGACTTGAAGAAAAATCAAATATTGCTTCTATTATGAAAAGCCAATTCAAACATTGTGAGGTGAAGGCTGAAATTCTCCCTCTCAGTCTGCAATGTGTGCGCTACTTTTTCTAAATTCACATGCTTCAAGGTCAAACTCGTTACCCAATCATCCTTGTGACAAGCAAAATCAGGTTGATAAAAAGAGTACTTTTCAATTTTCTAATCACTGACAGATTGATTTTGTCTGAGTATTTTATTTCAGCCATAAAATTCCATTTCAGTGTACAATGCAGCCATTGTACACTTAAGAAGTGAACAGCCATTAAAAGAAAAATAATTATACTTCTTCGCATACGAAAAAACTGTATTTCCAGAGAATTCGAATGCATTTTTGCAATTTATGATTGATTGCATGCAGTTTTCGAGATATTAATTTCTTTCTTCATTAAAAAGAGAGTACTTAATTTTGATGGATTAAATTGAGCATTAATATAGATACTACTCGTTGATTCCAGTTAATTAAATATATTCAAGTTTTATATAAAATGTAACAAAAATTTATTAATAAAACAAGCTTTTTTTCACTTCAACGCTCAGTTTATCTTTAATTAACTTCAATAAGCAGGCAAAAATTAGTGTTTTAATTTTCTCTAAATAAGTAATCATTGATTATTTAATAACAAATCGTAGTTGAAATATGTATATTATCAGTAGCTTAAAATTTGGTTATAAAATGTTTCTTAAACAGTTAATTTAACTTCCACTATTCTAATTAGATGCATGGCCATGAAATTCTAAAAAAACTAAATCAAAGATAATTCATGCACCAAAACATGTAGGACACACGCTAAAGTTTAATTGTGTCTTCTGTCAACATTTGCTGCTATCAGTTTCGTGTATCATCTTGTGGAATCTTTCTTCAGTAAGCTACAATTTTGCTAGTGACTGGACACGCTATTATTGAAGAAATCATCCACTCAAATCACCGTAATCTAACTGCAACCGTGTTTCTGGCGTCCACACCGGTTTTCCGTAGTGGCTTCCGATTGTCTGATTCTATCTTGAAGTTCTGATCTCCTTGGGTTGTTACATCCTGGTACGCCTTTTCCCACCTTCTCCAACTTGGCGAAAAATCGTGTCATGTTTTGAGACGAAATAAACTGTGTGCATCAGAGGACGTCCGAAAAAGTATTTTTGTGTTTTCTAGTTCAAACTGAAAAAATTTCTAACCTCGTAATTTTGGGAAATCTAGATCAAAGTTATCTAGTTGATGAAACAAGAAAATGACCAACCACTTTGTCAGGAAAAGCCAAAAAAAATCTGTAACAAAATAACGCAATAAATCTTACAAACTAGAATCTTAAGATTCAATCGAACTATTGTATAGCTCTTTTGATACAAATAGCATGAAAAAAATTTCCATACTTTGCGTAATAATAATCTTGTAAAATATGTTCAGTCTGTATATTCATTTGATTAAATAGTCATTAATGAAAAGTTTAACATATTATAAGATGCATACAATTAAGTATTTTCTAATTTATATCAATTGAATAAAAGTTTAAAAAATAACAATAACTTTAATATTTAAAAGTTTTGTTTTCTGAATATTTATTTTTATTAACTATTAAAAAGCCAATTTTAATCTTGAATTCTTGAAGAAAAACTTTTTTGATCGAAACAAATAATTTATTAATTTGTTAGTCTCTAGTTCTTCATTATAGATTGATTACTTAGATTGCATTCTTAACGTACCGTATGAACACAAATTTTTTGAAGAAAATTTTTTTAGTCAATACTTCGTGTTAATAATAACACCAACAAACTACTCTTGAGTCAGGAAAGGGCTCATATCAGCTCAATTCAAATTATTTTGTGAAAAAAATGTCTTTAGGTCTTACTGAAATTCTTTATTAAATCATGCTTCATAACATTGCGAATTACGTCAGAAAATATAAGTGTAGTGAAAGTAATTGATAAATTAAGTTATTTTTAGCTGAAAAGTTTTTAAGAAAAAACATAATTTTTTATTCCTAAGTAGTAAAAAGTTTCATTTTATTTCAATTTTCTTAGCAATTAATGTTATTGAATAAGTTATGCTTCTTTTTGGATACCTGAATTTTAGATGCTGCGAAACAAATGTAATATAAACGCATACATATTATTGTTTCATAAATGGCATGTATATTTTAAAGTCTGAGGAATAATTTCAATAAGAAATCATTGAAAGCTTAAAATTCAGTTCGATTTTTCAATGAAAGATTCCATAAAGTGAAAGGATTTTTAAAATGTTGCAAAAATCTTGATTAAAATAGTAGAGCCCGTCACATGACCAATGGAAATCCAATGCCTGTATTTCTAATACAATATTTTAATAAAGTATATCTCTGATTTGAATTAAATAATATACTCAACATAATTTTTAAAAAAATTTTGATTATTTCTATTTCTTTAAAAGAGTGAATCTTTTATTAGCACTAACTTCAGATAGAAGGGCAAATATTTTCCCATGGATATCTATCCAAAAGTTCTGAAGGAATGAATCACCTATCAGATACCTCGTCTTCCATTCATTGCATGATCTAGGTCAGTATTAGAATATCTCGACACAAGCGATTCGATGAAAAAAACGATTGGACCTGATGTTTTGAATACCAATGAGACAATCCATTCTAATAATTTGCCACAGATTATGCTGAGTTATCAGGAGTCTTCCAAAAGAATGTCGCCTTCATCGAAAATAGATCTTACTCCAAACATCTTCGCGAAAAAATGGATTTGCTTACAATCTTGATATCTGGTTCAAATAAATGGTAGAATTAAGTTATTTTGGTCAATGGAAGCAGAACATTGTTAATTTATGGTAAAATTAGATTTTGCTTTTTCAGTTCAAAGTGACTTTGAAATTCAGGATATTTTTTGAGTATATTAATGAATAAAAAATATTTTATATTATAGTTTATTTAAGTGTTTATTTTCTTTTAATTTTGGTTTTGCTAACAGTTTTTAAATTGTTTTGCTATCCGCATTGTTTAAAAATAATTAAAGGGGCAACAATTCAAAGTAATTATACTAAATTATAAATATTAACTTTTCTATCTCCCTTAAGATTCTTGTGTGCGTTAATGGAGTAGGAGAATATTTTGAGAAATATTTCATTTCCATATATTTTTTGCAAATATGGTCTATATTGATCAGACTGCTATATTGTTTTGTACTCTCCAATGACTTTGAAATTATCAAATTCAATGGAGAATAAAGTTCTGTTTTTTATGAGTTTTACTGCATTTTTATTAATAAATTATTTATCTCAATATTTTGAAAACTGCCTTAAAGAAGATATAAGCAATCTATTAATTTTGTTTTAATATAAATCAAATGAATTTTTAATTTAGAAATGCTTATAAGAGTAAATTTCTTATAAAAATATTTATATAATACACAAATAATACAGCTTGCTTTGATAAAAGGGGGAAAAGATTGGTTTATTTACATAATCTAATTAATGAGTTTGGAAAATGTTGCTTTTTTATTTGTATTCAAAGTAAAATATATTTTCTATAATCAATATCTACATAATTTTATGAAATATTAAAATTTAAATTATTTTAGCAATGAGTTCATAAATTCAATAAATTTAAATTTATCTAATGGATTAAATGTTACTGAGATAAATATTATCCACATTTGCTCACATTTCTATTAAAGTATTCAACTCCAATATGTTATTAATAAGTATCTAATAACAAATATTTCTGCAAACGTTTGCTTCCGAAATTAATTATTAACTCTAAAAATTGGAATGAATTATTTTATTTTGCAATGAAATAAAATATTGTTTTAACATTTGGTCAATTTTAATAAATAAAACTTTGTTTTAATATTTATTGAATATACATTGATATATTTCCAAAAGATAGGTTGAAAATAAATGGCTTAAGAAATGTCTAACTTTGGAACTATTTATCAAAAATATTTTATTTGTTTATCAAAAATATCTGATTTGACGGATTCAAAAATATCTATGAACACTTGAAACTAGACTATTTTATAGATGGCGTCGATTTCTAATTCACTTCTGCTTATCAAAATTGCATCATTCAAGTCAGTAGGAAATGTATGTTTTCGGAAAAGAGTATTCTGTATGATCTACAGATTAATCTTAGAAAATCTGATTAATATCAGAATAGATTAATCGTGGCAATGGAAAACGCTTCCTTAAGTGTGGAATTTCTGCGCAAGTACTCATCCATAGTTAATATTTCCTGCAAAATATTAACCGGTTAACCATGCTGAACTAATTATCTACATATGAATTATCAGCAGTCTCTCTAATCATTAATGTGACTGAAATCATTTTTTTCTTTTTGAAAATATAAGTAAATGATTCTTACGATTTGTCCCAAAATAGTCTTCTGTTTTTTAAAGTAGTCGGAGATCCTAAAAGATGTGGTTTAAAGATTCATTTAAACCAATTAAATTAAACATTTATTCTCAATAAAAGTTATATAAACAGTAAATATAAAATTTTCAAATCTGTTCTTCTAGGTAACTTCTAATTTCATTACGCTAAATTCACATATTAAAATTTTTTATTAAATTTTAATAATTACTATTAAAATAAGCTATTCTCTTTTTTATCATAATTAGCACTGTTTAAGAAATAATTTTTTTTCCTAAGTTGAATGCTACAGCTGAAAATAAGGATTGATTTAAAATATTTTGTGATAGTGATTGCATAAGAATCTTAAAATTTTGCTAGCTAAAATAGAGAATATTTTAGAGATTAAATTGTCTTTAAATGTTCCTGTGATATTGACTTTTTTCTCCTCTCCTAACATTCTCCTTCTATTTTTCTAAAATATAAATTAATATGTAACTTTTTTATGCCTATTTAATTTTAAAATGTATCCTTAACACATTCGATTTATTAAGAATTGCTCGTGATCATAAATACAATTTTTTCGTATTTATTAAATTTTTTTATCCATAATGAAAAAACTTGTCACAGATGTTCTTACACTTTAAATGTCGGAATAATGCAACATTTCAAAACTAAACTTAAATGACGCTTTTCAAAAGCTTCGCATTAAGAAAGAAAATGTTATTGACAAATAAAATTTTTAACTAATTAGGAGAAAGTTGCTTATATGCATATTATATGATTAAAAATCAAACAGATAAAATTAAAATCGTTGGCTTTTATTTATCATTTTGTTATTAAACTGAAAATATCAAGTTTGTCATTCAAAAATAACTTTGATCAAATTATGTGATATTGTCTCAGAATCTTAAGAAATATTTGAAAATTGATTTTGTATTTATATTTGAAAATTCTTTTATTTTTCAAATACATGTAATCTATAAATTGTTATCTATCTCGAGTTTTCATGTCAAAAATAATTCTTATCTCTCACTTTTGGGAAGATATATATATGTATATATATATATATATATATATATATATATATATATATATATATATATATATATATATATATATATATATATATATATATATATATATATATATATATATATATATATATATATATATATATATATATATATATATATATATATATATATATATATATATATATATATATATATATATATATATATATATATATATATATATATATATATATATATATATATAATCAGAATAATCAAATTAAAACAAGGACAAAATCTGGGAGGTGCAAAATAACTTTACTTTTAAATAACGAGACCTTAGAGCGACTATTTTAATTTTCAATCACTTACATTTATAACAAAATACACAATCATTATTCATGAAAACATTCTGAATTATAAATTTTTAAATATTCAATTATTTTTATTGGGCTTCGTATTGTCAGAATTGGCATTGAACTAGAATTTAATGGGCGTGTCCTCATCTAATTTGAAATAAAACAAAGCAAAAGAAACAAAAGCGTTTTTTTAATTAAAGGCTAAACAAGAATGTAGTTAAACTGCATATTGTTTTGTTTGGTTTTGTATGTTCACGGTTTTTTAAATGTTATTAATACCTTTATGTTTGAAAAATATATTTGTTATTAATTAATTTATATGAGTTAAATTCCTTATTGAATCAGAAGTTGAAGACGTTAAAAAGTGAAAAATCAGAATTGGGGAACAATCCTTTCGAAAATAATATATTTTATTTTCGAATGAATTGTTCCCTAATTTAGTTTTTCGAGAAATATATTATTTTTTTTATATTTTTCATAAGTTCAAGGGATTTAAGTAACATTACATAGAGTATAGCAAGATCAGAAATATAATTAATATGTCCCTATATTTTAAATTCCTTATACACAAAAAGCAAATTTACCAAATCCTTTACATTCCTGAATTTTTTATTGTTGATAATGTTGAATGAGTGTCCCTTGTAATACTGAAGTTATATCCAGTTTAATAATGCAGTTGAAAGTAGTATGTTTTCAATATGCTTGCCTGATTACTATTTTACTTTCATGTTAAAAAGCAACATTTTTATAAAGCTGTATAAATGCAATTATTTGTAAGCACTCCACATTTCGTGAATTTTTGGAAGTCGTTGCTTCATAGTCTAATAAAGGATAAACACTTTCTGTGAGAGAGAATTTGAGCGCAGACAGCTCTATAAGTTTCAAAATACTCTTCCGCAAATAAAAAAACAAATGAAATGCACAAAAGCATCCTTTTATGTGCTTGGTCATGTATTATTTATAAGATATTTTTGAGGTTGCTAGACCGGAATATGTATAGCCCTTTAATTTTGGTGATGAATAGAAATCCCGATATAAATTTAACGTCTCTTTTTTGATATTTGCACTCACATTTTTTTTTAATTTCGTGATTTCATAGCATCAGTTTTTATAACGGATTAGCAATATGATGACATATTAGCTTGTTTCATTCCTAAGTGATTGTTTTTATGAGTTATTTTATACTTCTTGACGGTAAAGTTAAATAATCTTTTATGAGGTAAATGCCTTATAAAAAGTACCTCTTTTCACACTGGAAAAAAGTAGATTGCTTAGGAATTAGGAGTGCAAATGATTTCTATGCGCACAGGCAATATTTTTAAATATCATTGTATTTATTAACCAGTAATTCATATACATTAATTGCACATTAATGGATGCTCAATTATTTTTGTTACGGAATTTTTTTCCTATGTTATAAATAATACTCAAAATGTAAAATTTTTGTAAATTATACTAATTAGAGGAATTTATATAAGTAATAAATTCTATTTATTTCTCTTGATTATGAGACTATCCAAAGCAGGTTTTGATTGGAATAAAATTTTTAAATATAAGCATATAAACTAAACTCCATGGCACGACAGCCCATGTGGGCCAAGGCCTACAGTGCCCATAACTGTTTTCATGACCGAGGGCCCTGGGGTGCGAAGCCTATGTCCCAGTTAGGTGGTCAGCCTAATGTAAGACCCCCCAGTGTTTAGCTCCCAAGCATGCTTGGTACTCAGTTCATCGACCCACTGAAGGGATGAAAGGCTGAGTCAACCTTGCCCAGTCCGAGGATCGAACCTCGGACCTGTGTCATGGGAGCGTGAAACGCTGCCACTAAGCCACCGGGCTTCAAATACAAGCATATACAGTTCATAATTCCCAATTTCACGAATTCTCTTCAATAGCTGCTGGAATTTACAGCTGTCCCTGCAGGAAATTCGATTTTAAAAATTTCGTATTTTATTGACTTTGTGGCAAAAGTAAACGGCGTCTCGTCAAAAAAATTTGGTAAATAGAGATTTAAGACATTTTTTTTTCCTATTATAGCAGGAAATATGTGCCATTTAATAAAATGCCAAAATAAAACTTCAGATACATTTTTCAAAGGTTGTAAATGTAAAAATGTAATCTTTGCAACTCGCTGAGAAGAAAAAAATTTAAAAATTATTGATGTCTGATATTTAATGAAATAGTTTGGTTAGTAATCTTGAAAAAATCCTTTTTGCTTTCATCTGTGTATCCTTTCAACCATTTTCTTTGACAATTCTTAAATTTTCAATAAAATTGTTTTACCTTAGAATGAAATTCGGACGTTATATAATTTTTACAGTACTTTTTTATTTGTATCTTTTATTTTTTTACTAAGTATGTACATCGAATCACAATGAAAGTAAAATTAATAATAAGTTCATATCCCAAAAAACATTTCCGCATATTTTGCTTACTAATGATATTTCTGAAATTTATATGCTATATCGTTAAATATTTCAGTTGAATAAAAAAATTTATTTAAACTAAAACTAAAGTTCAAAAATAATTTAAGTTCTTGAAGCATAATATTTCTTGGCACATGAACATTTTCAGTAATTCAAGTATCTAAATTATTGCGATGATCATGAATAGCATGTCAACTTTACATGGATTTAATAAAGGAAAAAATAAAACTGTGTTGCATATATAACATACTGATTCGGTATGGTAGTTGAGCCGTGGTATTTTCACTATTAAAGAGTAACTTTTTTAAAAGAAACGAATTACTTCCACTGTGAAGTTATAATTGATAAAAAGTCATTCATTTCTGTAAACTATTATGTAATCGATAATTGCTGTGTATAAAAAAACACTCAAAAACAAGAAAGTTTGTGTGTTCTGCTTGAGTTCCCGAAACCTAAGGGCAGAATGGCTTGAGGAAAGAAGAACGGAAGGCTGGATTCGTATCTGGGAACATCCGTAAGAAAAACTAGATTTATGAGTGTTATTATGCAGGCAATATGAATGGGATATAGTTGAGATAAAAAAAAAAGAGTGCGGATGAAAGTTTACTAGTGAAACAATATCTTTAATCTGCATTTTAAACAAATTCCTTAAAGTTCTTTTAGGCAGCTATGAAACTTAAATAAATGAGAAAAGCAACAAAAAGCAAATCTTGTTGGGTGGTAATAAATGTGATTAAGGGCATACAGCTAGATTCTCAATATATAATGCAAATCAAAATTACATCGTGTTGTCTTTAACATATACGGAAGTGTGGCTTCTAAACTTGATTTTTGAAGTATGCCTTGAACTCTTATGAACGGTTTGTTTAATTGTTCATAGACACTGCGTCTACTTAATCTTTTTTAACAGTTTTTCTTTCTCTGCACCTACCTCCTTTAACAAGTTACTCACGAGCATCAATGCCTGTGTCGAACATGAATTATATTCTGAAAAATATTTTTTTCAAGCGTCATACCTTAACCGGTTTTGTTTGCTTCGAGACAGGTTCTTCTTTCTGGTTCCTAATACTTTATTTGGTAATAAGTCTCTTTTTTTCTATCCTACGTTAGTATTTTATTAATTAGATTCGAGAAGAGTACTCAAAGATTAGTTCGAGCGCTGCTATGGGATTCCTATTCATTTGATATTCCGAGCGTGTCGCCCTTCTAAGAGGAGTGGTGAATGTCTGGAAATAAGACATAAGCATTTACACACTAGAATATTTTTCCTATTCACTTTAGATAAGTAAGGAGATGCCTAATCTGTTTGATCACGTCATATATCAAGATTCTAATCTTAAATGTTCCTATGAAACAAAGTAATTAAATTTATTAATTAAAATTAGGAAATACCACGTGTTTTAAATGTATTTGTGTGTGTGTGTGTAATAAGAACGCACAAGAATAAATTTTTGCGTTATGTATACTTTAAGTTAGGGAAATTTCCTCATTAAGAAGGGTGACTGATAGACTTTTTAAGAAATAACTGGATATAAAACTTTCAAATTATATAGCTTTAGAAATTGAACTACATAAATTTGAAGGTAGTTTTATATTAGTAAATCTTGAGTTTTGCCTTTGATATCCATTAAAATCACAGTGTGTATAGTCTTTTAAATAATTCCTTAATATATATATATATATATATATATATATATATATATATATATATATATATATATATATATATATATATGTATATATATATATGAATAATATAATATCAACTAATATAGAAGGTAGAATAGAACAAATTATTGATTTACTTCATACATTTTTAACTAGTTTAAAAATCTAGACAATATTTTCTCTTTCATAGTCATATAAGATTTTTAAACTTATTAATTTGAATTATTCAAATGTGTTTGGCTAACTGCGATATAGTGGTCTGTTGTATATAGTTAAAATGATATGATTGCTTACTGATGCCTTTATTTTTAGAAATATTTTAGAACCATTCAGTAAGGCTTAATTTTTCAGTCCCGCATGATTGATAAGATTAAAAAATAGACCCTCAATATTAAAAGTAGTAGAGAAATGTATTAGAGTCAAATTTTATTTTTGGTTTGTGGGTCATTTTTTTTTTTTTACCTTAGAAATAATTTGACCAGAATCTGCAGTTTAAACAGGTTTATGAACCATTACAAACATACATGCCTAAGATGAGAATCAAACCCTTGAACTGTTGAAACGAAAGTTAGAGCATTAACAACTCACACTCAACCTTATTTGAGGAAAACAAACGCAGTTTAAATAGCATTAAAGAAAATATACTTGTGGTTCACGACTAAAAATTAATTTAATTCATGATGAATTGAAAATATCATTAAAAGTCAGTAGGAAGTATCATCTTTTAGATGTGGGCATAGTTTATAACGAAACGATATATAATGAAAAGAGACGTAAAAAAAGCTCTTGTACAACGACAGATTCCATGTAAGCGATGTCATTCAGTTTAGTTACCGTTGATGAATTGCTCAAGAAATTTGATTGTCAATAAATGTTTTGAAGCATTTTAATTTCGGTTGTTTCAGCAGCAGGTTTGGTTAATATGAATCAGCCCTTGAGGAGAGGTTTTTATTGATATTACATTTTTAATTGAGATTACATGAAAATTTACCTGCTCCATTTAACAAAATATTAATGTTTCATTTATTTTAGGTTAAAGTTATGTTAATAAGCAAATATTGTTGCTCGAATTCCCAAATACTGTTTTCCGAATGGGTTTATTTCTTCATTGCCCTTATATAATTGCATAAAGAAAAAGTTTTTATATTTATTATTGTAGGTATTTTTACCAGTAACTACAGAATTAGTAATCTCTGTCATCATTATCAATAGAAATAAATATAATTTATTTTTATTGTATTATAACAACATTTTCTTTAAACCATGTAGTAAAAAATGATTACTCAACTTGTGAGGCAACTAATTTCTAACAAGAATTATTTAAATACGATTCAACATACAACTAAAGGGAAAAGGTAGTTGCAAAGCATAATACAGAGTGGTACAAGAAGAATAACAAACAAAAAAGTTGCAGTTAAATTAAATTTGTACCCACTTATCAAATTGTCTATTTTTTACTAAAATACCTGAAGTAAAACTGTGTATCTGTCTAGCAACGTTTTTTCTGATTTTATTTCAATTGCTAAAAGACCTCGAACATAATTTGAGCCCAATTTATTGCTCAAGACGTTCATTGTTGTTCCACATCATCAGTTGTCTTCAAGAGTTCATGTTCACTCGCAATTTCATCTGACTTCTTTTAAAAGATAACAATGAAGAAAACATTTTTATGTTCAGTTTTTGTGCAGAGTTTATTTATAAAGACGTGTTCAAGTGGAGCATTTTAAGATGAAGTAGAAATTTCCTCTGAATCAACAGCTAAATTTGTGGGTCGATTAAAATTTAGATTATTGAATCAAGTTTGTGAAAACAAGCAAACATCAATTTATTATGAATAATGAATTAACTCTATTAACGTAAACATAATTTATCATGGAACTTTAATTTATGTTCAAGCTAAAGTTAAAGCGTTTTTATATTTCATTATTTTATAATTTAGATTCATTGTTTCACAATCGCGGATTTGATTTACTTTTAACTTCAGATACATTCAGTCATTGAATGCGTTTTGAATTTGCAAAAGGACTGCGTATACAAATTATGGATTTTAGAATAAATTTGGAAAGATGTAACTAACTGTAACTTCAGTATTGTAGAGACATAACTTCAACTTTTATATTGTTTTTAATTATTTTTATATATTTTTTTATCTGCTTTGCTTTCAAAATATAATTTAACAATTTATTAGAATCTACAAAATTCCCGTTTCTAATGAAATATTTCTTACGAAACAAATTTTAAATTGAAATTTCTAAAACAAATTTCATGTGAATCAAAATGAAAAAAAACTAATTTTTTTCAAAAATAACCACTTAATTTCATTGAAAACTCCATTGTTTTTCGTTTTACAAAGTAAAAAAGCTATTGAAAGGAGATTTATTTTATTTTTATTGGAATTCGCACACAAAATTTTAAGGCATTATAAAGGAAAAATTAGTTCATATATATATATATATATATATATATATATATATATATATATATATATATATATATATATATATATATATATATATATATATATATATATATATATATATATATATATATATATATATATATATATATATATATATATATATATATATATATATATATATATATATGTATATATAAGAAAAATTCAACCTTCAATTCATAACAGTGTAATTAGTGAGATTTTTAGTTTCTTATCCGCGATTAAAGATGAAATGAAAGAATTCAATTTTAGAAATGATGGATTCGTAGAACGTATGTGTGTTCATTGACGTAGAAATTTTCAGACTTAGAAAAAGTTGACTTTATACTATAGTGTTAATTTTGCTATCATATTATAAAAATGTCCTAGAATTATATTTGGTTATGAGTTTAAATATCATTGCTGCATTGTTGTATGTATTTCATAATCAAATCTCTTAATCACATTTACAAATTTTAAATATATCTTTATCATTATGCTGCTTATTCAAAATTTCTCTCTTTTTCAAGCTCAAATATTTAAAATTTTTTTTATAAATAAGCATGTCATATTTAAAATCGCTTAATTAGACGCGCTATAAAGCTTTTTCAACGTCCTCTGCGTATCGGTACCTTCCGAGAAGTCTTCTTCGCAATGGCAGAAAACTCTCAAGCACTCGCTTCGACACATCTGCATGCCTCATGCGAATACGCAGCATATATCAACAGTAGCTAAAACCAAACCCAGAAATTTCCGCTGTGAAGAGTGTAATTCTATTAGTACACCACAGTGAGTCCATTACATACATATTTTGAAGGCATTACACATACATTGAAGTGTGCACAATTTATTTAAAAATAACATAAAAATATCTTCTTCCTTTGTACAAGTGACCATGGTAGGCATAGGCTTTTTCAAGACAGTTGCTCAATCATTGACCTTGATTTTTCAGTTAGTGAGCTTTATAAATTACACTAACCTCTATTAATGCAGCTTTTCCTGAAGGATTTTTAAAAAAAACATAATAATAGTTAAAATTTTGCTCATCACAACATTCAGGTTTTTATTTTCTGTTGATCAAAAAAGAAAATAGCTAATTGTCGATTTCATTTTAATTAAAATGTAAGGAAATTTAATTACATCACTATAATTAAGCAATGTGCATTTAGGGTGAATTTTGTCTAAACATAAAATACAAATATGTAAGCTTTCTAAATAAAGGAGAAATCAAATGGTAAATTAAAATCCCCTAACTGATATACATTTATATCTGTTAATATTTTTATATTACTATCGAATTATCCAACCAAAAGGAAACTAGATATAATAAATTCGATTAAAAACGTACCGAAAATCACAAGGATAACTCTCTTAAAAATGGTTGATTACCAGTATTTTTTACAATCATAAAGTAAGAAAACGGTTGAACAGAAAGTAATTAAAATTTTTTTCAAAGTACAATCATCAAGTAATATTATAAATGTTATAAAGTTTAATGACTCCATTCAACGTTTTACTCTAAACAAAGAGAAGATTTTGCTTCGATGCCTAATCTGAGAAAAGAACAGCTAGATCCATGAAATATGCATTATATTCAAAAATCCAAATCAATGATCCTTTTCCCCAATCAGTGCCAATGAACTTCATAAGCATCCAGTTTCCATTGTGGAGAACTTTGGAAAATGAAATTGTATTTTAAAACCTAGATCAATGATAGCTTTGAGGTAACTCTGCTCATGACTGCTCGTATGGGAAAATCTTGTTTCGGTCCTGCAACGCCAGTCATGCAGTCGAACTTTGATTCCCAAAGTCGAATGGTTCAGCTTCTGACGTCAAACATCGTGGTGCGTATAAAAGTGAAAGCTATGGAATCAGACATTTTTTATAGGTAGGCACACGCGACTTTATTTGCTGCTGTGTGTCTATGTTGGTGATAGTACGACATGACTGCTCATGCATTAAACTCGGACGTGACAGCGTCATCGCAAATGTCATGGATCAAGCTTGCAAAATGTCAACAAATAAAAGGAAATTATTCTACTGTGGAAATCAATTAGACGCAAACTATTATAATTCACTGATCGGAAATAGGTCAAAATTTAATTACTATGTATCAGTCAATTTAATTGTACTGTATACTCCTTTCAAAAGTTGGGCTTTTATGATTTTACTCTAGTTATCGCAATCAGCTGTTCGTGAAAATCCACGTGATGCTCACAAAAGATTTTTTCGAAGATAGTAGTGAAGGAAAATGCAAATTAAATTTAAAATTAATGTGTATTTTTATGCTTTTTTATACCTGCTTATTATTGGTTCTTTTTATATTTAGAGTAGTATGTATTCTTAAATTAAAATACAATATAATAAGCAATTACTCTGTTTTATATTAAATATTTAATGCTTAGTGTAATTATGAATAATTTTTAGTAACAAATTTCTTATGCTATTTGTAAAGCCTGCACTTTTTCTAGTTAAGATATAAAAGTCACCTTATATATATATATATATATATATATATATATATATATATATATATATATATATATATATATATATATATATATATATATATATATATATATATATATATATATATATATATATATATATATATATATATATATATATATATATATATATATATATATATATATATATATATATATATATATATATATGTATATAAACAGAGAAAGAATTGAAACACATAAAAAAGTGTATATCAATTCGTGCATAGCGATAAATAAAATTTAAGTATTGAATGCAATAGAGAGGAGAAATATATGTGATACATGAAAAAATGTTGCACCTCATATTTTTATCTCTAATATATTTTCTAGAGATCAAAATAAAGATATTAAATGAAAACCAGAAAATAAAGTTAGACATTATATTTTTTTACCATATATTATAAATTTCTATTTCTATTACATAAAAAATATTTGCATTCTCATTATATTGAAGCGGATCAAATTGTAATAGTGAAATGTGTGTGTGATGTTAATTTCTAAATAAATCAGTAACAGAGAAAAAAAGTGACATCAAATTAGAACTGCTTAGATATTTTTTAATCAAAAAGATTACAGTGCATATCTTTCTCCTCGGGACAGCTTCTTTTAGTCCAGCTTTTTTTTTTTTTTTTTTTTCAGTGTGATGCAACCTGAATGAAAGTCTCCGAGGGAGGAAAAACATCCATGCAAATACTGAAAGATAATTAAAATGAGAGAAAATTAAAAAGTAATTGGTGTGTTTAATTTTTCCTTCATAATAAATTAGAAAAGACAACTACATACAACAATCAGTTACTTCCTTATTTCTAGCGTTTCTTTTGTATAGAATTACTCTATATTTACTATGAGGATAAATTGGCCATTTTGATATAAAGACATTGCAGGAAAAATGTTTATTTAAGTGAAATGTTGCGCATCTGCCAAATCAGTGAAGCTCTGGTTAAAGATGACTGCGGATTCATTGTACTTGAATAATTTGTTACATGCTCTTAAATACTAATTAAAATTTTAATATAAACAGAGTCTAAGTAGATTGGAGTTTTAGTATTTACACTCATTGTAATTTCTAAATGACTAAATTATGAAGCAGAAATTGCTGAATAGCTTGTAACATTTTTCAATCACCTCTGTCATGATATTTTAAACTAAGAAGTCTTCTTGATCAGATTTAAATAATTTAAATTTAAAATAAAATATCATTATCAAATTTTTCTCTAAACTGAAAAGAAATTCTTAGTTATCCTTATATAAAATATTTATCAAAGGATAACTAAAAATTTCCTTTCCGTTAAGAGAAAAAAATTTGATAAATCTAACCGCAAATTTAAGAAAGTAAATATTAATTTTGTGGATCACATTCTTTTTCAAATCGTTTTTATTTATTTCCCCTAAAATCAATTTTTTAATATATACTATTAAACTTAATCACACTTTTAGGGAAATCTTTTCAAAAACTTACCCTATTTCCATGCTTTCAGCATCAATAGCCAAGAGGCTTGCAAATTGTTTTCCTTCATTTTGCAAAATATTTTATTATTTTCAAAATTTATGAATAAAAAATGCTTCGTATGTCTATAAAAGGGTGGCAGAACATTTTAGATGTGAAAATGAACAGAACATTAAATGTTTTAACGAAGCAGAAAATCATCTCGCGTTGTTATCAAGGGCCAGATCTAGAATTATTGAATGAAGAATCTCAGAATATTATGAGGAACATAAAAAGTGTTTTTATTTCCATGAATTAGCTGTTTTTATTTCCATGAAAAGTTGCATTTTATGCTTCGTTGGAAAAAAGACAGCTGAGATCTTTCAATCGATAGTAACTATCACTATTCCGTTTACAATTAATCTGAATACAATAAATTAAATGCATACTAGTTGATTTAACATCTGAAAGACACGCGGTGCTATAAAGCTATAATACATGTTTTTGAGGAGAGTATTATCATGCAACAAGGATATTGACATAAAAATACCTTTCCTTGATTCTATCTTTATGGTCAAAAACGTACAGAAAGTTCTAGTTTTAACAGTCAATAATAAAAAATATGGAAACCCTGCTGTGGTTTTCATATTATTTTGCGCAGACTCAGACAGATAACAAAAATATGGATAAGACTTTTATTACCTTTTTTCTGAAATTCCAAATAGCAATTAAAATATCTTTGTATCGGGTTTAAATGTCATTGAAAACATGTATTTTACGTTCTGAATATGATAAAAAGAAGCATCCAACAAAAGGCACCAGTTTCCCTCACACACAAGCATCTTTTTATTCTCATTATGGAATATTTTCACAAACTTCCTAGTTTTGTGTAGCGCATTCAAAAACCTTTTTTAGTTTTAAATTGCCTTCCTTTTAATTTTAATTATTAATCAAAATATATCAATTAAAATTGGAAATGTGCGTTACATTTTTCTGAATTCCTGCTAATGTGCTACTCAGTAGCCAATAACAATCTATTCATAATATTTTTGCTATTTATAAGCGCAAAAGATATATTTCTTAATTTTTTTAGTTCATTGGTTTTACCTGCAATTAAATTTATAAAATAATTCAATATTTTATCATAAAAAAATACAGTTTTTGCTTTTTAATGACTTCAGATCCATGTATCTGTGATCATTCGCCAGCTTTATTAATGGTTGCCAGCTTACAATGGCAGATTTTAATTACTTTTAACATTTGAATACTATATTTAATTATATGTTACTTTTAGACTCTAATAATTTGAGTAAAATTGGTTTTGAAGCTTTCAAACTTTATTATTTTGCCTTGACTAAACAAATTAAACTGAATAGAGTTACGTCAGTTTGTATGTAGCAGTTACAGCGTTGCTTATCTTGCAAACAAAGTTAAATTTTTCAATGTATATATGTTTCTCTCTTTGTGTTCGTTCTAGCAAGATTCTTGACATAAAACACGTATAATTTTTTCCAAAGTTTTTTTTTCAAATATTTTTTCATTGTTTCAATTCATTCTTTAAAAAATAATAGAATTATTTTTATGCATGTAATTAACATATATAATAAATGTAAATTAATATTAAAGTAATATATAAATTATACCCAGTAGTATTATAATATGCAACAACAATCCTCCGAGTCTATTCTATAGATTGAAATGATTTTATTGCTCTTTCAGTTTTTAACTATAAAAAAAAGCTTTCTAAAGAAAGTTATAGTTTTTGTAAGAGAGTTTAACACAACATACTAAAATTTTGTTTTTATGTTTCGTTTTTACACTTAAATAGTGTGTGTGCTCGATTCTGAGGATATGGTCCATATGTTGAATTATTTTACAGTCTTCTCATCTTATTCAGTTAGTTGTTCAATATAATCAGGGATAATCAAATATGAGTTCATCACATCCTGAGCAATTTATAGAAAAACAGAAAAATATTTAGTTCTGTTTGGTATTAAATTTAAATAATAAATGTCTCTTGTTTGTATTAAATGAACACACCTGAAAGCAGATATATTCGGGGAATTATTAGGTACCAATTTTAAAGAATATTCATAATTCTAATATTAAGGTTATATTAATTTTACTCAAAGAATTGTAATTCCTTACATTTTAAAAGGTTTTTCATTATTTTTTTAAATTATGAGATCAGGAAAATTGGTTGCAGCAGTTCTTGAGAATATATATATAGTTGCAACAATTAAATATACATACATTGAAATAATTTCCATAATGATATGTCTAAATAATAACGCTTGATGAATAAAATAGTGTATTATTACCATACGTTTTCCGTAATATTTTTCAAATGTTATGCTGAATATTGGGGTGCCGTTCTATATAACTTTAGGTTATGCTATGTAGATTAAAATACTAATACCTTTTGGGAAAGTATTAGGGTATTTTTGACTTAGAAATCCTATAACTATATTTCATTTAATTTCTGAGGGGAGATTAAATGGAAAATTAGTCTAAAGTCTTACTCATTACATCGTTAACATTTTAATTATGGTAAGGTATTAAATATAGGTTCATCACATATCATCATAAGTTTCACATTTAACATAGGACAAGACAAACAAACTATCATCATTACATAGATTAAAATTAGATTTTATAATTCCTCAGTATTTTTGCACTTAAATAATTTTTAATATTGGGCAATAAGAAGGAAATGGATTATTTTACCAACACGTTATATGTACCAGTTATATCCTAAAAACAACTTTAGAGCTCATGATATTAATGATATTACTATGAGCTGGAAGTTAAAACCTCCAAGTGTTGGGAGGAGAAATTAAAAAGGACTTTAGATTATAAATGCAACACATACTAGCAAAAATTCATTGATTATCACGAGTTATATAAAATATTAGCAGTTATTTTATGAAAAAATGAGAGTATAGTTGTTTTGGCGTACCAATGAAAATCATAAAGGAAGATATAAATTATACCGAACTTAAATGTAAAATAGTTTTTCAAATTTTCAACTAGTCAAAAATAGATGGGCTTAGGTAAAGGCAAAATTTTGAAATAGATTTTAATATAGAGGGATTAATATTTCTGCAAAGATATTTCACATTCTTAGGGTTAAAAAAAACCAAAAGAATCTAGTGCCTTGACAAGTTCAAATCAACTACGGTATTTACTTCCTGGAATCACGGTTTATTGTTCTTGCCGAAAGTACCTTTTTGAAGAGAATTTCTTCCAAGAATTCAATTTAATTACTTTCGGAAAATGAAAAAGATATATAAACACCAGCTTATTGAGGTGAGATGTTCGAATTTTTCGTAAACAGCGCGAGGATTCGGATTAACTGAAGAAAAGCTCCTTCACCCGAAACATCCTTACTCTGTAACCATTAGTTGAATAAACACTCTTCCATTGTTCAATCCCTTTACTCAAGCGTAGCGGTGAACTGGCAGATTTTGAATCCATTGCGCCACACTACCTGACACACAAAATAAAAGAAACAGTGCCTTTCCTATATACAGAGAAAAAAAAATTCATCGCATTAACTACTTTGGAAGACCCTTTTACTGTTTTTATCTGACACAACTGACTTTCCGCTTTTCAGTGGCAAGAAGAAAGTAGAAAAATTATAACGGAAATAGATGGTTATTTTCTAGCTTTCTTATCATTGCTACATATTCTTAAAGATGAAAGGTGTATGGAAGAAAATGATTTTAACTAAGCTTGTAGTGAAATGCAAAATTTTCATGCGGGTAGAAAAATATCGTAAAAAATAGAACTTTTTCTAATATTCAAGAATTTTTTGTTAGAATTTGAGATTGTATCTTTATGGTCAGGAATTCCTGCCCCTTGATAAAAGGAAGAATGAAGTGTATTACGAAAACTGGTGGTTATTTTCTAGCTTTCCTTTCATGTTCATAAATATGAAAGGTAAATTGTAGAAACTAATGTTTATCTAAGCTAATGCTGAAATGCCAGACTTTCATAAGGTAGAAAGAAAAATAACTGCTAGAAAGAAACATAAGTGATAAAATATTTTTTTCTGCCAGAACTTAAACTTGTAGCATGGCAGTAGCAATTTTCGGTCGCTATCTGAAAGGAAAGAAGCAAGCAAACTAAAAACAAAACTATTAGTGTTTATTGGTAATAAGGATATATTATTTTGATGCAGGAGGTTATGAGCTGTATATACTATCCAGCCAAACAACATTGTATTGATAGTATGGATTCATGTTAATCAGTCTCAGTTTAATGATTCTCCTGCAAAAAACAAGTTGCATATTATTTAAACATACTTTTAATTCCTTGATATTTTCTACTGTCGCTCTTCTTAGGATGCACCCCCAACATCCCATCCTGTTGCTCCAGTTAGTTGTAATCATACAGTTTCTGATGAGTTAAATAATATAAATACTGAAATAAACAGTTGTTTAAAATTGTTGTGCTTCTCAAATTACTATGCTTTTGGGAGAAACAGAGGATTGTATTTTGTATGCACATTCTAAGTATATAATATTAATTTTAAAAAAATTTTACATATCCTGCTTTAAGAGATGAGCAATTTAGACGTTCATTAAACTTGACGTTTTACACACATCATTTGGTTTCAAATGTATTCGAATCACATTTCGTTAGAGATACGGCATCATTTACGGCATTTTAATAAATTCATATCTGAACACACAACTTGAGGTTAGATTATGCTCCTTAAAAAGTGCGATATTATTTATAAATATTTAAATAAGCTAATAAATATTGATAAAGAGAATATCTTATAAATATTCAAAGCTTTAACCTTTAACTTGTGTTCAAGCAAAGCATACATGAAAAATTATTCTTCCTGAATTAAAGGTTCCTTATTTTCTATTTAAAAATTTTATATTAAACTGTTTGAGTTATCAAGTTCCCGACAACATTTTTTATAACACCGGAAGGAATTATCTTTAACTTGAAAATCTTCCTTGCATATTAAAAAATTTTGCATCGGTAGTCTTTATCAAAGAAATTACTGAAATAAATAAAATTGATGTAAAAGATTAAAAAAAAATATTTTTTTTAATTTTTTCTTGTGATAAAATTAAAAATTAAAAAAGCAATAACTTAAATTTAATAAGTTAAATATATAAATCTAATTTTGGAATAATTTCATATACGTTTCAATACAACTGTATCAGTATTTTGTTTAAACGCTGTAAAATTGAAGAGTCAAAAATAATAATAGAATCAAGAATCAAAAAATAGTAGAGTTAAGAACTACTCAAAAATAGTAATTCTAATTATTTTTCATAACCTCAAAATTTTGATACTTTTCCCTTTTATTGTATATTATTTATATTTAATATAATTATAGTTGCAAAAGTAAAGTTAATATGCCAGTTTCAGTTTTCTAGATCTTTTAATATCATATTATCAATTTTGAGATCATCACTGTATTGTTTGTAAGTAACCAAAGAATAAACAATAGCTCAAATTCAAACCATTTTTACGTAGGCACCATCTAGGAACAAGAAGGCGTTCTAGCAGTGTGAGGGGGCGTAGAGCCTGTTGCAGTAATTCATGGGAGTCAAACGATGATACCAAGGTGGATAACATTCCGCCTCCCCACGGATTCTGCGTCCTTCATTTCACTGTATTCTTTATTTTTTAATGTAAATGTTTCTAGTGCCGTTTATGCTTCAGGTTTTGAGGATGTTCAATCTGGTAATTACCATACAAAAGTTAATTACAATTAATATAAAAGTATTCAAAAGAAAATTATACTTTTTAGGTTTTAAAAAATAAAAAAAACAATTAAAAGAACTGAAAAAATTTAAACTTGATAATCTTAAGCTCATTAGAATCAAATGTCTCTATGTTGTGAATCTCTACTGTTTTCATACCAACTTTTTATACGAAAACGGAAATTTTTTTATTTTTAAACCTTTAAAAAGATATTCACGCATATTTATATTAATCTTACATAATAAAAATTTCTTCAGAATTAGGATTTTGGCATTGAGAAGTCAATTACTATGACTGGATTACAGTATTTCAGTGAATTCACCTACCAGATTGAAAGGTAAAAACAAAATAATAGGATGTTTGCTATTTTTTTCATTCCAATGGATACTTTTTTCATGAAAATATTAAAGGCACCTGAGCTGCATTCTAAATTCCTTTAATATACAATCATAATTCCCAAAACATATCATTTCAGGTCAAAGATCAGAATTTCGAATCAATCACTTTAGTTGATCTCATTTTTCTCTTGCCCTTACTTCATTTGGAACTCGTACGAAATACTACTTTAAGCGGCCAAAATCGTATATCTGCTCGTTGGATCAAAGTATAGTAGAAAACATTTTGGACTTTTCTTGCTGTAGCAAGTCAATAAGTTATATCTTTAAATCATTTGGAAAAAGCATTGTATAGCTTTAGTATCAAATTATACATGGAAAAAGAATTTTATAAAGTCCAATATCAAATGCTTTATTATTGTTTTATATTCTTATATATTTATTATTATACTTGTGAATACACATCAAATAATTAATTTGTAATAAATTAGATTTGTGAAATAAATGCAGCAGGCCCTTAAATATACGTCTGAAATAAAATCCATTGTTTCTTTAAAAATAGCATCGCAATAGCTTATATGCAGTTTTTCTTCTACCGTTATAAGTACTTAATAATTGTTGGTTCAAAAAAATTTATTAAAAAATATTAGAAAATATTTTAAATTAGTCAGCGACATTTAAGAAAAAGAATTTGCATTTTAAATAACAGAATCATTTTTTAACAAAATTCAATAATTGATTCCTAAGAAACTAAGCTTGTTGAAAAATTGTTTTGATGAACAAAAATAAAGTATATTTCATATTTCATTTCATTTTTCATTAAAACAAATTCGATGCATTAAAATCTTAATACAATTATATTTTCCAAATTTTGTTATTTAATTTCACTGATTATGTATCACTTGTGTGAAAAGCTTAGTAATTTACTTCAGTTCTAAATTTAGTAACTGTAAAAAAAGAGCTATTCAGATAAAAGTTTTTCTTTTATTTTGCATAATTTCTCTAGATTTTTCCCTTCTTTTTTTCATAAAAGCATCTTTTTATATATTTTTAAGATTTATACTTCTAATATAAATCGGTATGTTCTTACAGTAAGATGATCATTTCGATAAGTTTACGATAACACATCAAAATAAAAATTATCACAAGCGAGCAAAATGCAGTTGTTAGAAAAAATATTTCACTATTTATCTTAACTAGGGAAACTTTAATTTATTCTTTATTTAATTAACACATTTTAATTGAATCGTTAATTAAATTACTCATATTGCTATTTTAACGTAAAGATTTTTTATGTTACACATTAATCACTAATCTTAAAATATTAGAGAATATTTTAATGATTATTTCTAGAAATTATTTTATAAGAAAAATGTTATGTATAAAACGTAAGTAATTTTACTAATTCACATTTAGTCTTCCATAAACATTTTTAATTGTTGTGTATGGATGCATACCTTAAAAACTTCTCGAGAAAACTGCTACTTAAAGAAACTAAATGTTTCCTACCAAATATTTTAGGCTATTTATTTCGAGGTTCATTAAGAAATGTATGGATCGTTAAATATTTCTCAAAGCGTATCAAACGCTTAGCAAAAACAATCATTCAGTTTATTCTTGTCTTCATTTGAAAGCGTAAACAAGATAAGCATTTAAAAGGAATTGCACATGTAAACGACATTTGAAAAGCCAGCTCAAGATGCTTGCTAACAAGCTACGTATATAGTTCAAAAGAAACCCGATATTTTATTATTTTATATAATTAAAATCTTCATATAAAAATTTTACTGGCTTAAACTGTTTAAATATTAATAAATACAATTTTAGAAATTTATTTATTTTATATAAAAACTCGAATACAAATTTTTAAACAAATTCTTAATTTGAAGTTTTGCCACTCTATTTTTCGAAATATTTTCATTTTAAATTGGAAGCAGTTGCTTTATTACATTACATCTGTTAAACAAAGAAAGACGTGTCCTTATTTTATTATGATAAAGACATCCTTTTTTTTCATTTGGAACGGATTAAATAATGAAAAACGTGTAGTAGTTTTAATTTGATTATAAGTTCTTTATATTTTTAAAGATATGAAGCAAATTTTATAAAATATGTTTCTTATTTTATAAATTTATTTTATTAACAAAATTATATTTTTATAGTACAAAAGAATAATTGGTAAAGAAGAATGTTTAATATTTCCACTAACACCATGATTACTGAAATATTTCTGAGAGAAGAACTTTAAGAAAATCATGATTTTTCTTGAAGTTATTTTATAAGAAACAGACATTCACCTTTAAAATTACATCTAATAAGCTACGCATAGTTCAAGAAACCCGATATTTGATTCTTTTATATAATTAAAACCTTTATATAAAAATTTTACTGGATTAAACTGTTTAAATATTAATAAATACACAATTTTAGAAAGTTATTTATTTTAAATAAAAACTCGAGTACAAATTTTTAAACAAATTCTTAATTTGAGGTTTTGCTACTCTATTTGTCGAAATATTTACATCGCATGCTCTATCACATAACAATTATGCGAAATAAATATTCTTTTATGTACCTCGCAGAACTCTGGCATCTCAAATAAATTTGAATTCTTGTGGAATATTAGAAAACTTTTCGGAACACTATATCAGAGAATATAATATGCGGCAAAAATGAATGCAGAAATAGTGAGCAATATTTAATAACTAAATTTTATGCCTGTGAAAGTTATTCAGAATAGATACACAATTAGCATTCAACTTATCTTAATTGATTTAAATGTTAATGTATAGTCTTAAGATATTTTGCTAGCCGCCCGTCCTGTCTAGTGGTCAGAGTCCCTGACTACGGATAGGGAGGTCCTGGGTTCGAATCCCAGTTCGGATATGGATGTACTTTCTCTCACTATCTATCCTGTCTTTGTCCTTTCCTTGTATGAATGAGGTGTGAATGGTTGCCTACCCTATAAACGGATCCCTATGGCATATGTGTACTGAAGAAGTCGGACTCCACACCAAAATATGGTTCAGTTGAAAAAGTGGACCAGCGCACCCCATATTGCCAGCCTAGCTGGCACACGACAACAAGATATTTTGCTTTTTTCTAGAGAAATGCATCTTGTGATTACGTAAATAAAATGTTTTCCTTAACGTCTTACGTTTGCTTGCCCATTATCAGAAAAAAATTTCATTGTCAAGTATGCATGCAGTAATAAAAATTCAAAAGCATGCAATTGTAAATCATGAGAAGTTCCAGTACCCCTCATTATTTTTAAAATTAATTTTACTTGTATTTTAAATGCGTGAAAATTATTAAACAAGAAACCATTATAAGACAACAAAAAAGTGATTAATAAAAAATTAAAAAGTATATTTTTTTAAGTAAGCCTGATTATTTTCGATACACACTAATTGTTGTACACACGCCACTTTTAAACTCACTAAATAATTTTAAATTGGAAGCAGTTGCTTTATTACATTACATCTGTTACACAAAAACAAGACGTGTCCTTATTTTATTATGATAAAAACTTCCCTTTTTTCATTTGGAACGGATTAAATACTGAAAAACATGTAATTTTATATGATTATATGTTCTTTATATTTTTAAAGATTTGAAGCAAATTTTATAAAATATATTTCTTATTTTATAAATTTATTTTATTAATAAATTTATATTTTTATAGTACAAAAGAATAATTGGTAAAGAAGAATGTTTAATGTTTCCACTAACACCATGATTACTGAAATATTTCTGAGAGAAGAACTTAAAGAAAATTATGAATCTTCTTGAAGTTATTTTATAAGAAACAGTCATTCACCTTTAAAATTATATCTCTATCTCTATAGTAAATTTACAGTAAATTATATTTAAAATAATTATTGAAAACAGTTTTCTTTATTTTAATAAATAAACTGTATTTTTAAAAGGATATTTCTTTTATGAACAGTGATAGTTTAGGACTTTATAGGAATTGTTATTCTTAAAAGAGATAGTTCTCTCTTAGTTTTCAAAAAATAGGTGGTTTTAAGAAAAAATAATTGTTTACTCACACACACATGGAGTATTATATCTGTGTGTTATAAATGAAAGTTTTCCTTTGAGAGTTTAAAATTTCAAGATAATTCTAAATAATTGCTAAATAAGTTATGTCTGTACTGTATCCATAATTTCAGTAGTATCAGTGCTGGACATATATAATTAAGTTCAAACACAAAGTCAAAATAAAACTAGACTCTTAACATGATTATGACAATATATATATATATATATATATATATATATATATATATATATATATATATATATATATATATATATATATAGAGAGAGAGAGAGAGAGAGAGAGAGAGAGAGAGAGTGAGAGAGAGAGAGAGACAGAGAGAGAGATTAGGATTTGAGATAAAACTCCCAAAATAACCGTAATTTTTGGTGTTTCTGAAATTAATTAAATAACTCTTAATGAGCTGAAATAATTTTTTATAGGCAACTTCCAATGAAATTCATTGAATAAGCAAGACATGTATCCTTTCATAAAGTAAAATTTGACATAAATTAATTATTTTAATTTGTCCATGGAATGCCTCAGATATGATCAGGAATAACTTAATGAAGCGGGTGCATTCTTTTCTGCAATTTAACTTCAAACGATTTTGTATATCGTACATTTAACTCTTTCAACACCAAATTCTTTAATAAATATTTTCAACAATGTTTTATCCCTACAGCATAACATTGTCATTTCTTCGTTGCTTACAGATATCACTAGGTGATTTTTCGAAAACTTTTTTATGACTTGTGATTTAAATCTAATTTACTTTTAAAAGAAAAAAGGAATTTATCGAACAATATATTAATTACCTTTTGGAATGATATTAATATTTCCTGTTTAGCGTATAAAAACATTCATTCATGTGCAACCGTTGAATTAATAATGCTGCGTGATCTGTAACACCCAAAACCAACAGAAAGAAGACAATCCTTGACCGAAATTGCTTCTTGCTTAAGTCGAAGAGAGACAATGAGTCACGTTTCTAGTCACCCGACATCGTTTTGCCGTAGTAGGTAAGAAAAAGCATAAAATTCGATTCCATTCACGATTGCTATTATGTCGCCAAATTGGTGGTAAATTGCCAAAAGATCGCCCTTCTATGTTTTCTTTTCCCACTTGCGGTTCGCCTTAACTTTACAACATGAAACTCCCACCTTTGTGTATCCTACTCAGAAGAGGGCCTTCACTTTGCCGCATCCATTGGAAGTCTCAGCTTAAAAGAACCACGCGATTTTTTTAAATTCATTTGAATTATCAATTATGAAATCTCCTTGTGACAGCTCAAATTGTTTTCCGAGGGCACGACTTGTCATATTTTACTAACTTAGATTTGTGTATTAGAATTTCGTATTTAAAATCAACTTCTGTTTCCATCATTTAAATAGTATGAAATCCTTGTGTGTGTTTGTTCATTTTTGAGATTATTTTTCTTTTCCATACAACCGAAAATAGAAAATGGCTCTTACTTAAAAAATTCTTAAGCGAAAACTCAAATGACCACGTGATACAGCTTTGTAGCTGACAAAAAATAATATCATGTGAATGTTATTGAAACTATTGAACATTTATACTTCATATAGTTTTTGAATTTCTAATAAAGCATTTATATGAAAAAGTTGATATTTTATGTAAACTAAATTACAATACTGGGGATATTTCAATAAGTACATAAAACAAAATATCCATCCAATTCAACATATGGCAATATTCTTATATATAAAGTGGTAGAAATGTACTGTTTTCTTCATAAACACTAGAGCTTAATAAATATTATATATATATATATATATATATATATATATATATATATATATATATATATATATATATATAAAGAGTAAGTTATACACATACTACTTTTAAGTTAAATTTTAAATTACAGAAACTTTTACGAAAACTTTCTTCGAAATACATTAGTTTGGTGCACTCTTCTAAAAACATTTTAATCAAATTTTTATTAATCTTCGCACAAATACGAAAATAAATGCATTTATTATTAACAACATGCGATAAAAATTACTTTTAGCACCATCTTAGCATCATCTTAGTAAAATATACATAGCCTTTCAAAATTTTACATTAAGCAATATTTATAAACTTTTTTTATAATTAATTTTTAAATAAATGTAAAATAACTTTTCTAAGATAAACAGAAAAGCAAAATGTTAACAAGAAATTTTCCAAATTTCATATTTTTAAAACTTTACAAAATGTTTATCTAACTATTGTATATATTGTGTTATGGGGATATTTTTCTTTAGACAGCAATTAACTTTTAAAGTAATCCTGTTGGCTAATAATATACGCTTAATTTATCTTCCTATATCTGTGTTTAATCTACGATATTTATATACCCCATCAAAATAACTCTTTTAAATGCGATTATAATGAAAAAGTATTTTGAATTTGATTAAAAAAGATTTTATTCATCAAAATATTTCTTCTGGGTTTTTCATAAAGTTGATAATATTTATCATACAATTGGAAACATTTGATCAAAGATGTCCAAAAATTTGCTCAATATACTTAATGCAGATGAACCTTACACTATAAATATAGTCTCCTATTTTAACAATGTTTTTTTTTTCTTTATAGAGAAATTATGACCAAGAAGAAGTTGGCCGTATAGTCTTTTACACTACATCAATGGGTATTGTTCGAACTACCTTCGAAAGATGCAGAAAAGTTAGAAAAATTTTAGAGACACTCATGGTGAAATTTGAAGAAAGGGATGTATTTATGAATCGAGGATTTCAGCAGGAAGTCAGGGAACGACTTGGAATTACTCGTCTTGTCCTACCTCAAATATTTGTAGAGGGAAGGCACTTAGGTGTAAGTATGTTTGTCTACAATTAACTTAGCATTGATTTACACCGGTATCTTTAAGTACCATTAAATTGAACGCATCTTTAACCGCAGCATTTGGTATATTTGTTGATATATGTAAATGTGATCAGTTAGGGTAATAGATGGAAATATTCTTGTACATTTGTTTGGACAACACAATTTGTCGAATTCTTCTGATTCTTCTTACGTTTTGACTATTTTCATTACAATTTGGTGGATATAAATACCAAAATAAGTCTGATATTATATTTCTTTCATAATTTGTTGGATAAATTCTGAATTCATATAGTTTATGTACAACGATATGTATTTTTAAATTTTAAATATTATAAAATATGAATCACTACATAAGCAAAGATATATTTAAAATTCATCATACTATTTATTAAAAATATTATGTAAGGTAAATGATAATTTTTATGCAAATATACTATTTTTTTGTAATTTCAATCTTTTATATAGTTTAAAAATATTTTACAATCACATTAATCTAAGACAGCAGGATTCTCTTACTTTACAATATTCCATTTACAATGCTCACTGTAAATTACATATTTATTAGTAATACTATTAACAAATAATCCTCTCTTATTTCTTATTAGTAATATAGTTTTAACAATGTACTTAGTTTATATCATTTATCATATATTTTTGTAAAATCATTGAAAAGATAAATAAATTATTTTAATTATTTTAGCAAAATTTGAATCGTGTTTCTTTAAATATTGGAAAGGAAAATGAATGCAAAAAAATACATGTGTATTTAGTTATTTTTGGAAAACGCAAATATCGTGATTTTTGATGCGAAAATCTTCTGAAAGTACCACATACGCGGAAGTAAGCATATTTAAAAATGTTGTCGTATTCTCATGAAGTCAGCAACACACAAGAGAGCAAAGGAAGCTTATAAAAAAGCTCAGGTTATTTCTCAGCAACTGGAAGATGTGGACAGTGGGCCCGAGGCTTTCAAGGCCATTCGTTCATTTAATGTGATTGGTAAGCCAAGGCGATACTCGACCTTGTGCCGTCTGCTGACATGACCGCATTTTTCTTTAACACTCGGGTGATAAATAAGTCTTTTAGTGGAATGTTTAGATAAAAGCTCAAAATATCTCTTGGGGGTGCAGTTTATCCTGATGTGCCGATTGTTCTCTGACGAATGTTTAAACACATATATTAAGCTCTAAAGAATCTCTAAAGGAATTTTTCATTTCTCTTTATGATTTTCTCTTTTTTAAGTCTGCTTGATGCGGACATTTAATTCATTTTAGAAGTTGAACAATTCGAGTAATTACAAAGCAACATACAACAAATTTACGTAAAGACGAAAGAGTTTTCAACTAAAAATCAAAAATATATCCTAAATGACCTTTTCCTTTTTGTTCATGGAAGTAAATCATTTTTTTTTTCGTACATTAAATTCCTAGGAAAAATTACGGTGGATCAACAATAATTTTCTGCATTCAATCAATCAATAAAACTTCCAGATAACAAAGAAAGCAACCGAAGCGTGTTTAGTTTTTTTATATTCTGTTTCAACTTTATCCTGTTAAGCAATGCTTTAAAAAATTGTTTTGTGCTTTACAACTGAGACACATTGTATGCACACCAAAAATATTCCTGTATAGTTCCTGTATTATAGATTTCTACATGAAAATTGGAATGAAAAATTATGGCGTAAAATGATGATTTATAAAAACAAGTGAGCATAATTTTAAATAAAGAATGGAATTAATATTTCCTTATTTCCTATCATACTAGGACATTATTTCCGATTATACAATAAAAATATGAACTCAGAAATAAATTCAATAGAATAATTTGATTTTTTAAAATTCAGCAAAAACTATACTCTTTATTAATTTATAAAAACATAATTATATTTCGAAATGCTAGCCAATTAAAAACTCTTTGTTCACTAAACCAAACAATTTCTTGCATTGTCTATCATGAATTCCACATCTTTGTCAAGGTTTATGCGTAAAAATATAGACTTCAAAAACACTGTGTATTTCTCGCGTTGTACTGAGAAAGTTAAAAAATTCTTTTTGTCACAGATTCTTTGAATAATTGAGTTGCTGACTCAATTATTCAAAGACTCTGTGGCAATTCCTTCTAAAATTTAAAACTTTAATGTTTAATGGAAAATTATAACAAATTTTTATATATCTTTCGATTTTAAATTTGATTAGTTTGGAGCTAAATTTTTTATTAAAACATTTTTAAATTTCAATTCAATTTTAAAATATAAATTAAATTTCATTAAAAACAACAGTTTGCATATTATTGTGTAAAGTTTCTGTGGACAAATGTTTGTTCAAATGCTTTTCGCTTCTGCGAATATTTAAGTTGGGAATATTAAATGATATTGAAATTCAACTACCATATTTGTAGTATAGAATGAAATGTTTTGTGCCTAACAAAAAATGTTTTCATTTTGACTTTTTAAAATATTCTATGCATTTAAACAATTAAGCTTACTTATTTATATATGTAAATAAAGATTGTGGTACAAATTCAGTAATTAGTTTAAAAGTTTTATTGTTATAAAAATTTGTAAAATAGTGAGACAAAATGTGCTCACTTTGTTTTATTCATGTAATAGATTACTCGAAACAAAGAAACTAAAAATACTATGTAAATATCATATATATATATATATATATATATATATATATATATATATATATATATATATATATATAAGTCAAATATTTTATATTTTGTTTATTTCATGCAAAAGATTGAATTTATGGAACTAAAATTTTAAAATTTAATAGGAAGGATAAATTTTTCACAATATTAGATTTCAAAACACTTTTCAAAAACATTCTTGCGTAATTAGAGTTAATGTTGTGAGTAAATTAATTTTACTTGTGTATTGAAAATAATAAATAAAATACTGGTTTAAAGAAATTAATTTTACTGGTTTGAAGAAAGTAATAGCATTATATATTTTTTAACTATAATAAAATATATGATTAATTGATATAGGTACTTTACTTAAAATATTGTATATTAAAAGTTAATATATATATATATATATATATATATATATATATATATATATATATATATATATAGTTTAATACTCTACACTTTAAATATATGAAACTTAAACATAAAGATTAAAGCAAATTCTAAATTAAAATTCTCAATATAAAGTGAGAGAAATTTAAATGGGACAACTTTACTTAATTTTATTGGGGAAATACTCTTATAGTTTGATTTCTTAAAATAAATTATGCCTTGTTTCATTTCTTATTAACTTTATTTATTAAATTTATAAGTTCAAGTCATTCTATAAATTAATTTTATTCACTTCAAATAAATAGGCCCATATCTTTTCCTATTTATCCTTTGTAATGATTAGAAATTTAAACACTTTAAACGTAGTCTAAGTTGATTTGGACAATTAAAGCAGACATGATTTTATTATTAGTCCCCCTTCCGTAATGTCGCATTGTTGTCAAAATATGATTTTATTCGATTTTATTTTTGTTACACGGCTTTAAACATTTAATTGTAAAAAATTGTAATTAGTTATATATTTAAAATACAAGAAGCTATGCAATAGTTCAACGAATTCGTATGCAATCTATACATTTCAATAGATTAGCGAGAACATTTAATTTTTTAAGTAAATATACTAAAAGTGTAATGCAAATTTTACAAAATATAATTCAAATAATAATGATAATTATGACGAAAATTTTTTCACTTTTCATATAACATCTTGATTTTTTTTTCATTTATTGTAATTTAGAGTTTCATTTCCAAGTGTAATTCAAAGTGAAAGTTTTTACAACTAACCCAAAGGTTTCATTCTATCAACAGCAATTTTTTAGAGTAATGTTTAAGGAAAATACCGGTAAATTTTAAAAATATTTTATTCGTATGAATGCATACATCTGTTAAATTGTATATTTCATATAAAATACATAAAAATATGCATTAATAATCTCACTCTTATTTTTAGAATGCAGAAATTGTTGAACAATTAAATGAAATTGGACACCTGAGAGAGCTTTTGCGGCCATATAAAGTGAGCATTAAAATTCTTTTATTTGTTTCATATATATATATATATATATATATATATATATATATATATATATATATATATATATATATATATATAGGTATATAGGTATATCTTTTGATTTATGTACTTTACATTATCTTAATTTATATATATTTGTAAACTGTAATTAAATTTTGTATTACATAGATTATTAGATAATATCATAAATTAAGAGTGATGTAGACAAATAAAATATCCGGTTGCATTGTCTATATTATTTTCTGATTTCTATATTATTCTGAATTCAATAGTAAATGTGTGAGATTTTACTAAATTAAATGATGTAAGTAATAAATCAAATAAGAATATTTAAGATATGTTTTATGAGGATTACAGTTCATCCTCAAACTATGCGTTAAAATTAAGGGTGAAAAAAAGAATTTATAACAATTTTTAATTTACCTTACGCGAAATATTTTTAGATGAGCAATTCTAATATATGTAAAGATTGAATATCGTAATTTTTTCTAGAATGATTATTTAAAAATAAGGGTAAAAAGAGCAATTTTTAGTGAATGTAAAAATCCAGTGAATCCATATTAAAATTTAATAATTATTTACTTAAATTTTGTTGAACAAAAAATAATATTTTTGTAATTAATGCTGCTACTAAATAAATCATCAGTTAAGTGATGTTAGTGGTAAATTATTTCTTTCTAGTTCCGAGGTCATCTGTAGAATTAATTACTCACATGAGTCTCTAAAGATGTATTAATAATAAACTCATTATCAACACGAATCATTTTTCGTTTTCACTGCTGCTGATTCTCAGTAACTATAGACGGATTTATATTTCTCTGTCAGACGTAGTTATGTGATTAAGTTAAAGAGTTTTTTTCTCTTTATTACTTAAAACACCCTTTTTAAATCTTAAAATTTAAAATATTTCCTGCAGTTATATGAGTAATAATTTGTCTTTACCACAAATAATAATTATCATTTATTTTCACTGCTGTTGGTTCTTATTCAATATTAATAGAGTGGTTTATGTTTATGTTCTAGACTTTGTTTTGTGATTTAGTTACAAAAAACTCTTGATTGTCACCACTTATTTTTTAAAATGTTCTTATTTCTCAACGCTTGAAATATTTCATGAAACTATATTGATAATAATCTGCCTTTTACAAAATAAATAGTAAGATTTTGTATAAGATGAATAATAGTAAGATTTTCCTCTATTGTTGCTTGGTATTTGGTGCTTACAGAGTGATTTATATACATCCTGAAATTTATAATTTAGTTACAAAAAAGAAATTATCTTTACTTATTTTCTTAATCTGTATAAGTGTGATACCATTTAATTTGTGACATTTATTTTGCAGAAACAATCCGTCGGTGGTGTGTGCCAACAATGTGGTGGATACAGATATCTTTTGTGTCCTGTTTGTGGAGGAAGTAAAAAGTCAGTCACTCACAGACATCACTTTTCGGAGGACCTGGTAGCGTTACGTTGTGTAACATGCGATGAAAGTGGCCTGATACGTTGCCAACAATGTATCACTGGAGAAGTGTGAATATCGTTAGTTCCTTGCTTATTGAGTGGAACACAACCAAATACTTTCAAGTCAAATTATAAAAATCAAACCTCTAGTAATGTCCCGTGAATGAAATTATAGGCCTGACTCAACACTAACCAGCTCAATTTTATTCTCTTCACATTTTAATAGCTAGAGGTTTAAGTGAATAACTAATCCATATGAATATGTGTGACCTTGGTTTTGCTTAGTTGTGTGAAACTAAGTTATACTAATTCTTAAAGAATTAGTTTATTATAACCAATTTTCACAGATCCACGGATGTGCTTATATTTATAAATTTGCACTTTCGAATCATGTACTAAATCTTGTCGATCCTGTCAACATGTTGTCATATTCATGATCATGTATGATAGTGTAATTTCTTTTCATTAAAAGCGTATTTTTTGGAATGAGATAAATATGCATGCAAGGATCAAGTGGACATTTCCTTAATTTATAATCTAAAGTAGACATTCAATTGTCTGTAAGTTATCAAGACGAAAGAAAGTTTAATAAGCATTTAAATTCAAGAGTACGAGGTAAAATACAAAGTTATTGTTTCTGTTAGTTGATGAAACATGAATAATATCCCGGCCAATTTTAACAATGTAAGCAATTGCTTCTTCCAAAAGCATATAACCCATTTTGAATATATTTTTGCTCGAATTTAATCAAGGTTCTTGAAATCTTGCAAAAAAGAGCTTATTTCTTTATTCAATAAGTTGTGTGTAGAATTTAGACTACACGGAAGAAATAAATTACCATGAAAAATATCATAATCTCCCACTTCATTGATAATAATGGGAGAGAAAGGTCAGTTTCTTTTGTTACTCATGCTGCTATACGGGTTAATTTACGAAATAAAATCACATCATTTAGTGCAAAATATGTTAGAACAATGATGCTCATTTCATATGAATGTACTTCCAATATAATCCTTACGGTACATATTTAATTTCTATAACTTCCAATTTGAATTGTTTTTAGAATTTAAATAGTGACTACCGAAAGAAAATAATATTTTTTTTGTAATAGAATTTTTAGAAATAAATTTGTAACAATTAACAATACATTGTGCAAATGATATGTTAAAACATGTGATGAGACGTGCAATACGGAAAAATGACTTTTATATTAGTTTGAAACAGATAAGGGTCCATAAAATTTATCTTAAGAACAAAGATAATTAAATTATTTTTGTATAAAAAAACTTATCAAATTGGTTTATCTATTGCGATATGTACGTATAGTAATTTTATTGGCGTATATATAATATAATTTAAATATATGTATAAAAAATACTATAAAAACAAGCCCCATCATATCATTGTAATTATTGTATATAAATAACTGTCAATCATATTTTCACCATTTGCAATCAGTTTATATAAAATATATTTTTTAGATAATTAATAAACTTGTTGTTTTGAAAATAATTGTTATAAAATTTTTGCAGTACAGAAATTAATTACAGCATTTATTAATGGTAGAATTTAATACATGAAAATGAGTGGATTTTTCAGTTATCAACTGCATGATTTATTGTGTTGTAATTCCTGCCATTTGGCTGCTTCGTTAATAAATACTCTTTTTCAATATATATTGTGTGTACGTATTTATTGAATATGGATATCTAAGCTTTCCATACGAATCAAAATTTTATTTCAATGTATTGTTTCCTTTCTATTAAATATAACTTTTAAAATTATTTCTATTAATTAATTCATTGCTTCAATATAAAATAATATATTCTTATAAAAAATATTATAAAAATTGACATATTTTTATGTAAAATACAATATTCCTTGATTATGAAAAGTTACTTAAAACTGAAATATCATTTATAGAAAAATTACTTAGTTAATGTTACCGTTCATATATATATATATATATATATATGTGTGTGTGTGTGTGTGTGTGTGTATGTGTGTGTGTGTGTGTGTGTGTGTGTGTGTGTGTGTGTGTGTGTGTGTGTGTGTGTGTGTGTGTATGTGTGTGTGTGTGTGTGTATGTGTTTTATTCCGTTGGCCATTTCTGCGAAAAAAAAACCTATGCCGCCAAATGTTGAAATTTAGCGCGTTAATGCTACAACTAAAGCCTGCAGCGCCAGAGATAGTTTCACCAGATCACGTTTTGTATTTTTTTATTTTTAGAACATAGAAGTTTTAATATTTTTGCAATCGTACGGATGAAAAAATTGGAATGTGAATTAAAAATAAAGCTTTAATCTATTTGTTTCAATGTAGCTATAAATTCCCTGCTCTGTTTTATCTCACATATTTTTAAAATATGATAAGAATTTGACGACTTATTTTTTATTTATTTTTTGTGAAAATTGTGGATTGTATGATACGTGAGTATCAATAATATTAACACCTCAAATTTCTTATGATTTAATTATTTAAATTATTTCCTAAATAAACTCTGTGAGATAGGAAATTTATTGAGTAAATAATTCATATCAGTGGGAATTAAATTCTTTAGAAGATTTCATAATATTTCTAGAAGACGGTAAAATTTAATGTACTTATTAATTTTAAATAAAAATATTTCGGATTTATATATAAATTTTAAATATTAAACAATAAAAAATTAAAATATTTATTTCCAAAATTAAAATGCTTTCGAAAAATTTAAATTTTTGTATAAATATTTCGAAAAAAAGCACCAAATCATTTTAACTCAAATTTCATCTCAAACTTTTAATTGCCCTAGTGTATAATACAGAGCAAAAATATCTCGAATGATGGTTTCATAGAATTGTTTAATGAAATTTACTGATATTGAGCTAAATTTAAAATTAGTTTCTAATAAAAATGTTTCAAATAAAATCAGAGCTCAAAATATGTCAATTAGAATTAAATTTCGGAGATTTAACTTTACAAAAATTTACATATTTATTTTTGAAATTAAAAGAAAGTAAAAAAGTTAGATTGTTCAACAAATATTTATAAATAGTTGTTCACATCTCGCAAAGATATCGAAAATAAATTATCTGTGTCACATAAAGAACTTTAATGTCTACAATAATATTCATGAAATGCATTATAGAACTCCTATTTTTAAATTACATTACATAATTTCTATATATTTTTACATTTCAAGAATGAAAAGGATCAATTCAGCACATAGAAAGAATAAATAATTTATTAAAGCCAATGCTTGCGTAAAATTATTAATAAAATTGTATCGAATTATTCTAAACAGTATATTAATATTAAAAATTAAATTAACTATCTTCAATCACATCCTTTTAAATAATTGTTACTTATACATTAAAGATTCCTGATAATTATACAATTAGTTATTAGAAATGGTCCCTGATAAATCCCAATCCTTTTCAAACAATTTTCAGATGATACCGAAAAATGTACCACATCTTTGTTTTCACGCTGGGATTTGAACTTTGGCTAACCTAATCTTTTACATTGTAAGGACAGGTTTTTTTCTTAATTAAGAAAGCAACTAGCTTGTGTTCATCGTGAATGTCCGACTTGTATTGTAATGAAAATACTGAATAATGTATAAGCAGTAAACTAATTACACTAATATTACGTTGTGTATAAAAATATATAATCTATATACAATAAAATATTTTTGATAAAGTGCAACCAAATTATAAAAATTATAACAAAAAGTTTTCTTTACACTTTACTATATAATTAATACAAAATTTAACACAATATATACATTAACACAAAATTTTGTTATTTTTTTTAAAAAAAAGCGGAAGATACTGATGTAAAAATTTGTATATCCTTCGCAAAATTACATGAAAAATAAATTAATCACTGCTGTTAAATTTGAAGAGCTTAAATAATATTTTTGCTTGAAAATATTAGTTAATTACATTTTTGATAAAATATTTCTTATAAAGAATAATTATTTTTAAAATTAAATAAAAAATTAGTGAGAAAACTAAATTAATAAATTGCTCAGGCAAATTGTGAAATAACTAGCATTTTTAGACAAGAATGAATTTTTTTATTTTTTACTTATGAAATGAACATCATGGAGATAAGAAAAGGAGGAAAACATATCACTTTTTTAATATATATATTTTCTATTACGCTTAACTAAAATTCAAATACTCTAGTTTTTCATTAAAAAATATGTAAGTCGAACACTTATTAGAAGTTTTTAATGCAATATAAAAGAGCATTAATAATTTAGTTTATTTTTCAAAGAAGTCGTGAACACTGACACAAATCAGATATTGAATTTGAATGCATCAGCTGTCTGATTCGATTGATAAAATAAATAAATTGTATTCAAATTCTGGTGCTCTATCTTTGCAAACTTTAAAAATTTTATTATAAAACGGCACAAATGATTAAGAACGTACAATTTAAGATATAATTAACAGTTATTATAATTTTATTATAATATATTATATAATTATTATAATATATAATATAACTTTATTATAATATTTAACAAAGTACATATAATATCATGTACAGGACAATAATACTTTATACTTCTTACATAAATAATCTAACGTAATTTTGTGTGCTGTATCTGAATAATTTTAAGAAGTTTCTAACAGCACAAAATAGCAAATTATTTTTTTATGTCTATAAAATTATTAATATTTCATTCTCCTTCATGCAATTTAACTTGGGAAAAGCATATCATCACGAGGATACTATATCAATGGTCACAATATGTGTGCATATAAACTTCTTTTTATCATATCCAAACAAATAGAAAACTAAGAAATAAACGTCTACAATGTATGTGCTTTATTGACAGTCAAAATTGAGGAAAAGCGAAGAAACAGTATAAAAAGGTTACCCTAGACCTAGAAAAACGTCGTAATCAGAAATAAAAGAGATAAGAAAAGTGATACGTTTGTATTGGACATGGAAAAAAATTATTTTATCTAGAGCAATATTACACAACGAAGAATTACGGAATTTTATCAGATGAAATATTCAATTCTCTTCCTTTTTCAAAAAGATTAAAGATTAAATTATAAATTCAAAAAATAGCATTAAGCAAATAAATCAATTCCCTGTGATAATTCAACAATAAAGCAAAAAATTAATAAGCAAAGTGTAAAAAAAACTGTTATGTTTTGGCAATTTAAATTTTCAAAATATAATAGTTTATAAAAATTTATAAATGAATCACTAAAAATGTTTATATAAGTATCTTTTAGAAACATACATTCTGTAGGACGCGTTTGCAATTTTGAAACAGAAACACTATATTTTGAGCCTCATAGAAAATAGCATTAAACTATTTCTAATTTATAATTTACTCCATTGATGATTTGTAAGTTATTTTAATATTGTATACATAATACAAGAGTATTAAGTGATTTTAAACTCTAAAGTAATATATATATATATATATATATATATATATATATATATATATATATATATATATATATATATATATATACAAAATGTTTAACGGGAAATCTTATTTATAGTTTAGTAAGTGTATCTAGACTTTAGCAAAGATCTTGTAAAATGTTAAAATGTGTGATACTAAGAAATGAAACTGTGTATGGGATTCAATCGTTCAAGGTATCCTTATGAGAACATTATTTTAAACTTATATTCCAAAAAAAAATACTTCTTAATATTACAATACTACTATCAAAGCATACAGTGAAAAATAAGATACTGCGTTTACTTGTTGGTACACAATTTTTTTCATTAAATATAATTAAGTACCCTTATATAACTGCACTGCTATTTTGATTAACAATTTTTCAATATAATTAATTATGTAGCATTCTTTCTAAACAAGTATGAATTAAATTCATTAATTTATTCTCATTTATCTTTAAAATTATTTCTCATAACTGTGAGATTAAAGTTTCTTATATTGAAGCTCAATATTTCTTATTATAAATAAATTATAAATTACGAATACAGCAGAGTCCCAAAAACTCGGCACTCGATAACCCTGCAGTCTGGATAACTCAGTCACAACCTAGCAGGGTGAAAAAAATCGAAAAAAGAGACGGATGGAAATGAAGTTATGGTGTGTTAAAGAATGTATACAGAAACATTGAAAAAAAGAGAAGTATGAAGAAAAATGTCTTTAAGAAGATAAATGAAGGGCTTTACATTTTGTTTCGCCAAACAAGAGAGAAATGTACAACGATTAGTGGACCAATTTCACAGGTTTATGAAATTTTATGAATAATTCAAAGACAACGATCCTAAATTTGTCACAAACAATAAATTATAAATTACGAATCTTGATCACTGAAAGAAACGCTATGAAAGGAAGAACTCATTATTTGTGGGGAAAAACTATCCGGATTTATAGAGTGTCGTGTCTCAGCTTGAGGAATACTTTCAAAATATTTTAAGAAGTTGAAGGTTTGATTGTATAGCAATTCTACAATTGTGATGATCAGAGTTAAACTACAGTCGCGAAAAATCTTGTTTTCAAGAAAGAGCCGTCTGCCATAGATTTTAAAAGGAGAGGGTAACAATGATAGTATGCAGTGATGCAACAGATGAAAGCAAATTGAAACTTTATCTCATAGTAAAATCTAAGAAACTATGTGCATTCAAATACATTGAAATGGATAAACATTCATTTTGGTACTGAAACCACTCACGCACTTGAATGAGTTGTGTAATTTTCAAAGAATGGTTCCATGTAGTATATGTTCCATAGGTTGAGCAGTTACTAAAATCTGTCAAAGAAGACTATTCAGGTTTTGGACAACGCTTCTTCGCAACCAAACGTTCAAAAGTTAAAATGGCTACATTCAAGCAATATTTCTACCACCCACTGTCACAGTTTTATTCCACCCAATGGATTAAGCAGTTTTAGTTGGTCTCAAGAGAAGATATAAAGGCAGGCTGTTATCCTCATATCTTTCTACAGACGATGATGTTTAATGCCTTATCCAGTATTTAAAGAAAATTAACTTATTGGATGATGGCGGACAATTGGAATGAATTAGAGTCATCAACACAAGTGCGTTCCTTGCCCTTGATCACGATGTAAATGATTTTGTTCAACATGAACATCTAGAAAATGTAAATTTGCTCGACCTCATGAAAAGTTCTCGCATGTGAAGAAGCCGAGGAAAATTACATTGAAAATTGGTTCTAGAATGTTTCCGAGCAAGACATGTCTGATGCAGAAACTATTGCTGCTATTGCAATGAATGAAAGAATCATAAAACGAAGACATTGGCGATTTCATGAAACAAGCTCCTAAAATATAACATAGTGAGGAACTATAAGATGTCAAAACCAGCCTTCACTATTTTGAATCAGAGACATTGTCAATGGACGCTCCTTCATATGCACTTCTGAAGACAATCGGGCATTACGCATATCTTTACAGAAAGTAGCCAGATTTTGCTAAGTCAGCTAGTTAATTTCCATCATAGACAACTTCATGCCATCATAAATATTTTTTGACGTCTGTGTTATCAGGTAAATTATTGTATTCTATGAATTCATTTTCATGCAGTAAAAATTGTATATATTCATACGGTACGCTTAAGAATATATATATACTATATATGTATATGTATACATACACACACAAATATGTATATATACACGCATATGAAATTCACAGTATGTTTAAAACTAAAGAAATTCCTATCGCTTAATATCATTATTTATGTTTAATTGAATTATTCAATATGTTGACGATAAAAAATATATTAGAAATAAATTATAAGTTGTACTTTTCCACTTCAATTCATTTTTAATGATTTGTGTTAAATGAAAAATACATGTGAATTCAGAAAAACATTTGACTACTTCTGATCTAGAATATACTATTCAAGAAATATACATTTATACTAAGTAAACATGCATATCAAAATGGCATAGAATATTTTACAACTAAGTAACTTGCAATTTCTCCTTCTTTAGAAGAATACTTTTACTTAAAAATACTTTAATATTTAATGAAATAATACTTTTGTTTACTAATGAAGAATGTCCCGAATTTCATTCTTCTTATAAAATACCATTAAATATTTCACTGCTTAAAAAATTGGAGTTACCAATTTAATAATTTTTAATATTCATTTTATTTTTCATGTACATTTTACTTCCAATCGTAAAAACCATAGAAAATAAGAAAGAAAACAAATATCGCCCATTATTGATTAAGTTTATCGATTTTTAGCAGAAGGAATTTTTACTCATTATGTTTTGATTTTTGCATTATTATAAGATCCTCTAGAGAGAGAGAAGGAAGGAAAAACAATATATATAAGGATCTTAATTTGAAATCGTATAATCTTCAGTTATTCAGCAGCATTTATGTAAGAAAATCTAAACTTATTTTTGCACTATTCTAATTTTTATGCACAATTTTACTTAATAAAATTTATATATATATTTATAATATATATATATATATATATATATATATATATATATATATATATATATATATATATATATATAAGTCCTTATATATAAAAGAAATGTGCATTTGTTTTTTTACTGCTATGAAAACGAAGGGAATGCCCTTTATTTAAGGTTTCACATTTTTTGAGTGTAAGTTGCATAAATGAATTAAAAAAAGGCGCAACATTTTTAGAAGTGACTTCATTTCATTCAAGAGGTACTAGATCATACTTAGTTTAAGAAATAAAAATAATAAATAAAGAGAAATTACCTAAATCTGAATATTAGAATTTCATAAGCTTTCTAAGCTATTTTCTTCTTGGTATATTTAAACATTACAACAATACGTTTTATGCATATACATTTGCATGTGTGTGTGTTATATTGTTATTATGTAAATGTGTGTATATGTATATATATATATATATATATATATATATATATATATATATATATATATATATATATATATATATATATATATATATATCTATTAACAATTAGATATGGCCTCTATTTGGCTAAGAGGTAACATTTATAAGATTATTATTTTTAAAGCATCAGTAATGACAGAATAATACTAACAACATTTTGCACTTTATATATAAATAAAACTTTATAATAATAATTTATGTATTTTTATCATATATATACATTTATAAATCACGCATTATTAGTATGTAAAACTATTAAATAATAATTTCTAAAATAATACAATTAAAAAAATACTATCTGACATATCACATTAAATGCGCACACACACAATATTCCTTATTATTATTTATAAATATTTCAGTATATAGTAAACATCTATATATATTTTTGTTTCACTGCAGCTTTTAACTCAAACATATTTTGAGCATTAATTATAAATAATTAATCATTTCAATATTAACTTGGCATATTGAGGAAAATCTACTGCAAAATATTTTGCCTGATGAAACAGCGTACATCAAAAAATCGTCTCTTCAGTTGACAATCATGAAAATTTGAAATGATAAAAAATCCTGAATGAAACTTGCCAAAAATTTTCCAGCAGTTTTCCAGTCAAAAGATGATTGAATACTTCAGAGTAAATGTTCTTACAAAACTTATTATTTGTTTATTTCATCAGGAGCCGATTCAGGTACGTGTTGTCATATCCTCCAGCTAGACAACTATTGGCATAGTTTTTATTTTTTGAAGTGATCTAGTAACTAGTTTTTACTTCGAAAAGCCTCCAGGTAAGTTCAGAGATAATTCCTAAAGGTAGCCGCAACTGAGGCATTGTCAACAAAGCTGGTCAACGGGGAAAGCAATTAATCTAACAATTCTTCAATCGATTTATGAGTGTAGGTAGAGAGATTTAATTATGTAACAAGTTACAGAATTTCAATCAATCTGTACATATAAATATATTTTTCTACCTATTTATTTTTCCTACTAAGATACTATAAAAGACAAATTTCATGTTCATTTAAATTATAGTACTTGATATATATTTATACATTGAAGAAAATCGGACACATTTTGACAAAATATGTGTCTTTTTTCCATCATTCGAGTACATTTGACGCAGTTATAAAAATAATTTAAACAAATAGATTTTTCATTATTTATATAATACCTCAACTAATAAAAATGATATTATTTTATTGCATTTTTTCAAACTAAAATTTTACTAAAATAATAAAATATTATTTTAATACATATTCAGAAACCGAACATATTACACATTAATTGTTAGCTCGTGGTTTCACAATCCACCCATTATACATATTGCTTCAATTTTCGACATCCCTTCGTTTTTGAAATACATGAACGATTAATTTCTTAAATAGCTCTTGAACCTTAATTTTTGATAAAGTAATATAATTCTTTGTATATTGCAAGATCTAACTTCCAGGTTTATAGTGCATTAGATGCCTTAAGGGCATTTAATTTAATGCCATGAGACAGGAACCACTCTTACATTTTGAGAAGGTGTTAAATGTATGTACTTTGAAATGTAAACAAATGACTTAATCCATGTTACAACGCCAGAATCACAAAATACTATTGTTTGAACTATTTGACTTTGAAACTGTGAATCCGATCTTAAGAATTTGGATCTCCGATATTAAGATCTTTGTGTTCTTACTTTGATAAGAAGAAGTACCAACAAATTCAAAGCACGACATGGTTGCGATTAATACCTTCAGAATATAAATACTAATAACAGTTCAGACGTTCTGTAATTATTTGCATCCTTTTTAAATTTGCATATGACTAAATTACATTTAATTTAAGTAGAAAAAAGTTAAATAATAAAGTTAGTAAAATATTCACAGATGAAAAATTATAAGAAATCGTCTTAAAATTCTAATTTTTCAATTCATATTTGTGACAGTTTGCTTTTAAACTTTATTATTATTAAAAACGAAATAGTTATTTTGAATCCTAAAACATAAAGAAATGATTTCTGAGGGATGTTCTATCATTGATTACAAGGGACTCTCCCAAATGACCAAACCCGCTTGAATTAGCCAATAAGTATTTAACATTCATATTTCATTGATTATACAATTCCTTCCTGATTAAGTGCAGTAAATAATTCACTATACATTAATATTTTCTATTAATAAAGTACTACTATATTATATAGTGCAAATATTGAATCTAAAAAAATATTTTGCAATTAGACAAACCCGAAAGAAAAATTGAAAAAGAAATATATAAAGAATTAGATGGAAAAAAAGTTAATATAAGTAGTGTGTTACACAAATTGTGCTCCTTAAAAGAAAATAGTCTTTATTCATATAAAAAAATACATATGAGTTTATATTTTTATTCTAAAGCAGATTAATTTTAATCTATGAAAAATAATTTAATGGAAAAAATTTTGAATTTATACTAATAAAAACTTGATGATGATTTGAACGGGTCACGCTTTTCTCACAGTATTACATAACATTGAATCAGTGCACGAGATTTATAAGCGGTAAAAATTTCTTTGTGAGGAAAAATTGAATGAAAATAAGCGAGTTGAAAAGAAATTTTGATTGACACTAATATTATCCAATCTCCTTGAAATTCTTTGGGCTGCTTTTTCACACCAAGGTCAGATTAAAATAAGAAATTATTTGAGTAGCTGGTGAAAGAGGATTCAAAGAAAAATCTCACTATCCGATTATAAAAACTGTTTCTAAGTTAAAATTGGGTGTTTATTTTGCTTCATTTTTAACCAACAAATATTTCAATCACTAAAAGTTTCGATGTTCTATACTTCAAAACATCTTCATATAAATGAATTGATTGACATTTTAACCGTTTATTCAACTCCTGAAGTTTGCAGACATTTTCAAATCTATTAAGTAAATTTATTTTCTAAAGCTTATTTATTTTATAAAAATAATATTGACTTTTTTTAATGTTTTAACATAATAAAAGTTCACAAAAGAGAAAATGCACATAATCTATTATTTTTAATTGTTTTTTCTTTTTGTCAGTACACAAATGATTTTCTAAATGCATAATTTAGGTTTGTTCCAGTACGTTTTATCATACTTGTCATTCAGTAGTTTCACGTGAAGCTGAAGTAAGTGATAGTTAGATTTTTAGATTTTATTATTATTTTTAGGTTTATATACATATACTTCATTAAGAAATCTTATAAGCATAAAACCTAATAAAAAATATATACAACTTAAAATTTGAATCATCATTTTAAGATGGAAAGGTCTTAATTAGTGATGAATAAATTAGGTTTTTGGTTGTATTTAGTAATAAAACTAAAATAGTTAAAACGGTTGAAATGGCATTGGCTGCTGATTGCCTGAGGATATTTATCAAGATAAAAGAGTCTGTCATAAATAAGGTTTAGGAAATAAAAAGGATAAGCACAATGTTATTCAATCCAGAATAGTTTCAACTGTTTATATAATATTTAAGGAGATTAAAGCAGAACAGCAACATATTGGAAATATGATCTTATGCTCATACATGATTTATAATGATAAAGTTTCAACAGCACTATATGTTTTTTTTCATTTTTTAACAACAAAAGCAGCAATTTTCTGGAAAAAAATAAAACTCTTTAATTTAAATTAATGTAAATAACTTTAATAATAAGTTGAAAAGAAACTGTAACTTGAAAATATAAGCTAAATGATACACACAATTTTAAAATATTATTTAAAATGATTTAAAATTATATTTCTTTGCTTATAAATTCTGTAAAGAGCTATGGAAAAAGAACATATATATATATATATATATATATATATATATATATATATATATATATATATATATATATATATATATATATATATATATATATATATATTAAAACTTTATTTAAAGTATCCATAACTATATGATTCAAACACGATGTAGAAAATTATAATGATGTATAATATATAATAATATGAACAATTGCAGTAAATAGCTTAGACGAAAATTAATGATATCTGTTTTGTTTATCATTTTTGGTATTACTACAAACTATTTTTATATCATTTAGTCACTGTATTGATAATCAGAGAAACGCTTAGATATTTAGAATAGAATATTTAATAAAGATTGCTTTCTATCCTTATGCAAGAAAGTACATACATTTACAAAACGTTAAATTTTTAATGCATCATCATTAATATTGAGTTCTAAATTAAATACCGTAACACTGTACATAATGACTATTTTGAATATCATATTCTGCATCATTTTTGAAGTATAGTTACGGATACTTTAAATAAAGTTTAAAACATATTCTCATTTTTATGTTTATTCATACCCAAAGCTCATTAAGGCTTTTAAAACCTAAATAATACAATTTTAAATCATTGCAAGCGATCTTGAAAATACATTTTAAATAAAAGGAAACTTTCTTGCTCTTATTTCATTTGAAACAGTACAGAGAAGTTTCTGATATAGATAGGCCTTACACTCTGATACATAATGTTTTTTTTTTATTTTATTTTATTTTTTAATGAATATCGTTTTTAAATAAACATTATTGAGTTTAAAATTCCAAAAAATAAAATGTTTTCTTATTACATTATAATCGATTTATATTACATTTGTTTTTTACTCTTCTTCATTTATTTTACAGTTAGAAATTGTTTAATATTAATGTTTTATTTTCCATTTAAAGCACAGCAATCGTCTTGTGAATTATTATTCATTCTATACAGTTCTATATTCTCTATCTCTACAGTAATTTAATTTCCATTTAAATAATTTCAGTTTAAGACCTTTTTCAGAAGTTTTATTTTATAAATTTTCCCTTCATTTTTCATTCTTCTATTGCTCAACAACTCTGATTTACTGAATGTGCAATTTGAAGTATTTCTTTTGAATAATAAGCCTTTGTACTTTGTTATAAGCATTTGTAAAACTGTTGATATACGTCAAATTCTCTTTGTGTTAAATATGTCTGATTGCAACATAAATTTATTATTTTCCTTGGAGATTTTATTTTCGCCTCTTTATTCAATCAAATGCCTCTAGTTATGCATCATATTCTTCTAATAGTTACTTTATCATAACACATATATGTTTGAAAAATCTTCCATTTCTTCAAAATCCCACGATGTCAAGGTAATTAATGACTTAAAATGAAATAATGATAGTTAAGGCCAAATCCACTGGTATTTTCCTCTTTCCAATACATAAAAAGGAATAATTTTATAAAATAAGAAGAAAATTTGATAATAAATTACCCCAAATAAACACTTTATAGAGTTATTTCTCAAATTCAAAATATAATCACAAATTATGTAATATAAATGGGAAGGTAGTTAGAAATTTTACCAGTTATTTATGTACATCATTGACATTCAAAACGTTAGATAGGAGGCTGAACCGCTAGTTAAAACAGTTATACATGGGTAATCTCATCTCTAGATCAATGAAGTTAAAAAGAAATGTATAGCAATGCACTCAGAGCTTAGGAGTTTCAAACTAAAATTGAAATTTCTATAATACATTTGAAAACAATTTTTATCACGAAAGTTAAATTTTTAACTTTACGGAAGAAAAAATGTTCTTTTGGTGCGTCTCTTTTTAAAAAAATTTGTGATTGGCAAAGTAAGATTAATCTAATTTGATGATCATATTATTAGACAAAATATTTTTGCCTTCTATAAATCGTCCACAAATTAATTTCGAAGTCATACCAGTAATTCGATGATACTTCGAAATTATTTTAAAGCTCTTTGAAGCATCTTCTCAAACACTTCTTCAATTACAATCAAAAAATCAAAACTGAATCTCGATTGCATTTTCTCAGATATTGAAAACCATTATGGTTGCAAAGTCATTCAACCTTATATTTCTCCATCAGAAATTGGTCTTTCATCAGAATTTTTTGTGCATAAAATCATCAAAGTCTCATCTACCGAAAAACTTATAGAAAATTAATTAGGCATTATGTTGGAAGCAGAAATAGTATGCTCCGATATTGATATAACTGGAATCCTGCATTTTGCAACGATATTTTCAATGCGGGTCGGACTCTGAAATTTTCACGCGTTGACTCAAAAGATACCAAAGTCATTGTCATGAAAGAAAAATTCTTCGTAAAGAAAAAAAAGCAAAAGTCCATGACATTGCTTCCTATTTGATCAAACTTGGTTCAATCAAAAGACTCCTTATCCTTTCTAAAAACATTTGTATGAAAGAAATTTAAGATTTTGTTATTCACACATTATTTTTTACTATATTATTCTCTTTTAAAACATTTAATTTTTTTCATTTTTTGTGGTGCACAGGATATATGTTATTCTTACCTACAATTCTTACCTCTGTAAATACAATCATCTCGCTCATATGTCTTCTCCTCAATACATAGAAGCTTGTCCCTGAGTACAAATGAATTTATAAAATATTTCTTGCTTGTGCGTTTAGCCAAGTTACTATTAAATAAATACCAAAAAAAGACATCATGTATACATTATAATTATTTATAAGTTTCAACAGGACAAAACTTTGAGGGCATTTATTAGAAAATTCTTTGGATATAATCTTCGCCATTAGTCTCTAATGTGGATTAGTTATTTTACAGCCTGCTATCAATTGTAATGCATGGTTTATCGCGCCAATCATTGTAAAATCTCAGTTCCCTTATTAGTAGATACTCCATGCCGACATTATTTGCACTAATATTCAGATATGCAAATAGGGACCAATTTATTAGGACAATAAGAGACCTTATAATAAAATACCTTTGAGTATTAAGTATATAGCAGACTTGTCAACTTGATGCTTCATTATCCGAGCTACTACTTAGATCATTTCACTTCACGAACTTTTGCAGTTTATTTTTGTGTTTAATGTGTTATCCGCGAGATCAATTCATGATGCTATAGCCTCAAAGCTAATCATAATGGGAATTAAAAAGCCATTTCAGAGAGTAGTGGTTATCCATGATAACAATGGGGAAATATGAGAAATTTTTCTCCATGAAAGCACTATTAATTTAAATTCTTGCTAAGCAAGAAAAATGAATGATTAGCATGTTGGACTTCGGTACAATAGCTCTTGGGTAGGATTCCCACCGCAAACGTGAATGTTCGCAGTAGTTAGGGGTTGTATCTTGAACTGTAGGTCTTCTAATGTTAGTTGCAGAGTTCAAAAAGTAACTACAGACAAACAAATCAAGCATTTTACACAAGGAAGTTATAACTACTAAAAAAAAGAAATTCCATGATTCAATGACCAAATAAAGCATAAAATTTTCAAATCCTCATGGTTATTTTTTACCAAAATTTTGTAAAACTTAGATTTTGCTATAAATAAAAAAGAGATAACGTGTTTAAAGCAAAATTTTATTATTAAAAATTTCTATAAAAGCATTAATTTCAAAAAACAGTTGTAAATATTTTTTGTTAGATTCCCGCAAATCTTATTTTGAAAGAAATTTAAGCATCGAGAAACTGAAGAAGTTAGGTACAAAAATTAGTAGTAATACAATAAACATTAACTAAACCTTTTTTTAAAGGTTTACGCTACGTATGAAAAATGCTGCAACAAAATAATACCTGAAGTTTATATTCTCTACGTACTGTATAAAGGCAAACAAAAAACATGCTCATACAAAAATTTAGCAAATTACACAATAAATTAATATTTTGAAATTAGTTTTTGAATCCTCAAACCGAGTTTAAGAATTAATATTAATGTTGCTAAAATTATTTCATTTAAATACAACTGCAAATGATTTAATTATTAAAAATTAATTAATATATTCCTTATAATTTTTGATTCTTTATCTATACTTCATTAAGTTTTAATCAATAGTTAATAAAAATCCTATATTTTAAAATTTAGTCTCATTTAAAATTTATATATTTTGAAATGGCATTGGGGACAGCACGTTTTGCTTTCCAATCAGTCTACGTTCAAATCTGAAAGGAAAGATAAAAAAAAAAAAAGTTCAGCATTACTCTTCAGCAGGACATCAGATAAAAACTTATTTCTTTAGACCAATTGACTCTCATGTAAATTTAACGCAAAATAGCATTAAAAAATAACATTTTTGTCTGCTCAAATTATATACATTAAATTGAATCCCTTTTTATATTGCGTAACTTTCAACTCCTAAGACACAGCATAGCACTACTACTTACTTTCAAACGATCGAAAAAACGCATCTCAGATGACTTATTAAGACTATGAAGCAAACGAACTGAACAGAACTTAATTTTTATGACTCAGATAAAAAATATATAAATGCGACATTTTTTTATTCTTCATCTAAGCTTTGTGTATTCGAATTCCTTTTAATGAATAAAAATATCCTTGAATTTTAAATAAGTAGTTTTCTTAAAATAAAATTATTAGAATTCTCCAATTTGAAAATCAGCAGCTATGTGACGTCGAATATCTATTCTGAATGCTCAACTGTATTAAACGCGTCTCTGCAAGCTTTTTATTTATTCATGTAACGTCGTCACACTTTATCACAAAGAATCTTCTTCCAGGTTCACTGTACAAAAGTAAGATATTCTCTTGGAGGCAATTCCTATCACATTTCACTGTAAGGTCTGGCTAGAATACTAAAATTTTCTGCTGTGAAGTAATTCCTTAACAGTGTTATCCTACGCACTAATCTTTAGCAGTACGGTCTGTCAGTATACAGTAAGAAATCTACTAAATGGTCTGTAACATGGATGATCTGATTTCAGGACATAAAATCATTAAATCCTAGATACCATCTTCGAGTGTAAAATTATTACAACTTAACTGTATTTTAAGATATAAGGTCATTAAATTTAAAAAAAAAATTCTAAACACGCTAATATATAAAACAAAAATTAAGACTAGAAAATTTCCTGAAATTTTGTTGAAAAGTTTACACATATAACAGAATTCTACCAAAACCCGAATGGCAAATTCCCTTTGTACTTTTCAATTATTTATTAAACTTAGCTATTGCTTACCAGGTTGCAATCTGAAAGTATCGTGCAGAGAAAGCAATCAAAATTGTATATAGTTTTCAAAATTATTAAAGAATGATATATATATATATATATATATATATATATATATATATATATATATATATATATATATATATATATATATATATATATATGATGCAGTTATCAAGGTAAACAAACATATACTCACAACATCCCCTTTCAGTTGAGTAATTTAGACACTTAAACTATTTTCGCAACTCACCTTTTACAATTATTGAAAAATATTTCCAAATCATTTGCTCTTCGCAATTTGATTAAAAGATGTATGACCTGAGTTCGTATTAAATATTCATATAAATAATTCATTTTAGAAAAAATTAATATTTTATTTTTTCCAAAATAAAGACCGACAACTTTTACAATTATGAGTTCAAGCAAAATATGATCATTTCAAATATGTATGTTCAGTTTTACTATAAATTTTTAAAATAAAATAACATTTTGTCTTATACAAATGTGTTAGATATTCAAGTATTATGAAATTCATAACCAAAAATGGAAGTCACTCTATTTTTATAATTCTTACTAATAAAGCTAAAGTCATATAAGTTTAATGTAATATTTTAAATATATTACTTTCTAGATATACATGTAATCATCATATCTAGTATTTTAGGTCGCCCAACTTGTCTAGTGGTCAGCGTGCCTGACTGCGGATAAGGAGGTCTTGGGTTCGAATCCCGGTTCGGGCATGGATGTATTTTCTCTCTTTATCCTGTGTTTGTATGAATGAGGTGTGAATGGTTGCCTACCCTATAAACGGGTCCCTATATCATGTGTGTAAAGCAAAGTCGTACTTTCACCTTCATGGTGCTCTGATTAAAAAGCGAAAGACGCTCCTAATTGACTTAAATTCGCATAGCCAAGGCATAGCGAGCTTGGCTTGTCCAAGTGTCATTAGTAACAACAACAGTATTTTAGTCATTTGAGGATAAAAAATATGTTTGGAATTTTTGAGGAAATATATACATAATCAATATTACATTCTTCTGCAAATAAAATTTTAATATATAATTTTTCTAAAAATTCTCCACTAAACTTGAAAATGATATATGCAGCTGATGTTCACGGATACATATTTATTAACAATTGTGCCCTGGGTGGGACTTGAATGAACATCTACATCATCATCTACATTTCTTAAAACAAGTGCACATTGTAGATAAAGCTACATAAGAACATTAAGATAGAACACTTGAAAAGAGAAAACTAGATAAAAGTGGAATAATTTAAATACAAACAATTTGAAAAGAAATATTTTCGGCATAACTGTCAATACTATTAACATTTCTTGATTTAATTTCCTAAGCTATTTAAAAGTGAATTAACAAGATTAGAACTCTATTAAGCTTACTTTAATGACACGATCTCCTTAAAATTGTAAGCATTCGTTGACAATGACAGTCACATGAAATTCTAATTATATAACTTCTACAGTTTTTATGTATTTCAAAGGAACCTCCATATTTTTCTTTAGAACTTTTATGGTTTTTCTGTGAAATATTGTTCATAAAATTAATGTGCGTGATCAAATGTCAGTTTCTTACAATAGAAAATATATTACAAAATCCGAGTATTCCCCAAAAAATATAGTACCATAAAAAATTTAAAAGCACAAATTTTATTTTGTAAAATTCATTATAAAAATCTTACAATCCTTTTACAAAAAAATTTATTGAACAGATGCTTTGCAAAATAAGCATTTTAAGTACCCTGATAAACATACTAACTAGAACCCGTTTCCTGTGAAAATATAAACGGTTCATTCTTATTGGTTCATATATATATATATATATATATATATATATATATATATATATATATATATATATATATATATATATATATATATATATATATATATATATATATATATATATATATATTATATATTAAAATCTAGCCAATTTTGTATATTCATTTGAATACTCTTTTTATGATGTGTCCTTTAAAAATATGTCAGTTCTTACCACACATTCTAGTTCTATTCATATGAAAACAAATTGATTTTTTTACTAAACATTTGTTTTGAAAACTATCTCATATCGGTGTGAGCTATTTTACGAAACTATAATTCAACTGAAGGTAAATTTGCATTAAACAATGGGACTATAAAAACTGTCCAAGCTGCTTTATGGAACTGGTGATGACGGTACCACATTTGCATAGAACAATAAGAAAAAATTTGTTCTTACAAAATCTTCTTTCAAAAAATGTTGATAAGGCATTGTTTTTCATTTGTAAAATATTAATTGGAATTAACTCGTGTTCAATATTTCTCTTTGCATAAACACAGTAAAACGATGGATTTCGCATTGCATTAGGAAAGCCCATGCTGCGAATGACCGGCTATTAAAGGTGAAGATGACTTGAAAAATATTTTAGAACCATCTTTTTTCCATTCCATTTGTCAATGGAAAACTAATTTCGTATGTTTGCTGAATTTCTATTCATTAATTTTCTATATAATTAATGTGGTGTATTTAAATAAAAAACTAAAATTTTGAATACAAATTGAAATATTAATGAGCTTATAAAACTGAAAATTCAAACATTGTGAAAAAATCTCACATTATAGAATTTTAAATAACACATTGTTTTTTTTTTATCACTTTAGGAATGGAATATGTTATGCTGTAAATACAAACTAGTCCATTGTATTAGCCTCTTGATGGAACGCAATTATTAATTAAAAATAATTGAGACGTAATTCGATATTAATTAAGCCAATTCTAGGAAAAGGTATATCGTTTTATTGCAATTTTATTTTAAAGTCAGTGCAATTTCAAAGTGATATTAAGTAGAATGATAAAACTTTATAGAATATTTTTTCATTTTATTTTGTTATTAAAAAAGAGAGGGAAAAGAGACTTCAAAGAATACTTCATTAATCTTTCTGAAATATCGGGCATGAAAACATCTGGTTATCTCTTATTTCACTAACACCGCGGTTTCGAATGACACTTAAGAGCAGTAAAACTTTAGGAAGCTACTTTTTGATTTATATTTCTCTTCTCGCGTTCTTTGAAGTGCAAAAGAGCATTTATCATTCATTTAATTTCAAGAAGGCACTTGATTGATTGAAGAAACAGGAAGCGGAATGCGTTTCAAGAAAGGTATATCTTAAGTTAGTTTTATAAAAATAAGTGAAGTCAGTTTTTACTGTTAAATTTATTTGCATCAGAAATAAACTGAATATTTACAGTGTATGTGATTACAATAAACACCATCTCAAGTTTATGGAGAAAAATTTACATTGCAAATCATTCTGTAATAAAGAGATTTCAAATTTTTTAATTTTGAAATTTTTATAAAAATTGGTGGAGTTTTATTAATGTTCCTTGTGTGTCGGTTGAAAAATCTACTCACACATGCATTCTATAAAATAAATGTATTTAAAACCAGAGTAAAATAACAAAAAGATTTTTGCTTAAAATTGAATGCTTAGGATCATTTGTATTCTTATTTGACAACTGAATTTACAAAAGTTGAACTCAAATATAATTTTCTTTCCCAAAAAACCAGGCTATGATAGAAAGTAGAATAAATTTTAACCTCTAGAAATAAAATGCTCTTATATTAAAATATTTATCTTGATTTTTTTAAGACTTGAAAGACGTAATATATATATATATATATATATATATATATATATATATATATATATATATATATATATATATTATATATATATATATATATATTATATATATATATATTATATATATATATTATATATATATATATATATATATATATATATATATATATATATATATATTATATATATATATTATATATATATATTATATATATATATTATATATATATATATATATATATATATATATCACTCACTCTCTCACACACACATATGCATATCGATATATATCGCATTTATATAAATATCAGAAATCATTCATATTATCAAAGATAAGACACGATTTTCTCTCCAAGTTTATTATCAAGTGTAATAATTTATTACCTTAATGGTTGCCCAACAAGCTAATTAATCAACTACAATTAATTCTTGAATATATTTTCTCAACCAAGTAATCTCTTCCGCAACGATAAGACCAAAAGCAGAAAAAGCAGCACTCTCGAATGTCCAGCTAAGGACACCAGAGAATCGCTTTTATGCTTGACCATGGAAACGGAAAGTTGAGAATCTCTTTTACATCTTCACCCTGACCCCCGTGAAACTAAAAAATGATAAATTTTTGATGAGCAAGTTATGTTTGACTGACGAATCGTTCAAACTCGATATTTGCGAAAAGATGCTGCCAAACTAGCTTCAGCTTGTGAATGCCTTGACCTAAATCAACAGCCCCGCTTAACTGCATACTTCACAATCTTTACGAATTTTCTTTTTGAGAAAATCCCCTTTGAAAGGCTCGTATCATTGGAATGCTGACTAGTTTTTAAGGTTTCTCTCGATTCTTTTCCCATACCATGCCTGGAACTGGTTCTGGTTTCTACTTTTCGCCCAATACTCTCGAAATTTAGTATAACCCAAGCGTTAAAGCGCTTACGACAGTTTAACCTGTCACGCGTTTCCATTTTGCAACCTCATTTAAATGCAGTGAAGCATTAATAACTCTTGAGGTTGAGTAAGTTATATAAAAATGTAATATATATATTTATATATATATATATGAATACTTTTATAAGTGTACATTAAATATAACTAATTACTACACTTAGGCATTATTATAATTGATAGCATATAGCAGTTTAAATTGTCTTCATTATTTATCTTTTTATTTATTAAAAAAATTCCTCCTTTATTAATTATTTAAAATTTTACTAAACATTTTGATGCAATTTAATTAAATAATTAGTTTTTTTATATATCAGCAAACAATATAAAGTGTCTATTTATTAATGTAGTATGGGAATATTTGTATTTAAATTAAATTTGATTTTGCTTACGAACATTCATTTTCCTTACAAACGACTAAAGAAAACATTCACCTTTCTTACATATTAACTTATTCATTTTCTAACATATGAATACTCAACTCATTAAATAACTTAATATAACAGGAGAATTAACTATAATTTTAATTAACTAATTAACTGAGATCATTCAATTTGGCTTGTATTTTGTGTGTGTGTGTGTGTGTGTAATCCTAATCAAATGTATATAATATGCTAATCTAATATATAAATACACATACATATATAATTTACTTTTGCGTGTTATACCCATATTTTTATCAACTTACTTGAATAATTCAGTCCTAAATTAACACAAACACACCAAAATCATAAAATTTAAATTTCAAAATGCATTTGAATTTTTATAAATTAAATTTAATACATCTAAAAAGCTCGTGCTGCACACTTTGTTTAAGAAATTACAATCTTTTTAACCATATGTTATAAAATTATTTTAAATATAGTTTCAGCATAAAGTTAAATTAATTTTAAAGGCAAATAATATTGACAGTTTGTAGTGAAACTAATTTAGTTTGACTATTTTACTTTCCTTAAATAATTTAAGTTCCGAAATTAAATTATTTTAATAATAACATAATTTAAGTTCCGAAATTAAATTATTTTAATAATAACATACATTCAGTTCAATTTTATTTCATTTTAATTTATAAGTTCCGCAACATTATTTTAAAATTTAATTTTAATTCACAAGAAAGCTGTATCACACCAGATCACTGAAAGTTTTGATGATCCAAGGCGTCAATATATTTATTATTTTGTGTTTTACTAATATTCTAACAGGTTGTTGAGTATAAGACATCCTTAAAAGAAATGTAACTAATTATTTATTGTGTATAATGAGAAATACTCATCAATGAGGGTCAATCGACTAACTTCTTTGAAACACAAAGAATTAAACTGTTTTTTACTGTCCATGAATATGGACGCGCAGGTTATTCTTTATACAGAAATCCAGAAGACTTCACTTCCTGGATGGAAAAGAACATAACAATTTCCAATTTGTACTCCTCAAAGCAAGTAAATAAATTCTAAATTAACAATAGCTGATACGTCATTAAAATGCGTCAAGCAACCGTCTTTTATGCGAAGAAATGCGAAAACGCTCTGTTAAGTTCTCAGTGCCATTTCTTATTAATTCTTAAGGTCCATCCATCCTATGACTACAAAGTGTCTATCAATTTTTTGCAGCTAAGCAAATCATAGTCTTCAAATTTTTTTATGTATTCTTCTTTCGCTACTGTTATTTATTTTGTAAATGGGGGTGGGTGGTACAGTGTAAAGGATTTGCATATACTTTAAAAGTGGAAAACTATACGAGTAATTTATAATCTTATTTTATTTTTCCATTAAAACTGAATTGATTTTTTTTCTCAGAAAGATTAAAATTAATATGCATGAGATAATTTGAATAAATCTTTTTTATCTAGTCACCTACATATGAAAGCTTCTTAAATTTCATGCAAAATGCACATATAGGCTTTTTTCATTTTTCGCAAGTTTCGGTTATCAGAACAGAATAAATTAATTTTTATAGTATGTGGCTTTAATCAAATCATTAAAAATAATTATTCCAAATGTTAATACAAAATATGAATAGAATAATCTTGATAGTAATAACTCAGACTTTTTAATTTTTATGCGATAGTCAATGAAAGAAATAATTGCTGATAAGGTCATTGTAACTTAGTAATAAACATCAAGTTTGTGTGTGCATACATATATATATGGGGGCGATTGCAAACTATACTTGTAGGTTGTTTCCCTTCCACCAACAGAAATAAATTGAATTATAAGATTTTAAAAAATAATACATTAAGCTCAAGAAATGATTTCCCAGCATCTTTACTTAAATCAGAAAAAGTTTGATAAATGTAATTCTTTTGTGTTTTTTTTTTTTCTTCTTCAGTGCTTAAGGTTGGTATTATCTGGTAGATTGTTTTGATTTAGATTGTTCTGGAAGAGACTGAGCGTGTTTATCGTTGAAAATGTTTTTTAAGATTTAAAAAATCAACTCATTTCCCAAACTTCATCCTTTACTTTCTTTGAATAAACAAGTAATTTTACATATCATTTAACTTTTTGCCACCCAACTTGGCTAGTGGTCAGTGTGCCTGACTGCGGATAAGGAGGTCCTGGGTTCGAATCCCAGTTTGGGCATAGATGTACTTCTCTCTCTCTCTATCCTGTCTTTGTCCTTTCCTTGTATGAATGAGGTGTGAATGGTTGCCTACCCTGTAATCGCTTACCTATGGCATGTGTGTACTGAAGAAGTCGGACTCCACACCACATATGGTTCAGTTGGAAAAGTGGAGCAGCGCACCCCGTATCGCCAGCCTAGCTGGCACACGTCAACAACATTTAACTTTTTATATGAAATTTAAGTTGATATTCCAAAATATAATGCATATTTGGTTCTATGATCATAATGGACTTTTTAAAATTTGGAATTAAAATTAGAAATGGTTTATATTAGGATTTATAGTGATTAATGTATATAGCTTAAAGAAATCTATTCGTTTGAATTTTTGAAAAAAGTTGCTCAGAGAATCTGCAGTGTTGAGCTGCATGCCAGCGACATATTTTTAACAATGATTGAAGAAAATTTTATCCAAACAATACTGTTATTTATTCAGATTCTTGAATTTTTTTTTATTTGACGAGTCGGTCAACTACACTCATCTCCATAAATTAAGGTTAATTCAGAATCACACAGAAATTGAACTCTAAAATAAAAAATTCACATGTAGAATTATCACACACATCTTGAAGAATAATATACAAATTACAAGAAACCACTAGATGGTGCTGATGGTACATCACAATGACGAGAGTGTAAGAAATGGGTATATAAGGAATGGTTGCAAAGAAGTAAAATTGTTCACAAGCGTGTTTTAAAGGCCTTTTCAGTGCAATAACCGCATAGTTATGGCACAAAGGAGGCATTTAGATGATGTTTTATGTAATAGAATTTTCGGCTGTCTGGAATGTGGACGTACCCAGCTCGAAGTACCAGAGGAACTTGGAATCACCCAGAGTTTCATCTCCAGGCTTTAACAGCCGAATCGTTAGCGCTCTTGCCTTCGGTTCAACAGTTCGTGGGTTTGAATCCCACCTTGGGCATGGATGTTTGTAGTGGTTCGGAACGCACTTTAAACCGTAGGTCCCTTTCTAATTAGCCCTCGTGTGCAAAAAATGACCGTTGAGCGACAAACCAAACCAGGCCCTGACAACGGTTCCAAGATTATAGTAGACGTTACAGCACAAATCGCCCCCGTGTTACAAAGCCGAATGAGGACCGGAATTTGGCAGTTATTGCCAAAGGAAATTGAAGAAGCAGAGCATTAGACCTGTCTGTTCAGCTATCGGTACGACAGTTTCAAGGCAGACCGAGTACAGACGCTTAGAGCACATTGGTCAATATGCTTGTTGGCCTGTCTACAAGTGTTCCACTTACCGTAACTCACTGTCGCATGCGGTTAGCCTGGAGTAGAGTATTTATTGTGGACACAGCAACAGTGGTCTTGTGTGATGTTTTCCAACGAGTCCAGGTTTAGCTTTCAGTCTGATTCTCGCCGGACTTTCATATGGAGAGGGCCAGGTATCCGTTACCACTAAGAGAACACCATTGAATGACACCGTTACGGTGGTACAGGATTGCTCGTTTAAGGAGGAATTAATCTGAGTTGTAGAACTAACATGCATGTTTAGAATGTAACCATGTCAGGCCACATCTGTCGGGAAGCCATTCTGGAACAACATGTACGTTTGTTTCGATGCACCATGGGTGCAAAATTTTTGTTTATGGATGACAACGCCCGTCCTCACCACGCAGACATTGTAGACGAATACCTTCAATCGGAGGAAATTACCCGTATGTACTGGCCAACATACTCCCCTGACTTGAATCCAATAGAGCATGTGTGGGACATGCTTGGCCGACTAATTCCACAGCCAGTCAACCCCCCTCACACGTCTATTGGGACTTCGGTGAGCATTGCTTGATGTGTAAGTGGTGTAATATTCCCCAAGATCAGATCGATAATTTGATACTCAGCATGCCTAGGCGTTTTACGGCCTGTATTGCATCGTCTGGGGGGCATACTCTATGTATTAACCATCAAACCAACCAAGTTATATTGGTTTTTGTAAATAGGTTCTTTTTTGAAATTCGCAATTTTTATTAATTAGGCAAACATATAGCATCTTTTTTGCTCTCTATTTTTTGTTTCACAGACTTAAGTAAAATTAATGCGACATATTCGTTAAGTCTCTTTCTTTGCATTATCCTTAATTTATGAACACGAGTGCATTTTGTCATCTTGATTATTCAACTGTGGTTTAATCCAATTAAGTTAGTTGGATTAAACATCATTTCTTCCAAGAATTTTTTTCTTGAATTTAATAGATAATTTTTAAAATTGGTTATGAATTATATGTTGTTGAAAAGGATAAAATGTGTCGATACCAATAATTGATATACATATTATATTCAGCATCAATTGATATTGCGAATGCTTTGAGAAGCTTTCTATTAGTTTCAATAAACATCTTATTCAATTGACTTTTCCAGTCAAGTAAAATTCAGATTTTAATGGTAGTTATTAATAGTAGCTTCAATTTTATTCGATGGTAGCACTATCAAAATGCTGGTAGATCTCGATCAATTTGTTGTATGCACTTAAGATTCAAACAGAAAAATAGTTAATAAAAAGATATTCTTAACTGCTATTACCCAATGTTTAAATTTCGTCTTAGTACTTTAAATTTATACTATTTTAAGCATGTTAGAATAGTTATTTCAATATTTGTGTAGTATATTATTTTTCTAATTCGTGTAGATGCTCACTTTAAAAAAAATAGATCAAATTATAAGAATCAAAATTAAGTTTCTATATACAGATTTTTCATTTTTTGTGAAGATTTAATGCACTTTAATAATTAAAATCAATTAGTACAGTAATCCATGTGCTCACAGATTACTTACAATTTATCTACAAAAATGCAAGCGGATTTGTTTTAGTTCCATATTTGCTTAAAATTTAGTAAAATTTTTCTTCTTGACTTGGGAGTGATATAATGATCTAATGTAACTTTATTTATAAGAATTTTTAACTATTGCATTTGAATTGTTGTATTTGAATTTTTTCGAAATAACTTTAACTAAAGCTGCTAAGGAATATTAAAATTATTTTATATTTACATTAAGATCATTGGAAACGTTTTATTTTTTTTTTCAGAAAATCTCAGTGTTATAGCTATTTTAAGTCCAAGAAGTAGCTCGATATTTATTTACCATGAATTGAAAAATATAATTTTATGACTACACAAATCCTTATTAAATGATTTCACACATACACAAGATAAAAAATTTTTTTCTAGTTTTTGAAAAAAATGATTCATTTTCACAAAACAAAACAAAATGAGAGTAAAATGTTCCAAAAAAAAACCATTGAATGGTTATACTATATATAAATAAAAAAATTAATTAAATCGGACAAGGGTAGAATCAACTTAATTTCAATATGCCACATAAAAGGTGTCTGAAAAAATATTCAACGAATCAGATTTTGTAAATAACAGAATTCGGTAAAAAACGACGGAGCTATACAGGGTTGGCGCGATTTCTAATTTCCGCGCCAAGTGCTGCACTATTTCTATTTCTTCAAGATAAATTACCTCAATAAGCGCAATATCCGCTTACAAAATACCGATCGCGTTCGCACGTCAACTTTGGAATATCGAGGTACTTCGCATTGCAAATATCTAAATTTCGAAATATTTCATATAATTACGTATTATAGAATATTTAAACTCTAATAACTAGAAACGATTTTTTTATTGAAACTCGAATTTTAATATACCGGGCAATGGCGCCAACCTTAAAAAAAATAATAAAACTGCAGTTTAGCGGTAGTAACTACAGTGACAACCAGCCAATAAAGCTAAGTCTCTAACAAATAGCATTTTTATTAAAACTCGAAATTTTAATTTACAAAGCAATGTCAGCCACCTTAAAAAAACTTCAGTGTTGGCACTACCTACTACAGTGACAATCTCTCGGGTAATAAAACTAAACTTCTAACGTTAACAAATTGCTTTTTTATGCAAATTTTCAGTACGGCACAATTTAACACTAACGTGAAACACGCAACAAAGCTTACATAAAGATTTATTTACTTATGTAAACATATATTTTTATAAAAAATAGTTTCTAATAATCGCTCTGATTTCTGAATAGATCGCGATTTTCAATCATGGCCTGTGTTCTCTGGAATGTTACCATTTACTATTATGAAATACTTTATTGAAGAGATGGCTTAAAATACGAATTCCACTTTTCACTCGATGACAACCATTCATATGTGCAGAGATAAGGGTTGAGATGTCGAATCCAACATACCGAGATACATATATTGATATTACACCTAACTCAATAATCCGTGGATTGATATACAGGGATATCTGGTCACCAATAATCATACTGTGAAGTATTCTCATACATACAACGATGAGACTTAGAAAGAGAAACAATGTTTTCTATAGTTTAATACCCTGTTACATACTTCTCAGTCGGCGCTTTGTATCTTCGAAGCGTTTTTCATCTCCAAATCACGACTTTTGGGCTATGTCAAGACTATAGTGCTGCCATCTCCCTTTCTTTATAGCAACTGTTTCATCGTTCATTTAATTTAAAATAGTTGAAACTTTATTTTATATCAATTCAGATTCATGAGAATACTATTCTATTAATTTCAAATAAAAGAACTAATTGAGAAAATAATAAATATCGACACCAAAATATGTGTGACCTTATATTTAGTTTTAATATGTATAAAACATGCAAGAAATTACAATTCACACGATCATATAAACCCAAAATTTTAGTTCTTTCGATTTAGTTTAAAATTTCTTTTACTTTATTGCACATTTATTTAAGCATAACTCAATAGTTTATAATGTTAAAAATAAGGATAAAATGTGTTTTGACATTATTAGTGCTGCTGTCTGTCGAGAAGTTAATTAAAATATTGTTTTGCAATGATCACTTTGTATGAGAGTAAGTAACGAAAGCAAGAACATTCGACTGCTAAATCGACAAACCAAAGAAGGATAAAGGCGAGAATTTTATCAAATGGATGCATTCTGCAATTACGAATAAAATAACTAATTAATTGAGGTTAGTGATGACTAGAAAGTCGTAGCCCGAGAGGAACACTATTCTAACTGTATAACAAGTGTTCCCCCATTTCCTAAAATATATTTATTATAAAAAAGATTTAGTAATTAGCACCTTCCCTGTCCCAATCACTGGGTTTATCCAAGTTTTCAAGTTGAAAATTTTGCAAATGCTGACACGATCTATAGAAATACAAGTGAAAATTATCTTTTGAAAGATTTCCTTTTGTTCCGCCTGTTTCTGTAGATTGTGAATCTTGGATAAGTGTCTGCTCGTGGGTAAACAACGTCATATAATCGTGATTAAACAGCTGAATGCTTATAATCTCGTTAAAAAAAGACACCCAGAAACCTATAACGTAAATTTAATATATGTACAAACAATATTCCATTGAAAATTAGATTTTTTTTTCTTCTTGTGAAGCATTCTATAGCCCCTATGGAAAATTAGTTTCAAATTAAACAATAAGAGTTTTACCTTTCAATCAAAAATCCATTCGAACTTAAGTTCTTTTGAGTTAGGTTACAACAAAAAACTGTTTTACAGCTTTCTGTTGATAGGTTTATAGCTCGCATTGAGTATGATTGAATATTTCATTCATTTCCAACTCTTATTGTACATTCTTAAAAAAGCACAATTACACAACATTGCCAAATAATAAGCTGCATTTTGTGCAGTAAATTTCGAATCTATTTTGAATCTCCATATCGAAAAAGATTTTATTCATCTTTTGTTATTACATCCCAAATAAAACTACCAACTTAATAAAGCAAAACAAGTATATTTTAATTCGTATGTATAAGTATTGATCATATATACGCATTGTGTAAATTTTCTAAACAATATTTAAGCAAAAATATTGTGGGAGTGATTACCTTCCTCTGGAGGAAAATATTTCTTACTCAGAAGATAGCTGTTTTGTAATAGCGGCTGGGGAACTCAATATACATGCAACAATGTAAACTCGCATGAAATTATTAATGGCAATGAGATAACCATCATATACTAAACTCAAGTCATTTTGAAATTTAATCAACAAATTTGATATAATTAGGTATTCTTACATGTTTAATTTTGATGGACAATATATAGAAAATAACAGCTAACGATGATTCAGTTAATTTCATATAATCTAATTAACATTTGAAGCTTAATATACATTAAGTTATTTGCTATAACATTTGGCAATGCATATGTAATCCGAAAAGAAATTCATTTGTATTATGTTTATATTTTTAACAGAACACACACAATTGCCTTTAAAATTAAAATTTCAGTGTCATAAATTATAGGTACATTTAAGAATAAATCATTAAGGTTGTTACGACATAAAACTGTGTAGGAGCTTTATGCTCATAGGCTTTTAGTGCTAATTAAGTAAGATTGAGTTTTTATTTGAATCCTAAACCATGAGTCATTAAAATGCACAAGAATGAGTAGCTTTTTAGGTTATTGCGGTGTTTCAGACTGCCTATACAGCTCCTAAAGATTTTAAATACATCCACTCATTTTTTTGAGATTAGACAAGTACAAAATGGTGAAGTTAATCCCTGAGCTGGTACTCTTTCCTTACTCATGTCATTCTACACGAATCAAGAGATTACTGCAGAAAATACTCATTTCTTCACTGAGGAACTGTATTAGTAATAAACGATCAAATTGAACTCATTTCTAAACCAAAGTTTTTAAAAAGATCTATGAAATAGTATTAATACACGTGGGAGTATAATTGCTATTATATATGTTTTCAATTTATGATACTAATAATCAAACAACGTTAATATTATTAATGATAAACTATATAATTTTTATATTAAAATATATCCATCACGATTAATTTATATCTACATGTACCTTCCTTTTTTATCTTATACCAATGGAAAAGTAATTACCTATTTGCTATGGTAAAAAAGTGCCGTACACACATTTTATAGAAATACTCATGTTTTTATGTTATGTGAGAGAAATAAAGACACCACACCAAAGAATAGTTTACTATAACTAAAAGATTATAAAAGTACATTTTTTTAGAGTTTAGCTTTATCAGACATTATGTTTTGGGCTTAAGATTATATTCAAAAAATTGAAAGAAAAATACACATTATTCAATTAATTTTTAAATATTAATAGTTAACATTTAAGTAAAATTATTTAGCTCCAAGATAATTTTATAAATCACTAAAACTTTTCTAAACATGCCAGCAATAAAGTAAAAAACTCATCATTGTTATTTAAAACAAGTTATTTAAACATTTTAATTTAGTTAAGACTAATCTATTAAATTAAATAGCAAATCGGATAAATAGCTCATATATCTCTCTGTGTGTATGTAAAACATATTTTTAAAGGTAAAATTTCAAAATCACCGAACAAATTACAGATTCTCAAAATATGTCCACTACAGTACATCAACAGATCCATTAAATAAAAAATTTTCTTCGAATCTTTTGTAAATACAATTGCAAAGTTTGATTAACAGCTGCATTGAAGTAACCTGAAATTATAAACAGTTAATTAATAATAGAATTATTTAAAATCCAAATGTATAAAAATTATTACAATCATGAATAGGAAACAATATTTTTAAATAGCAAATGCTTATATTTATATAGCAATAAAAAGTTTCTCATTCGTAGCTATCTGAAGGTGCGAAACTTATGAAATTTTGCAGTTTTTAATGCATACAAATCAATATCTACTGCAAAGATGAGTCAGTCCTCTTAGTGTTAAAAAGATAACACAAAATTTTAATGTCTGTTAAGAGGAGGCAATAATTTTATTATATTAGACCATAATATTTTAAAATCATAATTACATGATAAATTCTAACTCAAACTTCTTCCTAACTGAAACTAAGTATCTAATTACATATTAAATGGATCACGGTGATGAAGTCTAATGAGAGTCTCTCCTCAATGATCAATAATAATTGTCTCTAAATGCCGAAGCACTACATGATAGCCTTACATGTTTCTCTGCGAATGGTGGAGATACCACCATTCGCCGAGGTATGGTAACACATATTGTATCTCCACTTGTGAAAAGCTAAGCGAATTTAAAGCTTAAGTTTTCCATACTAGTCATTTCCTAATGTTCAGGTGTGTCCATGTGTGGTTTATCAAGACAATGGCTATGTCAGAGAAAAAAATTGGTTGTTCACTTGGACATTGAATGAAAAGAGTAGGTGCATTACGTCTAGTGGAATTCTGATTTTAGTCAAGATCCGAAAGTAAAGAAAAAAAGAGAAATGCAAAGTTTCAAATATATTACTGGGTAATTAATGCACTTGTAATATGAATTAAGGGCTGTGAAAATAAAACATAAAAAGTTCTTTTCACTGTTTCTAAACTCAAATCTGAATATTGTGGTATTATTTCAGGAGAGTTTTGACTGAAGACATTATGTGTGTCGTAATTCCATGATATCTTACTTATTATCTCATTCTGATATATTTTATATTCTAACCTCTCATTTCACTATTCAAACGGTTATCTTTTTTAAAGTTAGGTTGAAGCAGCATTTAGTTAACATCGTAATTCAGCAATTAGTGAATCACATATCCTGCGCTGGATGTAGATTTTTAAGCCCTGCTCAGACTTTCAGAAAAATCCAACTTTGATTCAAGATTTTCTTCCTGTATGAGACCTAAAATACGTTTTTATTATCAAATAGGACCGTCGTGTCGACATGTATTAGGGAAAGGAATCCTTGTAATAAATAAAAACAAAAGCATCTACCAGCTACCAACCTGACAGCATGTGTTGAACGAAAAACAAATCAAGACATTTTTGGTGAGCTGAATTTGGCAATCAATGAAATACTAATTCGTGCTCCTTTGGTTAATCTGATTAACTACAATTTTATCTTTTGATTAACTACAATTAACAACAAATTTATTTTTGGCAATATAAATAAAAAAACTTTTAATATTAGTGACACAATAAATATCCGAAAACTCGTAAAATGAAGAATGAATGTGGTGTTTTAGGAAGAATGGATTTTAGGAACATATTTTTGTCAAGATGCAATCCAAAGGGGCATGTCCATTGTATAAAAAAGCAATATAAATGTTTAAAGATCGTAATCAATTTAAATGATAGCCTACAATCTTGCCAAACAATTAATTTTAGGTAGCGAATATGTTTAGTAATGTATAGTAAAGATTGCGCAACCGTATTATATCCTTATGTAAGAAGGAACTGAAAACATTTCACCGTCAAAAGTGACGAGTGAAAGGTATTGACCTTTTCAGTTGCTGTTACAGCAGCATGATTCCCTGTATTGTGCTCTACCAGTAAGACAGATGCAGCCGGCTGGAGTCTTCGATATTTTGAATCAGGGACTCAGCAGAAGACTCTCCCAATTATTAGCCTACCACCCCCAGAGGTATCATTTCACATTGCGATCCCGACATATTTAACGTACCTCAGTCGACTTTAGGGACCACGATAGATTTCGGTCAAGCCGGGATTCGAGCTCACTACCTTCCGATAATGCCCAAACCATCTAGGCCACCACTGTCCCTGATTTCATCGGGGATGAACTTGCAAAACAAAGGGAGACTGGTAGAAGGAAACGTAATTTTGGAGCTGTTGGAAAGTACAAACAGATAAAGAAAACTGATGAGCAAAGCATCTTTTTAAATTAACGGAAATTTTGTTACTTAGCCTATAATCAGCGAAATCAACCACTCGATGAGATTTGCTTGAACGTGCTGCGAATTCAACAGGAAAAATAGTTTGTCCCGCAATAAAATATCAAGCAGAAGAACTACAGAGAAGAAAAAAAATAAAAGTATGGTTAAGCTGTCAAAAATAAGTTACAAACACAACATACAAGCGAGGAGATCTTGTATTTTATTGCATTTTGAGTTAGGAGAGCCTTTGTGAAGGTGCACTGAATTTAAGGCATGCCGTATATACTTTGTACCGTGTATGTTAGAGCGGTTAATAATATAAAAGCAATGACGCTACAGTTCACTATCGACAGTTCTGAGGATGTGGAGGCACAATATGAAGACGTAATTAAGTACAGTAGTTTCAAGTGGTTGAACTTAGGCAGAGTGATAACAATCTAATCATTGAAGAATGAATTCTTATTTTTAGAGACGAAGAAGATACCTCATGATTTTGTTACTAATATAAGATATGAAGATTAGAGATACCGTGATGCAGCTCTGATATAATTTAGAAATTAAATGAATTGACAGACTATAAGGAAAGGGATTGTTTGCTCAAGATATATGGAAATATTCTCGATCTAAAATTTTGATAACAAAACAAGCTTGATAACAATTAAGTTTGCTTTTTTATTCGATAGTTTTGCTGATATTGATACATGACTTAGCAGCTGCAGATTGACCTTATTATTGACTTGCAACTGTTTGTTTTGCTTGCTGTTCTACGGTTACATTTTGGACAAGGCTAATTATACCAGAACCGATAGTTAAAAAATAGATTCGGAATCAGTAAACAACCAAATAAAAAGTGGGAATTGGACATTAGAGCAACTGCAAAGACATGCAGACAACTAACTATTAGACTGCCAGCTCGACTGACTTAAAATCAGACCATAAGGTAAGATTGCAGAAAAAGTTTAACACGTGACATTAATCACTTTTTACAAACTTTTTTTTGCTAAAACTTTTCTATACGTGAAGAAATTTATTGAGAATGCTATTTATATTTGAGTAGGCATGTATTTGTGATTAAAAGTATTTTCATGCATGAATGTTAGCAAAAGTTAATAGGGATGAAATTTGGGTGACATCTAATTTGCCTGCTGTGGGATGAGAATTTCAACAAACTCTCATTCCTAATTTAAAAAATAGGAAAAATAAAATAGAGCTCATTATTTTAATTAAACAGTTTTATAAACCAAGTTAGTTTCATAAACTAAAATTATATAAATGTATTTAAATATAGATAATATGATATTAGCACAATCATAAACATGATAAATTTACTATTTTATTTAACTTTGATACCGCTTAGTGGACAGCCAAATGTAATGCAGTCGTAAGGCTTTTTATATCCCAGGGAGGACTTTTCAAAGATGGGAGAAACGTGTCAGAAAGGAGGAAACGTAAAAATTCTCAGGCACCCACTTTAAAGGAATTGCATGGAGAAAACAGAAATGCAATGTGAATTTCCCATTGTTTGACACTAGCTGAAATCGAACTCAGACCTTTTCTCTCTGACGAGTGTTTTCATGGAGACTAAAATTTAAGCCTTAATATTATCCGATTCAACTTTGCATCTTGGTGTACTTTTCAAGATACAAAAATGTTAATAAATGAAATCAATTTAAAAAGGAAAATCCCAACAGTAACCAACAAACAAATCAATTTTATGAGAGTTAATCATAATATTAGATAATATTTAGCTTAATATTAGGTCGTTTCATAATTATTGGCCGGCACCGACAGAGGCAACTTCAACTGGTTTGTCCTGCCCACCACAATAATGATGAAAAATACCTCAAATGGCAAGTAGAATACTCAAGACACAATATAAAGCGGTGATCGGTTTTCCAAAATCATTAAAGGCCATGATGGAATAATGAGACGTGTGCACCGTGATATAGCACAAGTTCCGACGTGTACATTCGGGGAGCAGCAGTAGTGTCCAACATCAACAAAGCATGGTCAGAAATGAACGGACAATCCGTAAACATCTTTCTAGTTCTGCAGCAATGATATGGCGATCGAGTATAAACAGGAAGACGGTTATCCTGTACGCTCTGATATGAAACATTTACGATTGATACATGTTAAATAGGTAGCTGTCACAATATTCTCTAAATAAAATGATATGTTTGATCGTTATTCTGGTAGGCAGAACAACCAGTTGATGATTGACCAATTAGTGGAAGATGCTTCCTATAATTGGTAAAGCCCAACTAGGATACAAGTATGACAGTTCATAAAATTGATTCTCATCTCTGGCATGTTTGCGTGTGTAGTGTGGCTTACAAAAAAACACACCAATGAGTAAAAAATGAACCAAGAGAAAGCTTTGTCTCAATTTTTGAACTTAAAATTATACACTTTACACAAGATGGATGCAGTCTTTTCTAAGAATCAATGAATTTGCTGATTTGCACTATATCCATGAAATTGGGCAACAACTAAATTATAGCAACAAAGAAAACCTCTCAAACACACACCATAGTAGTGTTATAAAAAGCTATTGTTTTTCAACAATAGTTGAAATCAAATACGAAAACATTTGTTCCTGTAATGGTACAAGTCACCTCTCAATTGGGTAATAAGATGTAATAATTCGCATCCAGCACCCTCGCTGTCTAAGCTATTTGCTATTTCCATTCGGCTGATTTCACATAAGATGAATGCCACTTGTATTACATACTTTTACAAAAAGAAGAGCTATCGAGAACTTGGAATCATTCTTGCAAACATCACATTAACTCCTAAAAGTCTCGCATTTATCAGGCCGTATCATGATTCAAGAGCGAAAGATTTGTAATAAACAAACAGTTAAGTTTATCACCAATCTATCTCGAGACGTTCATTAATGTCACACACTGCATACAATAAATTGTAGCAATATTTTGTCATGGTCGAGATGTGGACATTATAAGTAAAGATTTGTGGACTATGACGTATCTGCATACATTACTTAATGTGAGAGAGATTCTCGATGACTGAAAAAAAATAGTACGACGTGATTTTGCCTCTCTTTTTTACAATCTTTTACGGATAACGAAAAGTGTAAAACAAAAATAGCTGAGAGTTCTAACATTTTTTAAAACACAAAAAAAACTATTTTTTGCGCGTTTTACTAGAATCGCTTGAACATGCGTAAATAAGTTACCATTAATACACATGCGCAAATATAAGATATTTTCTTGATAGCGGTATACGATATTTTCTAGGGTTATCAAAACAATCCCCAACGACAACACATTTAATTGAATTGAGCGTGTCTTAGAGATCAAAATGTCCCATATTAATAATATATAATTTTAATGGGACCGCGATGAAAGTAACAGTACATTTCCCAACTAAAAAAATATGCCGATAGTTGTGGCAAATAATTGCAAGAAATTTAAGGATGAACTAGATGCCGATGAATTCTATATCATAGAGTGACAATTTCTAAAATGTTTCTTCAAACAATTTATAAAGTTCTACGGAATGATGGATGGGACTTAGTAAATTTTAATGCATTGGAGCAACAGAAGTGACGGTCAGCAGGAACTTTTTGCTGGTCTTTCAAAAAAATGGGAAATATACTTATTCATCACCCGTTAAATTATGTTTTAAGATGCATTAAAACATAATTCAATTCATAATGCGCAAAAATGTTTTTAACACTATTTCATAGAATAACGCTACAGTAAATAAGTCCTACTGATGTAGCAGCATTGGTTTAGGGATTCATGTTTTGTCTCTTCTCGTTTCGCACTTTTCTACTATTTTCTAATATATAATATTAGTTGATGCACATTAGTTGAAGCATTTAAAGATTTGCTTACAGACATAATCAGTTCCATATAAAATATATTCAATAATTATGGGGTTATGAAGGAAGTTTTTGTGTATTTTCTTATGTATATTGCTTTTTTTAGACAAGTATGATCTTAAATCTTAATTATGTGCAGATTTTATTTTATATGACATTTATTGGGATAAAATTATTTTGAGTTTTCCAAGTTCCGTCATTTTTTAATTTTACATTCAAATAAATTAAACCCATATAATGAGTAAATAATATTTAGAACTATAAAAACATTAATCGGACTTCACGTAACCGTGACTCTAAAAACACAGAACAGACACTAAAAAATCTTATCAGGCATCATTTGGAAAAACATCGGTACAAAAGAGGTGGAGAGAATAAAAAAATGCAAAGTATCAAGAAAATCTTCTTACAACTTAAAATTTGGATTCATTGAAGAACCTGACACTGAGAGAGATGTGTCCACGGACTCTGTGCGTAGTATGCTCCGAGAGCTTATTTAATGAAGCATTAAAACCTTCCAAACATGAAAGCCACTTGAATTCAAAACATCGGAATTTCTCAAAAAAACGCTAGAATATTTTGAAAGAATGCATGAAAATATGGAAATGCAAGGGACCCTTTTAAGAAAAATGACCATGGAAGATAAATTATAACTAAAGGCTTTCCTATCTCATGATAAAATAAGATCGCAAAATGTAAAACGCCGTACACGATTGGAAAATAATTAATGCCTTTCAAGTTAAAAGTCTGTGGAAAGATTTTTTGAACGCAGGCTGTTTAGAAATTGAAAATAATTACTATATCTGCTAATATTATCAAGCGCAGAATCGAAGTTTGTTTGTTTGTTTGGTTTGTCGCTAAACTGTCATTTTTTGCACACGAGGGCTAATTAGACCGGGACCTACGGTTTAAAGTAGATTCCGAGCCACTACAAACATCCATGCCCAAGGTGGGATTCGAACCCACGAGCTGTTGAACCGAAGGCAAGAGCGCTAACCATTCGCCTGCCAGCTCGGCGCGCAGAATCGAAGATATGGCAAAAGACATTGAAAACCAGATAATAAAAATGATGAAACGTTCATCAATTTATTCAATACAACTAGAAAAATCTATGGACATTACAAATAAAGACTCCTTCTTTGTCTTCTGAGTTTTAAGTATGAAGGAGAGTTATATGAAGAATTACATTGTTCTTTTAAAAAGTCCTAAGATGCTTGAAGCTCTTAATAGTTATTTCTGGGAACATGAAACTGACTGAAAAAATGCATGGTGATATTGTGCCGCAAATATAACACGTAAAGAACGTTGGTCACTCAGACATTTTATCTACAGGGTTAGCAAGAAATAAGTTTCCCACTTCAGAGGGCTGTAGAATACGTTCTATTTGTCCAAATGAGATAAAATTTGAACTACAGATAATTCAAATAATGCGCTTGACATTTATTAAAAAAATAAATAGTACAAAATTTCACTGATAGATGGCGCTGTAATACACATAAAACATTTGATATGCTTTATAAATGTTAAATAATAATAATAAAAAAGTAGCATTACAACTATTAAACATGCCCCTCTTCATTTTCAACAATGTGCTCTAATCGCAGAACCATATTTTCGACAGCAGACCGGAGTGGGCCTGTCGAAATATCACGGAGATGGCGCCGAATGCTGTCCTTCAGATTTGGTACAAATGCTGGCCTTTTATGGTAGACATTGTCCTTCAAAAAATCCCACAACCAAAAGTCGCAGGGGATGATATCCGGTGAACGAGGAGGCCATGCCATAGGGAAATGACTGCTGATAACCCGTGCCTCAGTAATATGCTGTGTTAGCAGTTGCTTTACACGACGATCAATATGAGGAGGTGCGCAATTCTGCATGAAAATGATGTCCTGAAGGCATCCACGCTGCTGAAGTTGTGGGATTACAAATTCCCTCAGCATATCTTGGTACCGTTGTCCTGTGGTCGAACCGGTTTTGATTCCATTTGCAGTTATCTCTTCAAAGAAATACGGTCCAATGACAAAAGTAGCCGTAAATTCACACCATACTGTCACTTTTTCAGGATGAAAGGGTTTTTCCTGGATAGCGCGAGGGTTTTCCGCTGCCCAAATTCGACAATTGTGGGTGTTGACTTGCCCATTAAGTTGAATGTGGGCTTCTTCAGTCCACAGAATATTCCATGGCCAAGTGACGTCAACCACCATTCGAGCAAAGAACTGAAGTGCAAAAGTTTTACGAACCTTTGAGTCCCCGTCCTGCAACAAGTGCAGGGGATTGATTTTGTAGGGATAAAAATGCAAAATCCACCGTAAGATTTTTCGTACAGGGGAATACGGCATATCCAATACACGGGAAACAACTGGCACACTCACACTAACATCTGGCGACTGACTGCTGGCTTCAATGTCCGCGGTAGCCAAATTTTAGACGCTAGAAGACTGGATTGGCTTTCGTCCTCTACCGGGAAGAATTTCAAGCTGTCCAGTTCTTTCAAATTTCTGCATCATCTTGTATAACGCACATGGAGACACTGGACCTGTTCGTATCTGCATCATACGGCAAATTCTTTTACAGCTCTAACGGAGTTCTGCTGGTTCTGGAAGAACAATTTTACAAGTAGCGCTTTTTCTTGTAAAGACGGCATGATGTGCAGAGAAGTAACTAATGCTCGCTCAGAATCCGCCTTCTTTTTACCAAAGATAATGCTAATAGGCTTGTGCTGTAAAGCAAATGACTTTTCATATTTTCAGTATATGCAAATAAGTTATATTAGTATTACAGCGCCATCTATCTTCGAAATTTTGTATTTTTTTTAAATAAATGTCAAGCGCATAACTTGAATTATCTGTAGTTCAAATTTTATCTCATTTGGACAAATAGAGCGTATTCTACAGCCTTCTGAAGTGGGAAACTTATTTTTTGCTAACCCTGTATATGCATTATACTTCGAGAACAACTTGCAGTGAAAAATGTTCGCGGAACTACACCTATTATCAAATGCCATTGAAATTATAAAGGAAATTCGACACAAAGCACTCGATTCTCGAATATTTGAGGCAATTTGTCAAGAAACGGGTTCCGAGTATACTCATCTTCTTCGTCATGCTAAGGTAAGATGATTGTCGAAGGCCAAAACGCGCATCCGATTATTCGCCTTGTGGGAAGAAGTCCAATTATTTTTCCAGGGACAAAACAATCCGAAATTGCAAAAATTCTTATCCAACAATGAATGTCTAGCAAAGATTGCATACCTGGCAGATATTTTTCCCTGTTAAATGAACTAAGAATTTCCTTGCTAAGACAATTTAAATACACGTTCACACTACGAAGTAAAAATGGATGCATTTCAAAAGAAAATATTTCTATGGCAAAAGCTGTTGGTTGAAGACGATAGAGAAATATTTTCTAATTCTGATAAAATTTTTTGCTTATAATTACTCAAAGAATGAAGATACCAGACATGTGCCTGTGTGTGTGGTAATAAGTGTGGACAATAGTTCCGTTTGAAGTGCAAATTCAGGATATTAGTTGAAGCATATTTCTAAAAAAAGCCTCATTGACCAACAACTCTCAAATTTAAATTTCATTCAGCCTCATCAAAATCTCAATTTTGGTTTTCTATAAAACAAAAAATTCCTTTTTCTTAATAGACAGGCGATGAAAATTCTGATTCAATAACTTATTTATATGAGAAGACATTTTCATCTGTTACAGACATCAAAACACGATACCGATCTCAGTTTGAAATGAAAACAATTCTCTGCCTGTCAATAACAACCAAAACTGTAAAGCTCACGCGATTGAAAAATTCCAAAATTTTATGGAAATCCTGCCCAGGTTCTTAAATTTTATTCCAAATTTGAATACGCAATTCATAACAATCCAGAACTCTCACAAATTGATAAATTCAGTTCACAAAGTTCTCTTTCTGGAAATGTAACAGCATCCATAAGCGGCCTTACGTTGTCAAATGAAATATATGATGCTACGATTGACATTTTAAAGGAAAGATTTGGCATAAAGGATGTTTTAATTAATGCGCATATGAGTAATTTTTTTAGACTTAAGCCTGTTAAAAATTCAAATGATTTGTATTCTCTTAGAAAAGTATATGACAGAGCAGAAACGCAAATCCGAAATTTAAAATGTTTAGGTATTGAATCCAACAGTTACGGAAATCTCTTTTGTTTGTGCGAGCGAGCGAGTGAGAGTGCCAGTCCCATATTACTAAAACTTCTCTCACAAGATATTACTTTGCAGTTCAGTAGAGAAAATAACGGAGAAACGTGGGATTTAGATAAACTTTTAATGCTGCTACAAAAAGAAATTTCGAATAAAAGCGCTAGCTCTCTGTACAGTGAAAACAAAACTAACCTCGCAGTTAGAAAAAATGAGCAGGAACACGAAAAACGCAACAATAGAGGCACTACAAACCCTTTAAATCATCTGCTCATCAATTATTGGCACCAACAACTGAAAATGATTGTTTATTTTGCAATGTTAAAGGTAAAAATTCTACATGCGACGTAAAGGAAGTAACTTATTTACAGTAAAAGAGAAGAAGCAATTACTACGAAATCAAGATCGTTGCTATTACGTCTTCGCTCCAAACATATCGAAGTAATGAGTGTGGTTCAAATAAACTATGTGAAATCTGTCACAAAAACATAACCGAACTCTGTTTTCAAAGTAATAAAATAAAGAGTAACAAAATCGAGAATGAAAATGAAGACGAAGCTGTTGCTTCCATTTCACAGTGTAAAGGTGGGAACAAAACTATTTTTATGCAAACATGTTCAGCATTTGTTAAATATAAAAAATAATCAGAAGTAGAGTTAGAATTCTATTAGATACAGAATTATCACGTTTCTATTTGTCAACAGATTTACAAAACAAATTCAATTTTCCTGTTGTTAGACAAGAATGCCTGTCCTTTTCCTTCGTACGGAAACTCCCCTCACAAAAACCTTTGATGTTAGCGTGACTTGAAAACAGATTCCTCTGCGAATATCGATGTAGAACTCTTGGTAACAGATCACATTTCTGCTGCAAAATTACCTGCCCTATACTCGAGCATATTTAAATCAAATAAGATACTTAAAAATCTGCAAATTGCAGATTCTGGTGTAAATTGTTCAAATGACATCAACGTTTTTATTGGTATCGATTATTGTAACGAAATCATGACAGGAAAAATTAAACGCTTCAAAAATAACTTTGTGGGTAGTGAAACTCTATTTAGTTGATGCTTGCAGGGTATAAATGATTAAAATTCCATGTGTAACCTGGCAATGAACGTTTTATTTAAATAAAAGGACATTTCAAAGCAAATTGCAAATTTTGCGGAATTAGATAGTTTGGGGATCAAATCTAAAACTGAAAACACGACGTAATCTTAGATGAGTTTGAAAAAAAAAACCTTCGATGTGAAGACAAACGCTATACAGTGAAATTACCTTGGAAACCGGAACTTAAAGATTTATAGTATGATAACTATGAAGTTACATTAGAAAGATTACAAAAACTTGAAAATTATCACTTAATGATTATTTGCATACGGGTCCCAACCTGTATAGCAATTGTTTTGTTGCCAATAGTCTAAAATACAAGTTCCCTCTAAAATTTGACTCACTCGACCATAACATATATTTGGATCACAGGTTGTTCATACAGATTTAAGCATTTGTAACTAGCAGGATTGATGAAATTCAAAAGCTCCCTTAAGATAACACGACTTGGTCATATCGTCCAGGACATAGTAATCCTGCTGATTTGATTTCATTTTAAGGGAACTGAAGGTAGAAGAGCTGAGAGAAAATGAACACACAACTGTAAGATAATTGGCCTTCACAGGAATTCAATACATTTAATAAGGATGATTTAGAACTTAGGAAGAACGTGGTCATCAATGATTGTAAAGCAGAAAATTCTGAATTATTAAAGTTATAAAATTACAGTAATTTCCTGAGGGCCATTAGAATCATTCGATTAGTGAAGCGCTTTATTGACAAGTCAAGAAAAAGAACTGATGAAAAAGGAACCCTGACTGCAGAGGAATTGCAAGATGCAGAGAAGAATTTGATAATAAAAATAATAATAAAAAAAACATCCAGCGGAACAACTTTTCTACAGAAATCGATGCACGTCAAAAGAAGAAACCCATTTCCAGAAATTCAAACTTGAATAGTTTAGCTCCTTAGTTAAATGAAGATAATATACTGAGAATCACAGGAAGAATTGAAAAAGTGCAATACACACACACCTATGATAAAAGAACATCCAATTGTCTTACCTCGAAATTCAAAGTTTACTGAATTGTTGACAATAGAGAAACATGATAAGGTCCTACGTAGCAGAGTCTCGGCTGCTTTAGTTGAAGTCAGAACAAGGTATTGGATTCCTAAAGAAAGATAATTTATTATTGGTTTAGTTTGGTTTGTCGCTCAACGGTCATTTTTTGCACACGAGGGCTAATTAGACCGGGACTTACGGTTTAAAGTGGAATCCGAACCACTACAAACATCCATGCCCAAGGTGGGATTCGAACCCACGAACTGTTGAACCGAAGGCAAGAGCGCTAACCATTCGGCTGCCAGCTCGGCAAGATTATTGATGAAGAGAATTATAAAAAAACTGTTTAATTTGTAGAAAATATTCGGCAAAACCAGCGAATCAACTGACTGCACAGTTACCGAAGGATAGAATAATTGATCTCTCTCTTTCCACCATCTATGGAATCAACTTTGCTGGACCAATTTTCGTGAAAAATGTCAAGACAACTTCCAAAGCCTATGTAGCTTTGTTCACGTGTGCTGTAACACGTACCATACATTTAGAATTGGTATCCAGCTATCAACAGAAAGCTTTCTTTTAGCTTTTAAAAGATTTCAATCAAGACGTGGTATTCCGAAAATCATCTATTCCGACAATGCTAAGACTTTTAAACGTGCTGCTTATGAACTTCAGAAAATATATCGTGTTCGAAAGGATGCCAAATTTCAAGATTTTATAGCTGCCCAAAATATCACTTGGAATTTCATTATTGAACGTGCTCCATGGTGAGGTGTTTTCTACGAAGGCTACTTAAATCGGTTAAGGATCCACTTAGAAAGACACTCGGAAGAGCTCTCCTTAAGTTTGAAGAACTTAGACAGTTTTAACAGAAAGTGAAGCTGTTTTAAATGAAAGACTCTTTATCTTTGTCTCGGATGGATTCTGAGAATTTTCCGCATTAACACCTAATTACACTACTGGCCATTAAAATTGCTACACCAGGAAAGCGGCACAGCACACACGTGAAATTTGCATGACAGATAGAACTTGCAGTGATATGCAAATGATTAGATTTTCAGCGCATTCATTCAAAGCAGGCGACAGTAGCGACATCTACAATGTGTATAAAACCAGAGATTTGACAGCAGTTTTCTCATACTCAATTTCCGTTTCAACGTTGTTTTCGGAAAAGAAAGTTGTTGTAATGCCTCGTGTAAGAAGAAGAAATGCCTATCAGCATGTGTCTGACTTTGATCGAGGAAGGATTATAGCCTACCGGGATTGCGGTTTATCGTACCACAATATTGCTGCTTGCGTCGGTCGAGATACCATGACTATTAGCGGAATATGGAATCGATGGGTTCAGGACAATCATACGGAACGTTATGCAGGATCTCAGCGACCCCCCATCACTAACAGCAGAGAAGACAGACATCTTATCCGCATGGTCACAAGAGATCGTACAGCCACGTCACGAACCCTGAGTCGAGAAATGGAGTCATTTGCATGGCAACAAGTTTCTGCTCGAACAGTTCGACGACGTTTGCAGCAGCATGGATTGTCTGCACGGCGACCATGGCTTCGGCTACCATTGACGCTGCGTCACAGACAGGAGCGCCTTCAATGGTGTGATCAGCGACGAACCTGGACGCGGGAATGGCATCACGTAATCTTTACAGATGAATCTCGGTTCTGTATACAGGACCATGATGGCCGCATCCGTGTTTGGAGGCATCGTGGAGAACGCGCATTGCCAGCTTGCATTGGACATCGCCATACTGGCCCATCCGCTGAAGTGATGGTATGGGGTGCCATTGGATACACGTCTCGATCACCTCTTGTTAGTATTACCGGCACTTTGAACAGCAACCGATGGCTCTGCCCTATCTTCGAGGCTAATGCTTTGTTTCAACAGGATAATAGACGACCGCATGTTGCCCGTACTGTTCTGAACTTCCTTGATACAGAACAGGTTCGACTGTTACCCTGACCAGCACGTTCTCCTGATCTGTCATCAATTGAGAACGTGTGGTCAATGGTTGCCGAGCGATTGGCACGCCATCATTCACCATCCACTACTGTCAATGAACTGTGGCATAGTGTTGAAGCTGCATGGACTGAGATCCCCGTACATGCCATACAATCTCTGTTTGACTCCATGCGTAGGTGGATAAATGCTGTTATTGCAGCCAGAGGTGGCTGCTCTGGGTACTGATTTCTCAAGATCTATATATCCTAATTTCATGTAAATCTAATCACTTGTTCTTTCCACTATAATGTATGTGTCTAATAAATATCGTTCTGTTATTTGCATTCCTTCTTGGTGTAGCAATTTTAATGGCCAGTAGTGTATTTTTGAGATTTGGAAAAGAAAATTTAGAGCTGCCCATTAGTTTGCTGGAATTGGAAAATAAGGTCTCCACAAAAGATGATTTAACTAAAAGAAAGATTTATCAAACTCATAAATACTACAACAACTGTGGATTATAAGTGGAATAATCAATATCTGTTATATATAAGAAACGCTAATTACTTGAAAACCCCTGAAGTACATCAAGATTTGAAGATTGGAGACGTAGTATTATAGGAAGGAAAGGAAAAATGAAAATTGTTGTGGGACTTAACAGTAATTAAAGAACTCATAAAAGGCAGAGGTGGACATGTGAGAGCTGCTATTGTCAAAACTTCAAAAACGCATAACCTCAGAAGACCCATACAACTCCTTTACCCATTGAAGCTAAAGAGTGACTAACTAAACTTAAAGAAGACTAATTATTCATTCTAGAACTCTAACATTTGATTTTGTGCTCAAAGTTAAAAAATTATTCATGCTAATTTCTTATGTATTAATACGTTTTTTTCTCTTTTCTAGTACAATAACATTTGTTTATTTAATTTATTTGCTCTTATGGAAATCTGTAATTAGGTAAGTTGTTTTCTCATTTAACTCTTCGATAAGTAATTGAACCTGATATACATCTATTGTTTGAAGCTTGTAAAATTTATTGTTTTTAATTTTTTCTTTGAATTTGATATCAGAGTTCGATGGGGAGTGCGGAATAATCGCATCGCAGCGCTGAGAGCGCCATCTGTAAACAAGAGATAGTTTATGGTTTGGTTTGTCGCTCAACGGTCATTTTTTGCACACGAGGGCTAATTAGACCGGGACCTACGGTTTTAAAGTGGATTCCCAACCATTACAAACATCCATACCCAAAGTGGGATTCGAACCCACGAACAGTTGAACCGAAGGCAAGAGCGCTAACCATTCGGCTGCCAGTTCGGCTACTTAGTTTATGATTTGTATCGAATGTGAAAACACGATCATTCGATTCTTTTACACCAACTGTTTCGCTGAACAAGCTACGCCAGAGCACATACTTGGGTGGGTGGGGCTATCCACAAGCAAGATTTATACGACGATCCTTTGATGGTGCTAGATTTTTGAGGTTGTTTAACGTTATGGACCTGGTCTAGTGCTGCTGGCCAAAGAGGGCATGCAACAACAACAACACAAACATATAACGTTTGTTTACATGCAAGGAATTCAATACTTAAAAATTCTTTGTTATAGCTTTTCTTGATAATTTTATACATGCTTTAACACTCTAATTTCATCAATAAATAATATTTATTAGTTTATTGCGATTATAAAATTGCTTTATCAAGACAAATTTAATATAGCATTTATAATTCTATCAAATTTAGGTCTTTAGCTCACAGTTGTAGTCTAGCCTATTGATAAATTAGCAGGCTACAATTCAATATCAGTGTGATATGCGTTTTTCTTTCTTAAAGAAGAACAATAAATTTCTTGCATTAAAATAATTTTAAATGCAAATTTTGGATGAGAAACGTACTGCGAAATTTTGCTTTATAAATAGTTCATATCGCTGCTTAAGAATGCATGCGATAAAAATGCAATACTTCGCATCCTTTGTCATAGAAATTTCACCTGTATGGCTTGATGCTTCCTCAGTTTATACATAGCGGTATACAGATAGTATACATAGCAGTGAAACTCGTCACAAGAAACCATTTTGAGCAAAATGTGGTCACTGATAATTTAAAATGAACTTAATATTTTTGAAATAATCTTTTTTCGCGTTAATCTAGTTTGCAGAGAGAGAATTTTAAATGAATTTAATATTTTAAAAAACATGCTTTTTCCCATTCAATCTTTCTAATGTCTTTTACGGAGAGAATTTTAAATGAATTCAATATTTTAGAAAAGATGTTTTCCTCAATTTAATCTTTTTAGTGTTTTTTTACGCAATCTGAACAGCCAAGCAGATGAAATATTAAAGTCATGAACAAAATTAGTTTTCGAAATTGAGGTTTTTAAGAGCAGATAAAATTTTTATACTGCTACCCGAATTAAGAGTAGAATGGGAAATTTTATACAATCTATATCAAAAGTATAACAAATTAAGATATACCTCACTCATTATTCAAATTATTAAACTATAATGAGAATTTGTTCTAAAACTAATTTTCCAATGATTACATTTGAACAAAAAATGGTTGAGTTAATGTTTTTTATTTGATTGGTCACAATCATATTTGTTGTTTTTAAACCTCTATTATTTATTTCATATTTTGGATATTTTCTAATAATACCAGATGAAATGATGTTGATATACTAAAAATATATAAAATTTATATGAGTGTGTTTTATTTATATGATAAAGCACGCTTTCAATTCAGCAGTGACAGTTACTGCAATATGTACCATAAATATTTAATTCATCTTTCTATTTCAAAAAACCCTGCTACGATAAAATAATCCCCTTAACTACTTATATGCAAAATAACTTTAATTGTTTATAAAATTATTAGCCTATACCTATTTACTTATAAATGGATAAATAAAAAATTATTTAAAATCTCTTTTCTTTTTTTAAAGCCACTTCATTTACTTTTCATCCAAAATGATCTCCTGATATCTTGGCTGAGAAATTCTCTCCAGTACTCATTGAAATCCGAACACTTCATAGCATGTCAAACTTTCTACAACACTATAAACTCTTTCACCATGGCTGCAGTTTTAGCATTATAAAAATCTTAAGTTATCTATAAACGAACATTTATTGAAATAACTCCATCTACTAAGCAGAAATATTGCTGCACAAACTGTTTCATATGTTTGCAAAAACAGATTTGATTTTAAGAGGAAATTACAAAAAAATGGTTATTTAGGATTCATTGCGTTAAATATAATAAATAGTTTCACTTACTTTAAGGATTTTATCTTGTAACAACCAAATCAATCAATTTAATAGATAAAACATGATGAACTTGCTTAAAAGGAAACATTTGATTGCAGTATGTAGAAAGGATACTACAAGCCTAGAAAATAAAATAAAAGAAAAATTATCCTTTATATCTATATTAAAATAAAAATGAAAACAGCACTACATATGCATTTAACAATTTTAAATTAAAATTAAATTCTGATAATGTTTTAGCTTTAACAATTTTTCAGCTTTAACAATCCCGACGGTGTTCCTGCCTTGTCGAGGCGGTGAGATTTGCGAGCACCAGTGACCAAGAGGGCTATGACAGCAGTAGCTACCTAATGGTAAGTTCTCCCAAGCTGAACAGGTGCCTGACGAAGAAATACACCAACCCGAGCCAAGACAGACTTCTACCATCATATGGTACTCAAATCCTCGCATCAAGAGGAGCTGCATCTTACCTCCTCTTATCATCCCCCCTTCTGGTCCTCAATTTCCTCAGGGTCAATGATCTGATAGACATTGTCTGACTTCATCAGACATTTGGAGGATAAGTCAGAACAACAACAATTTTTAAAATCAAAGCGCATAATATTGTTGTAAATATTAGACATGAAAGACAAAATTTTTCTCTTGAAACAATTTCATATTATATAAGTTTCTTAATGACTCTCTATATGCCTTACAATAATTTTATGCATTCTGAAGAGCTTTACATTTGTGACGAAGCTTTAACGATACTTGCAGAAGACATACCGATATATTTTTCTCGATCAATTCAATCTATACCAAAATAAGTATCAGTCGATGAGATTTATTGGATAAGTATAAAGATCCCAAGCAGCTAATGTTCTAAGCACAAACATTATCAGTATGGAACATTTTTAAACATTTATTGCGTTTTTTACTTTTTAGAATTTTTATTAAGTTATTATATAGGAATGGGTATTTACACTCTGAGAATGTAAGAATCAAATACCATAAAAAAGTGCATGTTTAAATTACATAATAATGCAATTTTATTATACGATTCCTTATTAAGAAAACTGTTATTTCCGATTGTTCTTTTTCGATTAAAGACACAGTAAATTAGTATTCTCGTACGTAAAAGCTGAGGATTTAAAAAATTAACAAAAATTTATAAGTTCTTGTATTATAAAGTCTTTGTATTCAATGTTTTACATAACAATTCGAGATTATATATATATATATATATATATATATATATATATATATATATATATATATATATATACATACACATACACACACACACACAAGTTAAAAGGTCTCGTGCTTAATATAGCTTTTTAAAATACAAATCTTTCGTATTCTTAGGATGTTTACACAAGAAAATATTTCTGAAATTGAAAGTAATTTATGCAAATGAAATGAGCCAAGATTTCTTAGTAACTTTGTTTAACAATGAATATGCTATATGTAAACTATCTAATTAACAAGACGTCAAAATTTAACATCGTAATGTCACACGTAATAATAGAACGGAAACAAATTCTTGTCAAAATTATTTAACTATAAAAACATGCAAAAATGAATATTTTTGCATGTTTTTAATGAATCAAATGAATTTTAAATATATTATATGTGAATCTCTAAAGATTTTATTTATAGTTCACAACCTGTTACAATATAACATCTGTATCTCTCTGAAAAGTTCGAACTGTCAAAGATACAGTTCCTATTTGACGGTGAGATTTTCCTTCCTTAAACACGTAATTTAAATTAAGACAGATACATTTAATTATGTTGTACATGATCGATTTTTTCTTATGTAGATTACCAGTAAAGCACATCAGCTAGTTTCATTTAATCAAATATTCCTGACATGAATTTTTTGTATTTTTATAATATTAAAAGGATTTACAATTCTCTCTAGAGGTTAGAGAATCTTACTAATATGAGAGGTAACAAGATACACTGTTGCCGCCTTGAAAATTTTTTCATCAGGCGATAAAGTGCGCCAATTATGGCAACCTCCTACGCGTTTTTTTTTTTTATCTCTGAAAATTTTGATTCAGAATTGTATTTGTAGCAGTATAGTCCACGTCCAGTTGCAAGCTATCATTCTCAAAATAAGTATTTGTTACTGTTTTATTATCGACGGAATTTTTTATTTAAATCCTACCATTTTGGTCAGTCGACCGGTAAGTGAAATAGCGACCTATGGATACATAAAAAAAATTAAAACTCATATTTTTGAGTATCTTTAAAAGGTATTACTTTCGTTTTGCATCATGTCGGATTTTAAAGTATTTAATCGCTGTGGAGGCACTATGAAAGCAAAAATTGGTAGATAAGAAGCTTATGTTAAAAGTGATAAAGCAAAGAATGATGATACAGTTACTTTTGAAGCAAAAATTAGAAATGTTCAAGAAGCAAAAAATGATTTAATTGAATTGCGTCAGTACCATGCTATCTTAGAAGAAAAAGATATAGAGGACAATGAACAAATCCTTGATCAAATGGAAGAAGAAATCTAAGAAGTGGAGGTAAGCTTGTTAAAATTAAAATCCTCCTTAAAAAAGAAAAACATTGCATGTTGATTCATTTGCTAATGAAAGGAACTTTAGAGGTATAAATGTAAAATTACCAGACATTCCTCTTCCAAAGTTTTCGGGACATTATGAGGACTGGAATAATTTTAAAACACAGTTAGAAATATTGATTTCTTCTAATGAGCATTTAGATGAAGCTCACAAATTATTTTACTTGCAATCATCCTTAACTGGAAATGCGCGACAAACTCACCACAATATCAACCGATTTTCAAATGCCCAGAATTTTTAAAGGCTAGTGTGAAACAAAGATTTTTCTTAATTAAGAAATTCAAGTTATGTTTAAGATGCTATAGTTCGAAACATAAATTCTTGTGATTCTAAGTATAAGTGTAAAATCTGTCAGTCAATGTTTCATGGATCCCTTTTGCATGACTTTTGGAAATCGGAAATAAAAACTAAAGTTTCGAGCAGCCACCCAACAACATTCAAGAGCTAGGAGTTGACCCTGAGGTCAACATTTCACCCTCAGAACTTTCGGAAAATACACGTGCAAGCGTCAATTATTGCGGACATAAATCTCAAACAGTAGTGTTGGCTACTGTTCGCGTTTTAGTGCGAGATGCTTTTGGAAATTCACATGTGTTGCGTTTTTTGCTTGATAGTGGCTCCATGATAAATGCCAGAAGTCGCACATTAATTGCGGGTAATGGAGAGCCAAATAAATATGCCAATTAGAGAATTAAGTGGCTCGCTGATAAATGTAAAATCTAAAGCAATACTGGAAATTTCTAATTCATCTAAAGATTTTTATAAAGGTTTCGGAATTTATAATTGTTCCCCAAAAATCACAAACATAACCCCCCCGAACGACAGTTGAATATTAATTTTAGAAATTTGCCTAACAATATAAAACTGGCGGATCCCGCATTTTTCAGGCCTAACAAAATCGACGGTCTACTTGGAGCAGAATTATTTTTTGATACATTAAAATCCGAAAAAAATAAAGCTTAAGGTCTCTCGCTTAATTCTTTACGATAGTGTTTTCGGTTTTATTGTTAGTGGCTCTCTTTCAAATGCCATTTCTAACACGACCATCAATCATTATTGCGGACTGTTACAGGACTCAATTAACATTGATAAAACTCTTCGCAAATTTTTTGAACTTGAATCAATTAAAAATACAACTTCTATTTTAAGTCCAGAAGAAATGGAGTGTGAAGAACACTTCATAAAAATGCATTCTAGAGCACCTGATGACCGATATATCGAGAAAATCCCCCTTAAAACTGACCATGTGTTAGGGGAATCAAAATTATTAACATCTAAGCAATTAGAATCCTTATTTAAGAGGTTAGAGCGCAATTCTCAATGAAGTCATTATATGATGACTTCTTGCGACAATATAAGGATCTAAATCATATGGAGGAGGTATCGGAGGATCGATCCCCAATCATTGTTTATTACATGCCTCATCATGGAATCTTGCGCCCTAAAAGCAAATCAACAAAACTAAGGGTAGTTTCTAACGCCTTATCTCCTACATCTACATGTACATCTTTCAATTAACTGCAAAAGTTAGGTAGAATTCCGCAGCAAGTTTATTTTTTCCATAATGCTTCGGTTTAGGAAACCTAAGTTTATTTTTTCGGCAGCTATATGCAAGATGTATAGACAAATCTTTACTCTATCCATCACAAAGAGTTTTACAAAGAATTCTTTGGTGGCAAGATCCAGACATTTCAGGCTTAATACTATGACATATAGAACAGACACCGCCCCCTACCTTGCCACGAGAGTGCTAAAACAGTTACGTGATGAAGAAACTTCGTTCCCAGATACTTCTAGAGTTGGAAGGGAGGATTTTTATATACATGACATAACGGGATTACATGATCGGGAATCAAGAAGACAATTACTGCTCCAGTTTGTCCAGTTACTTGCACGGGCAGATATGTCCCTTCACAAATGGAATTCTAACGATGACTGTCTTCTCGAAGTTATCACTTGTAATGAACAGTATTCTTTCGAAGATTCTGAGAAAATCAGTTCGGTCAAAGTTCTAGGACTATTATAGAAACCTCAACTTTATTGCCTTTCATACAAGGTTACAATTCAACATAAAGACACTCTAAACGCTCTTTATTGTCAGACATGCGAGGATATTCGATCCTCAAGAACTAATTGTCCTGTTGTGAAGAAGGCAAAATTGTTCATGAAAAAACTGGCTCTTAAATGTAGACTAGGGTGCTACGATTCTAGCTGTTCTTTTGGAACGGTGGAAAGAATAGGAGTCACTTCTCCCAAAACTAGAAACCTTAGTTATTCCAAGACATTGTTGGAACGATGGAAATATTATGATTCATAAGTTTGCAGACGCTTCTACTGCTGCTTCTGGTGCAGCTGTTTATGCGCAGTGCAAGTTACCAGATGGAATTATTTCGGTTCACCTTCTGTGCAGTAAATCCAGAATTGCTCCGGCAAAACAGATCACTGTTCCTAGATTGGAACATTGCGCAGCATTGCTGCTGGGTGAACTCATGCAAAAGGTTAATAAAGCTTTAGCCATCATGGACTGTGCCACAATTTTGTGGTCCGACTTCAATATTGTTTTGGCTTGGATCAAAAAATCAGCTCATGAACTGAAAATATGTCAGCAGTCGAGTAGCAGCCATTCAAGAGCTCACTGTGAACTGTCAGTAGCGATATGTGTTCTCAAGGGAGAACCCAGCAGATCTGATATTCAGAGACTTAGCTCCAGTTGACATCTTAACCAAAGATCTGTAGTGGACTGGACCAACATTTCTTAAGGAATTCACTCAATTACAAGAGACTATTATTCCAGAGTCTGTTGTGGACAATAATGAGTACTCGTGGGAACTGAAACAACCCGAGAACATTAATCTAACTGTTACAATAGAAAATTCAGCTTTAGGTCATATTCTCAAGGTTACCATTAACTATGTTAAACTAATTAGAATTTTAAGTTTCTGTTTCAGATTTTTTCATAATATTAGAACAAGAGAGGACAAGCGTTATGGACAGATCTCCAGAGAAAAATTTCATAACGCAGAAATAAAATTAATTTCCATGGTTCATTTCGAAGAACTTAGGGAGGAATATAAGGCCTTAGGGAGGTAAACCCCTTGTTGACCTAAGCCTAATAGTTGAAATTTTTCGCGGTCCTGACAATTGTATCAGAGTGATCAATGTTCGTACTGCTCATGAAATTTTAAAAAGGACGAGGCTTTTATCAAAAGTTCACGAAACTCGAATGAAGTCGTGTAATAGGGGTACGAGAAAGTTCACTGTACGGCACTGCAGAAAGATTGAACAGGAATGTATTCACAGTGCATGACATATTGGCAGAATTGGTCAAGAAAGAAAGTACTGCTTTAATAAATGTCACAAGCGGCACCACAGAGAATGAATTTCTATGTGTGCTGCCAATGAGAAAGTGAAATACGGTGTGATTTGAGTTCGTAGCTGGCTTTCGAGCTGCTATAGGCACAAACAACTTTTAAACATCAGTTACTTTACAGACAGTTCCGAAGAAGACACCTTGCAGTGTTGTTGCAACTGTCCCTTATGTACTACCAGCTCTGACGCTGGTAGTGTCAAGTAACAGCTGATTGGAGTGCAAGTTGTTGCACTGGCATAATCCCTGTACCTATCCTTAAATTTTACCAGTTAGGTGGAAGCAGTCAAGTGGGTGTCCTCGAAATTGAAAAGCTGAGACTAAGCAGAAGACCCGCAATATTTGACCTGTTATCCTCAGAGGTATTATTTCACTTGGAGGACATTGCAACTACGATCTATTTAACGTGCCCCCCAAAAAAAATCTTTAGTAAACACGAATGATCATCGGTTAATTTAGAATTTGAGCTCACAACCTTCCCATAATGAAAACAACGTTCTAAATAACCACAAGTCACTGTGGCCTCATAGAGGACGGAATGGAAATCTGTTGTGTTTCATCAAAGCCGGTTCTGTATTGGTATAAATGATGGTCGTGGGTTGATTATATGGAAAACAGCGTAGCTTTGAAGTCCAGTCTGTCTGGCTTAAACGCACTACATACATATTTGGAGTTATGACAGGAAATTGCTCCTCCAACCACGTCAGGTACATCCGTGTTTATCCCACACAATTTCACTACGAATAAATACATAATCTAATGATTCAAACTGTTGTACTGCCATTCATGATCACCATTTTAGTGTTTTACAATAGCATTTTACGAGTGTATTCAATCTTATTCCCCTTATCTCAGAAATGAGATTGTAAGCATAATACATTACCTAGACAATAATGGTGCAATTTCTTTTCTCGATTTTCATTTGCTTTTGGTATAGAGAGATTTTATCCCACCACAGTGAACTTTCACTCAGAAGCAAATTTTTATTAATAAATGAAATCGCTTTTTAAAATACACTCTCAATTAATATGAAAAGACAATCTCGTGTAATGCTGTATTTTGTTAGTATTCGTTTCTCTAAGATTATCATTTTTAATTCCAATTGCCGATTTGCATTAAACTGAATTTGTGGTAATTAAAAAGAAATTGTATAATTTTATTGATAATTTAATCTGTTATGTTAATGGAAGAAAAACCAATTTATTCCTCCTTCTCAAGGTAGTATCTGAAAGTGTAAACATATCTGGAAATATATGTAATATGACAATAACGACATTTTTCAATTAAAAATTACTGATTTAATTTTTTAACTAATTTTACTTAGCGTTATAGTATAATCCACACTTTAAAAAAACACAAAATAGAAAATGTGAATTAAGTGAAAAATTCCTATGAAAAAAATCATTATATGAAAAAACCTGACTCTAAATTGAATATATTCAAAACAAATTTCTCTAATAAATATTTACACAATTTAATGACCAACATTTGACAAAACACCATCCTATATAGTGTATGACAATAACAACGCCATTTTTAATAAAAAATCTAGTTAACCCCCTTTTTTCTCTGTGCTATGGAGAAAATGAGAGAAATCTATAATGACAAAAGGATTAAAAGTTTTCCTTTTAATCATTTTGTCATTATAGACGTAAATTATTATCACTCAAATCAAGTATGAAAAAAAATTAATTATTTATTGTATTTTAACTGTCACAGAAGTAATTAACTTATTAATTTCAATTAGTGTCATTCTTTTTAAGAAAGAGATTAAATCATTATAATATTAACATGGATGCTGTTAATAAGATTTATTCAAATAAGGAAAATAATAAACTAAATTATATAAATACTTAATTATTTGGCAAAAAAGACGGGCTCTATAAAACGCACTATTCCGTATTTATTAAGATTAATCAACTAATCATTACAACGAAAGTATTTCACCCAATAATTTTACTGAACGAAAAAAAGAATTATCATGATGAATTGGATGTAAATCTCCAAAAGGATAAAGTTTAGAAAGCATAAATACAAAATCAGGCAATTAATTAAAAAAAATTGTATATTTGCCATATTGATGTCGTCAGAATTGCGACAAAATCATTTCGGATAAAAGGAAAACAGCATAAGGAATTTTCTCAATTACAGACTCAATTTCAGAAAATTATTTCTTATGAAAGTGTATTAAAAATGTAAAAATAAAAAGAATGCATCTAAAGGATAACAATAAAATTCCAAGATCACGTCCTCTCATTATTTTCAAAGAATTTCGATTACATGCAAGAATTACCGATACATTTCGATTCCTGTTACACAAAATAAATTATGGGTAGTTATCAGATCTATGGGAAATTATGTGACTTTAATGGTAAAAATAACAAGTTTCAATGCCGATTGCTCATTATAGTTATCGTGTGTGTGCTAGAGATAATTAATTCGATTAGGCATATTCTTTAAAACAAACGAATTTAATTTTCGTGAACACAAGTAACTACACAAGAGCTCGTAATCCAAGCAAAAATTACAAGACTTAAATATTTAGAAAATGTACGAATTCCATATGTACGTTAAATAATTCTGGGTTGCATTGTCCTCCAAATGAAATCATACCGCTAGTGGTGCCACATCAAGTAATGGACATTCTACCTAGTCTCTACTTTTAAATTACGAAGATTCCCACGCAGAAATTTCCACCTAACTTGTACATCCCAACATCAAAATCGAGCGTAATGCGAAACAGCGCTAAACGAGGCTATTTTAACATGTAAATATTGGGGTCAGGGGAAGATGGATAGAAAATTGGTTAGGTATTAAATTTAATAATGCTTTTTTAATAAAAATAAAACAAAAGATTTATTTCTTACAAAAATAAAAACAATATAAACGAATATTCTTATAAAAGCAAATAAAATTCTAAGTCAGTCAGATCATTCAGTCTATTCTGTGTTTCCAATTTTCTGCCTTTTTGTCAAGAAAGCATCTAATGTAGTTTGCGTTTTTCTTTTTCATTCTGTTAGATGTTGTTAATAAATAGATAAAGCATCTATAACACCCCGTCTTGCTTTTGAACGCGTCAAAATTTGGATAATTTTCAACAAATTGGTTCGTAATTTCACCTATAGTGTTCAAACTCCTTTTTTACAAATGTCATATAAAGTTCTTTTTGCTCTTCTTCGAAATCATTACTATCAATATTTTTGTTTTCTTCTTGCTCAGTTAATTCCTTGAGCTCATCTTTACAAAGACTAGCTGCTGTTTTCTGATCTATTTCTTCGACGTCTTCCACGTTTACCTCATCTAAGCCAGTTTGTTTCGCTAATTACACTATATCACACTTATTGACAGAGTGTCCAATGTCTTCGCTCTTACTTAAATGAGGCCAAATGTTCTACCATGCTGCTTTCAAAGATTTTTCTGTTATCTCATTCCAAGAAAGGTTTATGTTTTCGACAGCATTCATTTTTTCAAATATTTGGTTAAATGTTCGCCGCAAGTAATAAGCCTTAAAATTGGATATAACGCCTTAGTCCTTTGGTTGGATTAAGGCAGTTGTGTTAAGTGGCAAGAAAACCACTTCGACTGGAATGCTTGTTGTTAAGTCTGATAAATTTGTTGAGTGGCTTGGAGAATTATCGATTAATAGTAGTGCTCTTTGTTCAAGTTTTTTTTAAATTTCGCAATAACGTTTAACAGACAGGCATAAATGTTCAGTGAACCAATCCGGGAAAAGTTTCATAGTTATCCATGATTCTTTTATTAGACTCCCAAATTACAGGTAAAGTTGATTTAGAAATGTCTTTCATCGCTCTTGGGTTTTTGGAGTGGTAAACTAGGAGTGGTTTTAATTTGAAATCTCCGCTTGCGTTACCAACCAGTAGAAGTGTTAAGCAATGTCTTGTAGCTTTAAATACTGATGCTCGTTTCTCTTCACGGGATAGAAATGTTCGTTTTGTCATTCTTTTCCAAAAGAGGCCTATTTCATCAACATTAAAAGCCAATTCTGAAGGATGGATTCCTTGTTCATTTATTGTTTTCAATATCGCTGGGAATTCAGCCGCCACTTTCGTATCACCACTTGCTGCTGCTCCTGTAATCTTTATGTTGTGAAGACTACGGGTAATTCTAGTTGCAGAGCTTGATGTAGTTGTAGTTGACGATGACAGTATTATTTCTTTATTCTTAAGAATTATCCTTGTTGTTGATGTTGCCTAACTCAATGCAGCCCTAATTTGAGATTGACGTTCACCAGAATCTAATCTTCTAATCACTTGCATTTTAGTTTCCAGTGAAATGGATTTTATGGTTGATTTCTTTTGTATTTTACCATCACCCATGATTAAAGCTAATCACAATATTTGTCACTGTATTAATCGTCATAGTATTGCATAAATTTATACTTACAATAATGTCAACAAATGTTTCAAATGATAAAAATGCGTCCGTACAGCACCGCACCAAACATGAAACACAACTACTTTTTCGGATGTTATTTGGAAACCTAGCGCTGCGCACAATTTCAGGGAATCCCCAGATTGAAATAAAAGAGCGCTAAGCCAAAACTACGCTAAACGAAACAGCGTTAAGCTGGGTCTTATTGTACAGAGAAACATGCTGGTGCAACAATATCACGCAGTGTTAGGAAGATATTATTATATACGCCAAAGAAAATTATTACAACTAAATTTAAGCAAATTTCATTTGCATTTTAAGGAATACATGAAAGATTTGTGATTCGGGGTTTAAAAAAATTGAGCCTTTGGACTTAGAGGGAATAAGGAAGTCAAAATTCGAACACTTGCAAAAGGTTGAAAAGTAAAGAGAAAAGACGCATTCATATGGTTGCAGATCGGATTGCAACATCAAAAGTTTTTGCATTTCCTTTGGATTTTAAAAAAAATTGCCTTTTACAAAAGGGACTACATCGATAATTTACCATACGCGAAAATTATGCTTATAATTTTGGAAGCCCTGATTTTAATAAAAATATAAGTTACATGTTGCTTTGGTGGGAAACTGGATGATCTCACCTGTCTCGGAAAATTTCTTCATGTTTAGCAGCATATACATATTTGGGTTAAAAATTGCTAATATTGATAGTATCAAATCGAAAACTATGTACTGGATAAAAAAGAAACATTAAATTTTAATGGAATTGATTCAAAATACAAAAATATAAGCTGAACTTCATGAAATCTATAAGGGGAAAAAGAGACTAAATCGGAATATTTCCCTGCCATGTGAATGGGTGCAATATCAAAATCCTTAAAAAGAAAGTACTGTTTCACACTATTTAAATGGCGTATCAGAGGACTTCTTCACTACTTACTAGAATCCCTGCAACTGTTACTTTTTTATTTAAAAAGTTGAAACTTCATCTCCAACAGTTCAAGTATTACTCTGACGATAAGATATAGAATTCCATTATTAAAAAAAAATTGTAATCAGATCACTGTGACTGAAAAATGTAGGCCAGAGTTTTTAGCATTCAGTCAGCAAAACTATGATAAAAGGAAAGAGGAAAGACATAATGTACTTGTTGAAATTTATTCCTTCTGTTCAACACAAGAATAAAAATAAAAAGACAAATCTATTCGGTGGAAGCTCAAATCAAGCAAACGAAAGACATTTATGTTAATAAACCAATTTAAACCAAGTACTATTCGTAGCATTATATATCTATAACAGAACAGTTATTAGTTTTTACAATAAAATCTTTAATAAAACATAATTTTTGCAATGAAATTTTCCTAAAGACTGAATTGTAATTAATAATTTTCTTTCAGTTGCGAAAGAAATTTACTCAGTTAAATACGAAAAAATTATAGTAATAATAATTACTCAGATCATATTCTGTCTGACAATTCCCATCTTTTATAATTTTATGCAAAATATCAACATGTCCTTCAATACACGATTCAACATGTTTGACAACCAGAAACATTTTATATCCCAAAAAAAAATGTTCGATCCAGCCAATAAATAATGAACTTAGGAACTGTACCGACTCAGACATGCTAGATAAAATAACATTTCTTTCTATTATTCATGCAATGACTGACATCACTTTAAAATTCGAAACCCAAATAAAACAAAGTAGATTAACTGATGGAATTCATCATTACGGACAATGAAACAAAAATCCAGTGATTTTCAAAGCATGAAAAGCATTTCAAAAAACACAGAACGCACTAGACTATATATGGAATACAAAAACCAGAAATCTTTTTATAAGAATGAAATTCTGAAGGCAAAATTATCCAGGTGGATGAAGTTTTGTACCAATTATAGCGATATTGGTATATTGCAAAAAATTTAAGCTGATAAAGTCTTTAAGCCAACTTTATATCAACACATCTGTACACTACAAATAATTTCGAATCTGCGAAAGTAATGCATCAGGAACTTCTCGATCAAGCTTTCCTTCCAGATACAACTCAGAATGATTTGCCTTTTAATCCCAAACATTAACCATTCAGTTAAATCCCACTAACGTTCCTGATCCATCTTTTACCGTAACTGAACTTAAGTACACAATGAATAATTTCAGTAACTCTTAAGCCCCAGAAATGGATGGTATTGATAACCCAATGGTAAAATTAGTCTTCCATGCTTGTCCGTGATTCCTTCTTCTTATTTCAACACTAGCATAAAATTGCACTATTTTCCCAAACATTTTAAGATCGGCCAAAGGATATTTTTAAGAAGGAATAAAGATCACGAATTATCGTCCTATTCGTTTGCTACCAGCTCTGGGAAAAGTACTAGAAAAGATAGTAATTAATCGCTTGAAGCACAATCTACATTAAGCGAATTTTCTCAGCAATAGTTAATTTGGTTTTCGTTCCAACATGTCTACAGAGCATGCCTTAAGTAAAACTAAGATTATAAACAGGAATAGAGAAAACTATCATTACTCACCCTTCTTTATTTCTATATTCAACAAGCTTTTGACTCTTTAGTGGACAGGTCTGAGACTGGTACTTTTAAACTCGAATTGAACACAGTTGAATATTGTCAGAAATCTAGTAAAGTTTCCTAGAAGACCGAAAACTGCAGACTATTTCAGATGGTGGTTCAACCATTATCCAGAAAACTAGAAGTTGCTGTCAAGCCCCAATCTTTGGAATATTTACTTTTTTAAGATTGTTTCCTATAATTGGCCATAACAAACGAACACTGTTGCATTCACTGATAACATGCTTTTCATATTTCAAGGACATACAAGAGTACAATTAAAAATAGGAAAATTGTAAGGAGACCTTGCATATTTTCTCAGAGCTTTGTAAAAAACTAAAACTGAATGTTTCTTCACAAAAATCGGAAGCTTTAATTATCGACAAATGTAAGAAACCTATGAAAAGTAACCCAAAAATAACATTTGAGGGAAGCAGCCTGAAGTATACGAAAGTTTTGATGTATCTTGGTGTTCAAATATATAACAAACTATCATTCCTGCCCCTCATTAGGTATTTCAACTTGTTTAACAATTATACCAACTTGTTTCAAATGCATGAGACCCTAGTCTCTACCCGCCATTGTTGAGAGCAATGGCAGACTAGGGTCTCAAAAGTAAATTAATGAAGTTCATCTACCTTACCATTATAGAATCATCAACTGTGGTTCTTCATTTTGAGTAGTGCTTCCACTCAATGCAAGAAAAATTGCAAAACTCTCCAGTGTACTTCACTCTCCTCATAACGAGATGCTACAGTACTACATTTACAATAGCTACAACTGTGTTAGCAGGATTACTATCACTACAGCTGAAATTAGAGCATAAAGCACTGAAAACATAGGCAGTTTAGCTTCAACCCGCTATACAACTAAGAGATCAACATTTCTCTGCAGGTTTCCTCTAAGCCCCTGTACATAAAAGCACCATTCATCCCTCACTCTGGCTTCAGAATATTCACCTGTATAATTTACCACGATCTCCGAACACCTAAGTTCAATCCAACATTTCTAAATTATACAGATGGCTCAAAGTATGACCAATGTACAGGAGCTGCTTTCACAATTAGGATAAATTCGATTGAGGAAACTAATCATCTCTTCAAACAAAGCTTTCTATTCAGTTTTTCAAGCCGAAGCTTTGGAGATCCTGAAAACTATTACCATGAAAAAGAAATGAAATACTCCTTAGTGACTATTTGGAGTGACAGCTTATCAGTTTTAATGGCAACTTGTGATCCACAGCATAAACTAAACTTAATTCATGAAATACAGGTATCACTTCAACAAGTACCAAAAGACACGAGAATTCAACTCAGCAGGATACATGCCCACGCAGGAACTCAGGACAATGAGCTTATGGATCAAAGAGCAAAAGAGGCAGTAAGGAATACTAATGCCCAAATAATTATATTGCTATACTCAAAATCTGATCCAAAGCTAAGTCTGAAACAACAGACTTTAACCTATGGCAAAAGCAATAGAAAACTGAGGAACAGGGCCAATTCTTCAAATAAATAATCCCTACAGTTTCAAACAATACTATCCAAACAAATCCATACACGAATTACATGACAAAAACCATAATCTTTTCCAAATTTACTTTAATAGAATTTAAAAAATACAAGTCAAACCTGTGCGAGTGTAGTGTCCAGTATACATTTGACCACTATCTGCTGAGTAGCTCCCTTACGAATTGCCTATATTTAAAGAAACCTAATATTCCATCCATCCCTTTCCTAAAATTTTGGGAAAAAAGAATTACAGACATTGTGATGCTTACTGTTCACGGATTAGATATTTATCTACAGAAAAGACAGCCAGCGGCAGATTTGGAAACATTAAGCTCATCAGATTCGGATTTCACATAAGATAAGCATTTTACAAACAATAAACAATGTTAATATTATGAATAATAATCATATAGAACATTTATTTTCCCACCTTTTTACTCCTGATTCTATACTAGTGTTATATACCGTTAACGATAGTCACTTAAGTTGTAAATAGTATTCTACTTCTTCCAAATCATCTGTATATACAGGGTGTCCCGAAAGGTCGTTGCCAAACTTAACGTGGTGGTCTGTCATACCATGGCAAACAAGATTTACATAGGAACTTGTGTCCGAAAAGTTGAAAAGCGACCGCTAGAGGGCAATGTTTGCAGGCGTAGAGGGGGAGAAAGAAATGATGCCGAAAGAGGTTTCAATATGTCTTTTATTAAATAATATGGTTAAATTACAGAAAATGTTCAAAATTCCTTCCATTCGCAACAATGCAAGCTTCACAACGTCGACGCATGGATTGACGGAGCCGTTCAAAATGCGCAGGTGTGTCAAGGATACGTGCTGCCGCTTCCACGATCCTGGCGACGAGATCCGTGTCCGATGTCATGGGAATCTCGTATATCAAGGATTTCATGTATCCCCACAGGTAAAAATCCAGGGGAGTCAGGTCAGGGAATCGCGGTGGCCATGGGACTGGTCCGCCTCTGCCAATCCAGCGATCAGGGTATGTCCTATCGAGATATTCCCGTACACTGTGGCTAAAATGCGCAGGCGCTCCATCATGTTGAAACCACATGTTTCGTCGTGTAGCTGCTGGAAGGTTAACCAACAGATCCGGCAACACCCTTTCTAGAAAAGTATGATAGTTATTCCCATCGAGGCGTTCAGGAAGTAGGTAAGGGCCAATTAGCATGTCACCGATAATACCAGCCCAAACGTTTATGCTGAAGCGTCGTTGATTTACATGAGCGTCGTTGATTTGCAGCGTCGTCGCCTGAAATAATCACACTTTCCACTCTCCCATCAGCCTGCGAACATTGCCCTCTAGCGGTCGCTATTTGCATTTTAGAACATAAGTTCCTATGCAAATCTTGTTTGCCATGGTATAACAGACCAGCACGTTAATTTTGGCAACGACCTTTCGGGACACCCTGTATAAGTATTTAAACTGGGTCACGACTACCTTCAGAGGCACCTCCACAGGATCGGCCTTGCCGATACTCCCCTCTGCCCCCTGTGTTCGACAGGCGAGGGTACAATTGAACACCTGGCTTGCTGTGATGCTCTGGAACAGGCCGACGACGACTTGTATGGGCGGGCTGGACTCTACTGGGAAGCACGGCGTCAAATGGCCCATGGGCCACGGGCGGGCGTTGGATGAAGAAGATGTATTTAAACTAAGTATTTAGAATTTTCAATTATGTATCAGTTTCAGATTCTGTGTGTGTGAGTGAGAGAGTGAGTGAGATTTTGTTATACAAAAAATACTGTATTTTAATTTTCAGACATGTGCTTAAAAGGTGGGTGTATAAGCATCCTACTTAGTAAATAGTTTTTTTAAATATTTTTTTATAATAAATATGAGTGATGGAGAGAAAACAATAGGTACAGTACTGGGTCCCTTCTCCCTGTTAAATGCTAAATGTCTTACACTTTCTACAGATTATATCGTATTTTTAAATTTTAATTAAAAATACTTTTAAAAATATGCATTATTTTTATCATTTTTCTCAACTTCCAGTTTTGTTAAGTAAACCGATTTGACAATAGACGCATGTATGGAATTACTCTTGTTGAGTAAATACTTTGTTAGTATACACATTCATTGTGTGTATTAACTATATTTTTAAAAACAATGAAGTCATTGATGTAAAACTTCATCCAGAATATAACTCTTTAATAAATAATCTATTTAAATATACAAAAAGAAAATCCATTCAAAATAAATGTTTGTCTTTGTAAATAAATAATACTAAAAAAGCTAATAGTTAATCAGAAAATATAAAATTTATATGCAATATTAAATATTTTTTTTTGTAAAAAGTTTATAGCTGCATGATTTATTATAGAAGAAAAAATCTAAGAATGCTCAATTTTAGATGGAAAATGTAGCAGATTTACTGACATTTAATCAATCTTAAAAAAATTAGATTCTAAAAACAGAAAAATGATTGTAACCTCACTTACGAGATTTCATATTCATAACAGCTCCAGGAAGATTCTGTGGGTACCCAGAAATCTCATCCAAAGAGACATGGAAGGGAAAAAAACAAAATACATGAATCTTACTTTAAAATTATGAACATGTTATCATATTATCCACAAAAACACATAGCTAAGCAAGTAGTAAATAAGTAAGTGTTCGATAAATAAGTATGAATTAATTTCTATTTTTAAATTAATTTCACATAATACTAATGACAATCACACATTTATCGAAGAAACTATTTCAATAAATACAACCGGAATAAATTATTAATTAAGTAATTTGTTTATTTAATCAATTTATTTTTTGCAAACAGCCAACTGAACTAAAAATTTTTTAACTGATAGCGTATTCTCATTTCTGCCCCTTTAAGCTTAGACAACGATATCAACATTATCTTGAATACATTCAGAAAAATAAAACGCAGCAGTGCATAGAAGTTTACACGTGATAAATATCACATTACAGTTCATGAAAGATATTAAATATTCAGAAAAAAATTAACTATGTTTTTCTGGTATGGTACCTGTTACACAAGCTGGTTTGTTGGTTGGTTTGTTTGTCGCTCAACGGTCATTTTTTGCACACGAGCCTGTTACACAAGAAAATATGGAACAAAAAGTCCTCATAATCTTACCGCAGTGTAAAGAAGTTTTCAATGCCTTGAAAAAAAATTGAAATTTAATTTAATTAAAGGAATTAAAAATTATCAATTAGTATCGTTTTCGAAAACACTGCTTAGTGTAGAGATAATATTGTATTAGACTTAGAATTTTTTATTGATTTCCTTCTAGAAATCATAGTGACCGATGGCGGAGTGGTTAGCATCCTTAACTTCGAAGCAATAGGTGCCGGGTTTGAATCCTGGTTCGGGCATTGAGGATCATTTCTCTCTACCCCCAATGGGTGCCCAGCTATAAAACATTTCCATCACCTTCACCCCTTGTAACGCTGAATCTGATTCAATTCTAAAAATCCTCAGCGCATTAGAAAAAAATCTAGAAATGGTACGCTTATAGAACTTGTCAATTTAATTTTAGTAATTAAAAATAAATAAATGAATTGAGATTTCAAGCCCTAAAAATAAAGTCGGAAAAATACTTACATTTTCTTAATTTTAAGTATGTATTTTAGAAAGCTTATATGAAATATTTACATACAAATTAATTTAGAAAATTATTTGTAAAATTTAATATAAAACATTGTCACGGCATAACGTTGTCGGCTCTGTTCTTTGTAAAATCTAACGTTTTTCAGTAAAAGCATAAATAAATTCAAAGTTAAATCAATTTCTCTTAATTGTTCTTAAAATAATTAAGGACAATTTGAATATATTGTTTCTAATATTTCATTGGTTTATTCTTTTTCAATACTAGTGAATTATATTTAAGAGTTTTGAAAAATTCCTAGCAAAATGTTTTATAGAATGCCTAAGTATTGCATATAATATCTAAAACAAGCCGACAATGTAATAGAAATGATTTATATATATTTCGCACATTTCCTAGGCATTCTGTAGAATGCCAAATGAGAAATCGGCAAAGTATAAAATATATCTCCGATTCGTTTCGAATATCACAAGGTAAGGCACGTGAATTTTCACGCGGTCCTTAACCTCAGAATTTGTTGGTTGCACTTTGCAGTTCGGAGGGTAGTGTTAAAATACGCAGTTTTATTTAAATTTATTCAAAAAATATTTTTTGCTGTGCTATATAAAAATGGAAGAGCAAACTGTAGTATTAGACAAGGCATGGTTTATAGACATGAAACAACAAGTCGACGAAGAACTGTGTAAAATTAGAGTTAACACTGAAAAAAATAGTGTTTTCTGAACTGAAACTACTTACAAAAGTTAATATATGATGTACAAAAAGCTAAAATGACTTAAGAAAGAACCCAGGGACTACTGGTAGCTGAATCGTTACGATGTGATGCCTGTGGATGATGATTGTGAAACTCATTTATCGTGTTAAAGAAAACGTCAGTACAATACAATTTTACTTTATTTATTTCACGTACTTCATGATACTCATTTGTCTGTTGGACATAAAAGACGTGATAAAACGTGAAAGAACTTTCAACCAAATAAAAAATATTACACGTCATAATATAGAATTGTACTTTGTGAACCTTGCTGGAAGAAAACAGAACCGTATTAAAAAGGACTTCGTTGTGAAACCTTTGTTTAAATTTTTAATTTAATTTCCGTTGTTAGAGAGATCTTGTTGACTTTCAGTCTCAGTCAAACAAAGAATACAAATTTATCAGAGTGTACCAAGATAATCTTACAAAATTTGCGATTCTCAAATCTTTAACATCAAAAAGAACTGAAGAAGTATCCGAAATATGAACACATTCTCAATTAAGCATCATCAATATTAGTCTGAGAATGGTAGGAAATTTATCAATAATTTGGTGACCAGCTTGAAGGAGTTTTGGCCAGTATTGAAGATCGTCCATGGAGAGCCCTGCCATTCACAAAGCCAGGGTAGTGTTGAAAGAGCTAATCAAGAAGTTGAAAATATACTTTGTACTTGGATGCTACTTAATAAATCTGACCGCTGCAGTGAAGAACTGCGTACAGTTTATGAAAAATAAAGCTCATTATTCTGGTATCAAAAGAATACCATATGAAGCTCTTTTTGACTGCAGACTAAAGCAGGGCTTACAACGTTTTTTCTACTAGAAGATCTTTCAAAAATAATAATTCAGAGGAGCAGCAAGAAAAAGAAATAGGAAGCGTCCAAACAATGGAAATAGGAAAACTAATCATATTATGCAAGAAAAAGAGCCAATTTCAAAAAGCACGCATAAGATTATAGTCGATAATGGACTAAACCAACATGATGAAGGCATGCCTACCAAAAAGATTTTCGTTTGATACCTATTGTGTGTGTTTAAAGGAAACGAGCGATGCACTTGCATGCAAAATGTGTCATCAAAAATTAATTCCTTCTGTGGCGATTCTAGTAAATTTGATGTAATGGATATTTTGTGCAGTATTTGTTTCAAAACTGAAAATACTATAGAAATAAAATATACTCTAAAATCAATCTCAAAACACAAAATGAAAATGGTAAAAAAAAATTCCCTCCGCTTCTTTGGAAGCTACTGTGCACATACCTGTTCCTAATGTCGGCAAGGGGCGAAGTGTTTAGCGCAATATATTGGCAGTGTAATGAAAGGTATAAATGATGTTTTGTACAACTTTCATTTTTCTTTACGCATTTTGAATTATTTTTTAATGGCACTCTCAATATTTTTTCAGAATAACATTAGTATTTTTGAGAAATACACATCATTTACATAACCAAATCAAGACGTTTTTTTCATACTTTGCCAAAATAGCATTTGTCATTCAATAGAATGCCTAGGTACTATATACAATCCCTAGGGAAAGTATGTGTAATACTTCGCATATTTCATAATTCGCCTAAGAACGTCCGGCATTCTATAGAATGCCGGCGTTTCATTCTTTGCCTGTAACATGTAAATAAAATCCTAATTTTATCCATTTGATAAGTTATAACCTGGGGTTGGAATGATATTGGTTGCACAGAAAGGAATGAATAGAAATTTACAAAGATACATTGATATTTGTTATAAAAAATTTATATCTTAAGATGAATTTTTACTATAACTTGGTTCTTTCGTTTCAAAACGATGAAACAATTATTCCAACTCAAGAAAAGAATATATTCCTATGATAAGATAAATTACGCTCGTTTAACACAGAATGAAGTCATCCACGGATTAATTATCGGTCTTTGCAGAGAAAAAATATATGCAAATAAGACATATAACACTATCTTTTAAGCACATTATAATCGCGGTTGCAAAGAAATCACCTCCGAAAAGCTAGCTCCGTATGTGCATCATTAATGTGTAACACAAAGTTATCAGAATTTAAGAAAAAATTATTCTTAATATCTTACAAAATATAAAATGGTTCACAGGGAATTATCTTCACTCAGATATTTGTTTAATGAGGAAATGAATGAACATATCTCCTAGATCAAAATTAAATATTCTTAGAAGGTAAAATAAATTGTCTAGTTATTATGCAGTTTGACAGAATCCATAGATTGTAATAAAGGTTTTAGCAAGAAAGAAAGCTATATTCAAATAATACTTTTTACACACATAATATTAGACAGCTCTACTTATACATATTCGATCTTTACAAGGAAGATTAGTTAGTATGTACCTTTGAAATGAGGCATCCACATATTTTAAAAGAATTTAAGAATATTCTTGATAATTTAGAAAAAAAAAATCCAGATTGTATGAATCATTTTATCATCACTCAGACTTTTTAAAGAAAATATACGGACATTTTCTCTTTTTCAAAATTAAAATAATAATCTTTGATATCTGGTTAAATTAATTGTTATATAATGCAACTTCAAAGCTTCCATGGGTTAAAATTACGAGCCTTTTCCAGGAGAAACCTCTATACCAATCATATTTCTACATATATTAGACAACAAAATTTTCAGAAGTATTACAACGTAGCTTCCATAGGAATAATCTTCACAAAGATTGGACAGTACGTTTATCAAAGAATAATATGTAATCAGAGGTTTAGAATAATATCCTTAATATGTTGAAAAAAATAACAGGATTGAGTGAATATATGTCATTACACAAATTTTAGTTTGTCGATGAGAAAATATAGAGACATTTTTTTCAGACAAATTAAAAGTAAAATACTAGAGGATAAAACATATTATGAACAGAATGACATCTCCCATCGAGAGATAAGATTTAGAAGATAACTTTGAGGAAAAAACTCTTTACAAATCATACCTCTAGATTCATAGAATTAGAAAATTACTTTCACATGTATATTAGAATGAAGCTTTCAAGAGAACTATTTTCGCAAGAAAAGCTACTCTGAAAACATAATAGAAAATTTATTTACACAGAATATATGTTAATGAAGAAATAAGTTAATGTGAAGAATAATACATATATGTTCATGAAGAAATAAAGCAATTTCCTCCTTATTAACCTTACTAAAAACATATACTTCCATAATAAAAACAAAAACATTGCGTGAAATATCTTCGCTTTTTTTTTAATTAGTTTAACCGTCATCCTTTGCAACAATGGCCGAACTAGACTAGAGCCTATGGTTCAAAATGATTTAAGAAATACTACAACTGTCTTATGGCTTTTTTTCTTCAATCTTAATAACATTCTAACTTGTTACATTGAAATCTTTTTCCTACTAAACGAATCTACCGAATTAAGAACCAAACGAATCAATTAATCATTGCTGGAAGGAGTCTCCAAAAAGGAAATATAGAAATATTTAAAAAATAATTCAGCTCACATAGGAATATTCTTTCTTGCTAAAAATATATATTACTTTTAAGAAGTGTATTTAAAATACAATATGCATAACAAATTCCCATGATATTTACAAGTCAACTACAAGGACGGAGTACTGAATACAATATAAAAGCTAAACTCTATGCCACGAAGCCCACGTGGACCAAGGACTACACTGGCCATCTTTAATTTTCTAGACAGAGAAGCCCTGGGTTGCAAAGCATATCCCCCTATAAGGTGGTCAGCCTAACTTGAAACCCCAGAACTTAGTTCCCAAGCATACTTGAAGCTCACTTCATCGACCCAATAAAGTGATGAAAGGCTGGATCGACGTTGCCCAACCCAAGACCGAAAATCAGACATGTGGCTTAGCAGCATGAAACAGTAGAAGTAAGCCACTGGACTTAACGGATACAATATTAATATTCATAATATATTTGAATACACGAAATTTAAAGCGCTATTCTCACATATTTTATTACAATATCTTATTACAATATTTTATTACAATACCAAAAGATCTCGCAAGTGAATTTTTTAATCATCGCTGGAAGTACTCTCTGAATAAAGGAAATATAGAAATATTTCCTTAATATTTAAACTTATGTAAGAATTTTCTTATTTATTACTTATAATAAGCATCATAAAGATACAAAGAACATTAGAAATTCCCATGGGATGTACAAATCAACTGCAAGGAGGCAGTTACTCATACAATATAGTTATTTGTAACAGATTTGCTTAATTCAATAATAAGAGTATTCTTACATATTATATTGCAATACTGTTCCTAAAGAGCTTCCAGACGAATCTTTGAATCATCGCTGGAAGTACTCTCTGAATAATGGATATATAGAAATATTTCCTTAATATTTAAACTTATGTAAGAATTTTCTTATTTATTACTTATAATAAGCGTCATAAAGATACAAAGAGCATTAGAAATTCCCATGGGATTTACAAATCAACTGCAAGGAGGCAGTTACTCATACAATATAGTTATTTGTAACAGATTTGCTTAATTCAACAATAAGAGTATTCTTACATATTATATTGCAATACTGTTCCTAAAGAGCTTCCAGACGAATCTTTTAATCATCGCTGGAAGTACTCTCTGAATAATGGAATTATAGAAATATTTCCTTAATATTTAAACTTATGTAAGAATTTTCTTATTTATTACTTATAATAAGCGTCATAAAGATACAAAGAGCATTAGAAATTCCCATGGGATGTACAAATCAACTGCAAGGAGGCAGTTACTCATACAATATAGTTATTTGTAACAGATTTGCTTAATTCAATAATAAGAGTATTCTTACATATTATATTGCAATACTGTTCCTAAAGAGCTTCCAGAAGAATCTTTTAATCATCGCTGGAAGTACTCTCTGAATAATGGATATATAGAAATATTTCCTTAATATTTAAACTTATGTAAGAATTTTCTTATTTATTACTTATAATAAGCGTCATAAAGATACAAAGAGCATTAGAAATTCCCATGGGATGTACAAATCAACTGCAAGGAGGCAGTTACTCATACAATATAGTTATTTGTAACAGATTTGCTTAATTCAACAATAAGAGTATTCTTACATATTATATTGCAATACTGTTCCTAAAGAGCTTCCAGACGAATCTTTTAATCATCGCTGGAAGTACTCTCTGAATAATGGAAATATAGAAATATTTCCTTAATATTTAAACTTATGTAAGAATTTTCTTATTTATTACTTATAATAAGCGTCATAAAGATACAAAGAGCATTAGAAATTCCCATGGGATGTACAAATCAACTGCAAGGAGGCAGTTACTCATACAATATAGTTATTTGTAACAGATTTGCTTAATTCAATAATAAGAGTATTCTTACATATTATATTGCAATACTGTTCCTAAAGAGCTTCCAGACGAATCTTTTAATCATCGCTGGAAGTACTCTCTGAATAATGGATATATAGAAATATTTCCTTAATATTTAAACTTATGTAAGAATTTTCTTATTTATTACTTATAATAAGCGTCATAAAGATACAAAGAGCATTAGAAATTCCCATGGGATGTACAAATCAACTGCAAGGAGGCAGTTACTCATACAATATAGTTATTTGTAACAGATTTGCTTAATTCAACAATAAGAGTATTCTTACATATTATATTGCAATACTGTTCCTAAAGAGCTTCCAGACGAATCTTTTAATCATCGCTGGAAGTACTCTCTGAATAATGGAAATATAGAAATATTTCCTTAATATTTAAACTTATGTAAGAATTTTCTTATTTATTACTTATAATAAGCGTCATAAAGATACAAAGAGCATTAGAAATTCCCATGGGATGTACAAATCAACTGCAAGGAGGCAGTTACTCATACAATATAGTTATTTGTAACAGATTTGCTTAATTCAATAATAAGAGTATTCTTACATATTATATTGCAATACTGTTCCTAAAGAGCTTCCAGACGAATCTTTTAATCATCGCTGGAAGTACTCTCTGAATAATGGATATATAGAAATATTTCCTTAATATTTAAACTTATGTAAGAATTTTCTTATTTATTACTTATAATAAGCGTCATAAAGATACAAAGAGCATTAGAAATTCCCATGGGATGTACAAATCAACTGCAAGGAGGCAGTTACTCATACAATATAGTTATTTGTAACAGATTTGCTTAATTCAACAATAAGAGTATTCTTACATATTATATTGCAATACTGTTCCTAAAGAGCTTCCAGACGAATCTTTTAATCATCGCTGGAAGTACTCTCTGAATAATGGAAATATAGAAATATTTCCTTAATATTTAAACTTATGTAAGAATTTTCTTATTTATTACTTATAATAAGCGTCATAAAGATACAAAGAGCATTAGAAATTCCCATGGGATGTACAAATCAACTGCAAGGAGGCAGTTACTCATACAATATAGTTATTTGTAACAGATTTGCTTAATTCAATAATAAGAGTATTCTTACATATTATATTGCAATACTGTTCCTAAAGAGCTTCCAGACGAATCTTTTAATCATCGCTGGAAGTACTCTCTGAATAATGGAAATATAGAAATATTTCCTTAATATTTAAACTTATGTAAGAATTTTCTTATTTATTACTTATAATAAGCGTCATAAAGATACAAAGAGCATTAGAAATTCCCATGGGATGTACAAATCAACTGCAAGGAGGCAGTTACTCATACAATATAGTTATTTGTAACAGATTTGCTTAATTCAACAATAAGAGTATTCTTACATATTATATTGCAATACTGTTCCTAAAGAGCTTCCAGACGAATCTTTTAATCATCGCTGGAAGTACTCTCTGAATAATGGAAATATAGAAATATTTCCTTAATATTTAAACTTATGTAAGAATTTTCTTATTTATTACTTATAATAAGCGTCATAAAGATACAAAGAGCATTAGAAATTCCCATGGGATGTACAAATCAACTGCAAGGAGGCAGTTACTCATACAATATAGTTATTTGTAACAGATTTGCTTAATTCAATAATAAGAGTATTCTTACATATTATATTGCAATACTGTTCCTAAAGAGCTTCCAGACGAATCTTTTAATCATCGCTGGAAGTACTCTCTGAATAATGGAAATATAGAAATATTTCCTTAATATTTAAACTTATGTAAGAATTTTCTTATTTATTACTTATAATAAGCGTCATAAAGATACAAAGAGCATTAGAAATTCCCATGGGATGTACAAATCAACTGCAAGGAGGCAGTTACTCATACAATATAGTTATTTGTAACAGATTTGCTTAATTCAATAATAAGAGTATTCTTACATATTATATTGCAATACTGTTCCTAAAGAGCTTCCAGACGAATCTTTTAATCATCGCTGGAAGTACTCTCTGAATAATGGAAATATAGAAATATTTCCTTAATATTTAAACTTATGTAAGAATTTTCTTATTTATTACTTATAATAAGCGTCATAAAGATACAAAGAGCATTAGAAATTCCCATGGGATGTACAAATCAACTGCAAGGAGGCAGTTACTCATACAATATAGTTATTTGTAACAGATTTGCTTAATTCAATAATAAGAGTATTCTTACATATTATATTGCAATACTGTTCCTAAAGAGCTTCCAGACGAATCTTTTAATCATCGCTGGAAGTACTCTCTGAATAATGGAAATATAGAAATATTTCCTTAATATTTAAACTTATGTAAGAATTTTCTTATTTATTACTTATAATAAGCGTCATAAAGATACAAAGAGCATTAGAAATTCCCATGGGATGTACAAATCAACTGCAAGGAGGCAGTTACTCATACAATATAGTTATTTGTAACAGATTTGCTTAATTCAATAATAAGAGTATTCTTACATATTATATTGCAATACTGTTCCTAAAGAGCTTCCAGACGAATCTTTTAATCATCGCTGGAAGTACTCTCTGAATAATGGAAATATAGAAATATTTCCTTAATATTTAAACTTATGTAAGAATTTTCTTATTTATTACTTATAATAAGCGTCATAAAGATACAAAGAGCATTAGAAATTCCCATGAGATGTACAAATCAACTGCAAGGAGGCAGTTACTCATACAATATAGTTATTTGTAACAGATTTGCTTAATTCAATAATAAGAGTATTCTTACATATTATATTGCAATACTGTTCCTAAAGAGCTTCCAGACGAATCTTTTAATCATCGCTGGAAGTACTCTCTGAATAATGGAAATATAGAAATATTTCCTTAATATTTAAACTTATGTAAGAATTTTCTTATTTATTACTTATAATAAGCGTCATAAAGATACAAAGAGCATTAGAAATTCCCATGAGATGTACAAATCAACTGCAAGGAGGCAGTTACTCATACAATATAGTTATTTGTAACAGATTTGCTTAATTCAATAATAAGAGTATTCTTACATATTATATTGCAATACTGTTCCTAAAGAGCTTCCAGACGAATCTTTTAATCATCGCTGGAAGTACTCTCTGAATAATGGAAATATAGAAATATTTCCTTAATATTTAAACTTATGTAAGAATTTTCTTATTTATTACTTATAATAAGCGTCATAAAGATACAAAGAGCATTAGAAATTCCCATGAGATGTACAAATCAACTGCAAGGAGGCAGTTACTCATACAATATAGTTATTTGTAACAGATTTGCTTAATTCAATAATAAGAGTATTCTTACATATTATATTGCAATACTGTTCCTAAAGAGCTTCCAGACGAATCTTTTAATCATCGCTGGAAGTACTCTCTGAATAATGGAAATATAGAAATATTTCCTTAATATTTAAACTTATGTAAGAATTTTCTTATTTATTACTTATAATAAGCGTCATAAAGATACAAAGAGCATTAGAAATTCCCATGAGATGTACAAATCAACTGCAAGGAGGCAGTTACTCATACAATATAGTTATTTGTAACAGATTTGCTTAATTCAATAATAAGAGTATTCTTACATATTATATTGCAATACTGTTCCTAAAGAGCTTCCAGACGAATCTTTTAATCATCGCTGGAAGTACTCTCTGAATAATGGAAATATAGAAATATTTCCTTAATATTTAAACTTATGTAAGAATTTTCTTATTTATTACTTATAATAAGCGTCATAAAGATACAAAGAGCATTAGAAATTCCCATGAGATGTACAAATCAACTGCAAGGAGGCAGTTACTCATACAATATAGTTATTTGTAACAGATTTGCTTAATTCAATAATAAGAGTATTCTTACATATTATATTGCAATACTGTTCCTAAAGAGCTTCCAGACGAATCTTTTAATCATCGCTGGAAGTACTCTCTGAATAATGGAAATATAGAAATATTTCCTTAATATTTAAACTTATGTAAGAATTTTCTTATTTATTACTTATAATAAGCGTCATAAAGATACAAAGAGCATTAGAAATTCCCATGAGATGTACAAATCAACTGCAAGGAGGCAGTTACTCATACAATATAGTTATTTGTAACAGATTTGCTTAATTCAATAATAAGAGTATTCTTACATATTATATTGCAATACTGTTCCTAAAGAGCTTCCAGACGAATCTTTTAATCATCGCTGGAAGTACTCTCTGAATAATGGAAATATAGAAATATTTCCTTAATATTTAAACTTATGTAAGAATTTTCTTATTTATTACTTATAATAAGCGTCATAAAGATACAAAGAGCATTAGAAATTCCCATGAGATGTACAAATCAACTGCAAGGAGGCAGTTACTCATACAATATAGTTATTTGTAACAGATTTGCTTAATTCAATAATAAGAGTATTCTTACATATTATATTGCAATACTGTTCCTAAAGAGCTTCCAGACGAATCTTTTAATCATCGCTGGAAGTACTCTCTGAATAATGGAAATATAGAAATATTTCCTTAATATTTAAACTTATGTAAGAATTTTCTTATTTATTACTTATAATAAGCGTCATAAAGATACAAAGAGCATTAGAAATTCCCATGAGATGTACAAATCAACTGCAAGGAGGCAGTTACTCATACAATATAGTTATTTGTAACAGATTTGCTTAATTCAATAATAAGAGTATTCTTACATATTATATTGCAATACTGTTCCTAAAGAGCTTCCAGACGAATCTTTTAATCATCGCTGGAAGTACTCTCTGAATAATGGAAATATAGAAATATTTCCTTAATATTTAAACTTATGTAAGAATTTTCTTATTTATTACTTATAATAAGCGTCATAAAGATACAAAGAGCATTAGAAATTCCCATGAGATGTACAAATCAACTGCAAGGAGGCAGTTACTCATACAATATAGTTATTTGTAACAGATTTGCTTAATTCAATAATAAGAGTATTCTTACATATTATATTGCAATACTGTTCCTAAAGAGCTTCCAGACGAATCTTTTAATCATCGCTGGAAGTACTCTCTGAATAATGGAAATATAGAAATATTTCCTTAATATTTAAACTTATGTAAGAATTTTCTTATTTATTACTTATAATAAGCGTCATAAAGATACAAAGAGCATTAGAAATTCCCATGAGATGTACAAATCAACTGCAAGGAGGCAGTTACTCATACAATATAGTTATTTGTAACAGATTTGCTTAATTCAATAATAAGAGTATTCTTACATATTATATTGCAATACTGTTCCTAAAGAGCTTCCAGACGAATCTTTTAATCATCGCTGGAAGTACTCTCTGAATAATGGAAATATAGAAATATTTCCTTAATATTTAAACTTATGTAAGAATTTTCTTATTTATTACTTATAATAAGCGTCATAAAGATACAAAGAGCATTAGAAATTCCCATGAGATGTACAAATCAACTGCAAGGAGGCAGTTACTCATACAATATAGTTATTTGTAACAGATTTGCTTAATTCAATAATAAGAGTATTCTTACATATTATATTGCAATACTGTTCCTAAAGAGCTTCCAGACGAATCTTTTAATCATCGCTGGAAGTACTCTCTGAATAATGGAAATATAGAAATATTTCCTTAATATTTAAACTTATGTAAGAATTTTCTTATTTATTACTTATAATAAGCGTCATAAAGATACAAAGAGCATTAGAAATTCCCATGAGATGTACAAATCAACTGCAAGGAGGCAGTTACTCATACAATATAGTTATTTGTAACAGATTTGCTTAATTCAATAATAAGAGTATTCTTACATATTATATTGCAATACTGTTCCTAAAGAGCTTCCAGACGAATCTTTTAATCATCGCTGGAAGTACTCTCTGAATAATGGAAATATAGAAATATTTCCTTAATATTTAAACTTATGTAAGAATTTTCTTATTTATTACTTATAATAAGCGTCATAAAGATACAAAGAGCATTAGAAATTCCCATGAGATGTACAAATCAACTGCAAGGAGGCAGTTACTCATACAATATAGTTATTTGTAACAGATTTGCTTAATTCAATAATAAGAGTATTCTTACATATTATATTGCAATACTGTTCCTAAAGAGCTTCCAGACGAATCTTTTAATCATCGCTGGAAGTACTCTCTGAATAATGGAAATATAGAAATATTTCCTTAATATTTAAACTTATGTAAGAATTTTCTTATTTATTACTTATAATAAGCGTCATAAAGATACAAAGAGCATTAGAAATTCCCATGAGATGTACAAATCAACTGCAAGGAGGCAGTTACTCATACAATATAGTTATTTGTAACAGATTTGCTTAATTCAATAATAAGAGTATTCTTACATATTATATTGCAATACTGTTCCTAAAGAGCTTCCAGACGAATCTTTTAATCATCGCTGGAAGTACTCTCTGAATAATGGAAATATAGAAATATTTCCTTAATATTTAAACTTATGTAAGAATTTTCTTATTTATTACTTATAATAAGCGTCATAAAGATACAAAGAGCATTAGAAATTCCCATGAGATGTACAAATCAACTGCAAGGAGGCAGTTACTCATACAATATAGTTATTTGTAACAGATTTGCTTAATTCAATAATAAGAGTATTCTTACATATTATATTGCAATACTGTTCCTAAAGAGCTTCCAGACGAATCTTTTAATCATCGCTGGAAGTACTCTCTGAATAATGGAAATATAGAAATATTTCCTTAATATTTAAACTTATGTAAGAATTTTCTTATTTATTACTTATAATAAGCGTCATAAAGATACAAAGAGCATTAGAAATTCCCATGGGATGTACAAATCAACTGCAAGGAGGCAGTTACTCATACAATATAGTTATTTGTAACAGATTTGCTTAATTCAATAATAAGAGTATTCTTACATATTATATTGCAATACTGTTCCTAAAGAGCTTCCAGACGAATCTTTTAATCATCGCTGGAAGTACTCTCTGAATAATGGAAATATAGAAATATTTCCTTAATATTTAAACTTATGTAAGAATTTTCTTATTTATTACTTATAATAAGCGTCATAAAGATACAAAGAGCATTAGAAATTCCCATGGGATGTACAAATCAACTGCAAGGAGGCAGTTACTCATACAATATAGTTATTTGTAACAGATTTGCTTAATTCAATAATAAGAGTATTCTTACATATTATATTGCAATACTGTTCCTAAAGAGCTTCCAGACGAATCTTTTAATCATCGCTGGAAGTACTCTCTGAATAATGGAAATATAGAAATATTTCCTTAATATTTAAACTTATGTAAGAATTTTCTTATTTATTACTTATAATAAGCGTCATAAAGATACAAAGAGCATTAGAAATTCCCATGGGATGTACAAATCAACTGCAAGGAGGCAGTTACTCATACAATATAGTTATTTGTAACAGATTTGCTTAATTCAATAATAAGAGTATTCTTACATATTATATTGCAATACTGTTCCTAAAGAGCTTCCAGACTAATCTTTTAATCATCGCTGGAAGTACTCTCTGAATAAATGAAATATAGAAATATTCCTGTAATATTTAAACTTAGGTAAGAATATTCTTTTTTATTAATGACATTTATTTTGTAAATGAGTGTCAGAAAGATGCAAAGAGCATTAGAAATTCCCATGGGGTTTACAAGTCAACTGCCACGAGGCAGTTATGGATGCAATGTAGTTATTGGTAATAGATTTGCTTAATTCCATTTTAAGCATAATCTTACATATTATGTTGCAAAATCTTTCCTAAAGGCGTAGTAAGCAAATCTTTTTATCTTAGGTGTGAGGAATAAATTTTAAATGAAAAAATGTTTTAAATATTTATGAAACTAGCAGATCATTCCTGTTAGCTTTTGTGATATTTAGAATTGTATTTTTCGCATATCGGTACAACCACTCATTCAAGTCAAAGTTGTAAGGCCAGAAGTGCATTAGCTATTCCGAGTCTGTAGGTTGAAGTGGATTCCTGGGCACTGCAAACTTACACACACAGGGTGAGATGTAGTCCTATAGAGCTGTTTAAGCGAAGGCAAAATTTCTAATCATTATATTGCTAATATCTCTTTTAGAGATAATTTTGATTCTAAGTTTTATATTTAGTTTTTGTGTGCAAAAACTGTGATTAAGAAAATTAACATTAGTATTTTCTTAGTATTTTTGAAGAACTTCTTTGTGTCCTATGAAATCAGGTGTTATACATGGATCGGTTGAATACAGATAAGTGGTATTGAATGTTTGGAAAATTATTTTAGTTAGGAAGTTAGTTATGTTTTGATCGTTAAATTAGGGACCCTTTATACTTCATAACAATTGTTTTCTTATTGGCTTTATAATTGAAAACACAACACACGTTTCTTACTGTTAATAAAAATGACATTATGTCTCTGTCACTAAATTGAATATCTGTGTGTTAAGAATAAATTTAGAAAAATTCACTATGTTCTAATAGGAAACTGCTCTCCTGGAACATAAGGTATCGATTTCGATCCCAGCGAATTAAGAAAGTAAGATATTTAATGGATTTTTAATCAATGCACGTCTGTTGGTATGGTTACTTATTAGATTTCAGACTTTCCAACCTTTAGACATGGGAAAACGGTCCTCTATTTATGAAATACTTTCTAGGAAGGCAATGTACGAAGTGAATATTAAAATCCATTTCAAGAGCCCTTTACCATTAGGCAGTCTACAACGTTATATCAAAGGTAAAATTTAGCTATTTAGAAATACGTAGATATATAGTTAGTTCTTATAAAAATTTTATTAAATTGTGATTTTTGACTAATAAAAATCAAAAATTTAATAAGGGTTTCATTCATTTTTCAGTAAACATGCATAGAACTGCTTTAAGTTTTTATTGAAAACATTCACTAGCGTTTCTTAATTTTCTAGAATATAACATAATGTATGTTTTGCTTAATATTTCATTTCGATTCACATTTTATTTTCATTTTTTTACATGTTTAAAAGTCACTCACAAAAAAAACAATTAAATGAAAACAACGAGCCAAAGAGGTAGAAATATATTAACCTTTGAATTTAATGAATTTAAATAATCATAGTTAAATCCGATTTAGAGTGTGAAAATGAATTTATGAATAAAAACAAGCCTCCCATTTTGTGTAATGTGATATTTTTAGCACAGCTGCAAAAAAAATTTTCATTGTACCTTAAAATAATTTTGAAGATGCGTAATTACACTTTTTACAATTTTTGAATTTTATTAACATAAAATGTATATATATATATATATATATATATATATATATATATATATATATATATATATATTTATTTATTTATTTATTTATTTATTTATTTATTTATTTATTTATTTATTTATTTTAATAAACTAATTTGTAATAATGCCATGCAAATTGTTGTAATATGAATAACAAGCCTAGTACAAGGGCTCTCTGTCAATGCTGAAATAAACTAACAAAATTACTTTAAATACTTGTGCAATTAAATTATTTACGTTTTTGAGCTTAGATTAGAGGGAAAGAGGTTGAACACAATTATATTTTTTACATTAATGGAATAGGATAAAAACAAACTTTCTTACTCTGTTGTACTTCTTATAAATAAAACAAAATTCTTCCTGAATTATCATTTTAGATTTTTACGGCAATTAAATTCAATAAAGTAACTTAAAGAGGCTCATAGAATGAAAGAAATTCTTGAACATTTTATAGAAAGGGCATCAGTTTGACGTCTAAAATTACTTGATGTTGCCAAAATCAATAGGCCCCTATCTTTTGCAATTTGGATAAATCCTATTTTTAAGGAAAATTTTGTGAAAATTTCAATTACAATCTAAGAAGAATAAAAGAAAGGAAAGAATAAGAAAAATAAGACGTAAAACAGAAAGCATGATAATGTAAAATAGTATTTCTTGTAAAAAATTTCTATTTTACAAATAAACAAAATATGTTATAAGAATGTATGAAAATCTATTTAAAGCATTAATATTCTGAAAATTAGAAATAATTCTCAAATTTTCAGCAAATCTTAGAAAACTTAATTTAAAAAAAAACACATATCAAGACTTTATACCTGAAAATATTTATAAAAGTTCAATTTTCAAATATACTTCAAATATACTCCATCTCAATAGTGCTAGTATTAATTTACGTAAAAGTTAATTGCTTGATTCGGCACAAATATAACAATTAGTGCAAAAATTCAAGTGACTTACCCTATTCATTCAGCAAAATGATAGGCACATTAGCGAATGTTCATATTCTGTAAAAAAATATTCATTAAATCTATTGTTTTTTAAAATATTACTTAATTGTGCTTTTCTTATTTATTTAAATTATATAGACCATAAATTATTGAGGAATTAATTTAAATATTTTTAAAATTCTGAGTGATAATTACACTTTCGACGCATGGTAATAATTGCATAGATTTTTAAATTATTCACATTTTTATTTTAATTCTGTTTACATTATGATTGTTGTCTTGGAAAACTAGCCTGTAACTATTGAAAACGAGTTTTAGATCAATGCACATATTTATTAACACAAATACAGCTCTTGTAATCTTAAGTACAACAATGAATGGTTAAGTGTGTGAACTTGGAAGAAATTTCGCAAGACAATAAATAGCACAAGTAAACAAAAAATGAAACTTATTTCAAAATAAAAAGCTTTATTTGTATTTACTACATTAAAAAACTTAATAAATATATTATTGTCAAAGCTTTTTATCCGAACTTTTTGTTCCATTTGCATATTATTTTCCCGTGGACAAGATAACAAAAATAAAAACAATGAATAATTTAGGTTTTAAAATTGGAAGAATATGTCATTAAAAATTCCTTATATTAAATTAAATTACTTAATTTTATTCCATGACTTACTTTCACAGCTGAAATTTCGGAATTTCAAAAGTTTGCATTTTAAGCATTTAAAAAAATTCTCCGATATTCTAAAAGTATATAAGTTTTAAAGTAAAAATTAAGCTTCAATAATAATTCTTTTACATGATAAAATGTTTTCAGATGATTTACTCAACTGAAATTATTTCATTGTTGGCATATTCTTAAAAAAATAATAAAAGTAGGAATGGAAAACTCGAGTCTCTAAAAATCGAATAGTTTACTCAAGTGGAAAATAAAATGAATAAATATTCGAAATTCGGATTTATGTAAGGTGACCTCTAATGACTCTACTGCTATATTTATAATTTCAATAATGAACAATTTGTCGTTATTTATCTTGAATATTATAATATTCAATAAAAAATTCAAATAACAGATTTATTATAAATTTATCACTATTCGTAACTTCATACTATATTGAGCTCTTAATTGATCCACTCCATGTCTTCTATCTACATTAAATATAAGAGAATTTCGTAAACGGACCTCTAAAATACAAAGGTATCTAACGTATCAGAATAGTCACTGCATACACCTTTTTAGAAAAATTAGAAAGAGGGCACCAAATAGTTAACCTTCGATTAAACACTAAGAAATTTCGAATCCCACCTTGGACATGGATGTTTGTAGCGGTTCGAAATCCATTTCAAACTTTACATTACCGTTTATTTAGTTCTCGTGTTCAAAAAATGATTGTTGACTGTTGACTGACAAATCAAAAACCTTCAGAAATAATTTTCATCAGTTGTGAGTCAAATTAACGAATTGCTGAAGGGGTAAATTGGAAAAATTCCAAGGTTCTATATAGATAGAATATTTACAAAAGATATATATTATCAATAAAAAGAACACGCGGCAAATGACTTACAATTGTCTTCGACTGTTAAGCTGTCCACTTTGAGATATCAAGTATCTATTTTCCTGGCCCAAAAATGTCATAATCGTACTCTTCAGAGTGAAAATTACAGTTTGATCCCAGACATAAGGAAAATGGATGTTGCACTTCAGCTTTCAACATTTACATTTATCGGTTTAAATGCTTGAGAATTTTCAAAATTATCTTCCTTATAACACAGGAATAGGACCCACTGTTTAAGAAAAATCCTCTTGGAAAACAGTTTGTAATGCCTATTCAAAAAGAACAACATCTTTCAGCTATCTGCTGGGCTATTCACTTCGTAATGCAAAATATCCACGATTTGCAAAAATTGGCGATTTGCAGATAAAAAAAGTAAAAATTTCAAGACTTTTGATGCCCAGCATTACTAAAATAATCAAAAATCAAACATCTTTTAAATGGATTGTCGAGGCCCAGTAGCTATGCAGCACTCTTCAAAGTGAGAAGAACCAGTTTCAATCCCAGTTATTGTTAAATATTTGGAACTTTTCTCGCCTTTTTGTTTTCAGCATTCATATGTGTCAAAGTCAGCGTTTGAGAGTATTTCGGAATTCAGACGAAATGTACCACTGATGCTCAGATGCTCTAAGAAAGCTCTAGTCTATTGTTCTATCAGTTAATGTACTTGTTTTTGATCAGTCTCAAAATATCCGATTCGAAGGGATTCATTCCAATAAAACGGCTATACCAGAAAGTGATTAAAAGTCCCTACGGTATATATATTAATTTACAATGATTGGTTATTCTATTTTTTTTTATCTTGCATAAATTTTTCGTTTATAAGACTGTTTTTAATGGCTAAAATTTGAACTTTATACTGTTTTTTTTATGAATAAATTAGAGCATTTCGAAATAAAAATTCACATAAGTATACATTTATACATTATTCATATGATAATGCCATGCGACTAATATAATAATGTACATTATTCATAAATTGTATTTACATTCAGTTTAATTGACGCAGTTTTAATCTTATATTAACTACACTACTTTAAATATGAAAACAGCAGCATCAATCTATTTCGATCTTATGCGCGAAAAAAAAATCGTTTCTCAGAATCTGAGATTATTTTTAACGCCGGGAGGAAATAAAGAATGCACAAATCTACGTCTTTACATTTGAAAGTCTATACAAATGAAACATTAAACTTTAATCATAAATGGTAAACCGCGTTGAATATTATACGATAGATTTCGCCATGAGAAAAATTGATCTATTATGTCAATGACTTTTTTCAAGAAATGCAATCGAATTATAAAATCCTTAACGTTACTTGAAATATAAATTTGCGGGAAAATACTCAAGAATTAATTTACAGTTGCAAAGTTCTTTATGAAATATTTGCATGTTTTTTGCAAAAGCAATGTGATCCGATAGTTATACTTAATGCGAGCTAAAGAAATTTGCTTTTTTGCTTCGCACAGGCGCATTAGTGCTTACAAATAAAACCGAAAGAAAACTGCTCTTCATATTGATAACCCATTTGCTCTTGCGGAGTCAGACTTTTAGAGTCATTTAATTTTGCATAGGAAAATGCTGGAAAAAATGATATATTATCTATTCAATTTTAAACTTTGCTTATATTCGAGATATGTATTGATTTTTTTGCTGAGATACAAAATATATTATTTATCTAGAAATATTTTTTTGAAAAAAAGTTGTGTTAAAAATGTTTAGTATATATACCTTTATTGTTTAATAAACTGAGAAATGTTGAATAGAGGAGAGAATGGTGATACACACACACCACACAGTCTATGTTTTCTGAAAAATGTTTAAATTCGATAAATTAAAATATACACCTATATTTCATTTGTATATAATTTATCTATAAATTTTTTTCCCACAAAACTACCTTTATAATTAAATATATACTTTATGAATAATATATATATATATATATATATATATATATATATATATATATATATAAATGAATTGAAGCTTTTTGTCATCAAATTAGTCACAATTTCATTTGCACATAAGCCAGTTTTTATATGTAATACACAATTTACAGTTTTTTTATCACTGTTGTAAAGGAAAAGATATTTAGTTTTTCAATAATTTTGTTTTTTATGTCTAAACTTATATTTTATATTGGACTGGTGCAAGTGGTTTAATTAATTAGAATTTTTTAATTGTATATGCTGCTTGTGATTAAAAATGTATCAGAAACAAATTCAGGATATTAAAAGTAACGGATTGATTGCCTATGTTGGAGATGCCTCACCAAAGTAAAATTTCTTTTTTTGAATAAGGTAGCTCTGAATTCAAACATATTTACTATTGATTAATAGAGATGTATGCAAAAACACATCAGGGAACTTGCTTTCGATTCAAAAATTTTTTCACTAAAAATAAATGTTTGCATAGTCCTCCTATACGAAAAGTATGCAGATTTTAAAAAGCCTAATTTTTCATCTGTCTGGTTATGCAATGTGAAATTAACTTGTGGAAATTATTTTAAATTTTAAACAAAGTTCATTTTCAATAAGGTGTATAGAAGAAGTGTTTTATTTTTACAAAATATTTACAATGGAAAATTGAATTACTATTTTTAAATATCAACGTGTCACAAGATTTTTACACATTTGCTTTGTTTTTTTATTATTAAAATAATTCTAAAAATTTAAACCTTCTTCCAAAATTTTCATCTAAAATTGAGAAATGTTATAGAAATTTAAAAATCAAAATTTTAATATACATAACTAACCATAAATATAATTTATCATTAGCTCTCTTCTTAAAAAGAATATCTCGTGACACATCTTTAAACTATGTGGCCCTATTTCATACTTTGGATCTTAATTTCTAGAATTCCAGATAATTGTACGTTTATTACTCATCAATGATAACTTTTTGCTAATTAGATAGGTGCCAACACTTCAAAGTGGACTCAGCACTGCTACAAACATTGAAGTCCATAGTGGGAATCTAACTTGCAAGCTGTGGAATCGAAGACCAGAGTACTAATGATTCGGCTCTTTGTTAATAGTAAGTATTTCATTCTAGTATCTGAATTTTAAAATTACTTAAATGAATTATAAAAAATCCCATAAACTTACATTCTAAAGTTCTTTTGCATTGCATGAAAATTTTTCAAAATCAAAATACATGAAGGAATCTGCTTACTTAGCATGAATATTCCCTCGAGTCAGATCTGCAGTTTAATGTGCATTCTGAAATCTAACAAATATTCCTGTCTAATGTGGGGGTTACACTTTTTGATAGCTTAGCAATATTCCATTCAATAAGAGTAGAAATATTTGGGTTATTTCACTACCTCTCCCTTACATATTGATATGTAATACACTTAAGCTTTTACAATAAAAATAATAGGAGTACTGTATATTCCAAATATGTGTTTAGGATATGCAATCATTTGGCTTCGTTAACAATCATTTTAAAAAACTGACAATTCATCTTGATTGAAGAAAACAATGTGTCTGAATTTTTGTTTTTATTTGAGGTAAGAGGCATTACTAACTATTAAGCAGATCTTTGCCAATTATTCCTTTACTTTTGTTATCAACTCAAACTGAATATTATACAATTTAATTTCCACCATTCATGGAAAATCAGAAAGACATCCAACTAAAATTAAAATATTTTACCCTCCAAATAGGAAAATTTTCTTATATGTAAATAAAATAAAATATTTATATTTTTATTGCATATTTTGAATCTACACTCTTTTCTTTGTGACACCTTTAAAATATGAAGATAAATGTAGTCTTGTGTATATTGCGTTGACAGAAATAAATTTGATTTATGGTTGTATGTGGAAAACATTGTGTCTGATTTTACAACATAAATGAAAAATTTGATTTCATCATTGTTAATCGATTTTTATCAAAGTCAAGCCCACATGTTACAGCAACTTGTAAACAAGTTATATATATTCCACTTTTACGTAAACTATTGTTGACTGTGACATTAGTAATATTGGCTTAATCTTGAATATTTCAATATAACCACAGAAACTATTTGAATTCCAAAACAGTCATGTGTTCATTATACAGCTCAGGATAAAGATAAAATTGGTTTATAGAAATTTTAATAAATTTTTATGTTTGAAAATCTTACATAAATTGATTGATGCTTAAATAATCGATTTTGTACAATAATTTTAAAATTGTGAATTTTTAAGAATGAATCGAAATACCGAGCAAATATTTTTTATTCAATTATAGACATAAAAAAATTACTGATTTAGTATCAAATAGAACCAACTATAAAAACTAAACAGAAATAGAAAAGTACTCAAAACAAGCATAAATTATTCCTAATATCATTTAAACTAGAAAGGCTTTTGATGACACTGTTTTTGTAGCTTAAACAATTTAAGTTTTCCTAAAAAATATCAAATTTTAATTTTGGCTCAAATTTAGCAATTTTTCCGCTCAAAATCAAAACTGTGCCCACATCTTCCACTTTAATTTCAGAGCAAAGCGGACTCCTTCGCTTTTAAATGTAAGCTTTACTGCGCATGCGCTAAAAAGGACGGAGCAAATTTCTTTAGCTCGGAATAACGACAAGTGTAGTTATAAATGCAAAATAAGTATAAAAAATAACGCAATTGTTTTTCGAAATCATTTTACATATTGAATTGTCATGTTTTCAACAAAATCTAAATTTCATATTAAACAGAAAAAATAATACTTTTCATAATTTATTAAAATATTTATACCAGTAAATCAATTATTGGAAAACGGTATTTATTTTGAGCAAAACACTTGGTAAATTTTTATATAAGAAATGTACTGCACTTAAAAATGAACGACGTAGTAAAACGAAATAGAGAGAAACGAAATTTTCGCATAGAATATAATAAAAAATTTCAACACGAAAATTGCCTTACTGCGAGTATGTTTGTCTCTATTATCAATATGTTTGTCTTTTATTTATTATCTATTAGCTAACTATTATCTATAAACAATCCTAAGGATGTTTGTCTATACACAACCATATTTTTCACTTTTAAGATTAATTTAATCACGACCTGTAGTTTAAAGTGGATTCTGAACCACTACAAATATCCTTAACCTTGAAGAGTTTCGAATTCACGAGCTCGTGTATCGAAGATGAGAACTGGAGATCCACACACAGTACTGTAAATATTTTTTTATTCTCCTAACAATTGAGTAGAGATGAAAGTTTTAAAGCTGAGTAAAAAATGTTTATGTTCTTGAAGAGAACTGAAGTCCGAAATTGTGCGGATCGCAATATAAGAATTTACACAATAAATTCAAATCACTAATTACAGTTTAAATTAATTTCTGATGCTGATAATAAAAAATAAAAATGAAGCAGAGCTTATATTTTAAGTTTAACTTGGATGTTGGCATTTAGCCTAAGATTCACTTTATTCCAAGTAACGTTCTCATTTCAATCCGGAAAAATTTCGGCGAGGAAAGAATTTTCTTTATATACTCAATATAAATACACTCAAAAAAAGAAATCAAATTCAAAAATTAGATTTGAAAATAATGAAATAATTCTTAAAATCAGTTTAAAAGTAAGACAATGCATTTTTTAAACTTATTAATATTTCGACAAATTAAATGCTACATCATTACCCTTTCAATTAAGCAATTTAAAACTATAACGCAAAAAGAAAAGTTTTAATTATTAAACTATTTTTTATTCTAAATTATTTCTGATATTAGCATTTGAGCTCATAAAAACACATAATTGCAAAGCATGCGGCAGCAAAGAACTTTAAGTGCAGATGTTTCTTCTAAAGGTTAAGGAAAAACATTTTTCTCCCCTTCATATAAAATCTGGTTTTAAAGTTGGAGTTTTGAAGAGCGCCAGATGTTGGTTTTTACGGGAATATTGATAAACTATTTTCTCTTTTTTTCGAAACATAGAAAATATTGAAAATTATAATACTTTCGGTTTTGTTTTTGATATAAACAAAATAAAATACGAAAAAAATCGTTTACTTCTTAATGAATTATTTAAAAACGATGGAGTTTTATAGCTATGGTAACGTTGTGTTTTATTTGACATAAATTTTTATGTAGAAAACTAAAAAATTAGAAACGAATTAGTCAGTTAAAAAGTTAGCTTTTACTATTTTCTCAACTAAAAATGTTTTCGTTACTTAAGTTTATTTAACATTTCATAATTTTTAATAACAAATTTTCAGTATACCGAATAGTAATAACTGCAATATATTATTATATTTCATTAAATTTTAAAATCATTTTTGAATAATTTACACAAAACATCTTTTAATAGACTGAAAATAAAAATAAAAAAAGCCACCTGAACATCGGGGAAAAGAAATTATAGATACAAATACACAGAAAAATAACTCAGTTAAGTTTCTTTTATCATATAATTTCCTTAGGATATCATTAATATTTATCTGAGACAATTATATTTACTTATATTTAATTTTTTTCCAAAATAAAATGTAAAGCTATCAAACTTTTGATCTAACTTTAATTAACAATTAGAACTAATGTTTTCGGGCAATATACAGTGTCGCACTACTTGTGCTTTACAAAAGGAAACTGTAATAAAATTAATTAAATATACATGTACAAATTTTTTGTGGGTGTTTCATATTTAAAGTTAGTAACAATTATTACATAACATACATTTTGTCAAAATATTAAAGTATTAATTAAATAAAAATGCAATTGCTTAGAACGGAGCAAAAAGAGCTCACATAAGTGATGGGACACTTACTTTTCCATCAAATACTTATCCAAAAATTTTACTTTTTAAAAGGTTTTAATATTTTTTTGGATTTCCTTTTACTTTTAAAACATGATTTAATCTTCTTGGAATGGATGTGACTAATTTTTTTGTGATTTCTGGAGTGATTTTACCCCATTCTTCTTGATGAACCGATTTTAATTGTTGTTTTGAAGAAATGGTATGTTTGCGAATTCTTGATTCCAATTCTTGCCAAATATTCTCTATGGGATTTAAGTCTGGAGATTGTGGTGGTGTTTTTTATTATTTCAAGACAGTTATACAGCAGCCAGAGTCTAACGTTCCAAGCAGTGTGCTTGGGGTCATTGTCCTGGTAGGATTTAAAATCGTTATGAAGGTTCAATTTTCATGCTGAAGATTTCAAATTTTGCTTTAGAATGTCAATATACTTGTATTGATCCATTTTACTGTCAATAAAAACAAGATTACCAATTCCAGAGAACGACATACACCCCATACCATAACTACTCCACCATGTTTTATTGTTGTCACCCAAGTTGTTTACGAAATTCTTCCCTCAGTTTTCTCCACTCCAAGATTCTACCGTCAGAGCCAAATATATTAAATTTACACTCATCAGCAAATATAACTTTATTCCAGTAATCAGAATTTTTATTTATTTTGTATTTTGTGAAAGTCAGTCTGAGTTTTCTATTTTCATTTACGAAGAATTTTTCCTGGCGACTCTACCGTGATATCCAGCAGATCGAATTACTCTTCTAATAGTCTCAGGATTAACAATTACTCCATATAATGCTTGTAAATCAGCAGCAACTTTAGGAGCACTCATTCTTGGATTTTTTTTAATAATTCGAACGACAATTCGCTTTATTCCATTGGATAGCTTTGATGGTCAGCCATGTCTTCTTTTATTCTGAATCATATGATTCTTTTTATATCTCTTAATGATATTGAAAACTGTTGAATGACTCAAGTTAATTGTTTCACCAGTTTCTCTAACAGATTTTTCACTTTCAATATGCAAATGAATAACTCATTTTCGAATTTCAGGCGAAGTTTCTTTTCGTTTAGCATTCATGGCTGCACACAGCTAAAAAACACAAAAATTCCAAACAATCTGGAGAGGAATACTGCAAATGATTTTATAAATTATTGCCAATTGCTTTTGAGTAAAAATAAAACACCCAAAAATATTTTTATTGCTTATTTCAGACTATTTTTGTTGCATATCTAATGGCGTCCCATCACTTATGTGTGAGCTATTTTTTGCTCCATTCTAAACAATTATATTTTTATTAAATTAATATTTTAACATTTTAACAAAATGTATGTTATGTAGTAATTGTTACTAAATATAAGTATGAAACGCGCCCACAAAAATTTTGTAAATGTATTTTTAATTAATTTTATTACAGTTTCCTTTTGTAAAGCACAAGTGTCCCATCACTTTTGTGAGACACTAGCTTATTAATTTTGAATATTTTCTTATTAATTTTGAATTAATTTTGAATATTTTTTATTAATTTTCAATATTTTCGTTAAAAAGTCCTTTTTAATGTTAACAAACAATCGGGAAAATTGTCTTAAAAATTCAAATTTCTCTGTGTATTTCAATTATACTTTTTAAAGTTTATTATTTCTTATTTTTTAATCTTGTAAGTTTCATTCACTTAGTGACTTAATAATAGCATTTATACAGAAAGTAATACTCATATTGAAAAGATAAATGCAAATATTCGTACACAAGAAAACAATAAGCAGATAAAACTTTAACAGTTAAGAACTTATTACGATTAACAATTATAATAATTTCATTACACTCACATTAATACAATATATACTATACATTGGACTATTAAATAAAAATGTTCAAAGATTCTTAAGCATTAACTTTTTGAAACTGATTCTTGAACAGTAGCTTGAAGGAAATATTTGCGATCGAAAAGAAGACATGAAATAAAAAAAGTTAAAAGCTTATATTATACATCGATCAGCATTGAGCTCGTCGAATCATTCTCAAATAAATGACGATTTCCATACAGAACAACTATTAGAAAACGATTATTAAATATATTATTCTATGTCCTATATTTTTGAGGAAAAGTTAGTATGATACAACGAAACTTCACAGCTCAGCAGCAGAAATAATCAAAAGCCCTTTAGCATCTGCCGCTGCTGTTTTCCCCAAAGAAAATTCAAAAATAGAGATGATTCATGCATCATAATGAACAAAACTTTCCACCACACAGACAGATGTGTAAAAACAATCAACTGTATTCATAAAACAGAGACAAAGATCTTTCGCCAGTCAACAAAGGCATAACTAGAAGAATTTGCTTTTCCTTATTTAACATTTATAAAGGGTTTGCTTATAATTAACTTCTAATTAACTCCGATGCTCTTCTGCCGACAGAAATCTTGCGATTTCTTATAGAATTTTGAATATTCTAATACAATAGTAAACACAGTTGATGATCAGCTGGATCTAGAACGGAACCCATTACCTCCTATCATAATAATAACCCCTTTACCTACCTAACTACCGCGTCATCTAGAATTTATTCATTTCTGTTTAAAAAGAGTTTGGTTTGCCACTCAACGGTCACTTTTTGCACACGAGGGCTAATTAGACCGGGACTTACGGTTTAAAGTGGATTCCGAACCACTACTAACATCCATGCCCAAGATGGGATTCCTGTTTAAAAAGAGAAAAAGATAACTAAAAATGTGTTTTCGTAATGCCTCAAAAATTCGATGAGTAAAAAATCATAGGTATGTATTGTAAGGAATTATAACTTGCAAACCTCACAGCAGCCACTTTTATAGATAAACATTAAAAAGGTATAAATTCAATACTATTTAAAAGTTTGTGGGCTTATAATCGTATCTAGTATTAAAAAAAAGCATTCATAACACTAAATTATGGTAAACTAAACCAAATTATTTTGGTTTCTTTGTCGCTCAGAAGTCATTTTTGTACACGGAGTCTAATAAGACCAGGAACCACAGTTTAAAGTGTATTCCGAATCGCCATTACCATCCATGCTATTCGAACACACGAACTGTTGAATTAAAGAGCAGAGCAGTAATCGTCCGGCAGCCAATTCAGTATACACCAAATCAAACATCGCCTCGTAAGTTGTGTTTATTGTATTTTTCAATCCATATATATATATATATATATATATATATATATATATATATATATATATATATATATATATCATCATTTGAAATCAAATAATTTAATATAAATTATTTTTTAAATTGTTCTATTTAAATATTGTAAAATTAGCCTATCGTACATAAATTTATGTATATACTAGATAGCATACAAATTAACGAAATTTGTGGAAAAATAACTTAAAGGATGAATAGTTCATGTAATTTAATAATAAATGATTTAACAGTCTTAAATATTCCACAAAAAATTCTGTCGGAAAAGTAAGATACTGAGGAAAAAACTTTCAACTGTCTTTCAAGAGGCACATTTAATATCCAAGCATAAAATAGAGAAAAGAAAAGTTTGAAATTAAATTAAGGAAATAACTAATTTTGTTACATTTTTTATTGAGATACACGATATAACGATAATAAGTTGTGTAAAATAATCATAAAACACAGGTAGCGATCAAAAATCATCATTCCGCTTGGTCCACAGAAAGTACAGCATTCTTTGTCGCAGAAGACTCCTAAGTTCAAATCCAGCTGCTGTAGAACAAAGAGTCTGATCCAGTTTATTTCTTTATCTACGATAAATTTTGCTTACGAGTTAATGAATAAAATTTACTCTCGCGTGCAAGCATTTGAAGGAAAAATCGACATACAGCTGCAGGCCCAGCCTTGTACTGTAGCTTTAGGTTAATGGATTGGAAAAATCGACTGGGACATAGAGACTCCGAACAAAAATTAATGTCCAAGATGGACATAAGATTCAGCCCCACCACACAATGAAGACTAAACTACTGACCATGCAGCTGGCTGAACGGGAGATGAGTGCTGTGTTTCAATCTTTTATACACACGCTTAAATATACCCATGTGTGTCTAATCAGTACATTATATATTGCACATTATATAATTAATCTTCAGCAATGAATGGTTTGAAATTCCATAAATATCCATTTTAATACCTTAATAGGCATGTCTTTTTAGTATCCGGATGGTAAGCAGCAATTTCGTTTCCTATCCCCAAATGAATTTTGCCGCTGAAAACATTCAAGGGTCGAAACTCACAAACATTGCAAGTTATTGTTAATTATATTCAAAAAATATATTCCTTCAGCATTCAATATACGCATGAGAAAATATTTTTTTTATGGAGCTTTCATTTTTCAATAAATACCAATGATCTACAAGCGTTTAACTTCGAAAGCCTAAAAATAAAATTTATCTTCATTTGTCGATTAATGTATACGTTTCGTTACTCTAAAACGTAATATTTAAAAATCGAAAAGAATACAAAAAGTGAAAAGCCACGGTAATGTTTACCGAAGTTTAGTTAGTGCAACATCGCCAACAGCCGTTATGTAGAATTACATATCAATAAATTTAGATAAGTTGTTCTTATACCCTAAGATTACACTATGAACCAATCTGACTAAATTGGGCTTAGTCATAGTTATCTTATAAGTTGTTTTTAGATACAAAAACATTGCAAATAAACACCATTTGCTTATGGAATAAACATGGAATGAAAAGATAATAGTCAAACAGTTAAGTTTATAACTACTTTTATCTAATTTTCCAAATTTAAAACTATACGAGAGTGAAAACTAAATTGTATCTTTAGGATATATATAAATACAGATAAGTTATAATCAATATTTCGTTCAATATCCTCGCATTTTTAATGACTCGAAAAACGTTATTATGAAAATAAAGATTTTCATTTCAAATGATATCTGGAATTTATACCTTTCGCAAAGAAGTTTTTTTTACATAAAATACAGTTAATATTACAGATACAAATGCAATTTTGAATTGAAGAAATCACAAAATCCAATTTTATATAAAGCAATTAATTATTGCTGTATGTCATTTTATTCTACATGTTTTCACTCGTGGATCAAATCAAATAAAAAAAATTATATGGATTTCAAAAATAAAATTAAACACGCTATAAATAATGACCTACTGAAATGATACGAGAATTCATTAATAATTCATTAAAAAAGAAGGAAGTTATAAGTGTCTATCCTGTACGAAGTTCTCTTCAAAATACTGCATTTTTCGAAGAACATAAAACTTGAATGCAATTTTTATGAAAACAAGAAAATTTATATACATAACAGAGTGATATGATGCATTTTTCTTCTACTTTAACGATAAAAACGCATGTAAATTTGTCATTCTATAAAAGTGAATTTAGTAAACTATTGCTGTATTTAACATCATACATACATTTTGAAATTCTGTCTGAATAGCAAAATACTTTGTATTTTTAAGGTAAAATGTTAAAAGTATTATTTAAACAATAAATTTCTTTTTGTAATTTAAATTGCTTTAAAGCCAGTGCCTAAATACACTTTTACCTAAATACACATTAGAGTGAATGTGTGTGAGAGAGAGAGAAATATAATTTATAAATAATATGTATTTAATATACAATAATGTAATACAATCAGTTAAAATACCCATCACAAATTTAATTATTGGTTTAAAATTAAATGGCTGCAACTTTAACAGCAATAAAGAAAATGCATTTTATAAAATTGTACGCATATACGAAAAAAATATTTAATTAGTTCATTATTTTGGCTTATTAATATGTAAAAGTTATGTGCATTTATTCACACTCAAATATCTCAGATACATTTTTTATAGATTTTTCAGATAATACATTTAAAATTAACTTCCAACAGTTATTTTAAATAATATTTAAAGATTATATATATGTTAAAAGATAAATTGTGTATGACAGAAAATAGTACTATTCACTATGAAAAATTTTCTTTCACAAAATGTGAATACCTAAATAACAAATAGAAAGTAATTTTCTACATTCTTGGTATTAATTTCATATACAAGTAACCAAGTATAGCATTTTTGGAACATTTTTAGAAATGAAATATTTTGAAAGCGTATCACAAAGAGAAAATAAAAGCTTGCTTTACGTTCAAACAATTATGTTATAAAATGTGTTAAGGGGAATCCTTCCTTAAAATAAATCTAGTAACGAGCTTCAGCGCCATCTAGCGCAGTTGTTTGTGGGCAGTCCCTCTTACAAAGACTGAAAGAACTGATTGGTGAATTTAAACTTATAAGCCGCCTCAAAGCACCTCTGTTTACAAAGAAAAAGTAGTTCCTAACTCTATGGGGGCAAATTTTAAGTGGGGAATGAGTTGGAGACTACTTAACCGCAATAGGGATAACTGAGACATTATACCCGCCCCCTAATTTCCTTTAGCATTTTCCGACGCAGATTTTCTCCGCATATGTGGTCAGTTTGTTTGTCCCCTCTCGCCTCAGGGTATTCCCTCCTGGAACTGTATGTCTGTAAATCTCAGGGATGAGGAAAAAGTAGGGCTGGCTCAAATGTTTCCCAAATTTGACACCGGAAATGTCCGTTGCGGGCTTAGTCAAGCAATGAGAGAGAAAAAGCTCTACTTGGAGATTTTGAAAAGAAAAATTTTATTTACTTTTAGAGTTCAGCAGAAAAGTTATACGGATGCATGAAAAAATTCAACAATTTTGTTAATATTATTTATTAAATGATCAAAACTTAATGTCAATGATTAAATTAAATATAAAATATTTAATTTAAAATATTATTTTACTTTTCTTGATATAATTTCAATTTGCTTTCATTTTACGAGATTTGATTTTTTTTAATGGGATGAGAAAGAGAAACAGTTGCGCTTCTAGTAGAAAAGTGAAGTACATAGAGATGTACTTCACTTTTATAAATATTTTCAAATGGACACAAATGTCGAATTTCTTATCTCTTTTTTAAAAAAAAGAAAATAATGTGGTTTATTTATTAACTTTGTGATAACATTTCTTCCTTTATAAAATATTTCGATACCAAATTTACGGAAAATTCCGTACATTTGGTTTATAATTTCTATCAATGATTTTTGTAGGAATGGAAAGTCTACCTCTCTATTTGGATTGATCAGGCATCTCGACATTGTTTCTTGATGTATTTCTAAGCAAACTTTAGAAGCAATATAACTTAGTACATAATCCGCACTTTCTAGTTCAAATATGGCGATATCATTCGTATCTGAAGACATGAATTCACATCTAGATAAATGGAGCCTTTAATTTAAGAATTAAATAATGTTCACTTTGGGAATAAGCAAATGTAATTTTTATTTATTTATTTTATTTATTTTTTTGGCCTCTTGACAAATTAAAATAGAATGTGCTTCTCAATAAAATCATATAAACGTTACAAAATGTTCTGAATATTTCATTCGTCGAAATGTCGTAAAATAGTTCAAGGTCTTACATTTCACCTAAATTCAATGTACGTACCATTTCCAAATTTGTTAAATTTTCTTCATCTATAACAAAATTTTAGAACTCCAGGTATCCAACATTAGAGCTCCAAGCTTGCAACCAAATTTATAACATCATCTTTAAATACTTTTTTATATTAACTCAGAGTATTTATTCTCATTTTAACTCGCTAAAAATCATAAAATTTTGAAAATAATGATCTTATGATGTGTTCATTTTTTAAAAGTATCCAGTGCCAATTTAGGTATACATTTTTTTCATTTTTATAGGTATATAAGTAAATTATTCTTCTCCATCACCTTTAAATTTGTATTTTCCTATTAAAGCATTTTTATATATATCATTTTTAATTTTTGTGCTTCATTTAAAAGTGTTTTCTTCATTCGATTTTAATTTCTTAATTGTTTTCACACTTGAACTAAAAAAATTTTTTAGAGGATTTCAAACCATTTTCAGCATTTAATAATCTACTTTTTAAAATTTTTCAGTACTATTATATATCATACATATACATACATACATGACATATACAATACATACATACATACATACATACATACATATATATATATATATATATATATATATATATATATATATATATATATATATATATATATATATATATTGCAAGGCAAACTGAATGAGAAAAGAGCAATCCTGGTTGATTCCTAAAGACTACTACTCTGAAGTCAAGGTGGGAAGTGTATGCGTGATGAGCCAACTTTTCTCTTTTTGATGGCTGTAAGTAAATCTCGTACGCAGACCCTATTTGTTTGGTAGTTGAATTCTACCTCTGTTCGCATGCACGTTTTGCTGGAGTCAACTGGTTTTCGATTTTATATTTATCATTTATTAGAACACTCTATGTTTATCATTTATTAGAACACACAGAATCGATTATGTATTAGAGGTACAAAATATTTCTTTCAAATTTTGAAATCAATGAACTCCCGATTATTACAATCTCCGAACAGAGGTTAGGGAATACTCAAAAATGTTAGAAGAAAATTAAAATAAATGTCTCAAAAAATGAAAAGAAAATTAAAAACATGGAACATTTTGAAAAAAATACATTGAAACGGAGAATATTTCACATTAATGCGTATTTAATGAATGATAAAAATAAATTTTCTGGATATTTCAAAACTAGATGCAACGAACATCGCTTCAAAGCAGCATAAAACTAATGTTACTTTTTTGTAGATTTGAGATGTGCAGGAAAATTTTGCTGGGATAATGAATGGACCGCATTTACGTGTCACTAGAGTAGAAACCCAGAAAACAATCAAACCTCTTTTTCTGAAAAATGTTAGCAACATCTATCTACCGCTAAAATTGGAATCGAACTCCGAACCTTTCACTCCAAAAAACATATTACACTATTGTGTTACAAATAAAATCGAAATAATCAAATATAGTGTTATACAAACATAGCTTTTTAGTATTCATTGCTTTCTGGATTATAGAAAATTATTCACATATTTTAGGCTAAAAAAGTCACTTATCATAGATATTAATGTCAAACATCGTCTACCAAGCTGTCACACTCACTCAACCTAGTAGATTGAAAAATGGCCGTAATAGTGTCTTAGAAATCGTCTTTCACATTTTTACCCCTTGAATTCCACTCCAACCGACAAGCATGGAGGTGGATCTGTCATGATATGGGCAGGAATGTCGCGGCTTCTGCTGGACTAATCATAACCTTCGAAAGAAGGTTCAAAGGGGAGATAGGTTGGTTTGTCGCTCAACGGTCATTTTTTGCACACGAGGGCTAATTAGACCGGGACCTACGGTTTAAAGTGGATTCCGAACCACTACAAACATCCATGCCCAAGGTGGGATTCAAACCCACGAACTGTTGAACCGAAGGCAAGAGCGCTAACCATTCGGCTGCCAGCTCGGCTCCTTGCCCAAGGTGGGGATTCAAACCCACGAACTGTTGAACCGAAGGCAAGAGCGCTAACCATTCGGCTGCCAGTTCGGCTCAAAGGGGAGAAGTATAGAGAAATTTTTAATTGTCCCTCCTATGATTCTAACTTTGTTTCCTACAGGAGATGAAATTTTCTAGGATTCATGTAATCCTAGAAAATCCAATCAATATTTGATGAACGCGAGGGTAACAAGGAAACATACCTTGGCTTACACCAAGTTCAATATGATTGATTCGTTATTTTAGAGTTTTCAAATACAGAATCCCCGGCATCCCTCCGAGAAATTTTATAAAATGGGGTACAATATTCCACTACACTCTCTATTCAGAGAGCATACACACACTTGTATAAATCAATTTCCTCAGCAAATCGAAGCTCTGTTACATAAAAAGAATGGTCATACACCATATTAAAATATTTTTGATGCATCTAAAGTGTTCTTGTAAGTTTGATACATTGTATTTTTATTTGCACATTAAAATAGTTGCATAGTGTGTTCCTTATTTACAAAATTTAGTAATCTATAACAAAATACTAGGGAATAAATTTTAAGTATCCCTTTCATTTCTTTGATTTCTCGAAATAGCCATCAAAATAGATATTCTCACGCACACACACACACAAATTAAGAGAAATAACAATATTAATAATGTCAATCCATAACTAATCTTCACAGATTCTAGTAATTTAACAAAAAATCAAAAGACAGTGTTTTTAAATTTAAAAAAATCACAATTTCATTCAAAAATAAAAATACTTCAAGATAAATGAAAAGTATAGCGAAAACATTGATAATCATTTAGAGACTGTTGGTAGATTTACGTCAATTTATCGTTTAAGGCTTCGTTTGTTTATAGCTCAAAGTTCAGTTTTTGCACATGACTAATCAGACTTTAACCTGCAAATTAAAATGGATTCTGAATAACAAACATTCAACTCAAAGGTTCAAATTCCAACTCACAAACTGTTGAACAGAAAGTTGAGTGCTATAACCAAATTTCTTGTATTTATATGTGGATCAAAATTTGTTGATAATCTCATTACACTCATGACATCTAAAGAAAAGATTACTGACATATTGTCAATTTAATTGTTTTATGAATTAACTGGAATTTATTACTTTATAAGATAGTTTTCAGTCATTGGTTGTGTTTCACTTACGCGCGATTATAATATTATTACCGGAGTTCACCGGGACTTGGTAATAAGATGACATTATTTGGAATAGAAGGTCACAAGATTCGATGCTTATAATTGTTCAACAATGGAAATAGGACTTAGATTTTCTGTATGTAAGACTGTTTGGTTGACTAGGGAGTCGCATAAAAAAATTAATTAAAAGCAGAAAAGTAGATGTTTAATAGCGTTCGAGATTGTCTATGAGCTGCATGTTAAAATACCATGATTTACCAGGACACAGGCCTAATAAACTAAGCAATCCATTAAAACTGAATTAATGCAATATCAATATCGCATATATTTTTGTAATACAGAATAAATCGTAGTAAAATAATATGTAAATTATAAGCAGATTTTAAAGGCTGCAACTAGAAAAAAAATCCTTCTTTATCGTGAATATGATATGGTTAAAAAAAATTCAAATAACAAATTTACTATAAATGCAAAATGTATCACTATTCTTAACTTCGTGCTATTTCAAGCTCTTAATCAATCCACCGTATGTTTACTGTCTATATTAAATATAAGAGAATTTCATAAATGGACACCTAAAAATAAAGACGTCCACAAATCTGAATATTCACTGCATACAACTTTTCAAAAAAATTAGCCAAATGGTTATCCTTCGATTAAACACAATAAGAGTTCGAATCCCACCTTGGGTATGGAGGTTTGTAGTGGTTCGAAATCTACTTTAAACTTTGCGCCCTAGAGTTAATTTAAACCGGGACGTAAAAAATCATCGTTAAATGACAAACAAATCAAAAATATTTAGAAATAATTTTCCTGATTTGTGAGTCAAATTAACGAATTGCTAAACGTGAAAGAAATTCGGAAAAATTCCAATTTATGTAGATAGAATACTTACAAAAGATCCATATTATCAATAAAAAAACACGCGGCTGGTGTGAAAATAACTTACAACTGTTCGAAGGCCACTTCGAGATGACGAATATCACTTTCTCTGTTTTACTCTCCTAATTAAATACATAATTAACTTACGCGTAAAATTTCCATTTATAAGACTTTTGTAATGGTTAAAATTTGATCAGTCCATTTTTATATGAATTAATTAGAACAATTCAAATTAAAATTCTATTATATTCATAAATATATTTTTCAATTAAAATTAAAAACATAATTTAATATAATAACATCACAACTAAATTTTTTTGCCAATAAGAATTTTTAAAATTTGTGTTTACATTCAATTTAATTAATGCAGTTTTTTTATCTCCTGAGTAAATTATAATACTTTAAATATTAAAAACAGCATCTATTTCAAGCTTATGCAAAAAAAGCAACGTAAAAAAATGAATTCTCTGAATTAAAGATTATTTTTGGCCGGAATGGGAGAAAATAAGAGATGCACTTAAAGGTCTTTACATTTGAACGTCAATACAAATGAAATATTAAACTGTAATTATAAAAGGTAAGCCATTGAATAGTAATGTATAAGATTTCATCATGATAAAAATTAATGGATAATGTCAATGACTATTTTTAACGAATGAAAGTAGAGCACGCTATAAAAGGCCAAATCCTTCACATTACAATATTTGCGGTTTGGTTTGTTTGTCTCAACGGTCATTTTTTGCACACGAGGGCTAAATAGACCGGGATCTACAGTTTAAAGTGGATTCCGAACCATTACAAACATCCATACCCAAGGTGGGATTCGAACCCACGAACTGTTGAACCGAAGGCAAGAGCGCTAACCATTCGGCTACAAAATTTGCGAAAAAATATTCAAGAATTAATTTACTATTAACATTTCGCGGTGAGATATCTTTATGAAATATTTGTATATTGTATTTTACAAAAACAATATTATTCGACAGATATAAATGCAGAATAGTTAAAAAAAAAAAAAACGCAATTTAATATTCAAAATGATTTTAATTTTTTCAGCGAAAATTAAGTTCGATATTAAACAGAATAAGTAATACGTTTCATAATTTATAAAATCATTTATATCATTAAATCAATAATTCTAAAATAGCATTTGAAAAATATGATAAAGTTCTAAGCCAGAATTGTATATTGCACTTAAATAAAATTTTAGTAAAATGAAATATAGAAAGACAATTTTTACTACATCAATACATTTGAATATATTTCAAAATTTCCGATGTCAAAATTAATTTTAATGCGCGATCATGTGGATGTTTACCGCTAATTACAATTTACATTAATTTCTGACGCTGATATCAAAATATTGAAATGAAGCTTAGCTAAAAATGCCGCGACTTCTAGTACAAGATTCACTTTATTCCGCACGGTACTGTCTCTTCAAAGCCGAACAAAATTTCAGTGGAAAAATAGTTTTATTTATAGACACTATATAAATACACTTAATGAAAAACATCCAATTTCGAAATCAGATTTGGGTAAAATGAAGAAATAATTCTTAAAAAGAGAAAGCATTTTTCAAACTTACTTTAATATATTTCGACAAATTAAATGCTGTCTCATTTTTTCTTCGATTAAGTAACTGAAAACTTAACACAAAAAGAAAAATTTTAGTTAAAAACTAGGTTTTTTTTTTACTAAATCAATTCTGTTTATCCGCATTCAAACTTCCAGACTAATAAAAATATGAAATTGCAAGGCAAGCGGCAACAATGAACTCAAGTGCAGATGTTTCTGTCAGAGGGGAAAGAAATATTTCCCCTTCACACAAAACCTGGTTTTAAAACTCGAGTTTTAAGTGCAGAAGATGTGGGTTTTTAAGTTAACATTGATAAGCTGTTTTATCTTTTTTTAAAGAAAAGAATAGAAAGTACTATATTTATATTTTCGCATTTCTTTTTAATATATGCATAATGAAGTACGAACTATACGATTTTCTTTATTTCAAAATGAATTATTTAATATCTTGTTGGTGTTTTAGTTATGGTAAAGTTGTTTCGTTTGTCAAAACCTTTTATGCAGATCGTCACGAATTTTTCAAAATGTTATCATATAAACATTACATTTACCTGCGTCATTTAGTAATTTGATATAAATTTTTTTCAGAAATTAAATAGTTACTAATCTTTTGATTTAATTTTATATAAAAATCGGAAAACAGTTCTTTTTAATATTACCAGAAAATAGGGAAAATAATCAGATTCATATTTCTCTATACATATTTAAATTATTAATTTTGTAGCCTACATTTCGTGATTTTCCTTCGCATAAGTTTCATTCACTTTGTGCTTCTATAGTAGTTTTGATACAGAAAGTAATGCACACTGAAAACTTGTAGATAAATGCAAGTTTTTGTGAATAAGGAAATAATAAGCATATACAATATTAATAACTAGAAATAAGAAAGCGTAAAAAAATAGTTTAGGTAATAACACTATTTACCAAAATTAATGAATTTGTAAGAGAAAATTTACCTTTGTCCTGGGATTCAGATTCAGGAATACTCCATATAAATTCTACACATAAATGATCACAGAAAAATTCTCCAATATCTATATTTATCTATTTATTATTAATAAACATTATAGAAAGACAGATATGTTAAGATTTAATTTCGGAGCGCACATATGTAGATTCCTTACTCATCAAAATCATAGTAGCATTCTGTTTACTTTTTTCGCGTAGCAGCATGGGATTTCAATCTGACGTCATCAATTCTCCATTGCCAAATAGGGTTGCTTTATTTTTTGTGTGATGATCGCCAACATTTCTAACATCCTCCTACCTTTGAGTTTACATCTCAGAGAACTCAAACACAATATTCATATTAAAATTTAAAAATTCCTTATAGCACAATACAAATTATCAAGTTTCAAAATAAATCAATACACTTCAATTAAGAAAATATAAAAATAATAAAATAATTCAATTACCAATGAAATTAAGTTAACATACAAAATTTTATCTTAATATTAAATCTTAAAGTTCTGAAATAAGCTTCTTATGATATTATGCAAAGTCCAAAGATAAAGAGTTCTTGCTGTAAAGAAAAGTTCAATTCTACACATAAGTCTTTTTTTTAACCTCTTACCATATCGAGAGATTCATTCATCAAATTCAGTCTTGTCGAGGGGATCCCTATTAACTCCACTAATATCATAGCAGATAAACTTTACAGCAAGTGTTTTATTTTCTTACATTTCTTTTTCATTCTTACCCATTGCTAGAGAATATACTCTCAACACTGGAAGTAGAACTACTCCAATATTAGTTTTAAATTTTACAAGTCTAATATTCCATCTGGTGACAAAAAAATTTCGATCATTTTTCCTAATGGGCAGTCCAGCCTTTTCATGCTGTCATTGGATATTGAAACAACACATCCTATCTTAATGGGTGGTGAACGTAGCACCTTTTTTACAAATTGCCAGAGTTGTCTCTGAGCGAAAACGTTATCGAAGATCCTATCACGGTCTCTGGTGATAGGCATACCTTTTATTTAAAGATTTACTATCCGAGAGGTCTAAATCAGATGTACCAGTTTCTTTGACTTTCTGCAAAAATATATTGGGAGTAAGAGGTTCTAAGTCATTTGGATGATGGCACAAAACAGTGTTTAATTCCTGAAAGTGGAGAAACCTTTGTCCCAAAACTTTCTGAATTATTCTCTTGGTTACTTTAATCAAACGTTCCCAGAAGCCACTCCACCATGGCGCAGTGGTTGGATAAATTTCCAACTGATTTTCTCAACAGTTGTATTTTTCTACTGCACTACTGCATCCCAGTTTATTCATTCGCTCCAAAAAAGTTTTTCCTGTTATCTGAGCAGACTTCCTTGTCGTACTATAAATCTCCAAAATGACTGCAAATTTGTTCTGTGGATAGTGAAGTGGACAAATCCAGATAAATTGCTCTAAATACAGCACAAATATAAATTACCATCCAAGATTTCCTTGCTGGATTACAATTCCGTAAAGTCGATTCCAATTATTTTGTACACTGATGTCATTCTGAAACGACCTATTAGGAATGGAGTGGTTTGAGTTTCTATTGGGTGTGAATCAAATTTCTGGCAAATAAGGTAATTCCTCATAATTTTGTTTACTGTTTTCCTGTATTTGAATATCTAGAATTCTTCTCTCAGTGACAAAAAAGTTATAAAATTTTTCTACGTACTTTTCTTATTCTAATAAAAATTGCAATCTTAATTAAAGATAAAGGTAAAATCACCTATCTAACGTGTTTCTCTTTTTATACTACAACCTTTTCTCGATTTCCGGGGTGAACCCTACTTAGTTTATTTTTGGTTTTTGCTGCAAAATATTGCTACTCTATTTTAAATAAAATGCCATTAAAATTATAAATCAGGCTCGCCGTTAAAAGAATAAACTAATGCTTTTAATGAAAAAGATTTAATAAGAATTAAAAAGAATATATAACAAATATAAAATTATAATCAAATGCTCAGACAACCTCTTCTTTCCGTTACATTCATTTCAAATTTTTTATTTATTACATTACATATATTCAGACTTGTATGCTTGATTCTTGAGATCCGCTTGTAAGTCTTCGTCGATAATAGGACAAATAGCACAATGACAGATGTACAACCACAGAAGAATAACGAATAAAACACCCAGGGCCACGGTGGGAATCGAACCCACACTCCTACGCTCTCAAGCGATTAGCGGAGTGATACTTTGACCACTCAGCCACGGAGCGCCCGATTCATTTCAAACTGTTTACAAAAACAAATCTCTCTCGATATCTGGTAACTTCGGTTGCAGTTAAACTCAAAATTAAATGTTCGCTTTTGGGTTTTTCGACACTCCCCTCTTGAGTTTCAGATTCAGTTCATGCTAAAACTCGATAAATTATAATCCCAAACGATCAGACTCTCGGATAACTCTACCAGATCGAGTTGTCACAGGATCAGTTCTCTTTTTTTTGACATCAGTTGGGTGTTCTCCAGCAAGATCTGGGCTAACACAATCATCCGTAATGGTATTATTCACAATAACACCATCACTATTCAGTTCCATTGGGCAGGATTGTTTGACCGATCAAATAAAGACACTTCTTCTTCTTCTTCTTCTTCTTAGAATTGGGTTTGTATGTCATTGGGCACCTCTGCTTTTATCAGCATTTTGTACCATTAACTCCAAACCCAATGCTTCCTAGTTCCATTTGCTCGGGTCACCCACTTTATTAATAAAGTCCGATAACCCTTTAATGGAGTCTAGGTAAATAACGACACTAGAATTAGACTAGAATTTTGTCTTTATTTTAACTAGACCAACAAGCCATCTTTACTTGGATAAGTTTCTAAAATTCTAGCCATCAGCCAGTTAAGTCTTGTTTTGTTTTCACTCCTCACCAGTACAATATCACCTACTTTAGGAACATGAACATTATTTTTCTTCTTAAAATTTTCACGTAACTGTCCCAAATATTGAGCTTGAAATTTGGAACGTAGATACTTCAAAATTCGTAATCGGTATGGTTTGCTCAAAATTGTCCCATGTACTTCGCCAATTTGATCAAGGTCAGGCACATCGTTGCTTTTGTTTTCTATCAAAAACACTGCTGGTGTAATGGGATTTAAGTCATTTATATCGATAGAAATATGGATAAGTGATGTCTAGTTGAGAAGACTTTCACAATCACACAGAATAGAGATCATTTCCTCAGAATTTAGTGAAGTTCTTTCTAGAACTTTTCTTAAAGTTTGCTTCATTAGTCACTAAACGCTCCCAAAAACTACCCCACCATGGATCTGCAGGTGGTATGAACTTCCAAGTGATGGGAGCGATTTCGCCTTTCAATTTCTCTAGATCAACATATTTCAGCCGGTTTTCAAATAAGTTGGTTCCATTATCCGAGTAGATAATGGAAGGTCATCCACGTTGCGATATGAATCTTCTTAGAGCAAACAAGAAGTTGTCAGTTGATAAAGCAATCAAAAGCTCCAAGTGATTTGCTCTGTAAATAGCACATGTTTTTAGGAGTTTCCACAATTTTTGATTTTCTCAAGGTACTAAGGACCAGTGACGTCTATTCCAACTATCTCAAATATACAAGCTTACTTCACTCGATCTACAGGTAATGTTCCCTCTGGAATATTTGTTGGTCTTGAATTAAATCTTCAATTTACAACGCATGTGTTAATGGCTTTCTTTACTTTTCGTCTCTCTGCTCTTAAAAATCCAATAGTTTGCTCTTAACACAGGCATTAAAAATGGTTCTCTGGAATGCCCTAACTTCTTATGCTGTTAAATTATTACACTTTTTACCACATTATGGTTTGAAGGTAAAAGTAACGGAAGTCTAAAACTTTCTTTATCCATTGTTAAGAAAATTTTGGTTTTAACCCTTAGGAATCTTTCTGCATCCATTATAGTTTTTAGAGACTGAATTTTGTTGTTATCTCCACTAAAGAATTCTTCGTTTTGGACTTTCTTTATGATTATAAGTTCGGCTTTTCTCAATTCCTCAACACGTAATTGTCCAGAATTTTTATCTCCAAATGTCTTGGCATTTCGGAAAAACCTGGAAATCCAACCTGTTACTCTTATTATCCTTTTATATGATGATATTCAATTATAATATTCGTCCTTTATTAAAATAAATACCACTCATCTACTTTATCTCTTATCTTACTACCACTTTATCTCAGAATTTACCACCTTTTCATCTAGAATCAACTTATAATTCGGCCATCTGTCTTTAGATTCCTTCAGCCATGGTAGTCCATTCCGAAAAAATTTCTTTGATGAGTGTTTTCACCGAACAACCTCTAGAAGGCAGGGTTTTAGTTTCCTGGTACATAGTTCCATTGGCTTGCTTCTGGTATAGTATTAATTTCTTTCACCATATTGGCTACAAATACAACCAATGGATAATTTTTCTTTATCCAATATAATGTGTCCATTGAATTCGACCTATATATTGTCTCAACATCTTTCAGATTCTAATAATTTTCTACCGATATTACTAGCCTTATACCAATATTGCAACCAATGTTGCAACTAATATAACTCTAATCTCGGAATATACTCAGCCTTTAATGGAGATACTCTTGATCTAGCTCGTGCTTACTGGTAAGTAACTTCATCTCCCATTTTTGCTCTTAAGAAAATGCTAGTAGCATATTTGAGGTGCTACAAAAACATGTAAAAATCAAATTTGAGTCATTTAAATCCAAGTATGATAAATTTCTAGAAAATAAAATGTCTCTTAAATCTGAGAGCTGATTTCTCTAATTGCTAAGCTTTTGAACGATATCGTTAGGTGGCTCATCATCCCAAAAGAGGCTAATCTTCCAACAATCTTAAAGAAACAATTCCAGTACGAGAGTTACTGGGCATGTAAACCCTATGGGGTCAAAAATCTTATGTACCCTTGGATCTTACACTTAGTGGTGCTTTTGTCATCATTTATATTGTTAAAATCATATGATAAAATTACATCAAAGTTCAATGAAAGGCCTAAAGCAGGGATGTTAAAGTTCTCAGAATCAGAAATTTGTAAATTTTGCTTGAAATCATTTCTTGAAGAATATTTACTAACTATCTAACCACGCAAATCAAAATTCGCAGAGGCTAATAGCTTCTGAGACTCTGAACGGAAATATCCCAGCTCTGTGACTGAATCAACACTTGCGACACAATTATCTACATACATAGAGTCTTTCAGTTTTTTAGCCAAATTCTTCAAGTTTTTTGGCACGTTTTCCAAAATGTGGTTCTAAACGGTAGCTAGAAGAAAAGGGCTGCATGAAACACCGAAAACAATGCGACAATGCTTGTATACAAGTAACTAATTTCTGAGGGACTTCATCTCTCCACTATAAGAACTTTAAAAATTATCTATCATTTTCGAGTAGGCTAATATGAAAATGCTTTGCGAATATCCGCTATTACAATAATTTTACCCCATCTGAAACGATTTAAAACCAATGGTATTAGCTGTATCATATTCGGCCCCTTTTCGATACTCATTTAATGATGGTGAATTACGTGTTTTGGCTGAGCCATCAAACACCGGACGAATTTTGATTGTTGAGTTATTCTTTGTGGCTGGTCTATGAGGTAAGAAATCTTCCGTGGTATCTGCAAAAATAGTGCCATTTTGATTGGGATTAATTTGTTCAATAATGCCCCCACCCTTTTCCATTCAACTAATACTTCCTGATAAACTTTCAACACATTATTAGAATTAAGTGATTTCACGTTATTACCAAGCCCTTTTTTCAATAATTCTTTGTGATCAGACAATGGCAAATGAATCTTCAGCCAAGATACACATACCTGATGCCTACCGTTTGATCTCTGGTTACTGTTTCTTGAAAATTCTTTAAAACAATGTCTTGTGTTTCTATTTTTAAACGTTTTTCATTTGTATCGTCAATACCTAAGGAATCTAACTCTCACAGATCCTATGTTTTTGCATAATCTACGTGTAAAGTCAACAGTAAAAGAGAACTATTTAATACGCTTCTCGTACAGGTATTCCCATAACCGTCAATTCTAAATGCGTGTTTAAAGCTAATAACCCTTCTGGTAATTGCTCTATATTCCCTGAAACAATTTACCGATATGATCTGTCTCAATTTGTAAGTGGATTTCGTTTGCGTTCCTTTAGTACAAACAGGAATTTCTTCTTAATTCTATATCGCTGACGAAAATACCAAGATTTTTTAATTCACTTTTATACTTGGAATCACTTATTTTAGGAATGGGAGCACAAATTTGCTCTTGGTATATCACATCAAAATCGCAGCTATACTTTTCTTTTATCACGGCTAGTTAAATTAACACGATACTGCTTATGCTGTACAATATTTTCAATGCTTCCAAAAAGTACGTTCGTCACTCCTATAGATTTGAAACCCATTGTTCTAGCAACAGATTTACTCACATAGGATTTTTGGCTACCAGTGTCAAAAATTATTCTTATTAATTGTTCTAACCACATTAATAAGGAATGCAATGACAGCATTAAATGCGCCAACTGCGCCGAAAGTAACTTTAAGTCCAAAACTAAATTTAGAACAGACCACCAAGCTAATAGTCGTAGCTGCCCAATCTACGAAAGAGAAATTAATAAACTAATCATCTCAACTAACTATGAATAATAACACCACTAACTGTCTAAATTTTGCGCACATTAATTTAAACCATTGCAGAGCAGCAAATCTGCTTCTCGCAGAAGATATTAAAGAATTAAAGTTAGACTTTATCTCCGCCAATGTCCCGCATAAGTTTGATAATAAAGTTACAGGAATCCCGATGGACATGCAAATCATAGCAGCAGAAACACCTAGGACAGCACTTATCGTACATCAACACCACAAACTACGTCCAATTTACATTAAAAACAAAATTGTAATCGTCAACACAATCATCAATAACATCAAATACTGCATCTGTTCGATCTATTGCCCTCCCTCGAAAAGACTCTCAGAATCACTAAGACTCCTGGATGCAGCCTTGTTGGCCCATTGTGACTCGGCTTGGATAATCATGGGAGACTTCAACGCAAAGTCCTCAGTGTGGAGCCGGCTGCCCACAGACCCTCGAGGTGAAGCACTCCTAGACTTTGCATCCAAACATGAATTAAACATTGAGAACAACGCCGACAAAACCGACCTTCTGTAGTACAATATGGGAAAGTTGGATAGACGTTTTGCTTTCCAAAAATCTTGGACAAGGCAAAATTTGCGAATGGACCATCTCGGATAAGTACACCACAAGCGACCATCTCCTCATGATTTTTAAACTTACCAATGCCAAAACCAAAACAAGCCATAACACCAGATTTAACAAAACCAAACTAGACTGGAAAGGAATCAGTGATGGACTTAAAGATTTAATCAATAAATTCCCATTAACTGAGTTCAATGATTTAGAGCACGACATTAAATGTATCGAGGAAGAAATCATAACACTCTGTAGAAATAACAAAGTTAAGACCAAAAATCTGAAACCCCAAAACAACTGGTGGAATCAAGATCTCACCATCGCTAGAAGTAAGGTTAGGGCATTACGCAGGCGCTTTCAAGCGGAACAGGATACTAATGTTAGGGCAGCAAAGAAAGCAGCGTTCAAGAAAGCTGCAGCCGAATACAGAAAGAACATCAACAAAACTAGGCAAAACGCTTTTAAAGAGTTTCTTGGTAGCGTAGCAGTTAACGACACTTTCGGAACTCCATACAAAATCATTCGGGATGAGATGCAGAGACACAAGGTTATTGAGACGATCACTCTTGATAACGGCGAATCAACCACCAACACCACAGACACTATTAATGAAATATTAAAATATCATTTCCCATTTGAGAGGATCCAATATCCGAGATACTCAGTAACTAATGATAGGGACCCACCATTCACGGAAGATGAAGTAGAACTGACTATTAACAGCATGGACACGAACAAGGCCCCAGGTCACAACAACGTATGCTTAGACATTTACAAGGAGATTTGCAACATCGATCGAAAGTGGATCACGGGCATTCTCAACCTTTGCTTCGAAAAGGGGACCTTTCCCAGTTATTGGAAGACAGCAAAAGCTGTGCTCATTCCGAAAGATGGAAAGGATCCCAAAAGACGAGACTCTTACAGACCCATTTGTCTGCTCCCGGTGTGGGGCAAAATTCTTGACAAGCTCATACTTAACAGACTTTCATACCACTACCACAGTAAGCAGATACTAAATCATAATCAGTACGGATTTATGAAAGGAAGGAACACTAATGAGGCCATTGATAAGATTTTACAAATCATTAAAAGAAACAAGACACAGAGGCAGTTCACCTGTCTCATTTCTCTCGACATTAAGAATGCCTTCAACAGCGCGAGATGGATCGACATACTCGACATTATACAAAAACATAACATTCCAGGCAATCTCTTCCTGATGGTTAAATCCTTTCTCTCAAATAGAACATATCTCAATGAGAATAATAACATGATGTCCTACACCAATGGCGTTCCGCAGGGTTCCAGTCTTGGGCCCTTCCTATGGCTAATAGTAGCCAACGAACTCCTAGTTCAAGATTTTGGGGATAACATACATTGTCAGGCCTTCGCGGATGACATTGCGCTAATACTCACTTCCAGCTCTTACTTTAAATTTACCAAACTGGCAATAAGACCGCTTAAAATCATTGAAAGATGGATAGACAAGTATGTACTAAAGCTTAGCATTAGCAAGTGCCAATATACGATCTTTGAATGTAATAAAGACATCACAAGAAGACCTGGTATTACACTCTGCGGACAAAGACTAAAATACACCAGGGAATTAAAATATCTTGGACTCACACATGACCCTAAACTCATGTGGACAAAACACCTTACCAACATCAAGGAACATATTAACAACATCGTTCACAAGATCACTAGACTTGCCAGAGCCACCTGGGGTCTCAAACCCACCATTCTAAAAAGCATCTACATAGGGGCAATTGAAGCAATTATACTTTACGGATGCTCAATTTGGTACGACAACAAGGCTAAGACAAACAGACTCCTCTCACAAATCCAAAGAGCAACTTTGATTAAAATTACTAAATCATATAGGACTACATCGACCCATGCACTTCAAGTTTTGGCGGGTTGTGTACCCCTTCACATCAAGGCACACACTTTACAGGCTCGTTATAGATTATGGAGAAAAGGAGAAACAATACACATTGGATCAAACTCCTACCATCCGAACAATGCGTGGACATACAGACATGAACCCTTGCCACCCTGGGAGGTCGAAAAGATCCATTGGTCTTTCGATCCGAACCACAATGACTATTTTGCTTACACTGACGGCTCAAGAATTGGAGAAGCCACAGGTTGTGCCTCACTGATCTTTTGTAATGAACACTTAGTAGCAAAGCTACAGAGCAGACTCAACAATGAGGCAACGGTTTTTGAGGCGGAAGCATATGCCATTCTTCTCACAATTAAGCACATGATACACATCGATGAGAAATGCCACCTACACACTGACTCACGATCAGTTCTTCAGGCACTCTCAACCAGAGATACACTAAGCGACACTATCAAAGAAATTAAAGTCCTACTCAGCACACAAAAAGACAAATTCACTTTCCACTGGGTCAAGGCCCACGTTGGGATTACACATAATGAGGAAGCGGACAAAGCTGCTAAAGAGGCAACAACTTTGCACACCATTAACCACACGGTACGCTGTAGTAGGCAACAATTCAAGAAAATTACCGAGAACTTGAAAATCTCACGTTGGCAGGACACTTGGGACCAGACCAACAAGACCAGAAGACTGTACTCATTTGTCCCCAAGGTCTCTCGGAGACACATCTCAGGAGACTTCTATATTAACCAGTTCCTCACGGGACATGGTACTTTCGAACTTATCAAAACAGATTCCATGGCGCCCCAAATACCTGCCTCCATGATGAGGACATTAGCACTCCAGAGCACTTGCTATTACACTGCCAGAAGTATACCACTATCAGAAACAAATGGTTCCCAAGTGACTACGTCAATAAGGATATTAAACTCCTCCTTCGTATCCCGAATGTGGTCAAGGGACTTCGGGAAATCCTCGCCTTGGAATTACAATGCCAATTAGAGGAAACCAACTAACAGCATCACATGCATCATTTCCATGGACACATAATACCTAATCTTTGTCACTTTGTAATTTATTGCTTGATTGTAACACAACCATACTATATTCAGTATTGTAACTTTATTTCATTCACACGCTGTCATGTAATTATATTGTATATTATAACCAAGATTTTGTAAATATTTGTTTTAATAAAGGCCATGTGGGCCCATCTTCCAGTCAGAGAGCGAATTCAATGGATTGATTTGAGCACAGTTTAACCTTAAAGGTTTATTTTCTGGTGGATTGGTTCTTTCCTCCACCGTTTTGAGACTCTACTTTTGTCCCTTTGGACCCTTGAGATACCAAGTCTCTTTACCTTGTTCCTCGACATTGACTGAGTTACTGTCGCCAACGATCCATCACCGCCGAATACCTTCGGGTGGGACGGCGTAACTTAGACTTATCATTAACATACACAATTAAAGTCAGTAAATAATAATTTTTACAAGAAATATTAGTTAATACACTATTTTCGATATGTTTGTTATTTTCAAAATTATGGGAATTATTACTCACGACATGTCTCAATAATGTTTATTTAAATCATATCAAACAGTGCAAATTATTTTCGAACAATACTTTTGCGACTTACGATTTACAATAAAGCATCGAAAACAAAATTCATCTTTTATTCAATGAAACATGCAATTCTTCACAAAATACACAGGAAGCCCTTTTATTCTTATTTTGCTTCATTTCTCAGCTCAATAAAGCTGCCGCTGCATATTTTGTTTTCTCACCAATCGATCGAATATTAATCTTTCTACTAGAGGGGGAGAAATTTCTTTCCTCATGCTGACGCCTGCTATTTTGTCTAGGATTTTTATTCTCAAGGTCACTTACCGTATTCATCTGAATTGAACTGCCTTTTCTGCAACTGATGCTCTATTTAAGATCTCATATATATGTATCTGAATATACGTTTTCATTTCTTTCTAACTCTAGGTCTTGGGGTATTATTTTTAGTAGCATAAGACACAATACATTTCAATAATTTTCCGATTTTAATTCTAACGATTCTAAACTTCGTATATGTGTCACGCAATTATAAAATTTTCTAAAAGCGCGAATGTCATTTCAAATTGAATGTCAGCGGTTGTATACATAAAAATGTGCTCATATGTGTGTATGAATAAGCAAATCTTTATTACCAAATTTATCTTTTACTAATTCAATTGGGGAATCATAAGATGCATTTGAAATTGAAATTCCTCTATCTTATTTAAAGCGGACCCACTTAAATGTGCTTTAAGATATTACACTTTTGCCCACATCTATACATGCCACAACTTGACCTTCTTGAAATTCAATTAAAGGTTTCCCCCTAAGCATTTTAACTGTACAAAAATTGAGGATTTTTTAAAAAAATTATATCTTTCGAAAGAAAGACAGCTTATATAAAAGAACAATATTTTCAACATATTAAACTGCTACAGATTCCAAAATGAGAATATTTGTGCAGGTGTCTCTCATTTTTCCCAGACGAAAAATACTTAAATACTACTTTATATTACTGGATTAGTGATAAATGGAACTCATTCGCTGAAATTGAAATTATGTTTCTAAATTTCATAAAAAAATTTACCCAGCAATTATCAAAAAATCTATAAATCCACAATACATTCAAGAAAAATTTAAGATAATATAAGAAAAATTTGTAATTTTTTTCTTTTTTTGTATTTGTAACACTAACAATTGTTTTTCTTCTTACAGCATTGATAATTCCTTCATCAGGTAAATATCGAATTTATACCATTGTTCGGGAGGTTTCCTAATCCAAGAGAAATTCCAAGTTACAAATTAGACTTGGCTAGACTTGGTTACATCCTTGAAAAGGTAAATCAGCTTTATTCAATTGTTCAAAAATGTGATGTCAATCATCTGGATCACTCAAAATAGCAATTTCTCTGACACGATTGAAAATAAAAGTATCCAAATTTTCACTCTTTTTAATCCAGAGAAAGCATTATTGGTATCAGATCTATATTGTGTAGTCATTTTCTCCCTTCCTAAGCTGTCTTTCACAGATTGAAAAAGTTTTGCTCCTATATTGCATACTAGAAGCTCTAACCTAGGTACTGATATAAATTTAATGGGAGCGACATTTGACCTAGCTTGTATCAGTTGGCAAATTGCAGAATTTTTCCCCTCACTCCTTAAAATATACATTCAATATACAATTTTTCTGATGCATCGCAAAAGACGTGCAGTGTTGCATGTTTATTTCTTTCATTTAAGTCCAAATATCTTGGTATTGAAATGTCACTTAAAATTGAATTAACACACATTTTACAAGTTTCTTTACCATTCAAGGTGTCAAATCAGTAGCTCAAAATAAGTTCTTCTTCCAGCATTTCTGTAACATCAGTTTTCGCATTAAAGTTATGGGACAAATGTGTGTATCCAATGGAGTCAAAAATTTTCCGAATAGTTGACAAAATAATCCTTTTAGTAACTGGTTGATCTTCTAACAATGGGATCGAAATTTCTCAAATCAACAGATAAAGTTCAATTTTATTTTCCCATTTTAAACCCAAAATAGGAAAAGTTTTGTTTTCTGTTAAGTCATATTCATTTTGTTTGAAGAGAATGCTCCACCCTCGTAAATTAAATTTTGGTGTACTTAGAATTTCTTGGTATTCCTGAATAAATTTCCCTAATTCTTTTTCACCAGTGACAATACAAACACAATTTTGTTCATAAAAGGACTTCAAAAGTATTTGAGCAGTTTCTTTATACACTACTGGCCATTAAAATTGCTACACCAGGAAAAAGGCAAGCCACACACGTGAAATTTGCATGACAGGTAGAACTTGCTGTGATATGCAAAGGATTAGATTTTCAGCGCATTCATACAAAGCAGGTGACATTAGCGACATCTACAATGTGTATAAAACCAGAGATTTGACAGCAGTTTTCTCATACTCAATTTCCGTTTCAACGTTGTTTTCGGCAAAAGAAGTTGTTGTTATGCCTCGTGTAAGAAGAAGAAATGCCTATCAGCACATGTCTGACTTTGATCGAGGAAGGATTGTAGCCTACCGGGATTGCGGTTTATCGTAACGCAATATTGCTGCTCGCGTCGGTCGAGACCCCATGACTGTTAGCATAATAGGGAATCGGTGGGTTCAGGACAATCATACGGAACGTCATGCAGAATCTCAGCGACCTCTCATCACTAACAGCGGAGAAGACAGACATCTTATCCCCATAGTCACAAGGGATCGTACAGCCACGTCACGAACCCTGAGTCGAGAAATGGAGTCATTTGCAGGGCAACAAGTTTCTGCTCGAACAGTTCGAGGATGTATGCAGCAGCATGGATTGTCTGCACGGCGACCATGGCTTCGGCTACCATTGACGCTGCGTTACAGACAGGTGCGCCTTCAATGGTGTGATCAGCGACGAACCTGGACGCGGGAATGGCATCACGTCATCTTTACAGATGAGTCTCGGTTCTGTATATAGGACCATGATGGCCGCATCTGTGTTTGGAGGCATCGAGGAGAACGCGCATTGCCAGCTTGCATTGGACATCGCCATACTGGCCCATCTGCTGGAGTGATGGTATGGGGTGCCATTGGATACACGTCTGGATCACCTCACACACGTCACCTCTTGTTCGCATAACCGGCACTTTGAACAGCAACCGTTACATTTCCGATATGTTAAAGCCCGTGGCTCTGCCCTATCTTCGAGACCTTGCTAATGCTTTGTTTCAACAGGATAATGCACGACCGCATGTTGCCCGTACTGTTCTGAACTTCCTTGATACAGAACAGGTTCGACTGTTATCCTGGCCAGCACGTTCTCCTGATCTGTCACCAATTGAGAACGTGTGGTCAATGGTTGCCGAGCGATTGGCAAGCCATCACTCACCATCCACTACTGTCGATGAACTGTGGCATAGTGTTGAAGCTGCATGGACTGAGATCCCTGTATATGCCATACAATCTCTGTTTGACTCCTTGCCTAGGCGGATAAATGCTGTTATTGCAGCCAGAGGTGGCTGCTCTGGGTACTGATTTCTCAAGATACATCCTAATTTCCTGTAAATCTAATCACTTGTTCTTTCCACTATGATGTATGTGTCCAATAAATATCGTTCTGTTATTTAGATTCCTTCTTGTTGTAGCAATTTTAATTGCCAGTAGTGTATTTAATAGGAACATTATTCAAATGAAATTCTGAAATAGCTCCTAACCAGAAAGAACTTGAAGAAATCCCCAAAATTACCGTCAATGCTGAAAAATTCTTAATTGTTCTGTCTTTTCATTGTACCACCACAAAAACTTGAACTATGGCCTATCATGCTCATGGAGCTCAATCTGTAAAAACGCTTTCTCAATATCCGCAATTACTCCATATTTTCCTATTCTAAATCTGTTTATGACAGAAGGTATTCATTCCTCCTAATTGGAACCCTCTTTTAAACAGCCATTGATTGAAAGTGAATTTTTATCTCTAGCAGAGACATCAAATACTGGGATCATTTTCATTGTTGCTTTTTCCTTCAAAACAGGCCAACGGGGCAAATAGTGTTCTGGAATCGAACAACGCACTTCTTCTAAAATATCCTGTTCCAACCAGTTCTTAAAAATATTTTCGTATTCTGAAATCTTGTCTAACTTCTTCAAGGATCTGACACAATTTACAAGTCTCTTCTCAAAAGTATCCTTACAATTTGCCAAAGGGGGATGCTAAAAATCTAAATAAATGATATATTGCCTTTAAAAACGTGTTTTAATTTGCAATTAAGAAACAATATCAAGTTGACATGAATTTTAATAATAAAATTACTATTTAAAAATGTATAAAGACCAGCTAAAACTGTCAAACCAGGACACATTCAAATATATAGAAAGTTAAATGTAATGAATATCAATTTCTATAAAATGATGTACAAGCGTATGAGGATATTTTAAAATTCAATAAACTTTAAAAAGGATTTTAGAGCTGTTTAAATCAATAACGAATTAAAATATCTTGCAAATTTGTATAAGAATGCATTTTAAAAATTTAAAGCAAAATTTCTTAAATATTTTGAGTCAACAATTTCAGTAATAACAGTACAGCTATATTAAGTTGCAGAAATAAAAAATTTTAAAAACACATAAATTAAATTTTAAAACTCTTATTACGGGCTTTCAAATTTCAATTGTGTTCCCTGTTTTATTGAATACACTTATGTCCATAAATTAAGGATAATTCTAAATCACACAGAAATTGAAATCTAAAATAAAAATTTCACATATGTGTAGAATTATAACACACATCTTGAAGAATAATATGCAAATTAGAAGAAACCACCAGATGACGGCGATAGTACGTCACAATGACAAGAGTGTAAGAGAGGAAGAGAGGGGTATATAAGGAATGGTTGCAAAGAAGTAAAATTGTTCACAAGCGTTTAAAAAGTCTTTCGGTGCAATAACCGCATAGTTATGTTACATAGGAAGCATTTGGATGATGTTTTACATGGTAGAATTATCGCCAGTCTGGAATATGGACGTATCCAGTTGGAAGTATTCGAGGAACTTGGAATCACCCCAGAGTGTCATCTCCAGGCTTTGGCAACGGTTCCAAGATGATGGTAATGTGAGTAGACGTTATAGCACAGGTCGCCCCCGAGTAACAACGGCGAATGAGGACCAGTATTTGGCAGTTACTGCCAAAAGAAACAGACGGAGCAGAGAATCAGACCTGTCTCATGAGATCTCTTCAGCTACCGGTACGACAGTCTCACGGCAGACCGCGTACAGACGCTTAGGGTACATTGGTCTATATGCTCGTAGGCCTGTCAGATGTGTTCCACTTACCGCAATTCACTGTCACCTGCGGTTAGCCTGGAATAGAGCATGCATTGTGGACACCACAACAGTGGTCTTATGTGATGTTTTCCAACGAGTCCAGGTTTAGCTTTCAGTCTGATTCTCGCCAAACTTTCATATGAAGAGGGCCAGGTACCCGTTACTACCAAGAGAACACCATTGAACGATACCGTTACGATGGTGCTGGATTGCTCGTTTTGGGAGGAATTATTCTGAGTTCCAGAGCTAACCTGCATGTTCAGAATGTAACTATGACAGGCCAAATCTATCGGGATGTCATTCTAGAACAACATACACGTTTGTTTCGGGGTGCCATGGGTGCAGAATTTCTGTTTATAGATGACAACACCTGTCCTCACCGTGCAAACATTGTAGACGAATGCCTTCAATTGGAAAATATCGCCCGTATGGATTGGCCAGCGTAATCACCGGAATTGAATCCAATAGAGCATGTTTACGTTTACACCAGTGAACTTCCCTGTTCCCAGCTCAACAATAGAGCATGTGGGGTCATGCTTGGCCGACGAATTGCAGCCCATCAACCCCCTCCCACATGTCTACCGGGACTTCGGAGAGCATTGCTTGATGTGAGTGGTGTAATATTTCCCAAGATCAGATTGATAATTTGATACCCAGCATGCTTAGGCGTTGTACGGCCTGTATTGCATCGTCTGGAGACATACTATGAATTAACCATCAAACGAAACATGTTATATTGGTTTTTGTAAATAGGTTCATTTTTGAAATTTGCTCAAGGGAGTAAAAATCGCAATTTTTATTAATGATGTGAAACATATAGCATCTTTATTGCTCTTTTTATCTTTTGTTTAATAAATAGACTTTACAAATAAGTCACATTTGTTTTGCATTTGTTTCTTTCTTTGCCTGGACTTGCATTATCTTTAATTTGTGGACACGCGTGTATTTCCTTTTGAGGAAATTAACTTTCATATTTAGCTTTCCCGAAAAAGCGGTAAGTTATTTTGCTTACATTCAACAAGCTTCTCCGAATGTTATTTGTTTTTCTCAAACCTCGTGACGTTTTCTCTAGCGTTGACTAAAATTATTGGATTTTAGGAAAGACATGACACATTCCTTATACATGCATTATTTCTCCTTTTTGTGGACTCTCTGATACCTCTTCAAGTGATTCGACTGAGTGAAGCTTTTATTACAATACTTGCAAAAAAATATGGTCACTCCTCTTTATGAATACTCAGGTGAATATTGGGCAGAATTGTTGTATAGCACAAGATGCCAAATTCTATTTTTTTATGAAGAAATGTTACTAAGATGACGTAAATATTAGTCTTGCCAAAGTATTATTTCCTACATAATTCTTATAGCTCTCCATCTGTGTGATATAATAAAAACCAGGTTGCCAGATAAGCAAGAAATTCCACCAAAAAAATCACCAAATTCAGAATTGGTCATGCTAGATTATACGGCATCTGTGAAGAATATTTTAATTGCATGAGTCAGAGAATATGTGAAATTCGGTCGCTCATCTGAGTGAATCCTCATGTGACGATCATCATCATGCTTGAGATTACTTGACCGAGAGAATGCTTGATGACACTGCATGCACTCATAAAGTTGCTCTTCCTTACGAATCTTTGGTTGGATCCTAGCAGAGCCCACACTCTTGGCATCAATGATTTTGGTTGGCAATAATTGTGGATTGCGCCAATCTTGGTAACCCTACTTCGATACACTAGATATGGTAAACCTAACTATTTCTGGAATTTCGTTCTGGCTTCTTTTTTCCAGGTTGTCGCCAAGAGTGTGGGCTCTCCTAGAATTTTATAGAATCTTTTCATGAATCTTGCGATCATATGCCCGTGAGCATCTTTTCTCACAATACTTGCACTTCTGCTCTGCTTCAATTCTTTTATGACTTTAGAGGTGACTAGCTACTGTGAAACATTGATAATATTCACATTTAAATTGAAGCTGCCGTCTATGTTGCATCGTATGAAATGGGAAATGTCTGACTTTCGTAAAAATCTTCCCACATAAATGAAATATTAGCGTAGTCTTTTCAAAATTATTCATAATTAATTCCATTTTGGCCACAATAAGTCTTTTACATGGAAAAGAAAAGCGCTTGGAAAGATTTAATTCAATGTTATGCTTCCAGTATACAGTATATATAATTCTCTTATATACACCAGATGTTTATGAAGATTATTACACTACGTTTCCCGCTGTTTATTTCTACCGATAAAAGCTTAATTAATACAGTTGAAGATTTCGTAATTTTGATCTTCAATTAAATGATGACATTGACATCTGAGCTGGCATTCTCCTATCTTACACTGAAGTCTACTGACATTTTAATGTGCTCAGGTGCTTGAAGGATTATATTATATAGATTCATTATTTAATTTTTTGATTATATCAAGATGTAAAATAATGAAGCTATAAATATTAGAATCTAGTGAAGATCAAATTACATCATGAATATTCACAAATGAGATTTTAATTTAGAAATTATTTCATAAATTTATAATTGCAATTTAATGTTTTATTTGTCACTATATATATTTTTACAAAAAGCTTTATGGGCCCCATTTGGTGAGGTTTTGAATTTAAGGAAGAAAGAGTATGTGGACACATCTTATACTCTTTCACTTAATAACATTTTAAGAAATGCTTTGTTGTCTCATGTCCGAACTTGCTTGCAAAACAGATTATTATTTGCAAACCATTTAATTAATGGAATGGAATGGAATTATATAGAAGCAAAAAAGTAAATAATGATTACCCAGAAAATCTGTTTTCATATGATTCCTTTAATTTCGGCGAAGCGGAAATCTAGTTGTTAAAAGGAAAATTAGCTGTTAATATTTGCAAAAATTCAATTTCTATATAAAATTGAAAATGAGACTAGTTATATGTCACCTTTGGGAAATTGAAGTAAATTGTATTCCCCCTTTAATGTACATATTTCTAAATTTCTTAGATTTAGAAAATTGTAGTTTGTTATTACATATCACTTAATTGTGTCCAATATTATACTTCAAATTTTACTCTTGAAAATGATTTCCAAATCATTGCAGACTACATTTGTATATATATAATATGAATAAAATGTGTAAAAATTATGAATATATTTTTATTCTTTACTAAATTTTACTGAACAAAAATATATCATCGATAAAATTATTTAATTATAATTTATAATATTTTGCCTTCAGAAAAAAATTTACTAATGCAATTTTCTCTGATAGACACGTATGGTCAGAATAAGTAAATTTAGCAGTTCCTTTTTATATAAATATTGAAAAGTTTTGTTGCTGTATATATATGATTTTTATACCTCGATTAACAACTTAAATTTGTAGTTCTTAAAACTTTTATTAACATTTAGATCAAAATATTAATTGTAATTTTTAGTAATTTTGTAACACAATAGAATTAAGTTATTTTGATTATAAAAATTTAATTTATTGTGTCTAAATTTATACTTTTAGTGAACGCCTAATGACTGAAATTTTTTTAATATTGAAATGTAAATGGCCTTTCAAGAAGATTTTCATAAGTGTTCAAGTGGATCAAACCCGATATTTCATGTTTCAAAGAGGGTTGTCCTTTCACTCATTTATGATGGGCCCAATTCATGATATTTTGACACCGAAATTTTATTTTACTTACATCTGAAGTTGGCTTAAAACCACAACAGTTGGACAAGGAAGAAAAGTTTTTATCAACTAAAACATAATATTCCATTAAATTTGAATAAAAACAAAAAATTCAACTGAAATTCTGTGTCTCCCCAAAATGTTTTAAATTACTGAAGTAAATGATTTGTAAACATTTTTCACTTCAAAATGACTGTGTGGTATTTTTACAGATCATAGTAGACAGCTTAATTGACGAAGACGTTGTAAGATTTTAATATCACTATTCACATGGGTCGTACGAGGGTCTGATTTTCCTGGCATCTGTATTACCAAGACGATTGGGTATTTCTTGGTTTTGGAGAAAGAACCAAGTTAAAATAATAGCTTTTCTGAAAATTACTTGAAAGGTTTCCTTTCTAATCTTGCCTGATCCCAGACTCTTATCTAAATGAATTTCATTTAGCATTTTCAAAAATCAGTTCTTCACAAAGTAGCTTCAGAAATATTACCCACCTGAAATATCGCCCAATATCAGTTTATTATTATTTGCCAATAGGAACTCAGTAATTTTTCTACAATAATAAGAATCTAAATAGTTATTTTTTAGATCAATATGACGCGAAACAAAATCAGCTCTTCTAATTTTTGTACCAATAGTCCAGGTTGATTCAAAACTAAGGGAGTAGAGATGTAAAATTCCCGAGAATTTACTCGGGAATTATGGGAAATATTCGGAATTTTAAGGGAATAAACTAAAACAATCATATTTCGCTTAAAGGATTGTTTTCTCTTATATTTATAAAATGAATTGAAGTAAATTACGTAACAAAGTAAAAACTGCAATGCAGAAAAATGTCTGCTCGATCTATTAGATTGAAAATTTACATTATTTTTCTGCTGATAAAAATAAAACTACTGGTCACAAAATAATAATAATTGTTAATTGTTATCCAATCACAAATACCAAAATTTTTTTTCAGGATTTAAAATTTTAATATTCTTTCTTTCATTATAACGTTATGTTAAGGAAAAGTTATTTTTGGAACATTAGTGTTTTAAGTTATTCTGTGAATTATATATTAGCAGAAAATTACTTTTTTTGCATAGAAAATTATTATTATTTTTTTTATTCATTTCATCAATAAGAAAGTGTATTTTACACTTTGAAAACAAAGTATTAAAATATATTTAAATATTAAAAAGTAATGTATTATTTTCTAAAATAAGCTTAGAGAAACATTGATATTTTTTCAATGATTTCTTAAGTATTTTACTGCAATAAAAATACCTTTTTAAAATAAAATTATTTAAAATTAAAATATCTTTAAAAAATGTTTTGATTAAAATAATTGAAGTTATTTTTTGAAAAATATTGCTTATCTCTTGTAATGTCAAAGCTGACATTTTTTGCATTTTAATCCATAATTTTGTTTTGCTTCTTAAGCTTTTTTCATATTTACTATAAAGAAAGCATTTTACTGAAATTGTTTCTGAGTTTTATGTTTTGTTTTTAATTTGTTTTTTCAAGTGAACAATAAAATTGAGTTCATAATAGAAACTCATGAAAGAAATTTAAAAATAATTTCACTTTTAAGCGATTTCTCAAAAGAACATAAATAGGATAATTTAATTAAAGAAATAAAAATTGTAAAAAGAAGATGCATTTACATAAAATAGAGGAAAAATTAGTCTATCAGAGGCATTCAGAAGCCTGGGACAAATTCTGATTTTTATTTTATTCTTCCCTTACTAGAGAGAAAGAGATGCCATTTATGTTTAATTTTGATTGTAGTAATTATTTAGAATATTAATCATTGGATATTTCTTTTTCTTATTTTTAAATGGAATTTACATAGAAACTTTATTCATACTGAAATACAAATTTTAATCAATAGAATGATACTTATTCAGATTAGTAATTTAGATTAAGTCTAACATTTTTTTAACCTTTACAATGCATAAATTCACATCCGGAAGACATTTTTAGTTTCCATTTTATCAAAACATAGAATCTTACATGAAAGGTAATTCATTTTGAGAAAAAATAAACATTTACAGGTCAAATATAGAAAAACAATTATTGCTAATATTTTTTTAATTTTATGTGTGTAAAAGCTAGTTAAAGAAATGTTTTTAATAACGAAACAAATTATAAAATATATTGTTCCGTATTTGTTATGCATACCCTTAGCTACGAAGCACCCTCCTTGGCGCATTCTGTAATGACGCCATTTTCGGCAAACATTTCTACTTGTACGTCTTAATGTTGTACTCTTCCGCAAAACAATGCTGCGAAAACATGCAGCAAAATAAATGCTTTTTGACAATTCTTTTGTATTTAATTAACGCAACCTCCGCACATTTTGCTCCTTAGCGACCCAGAGGTGAACCATATCCTATGGAATAAACAATTTTATACTTTATAATTGAATTTAAAATGATAAATTCAGATTGCTAGGACAACAGATGTTACACCGCTAAATCGGAAGCTTGGCGGGCTCAAAATCCAGCTGAGAAAATTAAATAATGTCCTCACAGAAGAGCAAAATGATATGGACATTCCAGACTTCAGGCTCAATTGGACATCTTACTTTCTATACAACAGAGATTCGAAGCGCTATAAGAGGAGGAGTACTATAAAATTCCCAAGGGGGGGGGGAAGGAATTCCAAAAGATCGAGGACTCTCTTACGTAGACGATGAGATTCAAAAATTAGAGGTAAGCCTCAACACCTCTATTAATAAATGGAAATTTATAAATATTGACTCTGTTCAAAACAAAGATATTGAATGTATTATCAGTGATCAACCTAAAAAATTTTTTATAAAGCTTCCGAAAATCCCACTTCCGTTTTTCAGTGGAAAATATGAGGATTGGAACTTATTCAAAATTCAGTTTAATAGCTTAATTAGTGAAAATTCTGAACTTACTGAGAAAGAAAAATTACATTATTTACGTGGATCACTTAAGGAGAAGCTAAAATCATAGAAACTGTTGAGGATAACTTTTCATCCCTCTTTAAAGCTTTAGAACAACGATATGAAAACAAAAAAATAATTGTTAACTAACATATCAAAAACATGTTAAATCTTTATCCCATAACACATGAATCAGGTAAAGATTTACGCAATATTCTAGATACTATTTTGAAAAATCTTAGGTTTCGGAAGAGATAAATTATCTGATGCTTTGTTATTAAACATTGTACTCGATAAATTAGAGAATCTCGCAAACAATTTAAATTAACATCAAAGATAAAAATGTACCTGAATTCGATAATTTCTTGGAATTCTTAGAAAGGAGGTGTCACAAATTTTAAATAATATTCAAACAAACATTACATCTAAATTTAATGCCGACAAATCGAAATCTTTTTTGGTAACTCTGACAAATCTCCTATATTGTGTATTGCTTGTAAAACACAAACACACGCTCTGTATCACTGTAACATATTTAAAGAAATGAAATTATCGGAAAGATTAGATTTAGTTAAAAAAAATCGGCTTTGTAAAAATTTCTTAAGTGGATATCATTCATTAGCAAGATGTAAATCTAAAAGTTCTGTTGTTGTTGTTACTAATGACACTTGGACAAGCCAAGCTTGCTATGCCTCCGCTATGTGAATTTAAGTCAATAGGGTGCGTCTTTCGTTTAATCAGAGCACCATGAAGGTGAACGTACGACTTTTGCTCTTCATATCCTCCGATAGATGGCAGCACCAGAGGATCTACTCCCTCAATTTTGGTATTGATCTGAAAGAGGAGTAAATGTCTCCAGACCATTGCAGCCATGGTAACTGCTAAACGACCGACCACAGGACTTTTGATTCCACAGATTTAACGAGCACGTATACCGCATGTACTCGGTGGGTCTTTGGCGGCATTGGGAATCGAACACCACCCTTCCGGATGGAAGGTCAATACCTTAACCACTTGGCTACCACGGCCAAAAGTTCTTATTTCGTTTGTAAAAAGAAATTAGATCATCACACACTAGTTAATAAATATTCCACACGGCTTATGACAAATAGTCACCAAGAGAATGAACCTATACAATTGACACCTACGTAATATCAAGAGCGAAATAAGCAAATTAACAGTTCAGAATCCATTGATATGCAAGTGCCCGAAAATCCCCGAGTTTCGTTTTTCTGCAACGGAAAGAAGAACAATCTAATAAATACTGCAATAATACATGTCAGAGATGTTTGGGGGAATTCAAACCCAGAGGGGTCCTTGATTCTGTCAGTGAGTCATGTTTCCTTTTCTCCACCGCCGCAGATTAGGTCTGTAAAGAAAAATAAATATTCCAATTCCCGGTTTGAATGATACATCTGTAAACATAAAGAAAAAGGTTTCAACATTTTTGTCGAATGAAAATAAAGATTCGAGGTGGGAAATAGATATATTAATTGTTCCTAGGATTACTAGTTTCACACCTTCTAAGAGATTAAATATGTCAAACTTAAAAATTCTAAGTGAAGTGTTAAACTACCTGATCCATCATTTTATATTCCTCAAAAAATAGATATTCTTTTAGTTGTAGAATTGTTCTTTTCGTTATTGAATGAAGATAAATTAATGATAGATGACAATTTATTCTTACAATCGAGTTTTGGTTAGCTTGTTTCAGGTGTTATTTCAGACAATCCTACTTAAAATACTCCAAAACAATGTTTTATAACTAAAAACTTAGATATTCTTAATAAGGCTCTCAAACGTTTTTGGGAAATTGAAGAAATAGAAACTAATGAAACTTGCAATGATGATTTAAGGTATTGTAAAGATCATTTCACAAAACTCATGATAGAAAACCGAATGGTAGATTCATTGTTGAAATGCCATTCAAACGTAATTCTTCCGAAGATATGTTAGGACATTCTAAAGCAATCGAATCAAAAAGATTGGACCAGTTTTGGGTACATTTAGAACGCGATCCCTTTATGAGAACTCTTTATTCACAGATTTTCTCAGTGAGTATGAATTACTACAACATATAGAAGAATTGAAAGAAGCTTCAAACGTTGAAGATGGGTACTACCTATCGCATCACGGTGTGTTACGTCCATCAAACAACTACTAAACTTCGTGTAATTTTCAACGCGAGTGCTAAAACGTCTATCGGAAATTCTTTAAGTGATCTATTAAGCAAGGGAGGAGTGCTTCAGGAAGATCTCATCTCAATTCTAATAAGATTTAGAAAATAATCTTATGCATTTACTGCAGATATAAAACAAATGTTCCGAATGATTGAGATTAATCCTTCGCAAACTAAACTTCAAAAAATTCTATGGAAGAATAGTAAAACCACACCCACTAAAATCTTTAAGTTACGGACGGTTACACATGGAACCGCATCCGCTCCATACTTAGCAACAAAGGTTTTGCAACAACTTGCTCTAGATGAGTAAAGTGACTTTCCTTTAGGGTAAAAGATCGTACTTCAAGATTTTTTATGGACGATTGTCTGTCCGGTGCTTCAGAAATGTGCGAGTTTGACAAACTCAAATCAGAATTTACCCAGCTGCTCCAGCGAGGAAATATGTCTGCACAAATGGTGTTCCAACAGGGCTTCATCAACTGAACTTAAGGAATTCACACTTAATCGAAATTCTGAGGAAATAATGGTCAAAACTCTAGGGATGCTTTGGAGTAGTGTAAGTGATTCCTTTACGTTTAAGGTTAGCACCAGCCCAGATTTCGATTACACCAAACGGGATGTGCTTTCACAAATTGCTCGAATATATGACTCCCTTGGACTCCTAGGACCAATCATAGCCAAAGCAAAAATATTCATACAGCAACTGTGGTTACTCAAACTGGACTGGAACGAAATTCTACCACCGAACAATGGGAAAACTTCATAAACACTCTGCCAGATTTGGAATTCATTCATATTCCCAGATGTTTTTTGCAAGTTAGCACAAAAATCGTAATGTTACATGGATTTGCAGACGCGTCTTTAAAGGCATATGGTGCTGTGATTTACATAAAAACTGTATCCAATTCCGATGAAATAACAAGCCAACTTTTGTGCAGTAAATCTCGGGTGGCCCCAACAAAATCCATGACTATCCCAAGACTGGAACTTTGCTCCTGCCTGCTTCTCTCAAAACTAACACATAAAGTCTTTGTTGCAATAAGACTGCAAATAGACTCTATCACACTATATTCAGACTCAACTATAGTCCTCGCATGGATAAACTGTCCTTCACACTTACTCAAGACATTTGTTAGCAACCGGGTGTCTTAAATTCAGCAACTTTCAAAAATCTTTCAATGGCAGCACATTTTATCAGAGCATAATTCTGCTGACTTGCTTTCCAGAGGACTCGATGTTAAAGCTCTTGCAGCCAGCAAATTGTGGTTTAAAGAGGACCAGACGTTTCAAAATTAAATTTATCTGCTTTTCAGACTGTACAAATTTCTAGCGTCTCAAACGACAAACTTTTTTATGGATGAATTCAAGCCTATTTCCACAATAACATTAACTTCAATTGATGATTCTAAATTTTTAAATGATTTACTCAATATCACTAATAATTTTCATTTATTTTAGCATTTATTTTAAGGTTCTTCTGAAATTGTAAATTTTCTGAAAGGAAAAGGGGATTCCTTGAACAAGAGGAATACAAAAACGCAGAAAATGTGCTTTTAAAAAATGGTTCAGGTAATGTATTTTTCTTAGGAGATATCTGTTTTAGAAAGGGAATTGTGCCCATCCCATCAAGTAAGTTGAAATTTCTTTATCCATTCGTAGATCCATCCTATGGATTGATGAGAGTAGGTGGCAGATTTGCGCATTCTAATTTAAAATTTAATCAGAAACATCCCATCATTCTGCCAGCCAAAAATAAATTTATTAAACTTATATTTCAATATTATCACAAACGAGATTTTCATGTTGGCCCTCTAGCGCTTCTAATACTATTCGTTTGAAATAAAGGCCCATTGGTGGCAGAAGTGCAGCACGCAAAGTAATTCACGAATGTGTAGAATGCTTCAGAAACAAGCCAGTTGTCGCAAATCAGATTATGGGAGACCTTTTTGCTGAAAGAGTAATTCCCTTGTTCAGCATTTTTAAACTTAGGCAACGACTTATGTGGGCCCTTGAAGTAAAATATACATTTAGAACGCGATTCCTTAATAAATAAGTAAAATATACATTTAGAACGCGATACAGAGAAAGGGTGCTGTCTCCAAAAATTATGTGTCGCATTTTTTATATGTATGGCAACCAAGGCTGTACACATAGAATTTGTTTCCGACTTAACTTCTGAAGCTCTAATCGCAACATTGAAAAGATTTTTAACACGTCGTGGAAAAAGTTCCATTATCTTCAGTGATATTGTGACTAATTATACAGGTGCTTGCGCAGAAATTAAACGCTTATACAAATTAACGCTAGAAGACATTTTGAATATGCTTTCCTCTGAAGGTATCAGTTGGAAATGTTTGTCCCCAAGAGCTCCCAACTTTGGCGGTCTTTGGAAAGCCGGCGTTAAATCTTTTAAATATCATTTTAAAAGAGTGGTAGGCTCCGCAAGACTAACGCTCGAAGAGTTTTTAACAGTAATCACTCAAATTGAGGGGATCCTTAATTCACGAACCCTAGTTCCTTTACCCACCGATACTGATGAATTTTCAGTTTTAACTCCTGGTCATTTCCAAATAGGAAAACCTATAAATTCTATCCCAGAACCTAACTTCATGGACAAGGGATACAATGTATTTGATAGATGGCAAAGGACTCAAAAATTTGTACAAACTATTTGGAAACACTGGCAAAACAGTTATTTGAATTATTTATAACAGCGCTCAAAGTGGCTGCTTAAAAAAACAAAATTCAAGTCTTGGTGTGTTAGTTTTAATAAAGGACATTCAGCTTCCAACTTACAGTCGCCTTAAGGTCGAATCATCAAAGTAATTTCAGGGACAGATGACAATGTCAGAGTAGCAGATATACGCACGGTGAAGTCAAATATTTGAAGATCTGTATCTAAAATTTGCATTTTGCCTATTGTGGATAATTTTCAGTCAAATTGAAATATTTAATCTTATTTGTTAAATCTATATGTTAATTGTATTCATTATTACTGTTGTAATTATTATTTTTGTATTTATATGTCAATTTGTGTGATGTAACTTTATATATTCTCTTTGAAACATGCATATTTCATCGTCGGGCGGGATGTTCTGTATTCATTATGTATACCCTTGACTACGGAGCACCTTCCTTGGCGCATTCTGCAATCACGCTATTTTTGGCAACCTTTTTTCTTGCAAGTCTTCATGTTGTGCTCTGACGCCAAACCGCGCTGCGAAAACACGCAGCAAAATACACTCTTTATTTACAATTCTTTTGTATTTAATTAACGAAACCTCCGCACACATGCACTAAATTTTACTAATTCTTTTTCAATATCTGATTTTGATTTTTAGTTATACGCTTATATTTCAAAGATGGTTCAAAGATACAACCATGAAAAGTAGTGGCTGTAAAATTTTTGACATTATTTGATCGAAATGCCAATTTTAGAACTACTATCGTTTATGTACAGATTGGAAAAAGAGAAAAAAGTTTTTTTTACAATAATTCATTTCCAGCTGCATTTTATGATGTATGTCTTTACTCTTATTTCTTATTAAAAAATTATGTCCACAATCTCTTCATTTATATTATCAATGTTCACCGTACTTATATCACGTATATCGTAAAGTAAAAGTAGAGCTATAAAAATGTCATAATATTTTGATTTTTATGTAAATTTTATTTATTTGAAATTATAAAATAAAGTTAAACAAATGAGGTAAGTAAGCTTGAGTTATGTCAAAGCGCTAACGTTTCTTAATAACATGATTATGAAATGCCTTCGAAATCAAAGGAGTCTAAATTTACTGTTAAAACATCATCTCGCATTTTAAAAAATGAGATCATAACATGGAGTGAAATCTTGTTTTAATGGTAAACAATCAAAAATTATCATTAGAAGTCTTATGGAAAAGGTTCTAATCAAAGATTTAATAGTAAATAAATTTAGAGAGAAGAACTAATTTTCACAAGACTTTTAGTGATAATCTTCAGTTGCTTACCCTTAAAATATCAAAAGATAATATTCGAAATTCCTCTAGAATTCATATATATATATATATATATATATATATATATATATATATATATATATATATATATATATATAAACTTAAGTATATTTCTTCAAGCATTCCTAGGAAATTATAGAGAAGGAGAAAGACTGATTTATAGCGAAGATTAGAGGCAAATACGTCTATCTTAAAAGTAGCAAACTTTTTAGAAAACATTTAGTAGCTATTGAGACAATACGAAATAATTTCTATATCTCGAAACAGGAACTTGAAGGAAATACAGGGTGATCTTTTTAAAGTGACAGTGTTTGGAGCGTCCTGTAGCGCGATCTAATAGCCGAAATGATACCAAACTTAGTACTTAGACTAATCAAAACATGGGAAAAAAGATTTCGTAAAAAAAGTTTGTTCCAAAAGTTGCCGCTAGGGCATTTTGTAGCGCTGCTGTAGTTTACAATAATGAGAAATTAGCATAAAACATTGATATCAAAGAAAAATGCAAATGTTGTGCATTGACAGTGCCAGTAATAGAGGCTATAAAAGCAAGTATAGTAGACATCTCCGACAAATAATCTCAGATGAAGTAAACGAGCTCCAGTGGCCATGCCTATCACGTTACCGGAACGTGCGTTTATGTTGGTGGAGTACCAAATCTGTCTATTCTAAAGGACAACATAACAAAGACAGCGCGGAATAGTCCTCGTGATATGTTACGCACGGCTATGGAGAGCGCTGTGCACAGAATGCTCAGTGTTATTTCTGATAACGGTACTCAGATTGAATGTGGTCTAATTCCTCACTGGGGAAGTTAACGTTGTAAATAAACACATTAATAATTTAACTATATGATTGTATGTATTAGTATTTTTCTGATCTCACATTTTTATACATTGTAAAGCACCATAAAATGCCCTAGCGATGAATTTTGGAACTAAAAATTTTTTTCGGTATCTTTTTTCCCGTCTTTTGATTAGTCTAAATACCAAGTTTGTGGTGCCATTTCGTCAATTAGATCGAGCTACAGAGCGCTCCAAACACTGTCACTTTAAAAAAGATCACCCTGTACTTCATCTCAAAAGGAAACAATAAGATATATTAAAATTTGTAAATGATAATATTAATGTCAACAAGATTCAGTCTTAAGTCAATTTTTCTGGATGAGACTAAATTCAATATCTCTCTCTCATATTGGAATTTCACCTTAATTCCACATTTCAAAACTTCTTTTCAATTCTAAAAATTATTTTCTGAAATCCATTAGAAGTGAAGAAGAAATGTTTACTTTAAAAATTCATAGATATAATTTCTTTTTTTAGTTAATTAGATTTCTGGATTTGAAAATTAAATTACAAATTAATTTCCAGTTTTCGACAATTTTTTGCAAGTGTAATTCGTAAATAGTCTATTCAAAATCAACCAAAATTCTTATTTCCAATCTAACGTTTTAACAATAAGAAATATGTTTTGAAATATTCATTTTATTGATTTAACTCAGCTTTATTTATTGGCTGATTAATGATATCATTTTCAATAATCGGAAAACGAATTTACACCATTTCCCAATATTAGGCAGTTAGCTATTTTAAATTTAAAAACGAGTGTGAATACTAGATTGACATCATGAAATGAATGTTTTTCCACAAAATGGTCTATCCAAGCCATTTGGTTGCAAATGTCGAGTACTTAACAATAGATTATCAATCTTATACAGTCAGTCACAAAAGTCTACGTACGACCCTAAAAAAGGGCACATTTCAAAACCGAGTTATATTTCAATTTGCAAAATCGAATAAATATTTCCTTTTTCACTAAAAACTGTGGTTTACACAATTAAAAAAGTTTCAAACAATCATCTACTGGGAAATTTTGTGAATATGTAAAAATTAGCGCATCACAAAAGTCTGCATACACACGTTTGGTTGAGCAGAAAAAAATTTACATATGAAGATTTATTGAAGGTTACTTAAGTTTAAGGTGGCACTTTTGTAGTTAGTTCATCATTTGTATTTTCCATGATATTACAATAGCAAATTGCTTTAAAATGAGCCAGGAAAGGAAACATCCTTAGAACTTCGAAATTTGGTAGTAAAATTGAAACGTGAAAAGAAATCTTACTCCGAAATTGCCAAAATTGTAAACAAAAGTCGGTCGACTGTGCAAACAATCTACAGAAACTTTGTTAAACGCGGACATGTGCTCAACAAATCTCGATGAGGTCATTCAAGGAAGCTCAACGATCGAGAAGCAAGAGCAATAGTAAGAAAAGTGAAGAAAAATCCAAAATTTAGTGCCCCAAAATTAGCGGATCAAATTGAAACAAAAATTGGAAAGCAGGTACACCCAGAAAATGTTCGTAGAATTCTTCGATCGGCCGGCTACAAAGGCAGAGTTCCCAGAAAGAAACCATTCATATCATCTGTAAACCGAAAGAAAAGACTTGCCTTTGCTTCTGCATATATTGACAAGGATTTTGAGTTTTGGAAAACAGTTTTATTCACCGACGAGAGGAAGTTCAACATTTTTGGAAGTGATGGCCGCGGAAAAGCTTGGAGAAAAAAAAACACAGAAATGAACCCCAAGAATTTGACTCCGACCTTAAAACATGGTGGAGGCAGTGCGATCGCTTGGGGTGCCATGGCAACAGCTGGAGTTGGCAATCTGGTTTTCATCGCGGGTACTATGGATCGTTTTGGATACCTGAAGATTTTGCAAGGCAACCTACATGACTCAATCAGAAAATTGGGACTTGGAAGCAAGTTTGTCTTCCAACAAGACAATGATTCTAAGCACACAGCAAAGATTGTGAAGGAATGCCTGCTCTACAAGACGCCCAAGCAGTTGCATTCACCTCCACAGTCTCCATACCTTAACCCTATTGAACACATTTGGGAGGAAGTCGACAGAAAAATACGACAACAACCCATTAACAGCGTCGAAACCCTAAAGAAGGCTATGCAGCAGGCTTGGTCCCAAATTTCACCTGAAACAACAAAGAACCTGGTGAATTCGATGCCAAACCGAATGCGTGTAGTCATTGCTTCAAAGGGAGGGCCTACCCAGTATTAATGATAATTTTATTTTTGTTTATTGCCAAAAATTTGGGTTTCCTGTCTCTGTATGCAGACTTTCGTGACCACATAATTTGAAACTTTTGTTATTTTCATTACGTTTTATCAAATATGTTGATAATTTTATTTATTTATTCTGAGTTATTATGAGAAATAATTGTGAAAATAAAATTGAATTTTCGAAATTATGAGTTATGTGCAAAATATACAAAAATCAGAGTGTGTACGTAGACTTTTGTGACTGACTGTAGCATTGTACTATTTTTTAAATTTATTTTATTTTTGAAATCGCTTTCCTGTGTTCATTCGCTTTTATATAAAGCTCTGAGTTCCTACAATTCATGGCACTTCCGTGCGCACTGCAAGTTAACCCTTCTTGGAACTCTTGTCACTTTCCAATGCCTTGACACTTTTCTAACAACCATTATTAATGAGAAAATTTATTTGGCACCTATTTAAAGGAAATATATGAATAAGAAAAATAAAATCACTCTTTTCGAGATCGATAATTTATATATTATTCTGTATGCAATCTAGTTAGAATTTTTTTATTTATATTTTAAAAAAAATTAAAATTTTCACGCTAGTAAAAGATAAAACGTTTAAATAAAATGCAAAACTAATTTTTCATAAAAAAATTTTCCGCATTTCTTTAGAAATACAATTTTTAATTTAACTATCATTTTATGCAAATATAACTTAAACTTTATGGTAAAAATATAATCAAAAATACTCAAATTATTCTAAAATCTTCTAGATATCCCTTCTTGTAACTCGAAATTTCTGATCCCCAAAAAGGTGTTTTCAAGTATAAAAAAATTAAATAATCTGTGCTTTTAAATAAGTTTACAAAATTTAACTTATAAAGAGCAAATTAAAAGAGTATTTTTTCAGTGGAAAATATTATCATACTTTTTTACGGCTGTAACTTACTAATAATTTTAAAAGTCCAAACTTTTAGTCATGAAAAAAATTGTAGGAATATTATTCTAAAACGTAGCGCCATCTGTATAAGAAATTCTCAACTTTGAATAACAATTCTAAAATAATAGTTTATTTAAAATGTGTTTTATTTAAAGTGTATTTTGAAAAGGAAAATGTGCACAAGCGCTGTTCTGTTTTTGAAATTTATTTATTATGGAGTGAATCCTAAGCAATACTAACACATAATAAATACTTATATTATTATGATTTTTAAAAAAATTCTGACGCTCTTTATATTCTCATCGCAAATTTTCCCCAACGAATTTATATCTCATTAAGTTGTAAGACACAGAAATGCAACCATTTATATATTACCGAATGTCCAAAATAAAACTCTAAGCAGTTTTAAAATGCCTACAAATGTTTGAAATCCATACGATAAAATAACTTTTTCAGTCTTGCCAGCTCAGACATTTTCTTAAGCTGAATATCTCGTTGTAATAGGTAGAAAATGACCGCTGAATGACAGACAAATGAAAGCAAGCCCGTCAACTGATTTAAAGTAACAATAAAAACAAACAAGAGGATGAATTTCAAAGGTTATTAACCGGTATTTATCAAATGATTGTCTGGATATAACACTGCTGCATAACATCGGATTTGTGACATTGCTGAAAAGATGAGCCTAAGCATTTAAACATAACTTTAAAAAAAGAGCTTCTTAGAATAACAAAATTTTATTTTAGTAGAAATTGTATCATTAATAAGCATGAGTGTGTGTGTAATTATTGAAAAATACACTTTAATTCTATAGTATAGTATTTTCATTGTTTTAGTAAATTTCTATCACATCCAATATATTTATTTACAACAAACATTATTTTGTACGTGTCGCCATCTTTGGAGAAGGATAGTAAGCTTCATTTGTCATTTCGAATAATCATTTATATATGTAAAACATAATTATTATTATATACACCAATTTAAATGCTATAAAATATGCCACTATATATTCAATTAAGAGAAAGATATTCTACACAACACATCATTAAATATAAAGTTTTTAAGTTCTTTAAACTCACACAAAATACTTTATTTGCCATGTATAACGCATATATAATTTTAATATAATATACAATGTGCAGTCACTAATTTTAATCATTACCATAAAAGAACTTCCGCTAATTAATACATACTATCAACATAAATAAAAATGGTTTGTTATTTAGATACTATTATTATCCTATTCAAGTTTTATTCACGTTTTATTGATATATTTAATTCGATTAAAAATATATTGGTTAATTTTACAATCACATAAGTTTTTTATATTTAAAATTTTATTCTAAAATTATTGCTGTTGAGGTTATTTAACACAAGAACTGGTGAAAAATTCTAAATGAAATAAAATAAATATTTCGAATTTTCATTTTATAAAAAATTTAAAATTGTTTCTTGCTCAGTATGAAAGCCTTTCTTCTCTAATTTGCATTTAAATTTCATTTTTAGTTTTATATATAAGCCTTTATTTTCGGAGTATATATATATATATATATATATATATATATATATATATATATATATATATATATATATATATATATATATATATATATATATATATATATATATATATGTATATATATAATTTACAAATTTTCGAATATCTAATTCATGTAATATAAGCAAATCAATATTTGCTGTACAATAACCATGTTACCAACAGATGGCGCATTGTGTCCACTAAATTTCAATAAAATTCAATGGTTCTTCTTTACTTGGACGCATATTACATACTTATTTCAGACACACACACTTTCTTATTCATTTTTTAATTTGAAATTAAATGTTTTAATTTATAGGAGAAATAAGCAAGAAATACCCATTTTAAAATTAAGCTTGAAAATACTTTTGTAATTTTATTTTAATATTGGTTAAAAATAGGGAAGTATCGACAAATCAATCATATTAATGTTCTCTTTTCCAGGAATTGAAGCTATGTCACCTGTGTGGTTGAAAAAACATGTAAATATCAAGGCATGAATATTATGAATAACAGTATTATTTGCAATTGTAATCACACACACATTATTTATATATCATTTAATTTTTTTTTAAAACTTAGTATTAGAGTTGTTAACGGTTTGTTTTATAATAGCTATCCTACAATGAGAAAGAGAGAGAGTGTACAGGATTAATGATGACGATTGTACCCCAATGGTTACCTTAGGTATGGGAATCTCAGGGCAAAGCAGCCGTTTTGCTTGGCACACTCATACCAGTATAGTTAATAAAAGATTTAAATCTAAAGCGCAATTTAAATTCTTGCAAGGTTTTCCATTTTATGTGGGTTCAGTCATTAGTGACACTCATCGCCTCTCAACATTAGTCTTACGATCTTGGTTCCATTTATTCTGAAAGATTTCCAGTTTCTTTTCTTTTTTCTTACATTAAAATTAAAATTTAAAATTTTTAAAGCAAAAAAAAAAAAAAACAATTTACTCCTATGCCTAAAATTAAAATTTTCTAAGAAAAAATGAATAAATTTCGCTCTAGACTATATTATTTTTCTTTTGTTATCCAAATTTTAATTTACCTTTTTTGCATTTCTGCAAAATGCTTAATTTGCCACAACCTAGAAGCAACTAAAATATAATGTCTCTTATTTTGAACTTTTACCTTCTTTTCTTCGAAATCAAACTATTTGAGCTAATAGTTGCATGGTTAGCACTCTGAAACGCAGATTAAAAATTCGTGAGTTTACCTCTCACTTCAGACGGGAATGTTTTCAATGGTTTAAAATTCATTTTAAACCGTAGGTTCAAGTTGACTTTCGTATGCAAAAAAAGACAAGAAGCACAAAGGATGCTCTGTCCTGTAAAATATTTTATCACCATAAAATATCTTTGTTGATTAAATACACACACACACTGCTGGCCATTAAAATTGCTACAAAGATGCTTAAACATTATATAAAAGAAATTTACAAAACAGAAAGGAGATGCTGAAATATATTAATGAATAAAGCTTTTCACACAAGGATTTATTGATTCCTAATATCGAAATTTTAAAGGCTAATAGTGCGCGTTAATAATAAAAGTATGAACTAAAGTTGTGTTCCATTTAAAGATAAGTCCTTTAATTTGTATATGTAAATAATATAATTTCTTCCCCACATTATATAAATATACTATAGTCTTTTTTTTAACTTGTTTTCAAGAGAATTTGATTCTCGTATTAATCAATCAAACTGATTTTTCTGATCTGTCAATAGTTATATTCAAATACATTTCATGATATTTTTAATAAATGTGATATAACGAGTTATTTTATTTCAAAATTTGAAATTTATTACATTCTTTCAATTCAAGAAATACTTACGAGATGTCATATAAAATAGAAATGGATTATTAGTCCTTATAGTCTTAAAAAATTAGGGAATTAATTGTTGTTGTTTACTAATAACACTTGGACATGCCAAGTTCGCTATGCTATGCGAATTAAGTCTATTGGGAGCGTCTTTCGTTTTAATCAGAGCACCATGAAGGTGAAAGTACGACTTTGCTCTACACACATGCCATAGGTACCCGTTTATAGGGTAGGCAACCATTCACACCATCATTCATACAAGGAAAGGACCAAGACAGGATAGATAGAGAGAGTAAGTACATTCATGTCCGAACCGGGATTCGAACCCAGGACTTCCTTATCCGTAGTCAGGCACGCTGACCACTAGACAAGTTGGTCGGCAGAGAATTATTAAAATAGTTAAATGAACTGCACGTATTTAACTTTTCAATTTTCATTATAGAGACATGCAAATCAAGCATAAGATAACAGAATCAAGCAACAACATTAATACCAAAGATTATCTATGATTCAACTGGTCATATGAGTATATCGAAAAATTTCAGATTGGATAGCATATAGCATGGAAGATATAATGCTTGAATATGTGCAGACATTGCGTTCTTACGTGACCATGTTGTTCAGTCTGATAAGCATGCTATTTTAGGTAATTTCATAGGTAATCCAATCGAATGAGATTAGGTGACTTAAGAAACCATTCAACGATACTACCTTATGCCATAATAGTTACATTATGGGACCGCTTCATGAATGTAACCTCTATTTATTACCCAATGTTTCTACCAGGAAAGTCTTGTAGCTTATAGATAATAAAAGATTTTTTCATATTATCGTAATTACAGGAACGGAAAATTTCACACAAAATCCGGTATAACTTTAGTACTTCTAAATAGTTCCATTATCCGCTCAATTTTTTTCATAAAACACTGTTTCTATTGCCTTTTTATTCCATGTTCTGCATGGTCCACCTAACTTGGTGTCTAATAGGCCATCCTCATCAAAAAGTTTCTAGACCATTTAGTCAGGATCATTTTGTTAGATGGATAAAACAGTAAAATAGAATTTAAATTCCTCTGTAAAGGATACTTCAGAGAAATCGTTTATATGTTAGTATGTTCATCACAATGTTTCAAAATACAAACGTTTTACTCAACACTTCTTATAGAAGTTCAGGCAAAGTTTATGATGGGAAGCATCAAGCATTATATAAATCGCAATTAACTCTGAAAACAGAGCAAGTGTTTGGGTTGCGTTATTTATTGTAGTTTCATGTTGGGAAGAGGTTATAGTAAAGCTACCTAATCGATCTTTTGTGCAACTATCGTCAGTATTGACCTGCATTGCATCTTTAGGAGTGTAACTAATAATTTCCAGAACCAACTTTCTATAGATTAATAATTTAATATATTTAATCAATTAATAATTTACATATTTAACTCGCTGAAAAAGTTATCTATTTGATGAAAAGTGTTCCATGACCTAGTCAAATTGATTTGAGAGTCATTTGTGGGTTGTCAGTTTGAGACCACTGCATTTAGAGTACATAAGTACATACATACATATAAATTTTTGCAATAAAATTTTATTAATAGTAAACTATTTCATGAAGAAAACTATTGTTTCTCCATGAAATCGATTCCTTGAGTCATAAAACCCAACCAACCAACAAACCATGAAATCGATTACTATTATTTTATTTTGTTGTAAAAATTAAGGGTATCATAGCAAAATTGATTTAAAAATATCCATGCTGTATTTAGATAGATTAAAATTTTTACCCCTAAAAATGCATTATTTACTCCATTATCTAAAAAAAATTGAAGTTTGATTCTAAATTCATACTTTTAACATGTCTTTCAGTTAAGATTTTTATTGGAGAAATAGCTTTTTAAGTAGCGATTTTAAAAACAAGCAGCAAAAATGTTTAGACTGTCAATCTGTGTCTCAGTACTGTCTAACCTAAGAACGATAAGCAGTTTAGCATTCAAACAATTAGCCAGACATTATGATGCTAAAATATTTATTTTTTCAAGTCTGTGGAATATTGTTTTAGTAAAATCATAGAATTTCCGCTTGAGAGCCATAGTAAAACCCTATTCATGAAATGCAAAGTCCTAGGCTGGGTTCTATAGTTGATGTCAATCAGATTGGTGTTTCCAAAAGGAGAGCCCCATAAGATTAGGACTGAAGTTATCCTGGGTAGCCACTGGGAGGGCAGTGGTTCTTCTCCCTGGGCGGTTGGAACTCCGAGGTTTTGGGACGTTTATCTGTGAAGTCCTAACTCCTTTTGTTGAGGTGGAGAGAAAGATTCCATCTCAGGTGTGACCTAGTCATTAGCCCCTAGTTCAACGTTAGGAGACGATGGGTAGGCAAGTATTGCAAAAACTCGTTAACATTAAGGTGCGGTCCGGGGCTTGATCGCACCGCTATGAATGTGTGTCTGCAAAAGGAGTGTTTGGCAGTTTTTAAGTATTCAATTTTATAATGACAAGCAAATATACCCCATTATCAATGGAAATGTCCCCTTGAAATAAAATTGATATTTAAAAAGTTTTGAACAATTAGGCAATCTAGTTCATGGTGTCAAAGATTAATAATGAAAGCGATGCATCCATTAGAGCTTTCTACTATTTTCACAGTTAATACGTGTTCCCTTTCTTCGTATGTATGAAGCAATCGCTTAAAAACTAAAAAGTGTGCTAATTAATGGTTGCAATTCAGAATTATATTCAAAGATCAAGCTCCTTAAGTGATTTTTATTCAGTCACAGCAATGAGATAGCAAATTATATTTGGCTGTTATATTTTAATAGTAATAAACTTGTTGGAATGAAAATGTAAATCCTTAATTTTATTTCGCTCACAAAATGATATAATATATTGTTTTATCTTTTGGTTTGTAAAACAGAAAAATGTGTGAAACGCGTGCAAACATTTAAAATAATTATTTTATATCGCCAAAAATATCACAAATTCTTAATCTTCAATTCATATTTAAATTCTTAAATGGGGAAATTTTTAACATCCAAGAAAATTGAATGCATATCTTTAATATCAGCGATATAAAAGAATCATTGATATTCATTCAAATTATGATTATTTTTGGAATTAAAATCCAAAAAATCTTTCCCCTAATATCTCTAAATGTAACCAGATAACTCTTTGTGCTTACTCATAAGTTTTCTAGTTTCGTTAAGAGGAAGTTTTATTTAATTGCAAATCGTTACTCTCTTAGGAAAACTAAGTCGAGTTTAAAAATTCTTAATGAATTTGCCTAGCTTTTTGGAAAAATCTATAAATCAGTAAGTATGGCTTTCTGAACTAGAGAAGGACGGAAAACACTGCTGATAAAAAGATTCAAAACTAACATTTTTTATTAAAAAAAGGCTTGAATTAAATGCTTCAAAAAGTTAGAATTTTGTAATGGCTCTCCTAATACCAATATCAAAATCTGACTGAATATCTTATGGAATTTAAATGAAGCAATGATTAATCTGAAATTTTCAATTCTAATCAAGATACTTGAAACAAAATTGATAGCATGCCTATTAACGCTTCATTGGAATCCTTTGAACAACTCAAATGCGAAATAATCATCATCATTGGCTCGTTTGACGCTCTGTGTTAGCATGAGACAAAAGGACCAGATGAGCTGAATGAAACAGTCCATTTTACCACAATTATTGCTATTTTGCAAAATATTAGAGGAAGACACATTGATTGTGACACACACATTTTTTAGTTACATACAATCATATAAACAACATAAGTGTTTTGTTTCATGTATTTCAATAAATCTCCCTGTCTCTGTCGTTTTTTTTATAAATTCTATCCATTCGTAGAATTAACACACGGGGCATTTTTTTCTTACTTCAACTGAAGCAAATTCTACAGAATTATTTTTTTTAACTTCATATATAGTTGAATCTCGGTAGATTGACAGTAGTTATAAAGTGTTCTTCTGAGATGATTTGTTACTATACACTTAATTTGTTCTGTATTCAGTTACATTCAAGTATATTTCATGGATATATCGTGTAATGTAATAAAACAATTCAATAAAACGCATAATTGTAAAATAAATTTATTTTCCCATCTTTGAAAATACATACATATTCAGCCAAAAGGACACCCAGTCACTTTATAACAAGAAAAATGTGCATCTGTTCAACAGATTGAGAATGATTGGATGATATTTCGATAAATAAATAAAAAAATCTCTCATGACCACAAAATAAACCTGTGAAAGGTACCATATCTATATAACCTTTGTAATGTAATTATATAGATACACATATTTTACGCGATAACAATAACATTCTTAACCTATGTATATATATAGATAAGTAATACAAAATTTTGATTTAGAAAATAACTTTGCTATCATTGCAACAGTGTTATATAGCAAAATAACATTTTGATTTTCCATTACTGAGTTTAAGTAGATTCAACCATTTACATCAAATATCTACAAGCAATGACAGACATGCTCATTTATTCATGACAAATAGACACATTGTATTGTGCTATTCATGAGATATTTTGATTAATGCAGAAAGGTGTGAACTATACATGAATTAAAAATCATGTTTATGTACAGATATATATATATATATTACAAATATAATAAAATTTTGATTTTCAGTGTTTCATGTAATAATCGAAAAATTTATATAAAATATACAACTTTTCTCAGAAGTTTGATTTTAAGAAATTATGGTAAACATATGATCTGTTACTTAAAAATAAAGAGTAAAAACAAAATAATGCACTTTTTTTTCAAAAAGAGGTACAGGTTTTAAATTAGTATACCAAAGCCTTTAAAAAAATTGGCAATTGGAAAATAGCTTATTTCAGAAGTGCAATATTTTACATATAAAGATTCTGATAAGATTTGATATTGAAATCACAACAGAGTTAAAATTTTTGATTACATTGCAAATCTTTTTGATTACATTGATGCCTAATATGCAAACTCAAATATTTTGCATCGTGCACAAAATTATAGTAATTTTATGAAATGCTTTTATAAAAAATACACTTATTTGATCACAGTATCAATGCAAGTAATCAAAAAATATAAATTTTTATCTGTATAAATAAATATATATCTAAGTATAAAATATAATTTAGGATATGAGAATATAATCTTTACAAAAAATGGTAAGTTATCGGATATAAATATAATATTTTCTGTATTTTTCAGATAACTTAGACCATTCGAAATTCATTTTAGGCAGTATTATAGCTTATATACTTATATAATCTTTAAGAAAGATAACATGGTATTTAAAATATACTATAGTATATATTTATAATAATGTATAATAATAATAATGTTATTTTTAATAATTTCCTCTCTGAGTATAATAATTTCAATAAGTCTTCTTAATATTTTGATTTATTTTTATACTCATCACAGAAGTAAGCAATTTTTGATCGCAAACAAAAGGATCCATAGGAAAGTATAAATCTTGATAAAAAGGTTTTTTCTGTTGTTTTTTATATACATTTAAATTCCTTCTAATAATTTCTAAGTGCTTAAAAATCTAAAATAATTTTAAAAATATTTACAAATGTTATATTGAATATTCTAGTTCTGATGTATCAAAATATACAAAATACAAAAATAAATAAATCCTGGTTCTACAAGATACATAACTTTGAATTTTCTTCATTGTTTTTACAACATCGTTTCAATGAAGCTATGAGTATATATAAATCATAGTTTCTGTTCTTAAATTCACAAAAAGTATGACACGTAGTTCTCTCATGGTAAAAATGCACATGTGACACGAAGCTGTGAATATTTTAAATAAAAACAAATCTATAAACAAGTGAAAGCACGTTAGTTTGTACTTATCGCTACCTTTATACAAAATATTTACAGAGAATATATGAAAATAATACTATATATATATAGAACTATCTACCACACTTGAGCATTTAAAAGGAACTTGCAAATTTACAATTATGCAAAGAAATAAGTTTGATTGGTGTTTTGTGAAGCCTTTTGTGAAGGCGTTCCTTCAGAAAAACATTGCATCTGATGGTCAGATTTTTTGCAGAATCTTATACAGTACACAATAAGCACAATTCAAACATTTAGGTGTCAAACTAAGTAAATAAATTCTTATAAACAATATATTAGCGTTGAAAAAATTTTGATTGTCTCTTAGTAATGCTCTTATATTTTCTATAAAATAATCTCTTATACGACTAGACAAGTGTTCAATGGGAAATTGTAGAATGCCTTTTGATTTAAAGAACAAGGGTCAATGTCTCGAGCTAAACTTGTCTGAGTTTTGCTTAGTCAAAAACAATTTCAAATTTACATAAGATTTTTTTTTGCATTACTTTAATACAATTGAAGCTAAAACTAATCTTAAATTTTGATCGTAAAAAGCTTTGATTTGTGCTTCTAATTCACTTTGTTTGCTTAGTGTGAATTAGTTACATATGGATATATATATATTTTATGAAATATATATCCCAAATTATTGAGTCATACGATCAGCAAACTTTACTATCATTAAATGATAAATATTGCTTTTTTATAAAAAGAAATTAAGTATATAACAGAAACAAATATTAAGAACTCAGACAAATATTAAGGCATAGCAACAAGAGATGAAGTTTAAAATGATAGCTTTACATAGATGTCATTCGGGAAGATTCGCGTAAGTTAGGAATGAACTCTCAACAAGCCTAATGGGAATGTACCTTCCGAAAATTTAAAATGTCTTTTATCATAAAACTTGAGTAATGCAGGACTATAGGGATGATTTTGCTTCAGGTGCAAATAATGTACTTCTGGTTCTGTCGTCGTATGTCCACACTCTTCACATACATAAACCTTTGCTCTTCTTTCTTTGTATGCGTACTGATGTTGGATCCCGTGAACTTTCAAAGTATGAGATTCCAAAGAACATCTTTGAGTGAAGGATTTCTCGCACATGTTACACTTGTACGGTCGTACACCTGTAAGAAAGACAAGATATTAATAACTTTTTATAAAAAAATTACTTTTTTTTGTCTTCAGTTCGGACAAAAATGTATCTTATCAAGAATCTTACCTTTTGTAAGGATGACATTTTGAATCAAAATTAAGAAAATAATAAATGCTTAATTATTCTGTCGACTAGGTAATAGTTTAAATCAATCACAAACGCTTAAGATTTTTTTCTTAGCTTCTTTTAATTTCAATGGTAATAAAAATACACTTACCAGTATGAGTTCGGGTGTGTCTTTTCAAGTCAAAAGTGTCATTGAAGCCTTTTCCACAGAATGTGCATAAATACCTCTTCATATCACTGTGGCATTTCATATGTCTATTCAACAATCTTTGCATTCCGAAAGTTTTTCCACAAACTCGACAGCTTAGCCTAAAATGATTAGGATTTTATTTCATCTATTTGTTCAATGTCTTAAAAATGAATGACAATAAGGAAAATAAAAAAAAAAATTACTTAAATTTTACCATCAATATTTAGCTCGTATTTTGATACAGGATTTTTTATATGGTTAAAAATATTTAAAAATAAAATAAATAAAAGAATGAAAATTTTACTTCTCTTTAGAATAACTGTTAATGAATGAAAGCTTTGCTTTCGAATCACAAAGACTGTTTTTGAACCACAGAAATATATTGCATTCGATTGCACAAAAATTTTGATATGATAACTTAAAATAACTTTGCTAAACTACTTTATCAAATTTTAAAATTTATACTTTAAATTACTTACCTCAATTTATGACATCTCATAAGTTAATAATATTTCAGTATGAAGCAATTCTAAACAATTTTAAAAATGTCAACATGTATGGAAACCCATATTGATATTTAAAAAGCAAAGCCGAATGAATATTGAATTTTAAACTAAGAAAACAAAGCTTTGTTTTAAAAGGAATTTCAAAAGCGTCTTAATAGCATTAATTTAAGAGGATTTTATTTAAGCAGTTCGAGAAACATTACAGAGATAAAAATGCGCAACTGGAAAGAAATATCAGAAATATTCAGTATAGGCTTAAAATTTTTAATTAAATGTTTCACTGAAATTTCAAGAAAAATTATCCTTTAAAACAAAAATTTTCAATTTCTATTACCTTCCTTCTTCACTGGCAGGAAGAATATCTTGGTTAGGTGTTGGTATGGGTCCCATTTCCTGACAGGAAGATGAATGTCTATGGCTTCTTTGAAGGAGTGGATTTTTTATTCCATGACCACCGTTCACAAATTCTAGACGGGCATCTGTAGGCAGTCCAAGCTATAAGTATACAAGAATCATTAGGAAATGCAGAATCTTAGAAACATACAATAGTAAAATATTCAAAAGATATAAAGAATATAAATGATATCGAGCGGTAGATACTTAGGGTTATGCGCTCATAGCCAACGTCATAATATAAAATCAAATTTATTGCCATATTTTAAGAAATGTTCCAAAATAAAGGGGCATTTTCTATTCAAAGATTGAAATTTTATTAAGCCTTCATCAAAATATTGTATTATTAAAGTTGGCTTCAAGCTCTGACCCTAGGTCTCTGAAACATGTTTAAACATGTGCTAAGGCTAAGCCTTACCCGCTGTTGTATTAAGCTCAGACGTACTGGTAAAGAGGACATCATTATCTTTTCTCCTCTTTCATCCAAACTGTCAGGGGCTCTCGAAGAGTTGCTGTCGCTGTCACCAGGTGAACTTGGACGCATTTCTCGAAAATAACCCTCAGACTGTGAGTCGTCTTGAGAATCTGACATCTGTGCGCTTGGCTTCACTGAGTGAGTTAATGAAAGTTGTAAGTGATGCTCTTGATTCATAGAGTGGATTGCATTTTGTTTCGGCGAGGTCTCCTCCTGGGAGTGGTCACGAATCTCAAACTCCAATCGACGCTCACGAGGGACATGATAGTCTAATGGGCGATCTTGAGCTACTAGGCTTTGTATAACTGGGACTGCCATACATGTAGGCTGTGTAGGTGGTGGAGACGAGCTTGAGGAACATTCTTCTGTAGCATCTCTAGGTATTCCTGACGGCAATGTAGTAGGTGTAGAAACATCATTCACTTGAGGACGGAATCTCTCAGATGTTAAGGTTGCTTGGTTGGTTGGCTGGCTCTCAGATGTTAAAATAGGAGATGGTGGATTGCAGGGTGAGATGGGAGGAGTCGTTTCAGCTTCACCTCTTCCACTTTCTGCCTTTTGTCTTTGTTTTTGCCACGTTTCCGTCCATCTAGCTCTAGGTGGAAGATCTGCAAAAAAAGGGAAAATGGATGAATAAGAACTTCTCTCTCTCTCTCTCTCACACACACACACACACAAAAACCAATGATATTTCATAATTTTCATTTTTCTTTCTTATTAAAAACTAAAACAAATCTTAAAATTAACTGCTATTTTAATCAAAATTGCTAGCCTATTTTGAGATACCAAAAAGTGATGTCAGTAATGATCGCCTTCAATGAAAGTTCTTATTTAAATCAAATTTTACCAACTGAAATATTACTTAAGTTACTATTTAAAAAATGATGAGATTCAATTTAAATCATACCACAGGGACTTATCAAAATATTATTTAATAATTCCTTAGAACACTTGAAGAAAATCAATCCTTCAAACACCACCTTACCCGTTTTCCATATAAAAAGAAACTAAGATTAACGAAAAAAGAAAATCACCAGCTCACTGTTACCATATTCTCCCAATACATTTGTGTTTCACACTGACACAGAAACCTAGAAAGTTTTTTTAATATATTTTACGGGGTCTCAATTTTCTTAATTACAAAGCTTTATAAAGAGGGGATGAGAAATGAAAAGCATAATATTCACTAAAGCGTGCTTGAAGAAGTTTAGAAAATTGCTCCACCTGCTCATCAAGGAAGAATGTTCTGGGTCGTATCACCTGCGCTTTCCCTAAAAGTACCCCTCCCCACCTAAAAACAGGACAATATCACTATTCCCACACTGTATACTCTAAAAAACTTTTATAAAATGAAATTAGTATTTTGTAATCAATCAATCAATATGAATATAGTAAAATTATGCAGTATTGCTTAGTGGCCAAAAAACCAAGAATTGAATAAAAGATTTTCGTTAGCGCTTTACTCAAAGGAAAGCTTAGCATAATTTGGTTCGCCCCGTACAAGAGCTAACTTGACTGGGATCTACAATGTAAGCCAACCTCTTCAATTAGTCACACTCAAGATCAAGCTCACCAAGAATTGAACTGAAGGTCGGAGAGAACTGTAGTCATTCAATTACCAGACGGGCATCGTAAAGGAAAAAATTTTGAAAACTTTTTTTATACTTCATTTCTAAAAAAATAACGAAAGATTCTTTTTAACAAACTTTAAATTTTCAAGTAAAATATTATGAAATTTTTTTAATACCTTTCAAAATAATATTTAGCATAAGAATTTTAATTTCTATTGAAAATCATATAATAATTTGTTTTATAATTTAATTAAAATATAATAAATAAAATAAATTATTAAGTAAGCAAGCTTTTTAATTAGAAAAAATCTAACTAATTACTTATTTCGCAAATAATTAAACTTTGACGAAATTAAATAGCATAGAACTTGTATGAAATTTTTTCATCTTATTTTTAAAGAATAAAGAATGACTGTCTTTTGTACTTGAAGGCAATAGCTTTGGATAGTTTTTCTTGATTTGTCGCTCAACGGTCATTATTTGCACACTAGGGCTATTAGACCAGGACTTAAAATTTGAAGTGCATCCCGAACAACTGCAAGCATTTCTGCCTGAGGTGGCTATGTACGAGCGTTAGGCTGCCAAATTCGCTCAATAACTTTAAAAACACATACTAATAGTTAAAAAAAGTAATTATTCACGATTTTGTAAAATTTCAATTTAAAGAAATCAAATGCTTTAAGAAAAATCATTTAAGATTCAAATGTAACAGTATTATTTGTGTCGCTATGACCATAAAATTGCCATTTACAAATGCATGGATCAGGTGCAGGGATACAATTTCACCTGCAAAGCACAAACATAAAATTGTGTACTTATAGACCTTTAATATAATAGCATTCATCGCTTAATGAGCTAGAAATCATCTGCACGCAACACAACACATTTCATATTTATTAGATTTTTATCAATAATTATTAGTCCATTAATGCATAAGCTCCAAGGAAAAGCACTCATTTTGTGCAAACATTCAAAATAAAACAAGCCTTTTGCACCTGCGCCGTTGCGATACGACAAGCGAAAAAGTAAAAGTAGGAGATCGTTTGAATTCGCCCACATCACCTGTCTTGTCCTTGGCCGTGACTGGGTGATTATAATTGTAACCGCTCGTTCCGACACACTACCCGATTATCAGGATCGTTTGTCACTTTTATTCATTTTTCACCATTTTCAATTCATAACTCATGAAGGTGACCTCACGAGTTCTTTAAAACGGAAATTGGACTTAATCAGGATAATTAAAAAATTAAACACACCCACTATAAGAAATTTAAATTTTTTGTTAGATAAAGTGATATTTTTGTTATTTAAAAAAAAGATTTTATTATTTTAATAAATTTCGTATGTAGACATTAAACTTAAAATACATAACAGAATGTTAAACATATATCAACAAACCATCTGGCTTTCCTCTCCCATAAAGACGACTAAAATACTGCATCAATTAAAAATCAAATCTAGGACGAAATCCTGATTTGTCTATTGAATTAATATTCTCTAATAAAGTTCAATTGCTTAAAAATACGTTAATTCTTAAATTAGCGTATTACTAAGTGTATCTCTAAATACAAAATTTAGAAATCGTGTATATCCACTATATCTGCTAGATATAATAGATATTCTAGAATCTTCCGATACCAGTATTGACAAAAATTCTATCAAAATGTCATATTTGGCGGACTGGTTTGTTTGTCGCTCAACGTATATTTTCTGCACGCGCGGGCCAGGATCCACAGCTTAAAGTGGATTCCGAATCACAACAAACATCCACGACTAAAGGGGGATTTGAACCTACGAACAGTTAAAGAGAAAGGCAGACAGCCAAACATTCAATTTTCAGCTCGGCTTACATTTGGCGGAATCCTTTTTTAAATGATTTCTTTTTTTTTTTTTTTTTTTTTTTTTAATACACAACTAGTATACTTCATGTTTATGAAATCAAGCAAATCGATCTCAAATTAACAGATATTCAATTTCCTTATAAACTTCTAATGTGTGGTAAATAAAAATGATTCTTTTTAACTCAAAAAATAATGAAATAATTTAAAATTTCCTTATAGCAAAAGGAAACGTATTCAAGTGCTTCAAGATTCTATGAAATAAATACAAATTTAACGACTCCAGTACAGATACCAGGACTAATGTGACTATAATAACAGCGCACCCTAGTGCTTCTAGTGTCACTATTGAATTGAATTGAATCGTCTATTATATTCTCTGCGAAATAGAACAAATTCAAAATTTAATTCCCATTTTAGAAAAAACATCAAGTTTGTTTTAAAATCTAACACACCAAAAATGCTCCTCTCAAAATTCACCCTAACTATGTTATATTTTAAGATTTTTTTAATTATTACATTTTATTGACTTCAAAAATTTGTCCTTCAAATACCAGTAACTGTATCGATATGTTTCCGAAAGATTTCAGACATAAAGGAATCGTTCTTAAGTTAGTTTTTCCAAAATTCAGCAAAGTTTGTTCTTTTTCCTTTATTCCTAAAAATGTAAGAACTTCACCTAAAACAAAAGCTTCATAACCGATAACATTTGTCATAATAAAACGTCCTTGGTTATATCCTATGAAAACATTTTGTAATAACAACCGATGTCAACTGTGATAACAAATATTGCCATGAACCGATAATATTTTATCGTTTAATAAAAATATTGCAAGTGAATAATTTGAGAATAACCAGTTTGATTAGTGATGTGGCATATTTCTTAAACTATAATACGTATGTGGAAAAATTTTAAATTTTATCCAAAAATTTTTAGACAAAACTAAGGGGTAATGCAAAAATACATTAAAAACCAAACATACAATTTTCTTAGAACGCAAATTTAATGCAATCTAATATTATTTGCAAACAGACTAAAATTGAATTAATAATGCATGCATTTCATCTTTGCAAAGAGCATTTTTTATAATTTTATAAATTAAAAATAATTATTTAATTAAGAACGTAAAGACATAGTACTAACGATCTAGTTATAACGCATACACCTCAAATAACAATGCCTTTGTTGCGCATGTTTCGATTTTTCTAAGAGACTTGCAATTCAACGTAAAATTTACCCTCGTGTGCACTGAGTGGTTGGTTTGGTTTGTTTGGCGCTCAACGGTCATTTTTTGCACACGAGGGCTAATTAGACCGGGACCTGCGGCTTAAAGTGGATTCCGAACCACTACAAACATCCATGCCCAAGGTGGGATTCGAACCCATGAACTGTTGAACCGAAGGCAAGAGCGCTAACCATTCGGCTGCCAGCTCGGCATGTGCACTGAGTGAGTGAATGTCTTTGGTTGGCGTAAAATCCAATCAAGGACATACTGCGGCGAACAAATACAATGACAGTAAAGTGACAATCACAATTTAAGAGAGGAAAAGATTCTATTATAAAAATTCATACTTCTTATTAACTTATCAGTTTCACTAGCCAGAACACATTTAAAAAAGCTACTAAATGTTTTCGATTTCCAAGAAAGAGTTTTACATTCCATCAGCTCGAGAAATTAAACTTATATATACGGTGGCAAAATTAAGTAACGGCAAACTGTCCTTGTTCAATTGCCCTTCAAGGCCTCTTCACTTTCTCCACATAAACAGCTTTTGGCAAATTAATTCCATTTTTATTACCAAATAATAAATGCTTTGACAAGGATAGGGAGAAAAAATTTACCTGAAAAAGTAAATGAAAAAAAAAATGTATTCAAGATGATCCTGGACATTCCGTTAGGAGAGGAGTACCCTAATGCATTTCGTTGATTAGCAGTGAAGGTCAAAAAGGTGTTTATGAAGGCCAAGTAGACTTTCACTAGCTGGATAACGTGAAAAGGAACCTCGCGCTGCACCTGTAATTTTCAAGGACCAAGAAATGCGGCAATAGATTATGAAGAAACACATTCGGTTAATTAATAAGGAGGAAGCTAATTTCTCCCATTGCGTAGTCGAATTCACCGACAGCCCCAGGATATAAGAAAATGCCTTTTGAAAGGAAAAGTGATGGCGTCTTGACGCTCAGATCTCTCCATCTTATAGCTAAAAATAGCTAAAAGATATGAATTTCCTTTATTAACAAATCCACCAACGATTAAAATGCCTAAATATTGTTGTAAGCATTTTAAAATGACACTTGTCACTCACCAAATACTGATTTAAAAAATATTTTCGACTAGCAGAGGATTTATACTTGACTATAATGAACGCTCTATGTTAGCGAATATCGTATATATACTTTTAAATTACGATATATAGTTTTGCAAAGTACTAATACAGGTTTTCTTTCATTTTCGAGTAATTCTATTTAGAACGATTAACTAAAGAAAGATTAAATTATACCAACAGAAATCAGAATAAATAAAATGTAAAAGAATTAAAAAGTCATAATAGGAGTAAATTAATCTTCATTAAAAATTATGTATATCATTGAGAAAAAAGTGTAATTAAAATATAATAACATTTTGTATGGTAATTTTCTTAATCCTTGGTAGCTAAATCATTATATAGTATGGAATGTATCCGTTTAACTTGGGTGAATGGGAATCAACAATTTCTGTATATTTGATTCTCTAACTACATAGTCCAATGATATGTATTATACATGTAAAGTTACAACTATTCCAAATAAGAGTTTTGATAAAGTTAGAAATATCCTAATTTTTCACGCATAATGGAAAAATAATAGTCATAAGGAAAAATAAATTATAGGGTTTCAAATGATTAAAATTTGTAATAGATGAAGCTTATAGCAAAATTTATTGTCAAATAATATAAGTTTTAGCACAATTGTTATTTTACTAGCATAGTTGCACAATATTTCTGAGAACAATAAATACCTTTTAACTCTATTACACTCTCTATATACATATAATCAAACAAATTAACTTCTTAAACTATTTGTTCAAATTTTCCCCTAAAAAGTAAGTTATTACGGTTTTGATATAATTCTTAAAAGTTTTAACTGTTTCTCGAAATGAAAATTTTATATAGAATCATACTAAATGTGACCGATTTGTCATTCGATGTCAAAAATTTGCATATTGTTCTACCGCTAGCTATACCGCTCAAAACGAAGCATTTAATAACACAATAAGTACAGCATTTCAAGGACAGCAGTGTCTTAAAGAAAAATCTGTCAACTTCGCCGTCACTTCCTGATGAGGTGAACGTCACTAGTTTTGGCAACGTTCCAACATTTCCTCAATTTTTTTTTATTTTACCTGGAGAAGGAAGAAAATATGTGTGTTTTCAACAAACAATTTTTAGTAGACCGTTATTTTTGAGAGATCTGGCCACTCCAAAAACATCCATTTTTTTCTGGAAAAAGATTTATGATCGTATTGGCCTGAGGACATTCTCTCACAACTGACTTCACCTAGAGGTCACCTTCGCAAAAGAAATTTCCCCCGCTTTCCACAAAATAGCCCAAACAAATATATGGTATAAATAACAAGGCTTTCTGGGGTTTTGTAAAAACTGCAGTTACTCGCAGGTTGAGAAGTTTTCACCCATCGAATTTTACTTGCTGAAAATCTTAAATTGCACCCGTCTCTACACTGATTTCAATTCTGTGACACAGTTGTAGGAAATTAACCTTGTATATATATATATATATATATATATATATATATATATATATATATATGTGTGTGTATATGTGTATGTATGTGTGTGTGTGTGTGTGTGTATTGTTAATAACTGTTCTACAATTAAATAAGATAATTTTTAATTGTAGTAACATGTAAATATTATTGTGAATAACAAACTAACACTTGTATTATTTAAATGTATCTGTATCTGTAACAAGTTCGTATCTGCTCATGCATGTACTAGAATCTTAATATTTTTAATTCCCTAATTCTAAATTTTTGAGAAGTTATTGTTTAAGTGATTTATAACCTAAATTTTATTTCAAAATAAATAGTTTTAATAAATAGTATCTTCAATTTAATTATAACTCTGTGAAATCTCTTGTAAAATCATTCTTACAACTAATAAGCCCCTCCCCCTAAATGCACTGAAATACTTTAAGCCAATCAGAATCAAGCTATAGTTCCAGCATAATCCTGATAGAAAAGAGGGTAGAGGATCGACGATCCAGGGACCTCCTAAACTAGCCAGCCGGCAAACACTCCAATTCTGTCAGTTGCGACAATAAGCTTGAAAATTTAAAAACTGAATATTTTGTTTCCTTTTGTTATCTTAACAGCAACAGTTATTTTTGTTTTTAGCGAACGAAAATTTCATATTCTTATGTGCAATAAAAAAAAATTACTTAAATGAAAGAATTTGCTTCTCTGGAATATTTATAGCAGAAGATTTCCATTCACCTAAATTTATCCAGCGCAATTCTCATCTTATAAATCTGTTGTAAAAACATTTTACCATTATTCCTAGAATATGTAGAAATTCGAAATTAGTAGGATTTGATAACATATTCACATCAAATTCCATACATGGATTGCTGAAACACATTAGAAGAAATATTCAAGTGCATCAAAAATAAAGTATTGCATTTCGTGCATAGATGTTTTACATTATATTACTTACCTTTTAACGAATACTTACTTAAGGAGAAAAGCACTGTAGATAAACATAGACTTACGTTCATTTAAATTACTTACCTCGTATTTTTTTCTGCATACGGGAAGACTAAAGACTTCCATTTATACATTTTACAAGAATAATAATAAAATATAAAATTTACGTACTTTCCATTAAATAAAAATATATAACTATGAAATTGAAATAAAATATTTTATTAAAAACGAACTGAAACTGGTTTTCTAATATGAAAATGAATTTAAAACCGGTAAGAAGTTCTTCAAGGGAAATGCGTACTTACGAGGCAGCCGCAACAAGTGTCAGAATATTTGAAATTTGCGGAAGGTCCCTTCAAGAAGAAACGCACCAGGTAGTGAAAGTGAAATTGCAAGGGCGAAGGTCATGGTTCTTGCAGGATAACGGGTTAGGGATCGCAACAACTGTTGTAACAGAAGTTGCTAAGTGATGCTAGGGCGCGGTGAGGTGGGGGTGGGGGAGAAACCGATAATACGGTGTGCTTTCAAGGCTTCGACAGAGGACATTTTGCCAGAAATTTCAATACCACCATCTGTTAGTTTGCAAGGGGCAAACATTCCAGAGCAAAAGTGTATTGTTGGAGAGATGGGGGAAAATAGCCAATAGAATTGCAGAATTACCGATTTGAAAATTCATGTAAGGAGCAAGTCGTGGGTTTCTATGCACTTTTTTTTAAGCCTCAAGGAATGTCTAACGGCTCTTGAGTGAATAGGTTAAAACAAACTACTCACAAACCTTCTTGAAAGAGACTGATTGCTTTTAAAAAAAAGATTGTATTTTATAGAGTACCTACTATTTCCCTTTAATAATAACAATAAATTTTCAGTACTTCATTTTAAGCAAATCGGAATTTTGTTCTAGAAGCTTCCAACTTACTCTAATTGTAAATACTATTTGCGTTTGATCCATTATGAAAATTTAAAATATCTTAAATCTTTTCAACGTTGATTACAATACAAATAATCATTTTAAGCATCTTTTTTAATGTATTAATAGTTAAATATCCTCCATAAATTCTAAAGTTGATTTAAATTATTAAAATTAAAACAATTTAAAAAGATTAAAACGAATGTGTTAAAAATAAATTACATAATTTAATATCTTGCACTATTCAGTTTATTTTTTCGATAAAATATAAGTTAAAATTATATATTGGAAAAAATAAAGAATTATGTTAGTTATAATAGTTAAAATTACTTTATAAAAAAATAATAATTTCTCGACGTATAGAGTTGTCTCCTACAATGAATAATCACAGCAGCATAACTGGCTGATGAATAGTTAACGGTTCAACAGTTCGTGGATACAATTTCCACCTCGGGTGTGGCTCTGGTTCGTGATATTCATTCAAAATCAAAGATTTTGGTCAAATAAACCCTCGTGTGCAAGAAAAGATCATACAGCTACAAGCAAATAAATCAACCAACATAGAAATATTATTTTATCAGTGGGTCTATTTAATTGACGTTTCAAGTTAAAGAATTTTTCTTAACAGTCGTTAAAAAGAGTGTTTAACTGTGTTTTATTATTCTTCACATCTTTTTCTTTAAAATGTTGAAACACCGTTAGAAACTAATACCTCAGAAAATTTCAGTTTCACGACTCCTGATCAATACCACTATCTGATATGGACTTTCGTTAGAAATGATTTGACATAACGTTAAGTGATACAGAAATGATAATTTCCTTTTTTTTAAAAATGTTAACAAGTTATTCTTATCATTCAACCTAACAGGTGAAAAAAATTGTGTTGACCTTTTTTATTACTACACGGTCTAGAAAAGAGTAAACAAGAGGTTCGCGCAAACCGGTTCACGAAATAGTTTGTTCCAAAAAGGTAAAAAAGAAACCGTAAATTCAAAGTAGTCCCCTAACATTCAGCATATCTTTCCAAATAAATTCTTTTTTTTTTTAATCTCGAGATTCACGGCAACCGCTGTAATACAGTCGGAAAAAGAGACTGAGACTCCAGAACCCCAGTGACCTTTCAAAAGACCCCGTTCTACCAAACAATTCTGTTTTCCAAGAGTCCTCTCCCTCCTGGAAAATATTCCCAAGGAAGCCTCCCCCCTTCATATGAGAATGGGAGTGAATCCAACCCCTAACCCCCATTCCTTGGTTCCCAACATGGGGTATTTTTGTTTGTGTCTGGCAAAATCCACGGTCAGTGAGTCAAGCTCGATGAAAGGGTCCCTCCCCAACTCAACTTGACCTTGGAAGCACAAAGAAGTAGGGAGCACCTTTCTCACCCATCTATTACAAAAAGGGAATAGTTTCTGAAGATGACCCCTCTCAGTTGCGTATGCTCCCACGCTGGACAGCCACACAACGGCACCCACACATTTACCTTTCCTCTCCTTTTAATGTCCCATATTTCCTTAACTCGAAAAGAAAGAAGTTCCTGTCTTCCTTACGTCACTTTCTCGAACGGAATAAAAGGCGTAATGTTGTGTTTGGACTGCCCCCTTTCATAAAAGCGAAAGCAATGGCCAGCCTCCCAACTCGGAGGATGCAGAAACAATCCCCGCCCCCGTCAATAGCGACAAGAAAGTATCTGGAAATAACACTAAAAAAAGGTAACCCAGGTTTCAAATCTAGAAGGCCATTGAATTTCTGAAGTGTATTATTGGACAAAACTGCTGAAAAGCTCGGCCTGATGCATTTATCTTCTTAAATCTTTCCCTTAAGATTTGGTCATTTTTCTTGCATCTTTTGAATGCAGCTTCTACAAACTGCATCTGTCACAAATAAATAAGAATCATACAAAATTTTAGTTTTGCTCAGATTATAAATGTTTGCATTTACTGAAAACCTGCAAAGATATAATGAAGTTAAACATTTTGCAAAGACTAACAAACTAATTATTTGCACTCAGGGTCACAGTTGGTTGGTTTGTTTGTCGCTCAACGGTCATTTTTTGCACACGAGGGCTAATTAGACCGGGACTTACGGCTTAAAGTGGATTCCGAACCACTACAAACATCCATGCCCAAGGTGGGATTCGAACCCACGAACTGTTGAACCGAAGGCAAGAGCGCTAACCATTCGGCTGCCAGCTCGGCCTCAGGGTCACAGATCGAGCACTTCAATTTTAATTTCAAATATATGATTTATTCCCCCATTTTTTTATAATACGCTGGTAATCACTTTATGAATTATATTTTAGTTACTTAAGTTTAGTAAGAAATAAAAAGAAAATATATTTGCCCTTAATATTAAAGAGAATAGTAAAATTTTCAATTTATTCGTAAATTGGAGTGAGTTACGAGTTAATGTTTTCAAAGAATTAGTCGTTGATATAAGTCTTTTTCAAGTTTATCTCTAAATAGAAAAAAAATTTCTCTGGAAAAATATATCCTAATACATAAATTTAAGTTGCTTGGAGCAAAAACAGTTTTATTTATAGTTCTAAACTCTCATTAACTAAACCTAGGTTTTCAAAGGGATACTGTACTTCTTTACAAACCTCCATGTCCAATGTGGGAGTCGAACCCACGAACTTTTAAAGTAAAAACCAGAAAACTTATGACCAACTTGGCTAAGACAACGGGTAAGTATTAGTTAATATTCTTTAAAGCAATCTTTTTTAAAAGAAAATAAATATTATAGGAAAACTTGAAAAATTCTATGCCTCTATTCTATTTATTAACATACTTTGTTTCTTTTTGAACTTTCCTTAAAGTAAAGTACATTTAAAAATAAAGTACTTGCTAAATTCTAGAAAATTTAATAACCATGATTTTTTAAAAATATTTTTGTGTCATTAATATCGTAGTAAAGTGTTATATGTTAAGCTAATAAGAGAATTTCGGAGAAAATATCCCAAGAAAGCATCCGACTTAATTGGAATTAAAACAATATTATCTAAAATCCAAATATACTGCTCGAACTCAGATAGCGTAATATTGCTATAGGCAAAGACAGATTGGTCAGTACTGAAAATTTTTGAGTGTGAATTACACATTCAAATATTATAAGCATATTTACAGTTTATAAGGATGTAAAATGGCATAACATCAATATAGTTAGATAATTATATTGCTGTATCTTAATATACTTAACCTCTAAAACGTCTTTTTCTAAAATATATTATTGGAATAGGGAAAATCGTTGATTGTGTTTTATTATATATTTTATTGAGAGAGCGATGATTTTCCCCCATATCTTCAAATTGTAGGTCTCAGTAATGAATTAAAATCGCTTACAAATATTAGGGGAATTAATTTTCGAAAAACGCATTAATTTTTCTTTTTCTTTCTTTCTTTCTTTTAAATAGAATATCAGAATATACATTTTATGTAAACTAATTAGCATCAGACAATTAGTTTTTGCATCAGAAATTGTTGTCTCTAATACACTTCTAAGATTCTATGGCACATAAGACAAGAAATCCGTGGATTTTATTATATGTAGTGCTATTTTCAGATTATTAGCAAGTTTTTTCTTGCTGTCCTTATGGAAGGGTTGAGTTCAAATCACAATCCATTCAAATTCCAGGGAAATGAATTTCAAAAAGTTCTGAAGAAAGAATTGTATCTAACAAAATTCCAGACTGTAAAACAGCTACTTTGAAAGAAGAATTTTTGTTTTGATACTAAAAACTTATAATGAAAGATCAAATTGCTTTCTTAAAAATGAAAAAGTTCCTAATATATTAAAAGCACGTACGTGTATGTATTTAGCATGCAATATCTTAACATTGTTAGTACATTGATATCAAAGTTTCAAAGTATCTGTCAACAATGATTGCCTAGTTTAGATCTTGAGGATTTATCGTGTGATATATATATTGCTTTTCCAGGTTTCTCTTATTCTCTAACCAAACGATTACAGTTTATTTGTTGCTTTACGGGAACTTTTATACTCGAGGGCTAATTTGACCGAAACCTTCGATTTAAAGTGAATTCCAACCGCACTACAAGCAATTACATCCAAAATGGGAGTCAAATTCAAGATATATTGAACTGAAGTCCAGAGAACTAACATTTAGCTATCAGTAAGTCTTAGAATACAATAGAATCCCGAGGAAATTTAAAGATGCGATCAAGTTTTATAGCTTAAAAATCAAAATATATGAATTATAAGGAATGTTTTTGAATTTGAAAAATAATTCTACATTTCAAAATCGAACAGTTATCAGTCGATTTCCAGGAATGATTAGTCATGCAACATTTCAACGCATAAATTTGTGCGAAAAGAAACCGCAACGGCTCATAGCAAAATTATTCGTAAAATTCTCTTTTTGTGGCAATTAAAACATGGATGTTCCATACAGGAAGTAAATTGCTGAAGCCGCAAAATAACACCAGAAAATACCTGCGTCACTCCGATCCACTAATTCCTCGAAGAACACCGTAAGTAATCAAGCAGGAAATTGTCGCTTTCAACTGAACAGAACTCCGTAGGTGAAATAAGACGAAGCGTTATGCAAAAACAATGCAAAAATAAAAACACTTTTTCCCCAGAAGTCCTTGATTCTGAACTTGACCGCTTTCGCAAACATTTTGGACAGTGGCCACAAAATCAAAACACCCAAGAACGCCTTTTATCTGAAACTGGTGAGGTAAAGTGACACAGATCTTCAAATAAAATTAATTCATTTGGTATATATCCCATTACCCATCAGTTGTTTCGTCATCTGGACTTCGTCGTCAATTTATAACCGACGTCATAATCATATTCCTTTGGCAAGAGTAACTGCTTTTAGAATCAAAACAAATTGCGTAATGTCCATCTTAAGAGGAAAAATTACTATTCGTACCAGGAAAAAAGCGTTAAGCTAGTGGGTGGATATTTTTTTTAACTGAACATAGTTATGATAATCATGAGCAGTTGATTATGTGGAGGAAATCCTGGTTGATGCGCAGTGAGAGAAATAGCCACCGGCCGGTGTTTCGGAAAATGTTAAGCAATTTGGAAAGATAATTTCTTAAAAGATCGCACAGCATCAAGCATTATGGTAAAATTCTGCAGTTAAAAGCTTTCAGTACGAGTTGTAATCAAATAACGGTTGGAACGGAGTTTTATCCTTTAAGAGATCAATTATCATTGAATTTATAATATGGACCGTCACATTTAACGTCGAAAAAAATCACAAATAATTGGGACAGTAATTTTAAACTGCTTTGGTTATATAGGGTTGATTAAGTGTTATATTTATTGAAATTAAGGTAAATGTTCAATTTATTAAAATTGAAAAAGTTGTGTGAGCTTGAGAAAATCTAGTCCTCTCATTTAAAAAAAATCAACAAAAAGTTAGGTAAGTTATCCCATGAGATAGCAATTTAACACGCAAAATATTAAATTTTATATTCAATAAAGTCAAACTTAAAGTATTCTAGTAATTAAATATACATAAGAATTTTAAAAATCAAACTATTGGTTAATTTAGTCGAAGCATCTTATTATAGCTAAATAAAAACGTAAATTTGAGCTTTCCTCAAATAAAATTTAGAAATTTCACACACCGAAGCATTTAAAATTATTTTCGAAAGTTGTAAGTAACAATATGCTCTAAATATAATTTAGATTTAATATATTGAAGAACAATAACATATAGATATTAAAATTTCAAAAATCATTGTTTAAAAATTAGAGTAGGATTTTATAAATTAGTGTTTTGATTTTTCTAAAGAAATGTTTTATTCTTAATTTTTTTTAAAGATTTCATCATTTGGATCAGGAGAAACGTTTCCCAGTATTGAAACGTCACAGATTATTCATTTGAAAAAAAAATTAAGCTCATTCAAAGATAATATTTCAGTTATAAGAAAATACTTTTTAAAGATTTAAATTTCTTATGACAAATACTTCAGGTTTCAATGATTTACAAAAATTAGAGTATTACAAGATGATGTGAGAGTTAACAAAATTTTAACTAAGTTTTTACATCAGAGAGACAGTTTCAAATATAACGAGGAAGATAAGTTTAGATAAATAGGCAGAACCACTAACAGAAAGTATTATTTTTAAGATAAACTTAGCAAATTAAAATGAGAAGCATCAGATGCAAAATACAATTCATACAATTCATTCAAAGTTACAATTCATTCAAAGTTATTTAAAGAAACTACTTTTTACTGAGTTAACATTTCAGTTCAAATAAATCGGAGAATTTAAATCGTGTAAAATACTTACCTGATAAAGAAATCTGTCTTTGTTCTTGTTTAGAAGATGGGGTTGATTGAAGATGCTCTGGACTTGGTGGTGGAGTAACAATTCCCCAGCTCCCATTTTTCATCTGCTGTTGACGATGACTTGGTGGTGATACAATTCCCCAACTTCCACTTTTCCTCTGCTGTTGACGGTGTTTGCGCGCGACTAAAAATGATTTCGGCATTTTGAGCGCGAAGAACAAACTGCTCTTTGCAATTAAATTAGAGTGGACAGGTGAAAGTCCAAAGATAAATTTCGTTCAAGTTTGATCAAATATATCGCAATGTTTGGAAAAGAAAAACGATTAGGTAAAATAACGATAGACGCGGGTCGGAAGATGTTGACCACAACTGGTGGCTGACTGATCCTCACTGAGGACAACTGATCAGGAGATGATGTTCAAGACACCCTCCACCGACTGGAGGTTGCACATAAATGTGGGGTACTAAGCTACAATGAAGTTAGGAGGACCAGCGCTCCAACACAAACGAAAGTGAATGGACGAGATGGGAATGTGACGTCACGGAGAGGTGGCCAGACCTCCTTTGTACGAGGGGAAAGTAAGGGAATTTTCAGGTGGCCGTGAAAAAAAGAAGGCTGACAGGATGGGTTACCAGGTTGAAGGGCACCACTTCACCAATCCTCTCGCCAAGGTAGGCCCGTTTGGAGCTTTAGTTGAAGCGCCAATTTCAACTGTCCCGGCGAGTGAAGATGTTTCACCAGTCGCCCGTGAACTTCGGTTTCGATTTTCGCTTGAGGAATAATCCTACCAACAATGCGATTTCCGTTGTTGGCATACTGATTTTCAAGTTTCTCGCCAGAGAATTTCGCCTTTGATTTCGAAACCTTGAAAATAAAGTCGGATTTTCAAGATCAAAAAGAAATTATCCATTTCTTTTTGATTTGAAAATTATTGATCTTTTAGTAATTTAAATGAAATTACATGTTAAATAATTGATCTTTTAGTAATTTTAATGAAATTACATGTTAAATAATTGATCTTTTAGTAATTTAAATGAAATTACATGTTTGCTAAAAAGATAATTAAATGAGTTTTCAAATTTTTACCAACTGGATTTGAATAACAACGATTTGCTTTCCTTGTTCTACTTTATCCTAATATTTATTCCCTTTCTCTTTTTCTTAATACGTATTCCCTTTCTGCTTTTTCTCAATATTTATTCTTCCATATTTCTCTATAAGTACATATTCTCAATTATGTCAGTTAATTTTTGATGTCGAGAATACACATTTATATACCTAACATTTCACACTTTCAATGCTAATGAAAACTAAATTTTATTTAAAAAACAAAAAATTCAGAATTCATTTGTTTGAATTTTAATTTGTACTATAAAATTTTAAATAAAATAATTTCCCAAATCATATTGTATAACATATACGATATTGTTCCAAATATAACGCTACTTTACTTAAAATATTTTCACCTACTCTTTATGTTAAATTATTTAGATATTTATTTTAAAACAAAGACTATTGATTGACTATAAATATTAAATATTTATAATATAATTAAAATTTAGCAAGTACAATGTTTATCAATAATTCAATATATATTTAGTTAAAACACTTGCGTACATTTTATTGTAAAAAAACTTGATACTATAAAATAATTCAATGCATATATACATTTTTAAACGAACTAACTTTTTCTCAAAGATATTAAAACTTTCCACATGGAACTTTCCATTCTCTACAGGTAAAATTAAATTAATTTTAAAACAAAAAGTTTGCAGATATTGATTTTTACATCTTTAAAATCTATTCAAAAGTTTAATAATAGATTTCTTCCAAGTCTTTGCATATGCTAATGAATGCGCAGAAAATCCATCTTTAATTAAATGTAAGCTCAGTATTCAAGAAAGTTAGTATTTCCACCGCGCGCGCTCGACTGGCCATTAAATTACACAAAAATGAGCAAACTAGATATGTTCAGAGATTTTCTTTTCTATAGAAATAAAAGCTTCCGTAAAAACAATACGAAAGTTTTCCGAATTTAGATCACAGCCTATTTCCGTTCTAGAAAAATCCGCAAGAGAGATGTATTTTTTCAATTATCGAAAGATGCATGGAAAACTTGGGTTTCTTCCCGTTTTGATAAATTTCGTTTTTGAAATTGTGGAACCGGTGCCTCAGATCAGAACAGGGTCACTAAAGTAGCACACAAGATCATGACTTATACCCCACTGTTATTTCTAAGAACAATGCAGAGGGATGCAATTACACACTTAAGGGGGCCGTGGGGTTCCTTATCTTATTCTCCTATCCTTAATTTATAATAATCAATAGGAGGGCTTAGTTTATTTTCAGGTTCTCTCCCCCACACACATCCTATTCATCTGAATTTCAGATGTGTAACAAGCAAACAAGATATTCTTTCGAAGTAATTAATATAAAATTTCCAGTTTTTCTTATAGAAACTCTGCTTTGATCGATAACAGATTATTTTAATGGAATGAGATGATTTCTCAACAGTTATTATACTTATTAACTTAAAAATAAAAGTACCTTCTATGGGTACATATTTGATTTAAAACTTCCGTAACTTACAGGGTTTAAATGGTGAAATGTAAAGATTTCTCTGTTTTTGAATTATGAATTATTATGAGGAAAATCTAGGAGAAGAATATTTCATCGGAAATATATTTAGATTTTTGCATAAAATTTGTTAATTTTTGTTACTAATCTAATGAATTTCAATTTTTATTTATCTCTTATGTACATTTAGCTACAAATTCATTTAGTTCATTCCTTGATCTAAATTGTTATGCAATTAATTTTACATAATTTTAAACTGTTATAAATAATTAAAATATTTACTATAGAATCATAAATTACTTTTTCCATTTTTCTTGAATTTTAAAGACAAAATATCAGTTTTTTTTTCTACAAAGGGGACAAAATTTATATAGTTATTTTTCAAATTTTTAAGTGCAGTAACTAAAACTCATGTTTTGAAATAAAAACGTGTTAGAAAACGTAATTAAGATTCAAGAAAAATGTTCCATGTGTATAAAAGATAAAATATTTAATCGTAAGGACTAACAGATGAGATTTCAAAACACAAAACTTGTTTTTGAACAGACTTGCCACATCGACTTCAAGTATACTTCATCCTGATTTAAAGATCCATTCGTTTGAATTTAAATTATTTCTTGTTAATTTTGAAATCGTGTTCCTTAATAAAAGAATTCATTTCAGGAAAACATGTTCGTATTCACGGATACTTAAAAACGCTTGATATTATAAGTTTAATATTTGTGCAAAAGATTTCATATATTTCACTAAATAATATAAATGAAATAAAAGTGTGGATAACTTTTTTCTAAATGAGTATGAAGAAACTTAATTTTACAAGTATCCAACTAAAAACATCTGTCGATGTAAAATATAGATTTCCTTAATGTTCTTTCACGACTTTAAATTACATTCATCAAATTTAAAAACACGAATACTTGTTTTAGGTTTTTTTCGAATATAAAATTGGTAAAAGGCCTCCAATATACTTGAAAATGTCATGTTATACATACTAAGAAGCAAAGTTATTTTTAAATTTGCAAAGAAATTAACAAAATTAAAATTACAAAATTTTATGAATTTCCTTCCGAATTGTTTTCCTCCCTTCACTGTACATTGATAGCAATCTAAGCCAAATGTTATAAAATTGAATTCTTAGAAATTTACATGCGGGAAGATATGCATAAGAAAATCTATCGGGACTATCGGTATACCAGATCAGAAGATTTATACATAATTTTTTAATAAAAAATTTGAAAATAAATTACTTCTTTCATATTCACAGATGATTTAATGGGCATATTAAAAATGTGCGGTATTACAAGAGCATGTATATTTTAAATACCACGCTACTTTTAAAGCATACTTTTCATCGGTATATTCTTAAATATGATAATTTTACAAATTATCCTATTTGAGAATATTTACTCCAAACTAAAACAGAATACGCTGAAAAGTGTGTTTATAAAAAAACAAACACTTAGAAAAATGGGAACATAATACTTATAAAGCTATTGTAACAGTACTTTAAAAGAATAAATAACATTTTGCTTATATTAAGCCGTATACTGAGACACAACAAAATTATGTTGCAAAAGAAATGAATGTCAGATTAAATATGTTTACGAAAACCAATTTCCTTAAAAATTTATCTTAAAATTTCCCTATCTAAAATTCCAGAAATTCACTCTTATTCATGAATGCAAATTTTCTTTAAAGGTATTAGACAAGTACAACCTTATATTTATGGGAGCAATGCTCTGTTTGAGTTTCTAGTAGATCGAAAAAAATAAAGTTTTTGATAGACCCAAAATAATTAACTAGTGAAATGCATAATAAACATTAAGAATAAATAGTTTACTGCTTTATAAAAAGTATTTTATTCTTAGTGTGTTAAGAACGACATTAAGAATAAAACATTTTTATAAAGAAACATTCTTTAAAAAAATTTTTTTAAGCAATTTTCTATTCTCTTTAGAAACTTCTTCCTATGCCTGTGATCTTCTGGATTTCCTTTGACTCTTTTATATTTATTGTAAATAGCTTTTCTTTTCCAATACCTTACACAAATTGTTTTTAAAAAATGGTATAATAATTTAATCCAATAATCCTTTTATCAAAGAATGAAAAGTGACAGGAACTATGCGAATATAAATAATATAACGCAAGTAATTATATTTTTTAAAAAACAGGCTCTACCTTGCAACTTTTTAAAGTATCTATCCTTCTGGTGAATCAAAATTTTGATTACAATATTGGCGATGAATGTCTTTCTGTAGTAACCTGTCTTCAACGCATGCGCAGCAGACTAAAAGGTAGGGAAAAAGTTGCTTGAGAAAGAGCTGACTAGAAATATTATGTTGTGCATGAATGGCCCGCGCAGGCATCGGGCCGGGTTTGTTGGCCACTGACACAAGCTTACGGAACAGGCCTTTGGAACAGGTCCCGGCGCTATCAGAGCGTAGCTAGCCACGCGGATGATCCACTAGCCTTCAACTTGATCTGAAAGTGAAAGTATAAACGTGAATGCAAAGAAGCGTAAAATACCGCAGATGTTTTGATTTAGAAGCAATGCAAATTTCCACGTTTTAAATTTGTCAATAAAAGAAATTAAAGAAAAGAACCAAAAATTCAATGCGTACAGAATGATTTACTTTTGTTTCTCTTTTTAAATATTGTTTTTTGCCGTTTACCATTTACAAGATAACAATTTCTTGTAAAATAATGATCACATAAATATAATAGAACTTGAACAATTAATTTTTCATTCAAACAACCATTTGCGATTATATCCATCATTAATAATTTTTTTCGATGTTAAAAGATTTTAGATGAACTATATATAAAATAAATCAGTAATTAAATTAAATAATGAGCAGAAATTTTTATAAATTGAATTTAGAATTAAAATAATTAAATATAGTACATATTAATTATAAATTTTACCTCTCGTATGTATGTATAATGATTTGCGAACAGTTGGTAGCTGAATGGTTAAAGCTTTGGTATGCCACACAAGTGTTTGTGGGTTCGTCCTCCTCCTCTGTTATGATGAAGGGTTTCTGAATCCCGTTTAAACATTATATCCAGGACAAATTAGCTTCTACATGCGAAAAAATTAAACCATAATAAAGATAATATTCAATATTTTGGCAAATGATGTATAATATCTTGCATTAGGTATTGTAGAATGCTTTTTTTGCTATTAATTTATTAAGGATTCATATGTAAGGAACTAGAAGACATATAGGTATTTCATTTTCTCCTTACATTAATGGAAGCATACAATTAAAAAAAAGATATCTGTCAAACATTTTTTTTCATAATATTTCTCTTAATATTCTCCTATTTTCGAAAGTAGGATCAAGGATATAATGTAAAAATAAAGCATACGCGTAAATTCAAAAAATGTAGAAAATGTAATAAATTAGTAAAATGTAGATATTTTCCACATTTCCGTTATTTATTGGAAAGAAATCACCTTAATTCATATATAAACAGTATATTTGTCATTAATGAATCATTAAATAGTACACAATTTGTGAGACAAAATTTGTAACAAATAATTTCCATAATACGCTCTAAGTGTGTTTTTAACTAATATTACCTATTTTTATTAAAAAAGGATTCTATAAATGAAAATTTTAAAAAAATAGCTTGATGTATTTAGAAAAAAAAGATTATATGTTTTACTATTTTTCTTTTCGTGAAGATAAATATTTTTTGAAATTTGTCAAAGAGAGAGAGAGAGAAATCATTTAAATGTCTTAAATGATATAACATGTGTAACTTAATATAAAATATTTCAGTTCCCAAGTATAATAATTATTTTTCCTATTCTTTAATAAATATTTAACGAGTAATTTTTATTTGGATTTTTAATTACTTTTTTTAAAAAGAGAACCAAAGTTATGTTTTATTTTTCTAAGATAATTTTTTGAAAATACAATTTTTCTTATTTTAATGAGTGAAAATTTTTAAAAGTACAATAATAACCCGATTGTTCTGCTCGTAATTGTAGAGTAATGCATAGAATCATAAAATATAATTTAGTATATTCTTTTCCATTGATTTTTTTAGTTCTGTAGGTAAAGCTTTGTGAAGTTTGAGTTCGAAAAAGAAATATCGTACGATACATATTTCTAATATAAATCTATTAAGAATATATTTCTGAGAGAGAGAGAGCTTTTATATATATATATATATATATATATATATATATATATATATATATATATATATATATATATATATATATAATATATCTATTCCATATTATAGATTTATTACATTCTACTGGGCCGAAACCGTCAGCTTTCACGCGTCTTCGCTTCCAGTAGAAAACGTGAACCATACTTTCGAGAAGGAATGTGATTTTGGATTTTTTAAAATTTACTTAACTTGTTTTGTACCCCACGAAATGAGGTATTTATATTTTTCATATTTTTTTTTAAAATATTTTCTCACATATTTTTTCTTCGCCCTCAGCAGTTACTCTAGATGCAGTTTTTAAAGGGGTAAAGAATCACGCACCTTCGTTCTCGAAGCGAGTAGAGTTCCGGAACAGTGTGCATGCTGGCATAAGCACATTTACATTACCTAGTTCAAATCATATTGCTGAACTCATATGAAATTAATTATAAACGTTGTAATCAAAATTTCGAAATGAATCATAAACTTAAGTTAGCTAGAAATTAACATATATCTTGACATAAATTTTCATTTTTTCACTTCATTTCATTCAAGGCAACCGTTTTTTATTCAACTTTGTAGAAAAATTTGTCAAAAGTATAGAAAAGGGATTTTATTTTCATGGATTCAGTACTTCAAAAACTAGTTGTGTTATTTTTATATGATATGTTACTTCATGCTTATTTTGTTATTTTCTGCTCGTTATTCTATCTACAAATCAAGACGAGCAGGCAGTCGAATGGTTTGAACTTTGACCTCGTTCCATAGTTTGTAAGTTCGATTCTTAGCTCGGGGATTGATGTTTTATTGTTTGGAATCCACTTTAAACTTTAGGAATCGATCTAATTAACTCAAGTATGCCAAACAAGACTTTTGAGAGACAAATAAACCAAAATCAATCATTCACCCCTCTCCCCCCACACAAGTTAACTTTTAATTGAAGTATAGATTAAAATGGAATTAGTATACTTTGAATTCTCTCACATTTTAATATTCTCTTTAAACTGCAATTTTTTTTAATATAAAAACAATATTTCAGTGCATATTTTTTTCATGACCTGTTATGATTGTGATGTCACATGAAAATAGCAGAAAATATTTTAAAGTTAATTCTCAGCCCAGGCCCATTTTTATTAGTAGGGTTTCCGTTCAACAACTCGTGGATTCAAATCCTTCTTTTAGCTTTGGTGTTTAGCGGTTCAGAATCAGCCTTAAAGTGAAGGTGTTTAATTTGAAATCGTGTGCAGAACCAGACCGTCACCATCAGCAAACTAAACCATCCCTCAAAGCTTAGTTCGAGAGTGTCACACAAATACAAATGCAACAGGAATAATGATCTTTATACATGTTAATAATCCCAAATAAAAGCATTTCTCTGATACATTTTCAATTGCCAGATTAAAAGTAAAGTATAAGATCTTTTACTTTGCATTAGCACTATGCAAGAGAGTCTATCAGATGAACTCAGGTGTCGACATCGTCATTTGAAAAACTTTTAAAATTGTGAAACAGATAAGTGCGTTCACTGGCTTCGATTTGCATTCAAACGTTGACGTTCAGAAGCAAAAGTAAGCATTTGAATAAGTGATTTCCTTGCAAATAAATTTTTCCAAAAGAGATTTTAAAGCAATAATTGCAAGGAAATGGCATTTCTCTTACAAAAACAAGAAATATTTCTTATAACTTAACTTTATGTGTGTTGTCTTCGAAACTTCAATTTTTTTTCTTGTGTTTATTCAAAAAAAGTTGCAAACTGAAATCCTTGGCCTTGAAAATTTCAACCTTGACTATATATTTCCGATCTAAAATGACTGGAAAAATAAACATTTAAAAGAAAAGCGTGAGAAATTTAACAACAAATTTCCCAAAAGAAATTCAACAGAAGTTGAAAAAAAGAAAGGTGGGAGGGGAGGAGGGGAAGAAAAGTAAAAATTCGTTGGGAAAATTAAATTCGGTCTATCTCGCCAATCGTTCGGCGAACAGGCAATCAATTTCCATTTTTACTTAAAAATCGGCAAGAAATAAGATAAGGAAATGTTTTGCCATGTTGTTCAACGGAGGTGTTCTATTTTTATGCCGGCAAAACTCACGCGGAAGATTGAAAAAGACGAAAAAAAGTACGTTTTCTTTGTCAGATGATTGGAAAAGCAAGGTTGATTGTGTAACAGCTTTTTTTTTTCGTTTGTAGTAGGCATAAAACAAATTAGAAAAAGAATAGACAAGTGTTAAGATTGAGGTCAGCAGTTAAACACGTGGTTTTATTTAAATAAATAAATAAATTGCGTTGCACAATATTTAAGTAAAGAAACAGTAAAGTCATTTTCTAGAAAAGTTGTACTAGTATTGCAACATGCATTTTTTTTTCTCCTTTATATTTTTCTTTTCCCTTATTACTTAAGGAATGTAATTAAAATGTATTGTAAAATGTTGTAAAATGAATTTATATATATATATATATATATATATATATATATATATATATATATATATATATATATATATATAATGTAATTAATTTAATACATAATAATAATTATGCCTGTATTATGTTACATAATAATAATATATTTTTTTAAGTAGTATTTGTTGGTCAGAATGGTTTAATATTTTGTATATTTTCCTTTCTATTTGAGATTTTAGTGACAATTATTTCCCCGATACATTTCACACAGAAAATAAGAAATTTTTAAAATAAGTTTTCAATTTAAAATATTAGGCTGCTGGTTTGGTTTGGTTTGTTTGTCGCTCAACGGTCATTTTTTGCACACGAGGGCTAATTAGACCGGGACTTACGGCTTAAAGTGGAATCCGAACCACTACAAACATCCATACCCAAGGTGGGATTCGAACCCACGAACTGTTGAACCGAAGGCAAGAGCGAAATATTAGGCTGCGTTTTAGGATTCACATGAATATTCTTTCATGATTTTTGCTGTCGTTTAACGATAATTTGTGTTTTATGCTATTATAAGAAAATAACATTTATGTTGTTCTCTACAGATTCCTAGTAGGTTATATTTTGAAACAATAGCTGTGCATATTTCATATATTTTGTATCATGGTTATATATAGTTATGAGAGATCGGTACCTATCTCATCGAAATTTCCTATCATGCCAGTGACAGACTCGAAGATATTCAGCATAAATCAGTCTTCAGCAGTTTGAAGACGGATTTATGCTGAATAATGCTGATAAGGTCCTTAGAATGGCACCTTTCTACAGAAAATTGCCTATCTGTTGTGCAGTTATCGCGGAATCCTTCAACTCAAGATTTCATGGGTTCAGCTCCTATATCTCCGTCAAATTTGCTTTCATGTGCAAAAAAAATGACCATAAAGTGAAAAAAATGTTACAAAAAATCTCATTGAGCTCGATCCGTGTAAGTTGGCGTTAGCAGTCATGAGCAAAAATTGACTATCACTAAACTGACTACCAAATAAAACTGAAGCCAATTTCCTCTTTTGTCGTGTTTAACTGCTCATTTCTGTCGATGCGAGGTCATTGTGAACTACTGTGGTTACCTGATGACCTCTCTCTCCCCATTTTCAACCATACTAGTGAGAGTCACTCTCACTTATAAAGCATAGAGACAATCATAGCCTCGGTCTGAATGAGTAACAAAATCATCGCCTTTTAGCCACAAGGGTATCTACTGGATTCCCTGCTACGTGTGATTTTGCTTATGCAAATAAAATATGATCGACCATTAAGTATTACCCAAATATTTTATTCACAATCAAAACTCAAAATAATTAAAATTTTTAATCAATCAATTAATTATTTTATAATAATTTATAAATACCAGTTATATTTCGAGTGACATCAATGCACATTAATACTAATAATAATTTAAATAGGTATTAAATGCAATATTATTACCTATTGATTGATTCATTGATATGATTAGCACTCAGATCTCATGTTAAAAAAATATGATGTTGATCAATCAGTGCATTCTTCTAGTCATTAAAAAATCATTATTGTCATTTTTTTATTGACTTGGTTTGCATTTGCATCGCTTTAGCAACTAATACAATGCAACTTTGCAAAATACTCAATTCTAGTACAACTTGATGATATATTCATTTTGTACATTACAGTGGCTTAATACAATTGTTAGCTTTTTAGTTCCCTACCTGGTGGCTCTGGGATTGAATCCCCGAGATAACTCGGGGACATTGTACTTTTCTTGATCGTATCTTGTCTCCATGCTGCTTAGTCTGCCAATCACTCACTGGGCAACCTCAGGGGGACAACTTAAAAGAGTAGAGTGGAAAACTGTATAGATTTGAGTAGAATTCTGAGCTTGCTATGCAGGCAATGTTATCTAATCAAAGTGGAAAGTAATGTCCTTTTAATAAAACAACATATTTTAATAAAATTTAAAAAATAGTTTTTAATATTTGACAGAAAATTTTAAATTAATTATTTCATCATGTTTGAAATCTCTAAGACGTCCAGAAAAACTACTATTCTGTAAAATACTGTGAAACTATATTCTAAGTAAATTTCTAAATTCCAAATCCTTGAAACCCTAATTAAATAGGAAAAGAGATAGTATAAACCTTTTAATATTATACAATAAATTTCAATTAAATTCAGGAATAGTTAATTATTTTAAAAATAATGATTTGACCATAATATCTTGTTTTAAATTGATTTTGCTCGAAAGGTATAAGGAATTTCCTAGGAAAACAAATGATCTGCAAGAAATTATACAGTGAGTGATTCTATCATATAAACAGTTATGTCTGATACAATGCAAACTTTACGTAAGGGGAATTAAAAGGAAATATAATAATTGCAGAACTAAATATTAGAATATTTTAGCTAAGAAAAACTGTCCAATAAAAAACACAGTTAAGAACGCATTTTTAAAGCATTTTAATCAAATTTAGGAAAGAAAATTACAAATACATTTCAAGCAAATAGATTTATAATTTTTTCTTGCATTCATATATAACCCTCTAAAAAATTTAATTTATTTCATTTAGATTGAATTTCATAGATTCTAACGATCTTATTTTCAAAGAAAGATAAGTTTTCTCTAGGCGATTCTATTAAAATTTTATTTCACACACAATAATTCTTAGAAAATTTTAATTTCACTGATAGTGTTGTTTTGTGCCTAAATTTTTCCTGTATGTACTAATATTGGAAAAGTTAAAACGGCTTGAAAAGGGGCTAAGGGAATATATATTAGTGCAAAAATCTCTATTGCTGATGTAAGATTTTGAAATATTGCAATTTTGAATACCGTTTTTTGTAAATATTGTTTCTATTACTGTTTATTTTTCAAATTAAAAGTTGTCTCCCTTACACTTAATTTTTTATTTCTTTTTTCTGTTTAATCATCACGATAATTAATTACTATTACATTCATTTTTTTTTTATTTTTCTCTTTATTTGAACTTGATTTTGTGTCAAAACCTTTAAATTATTAATAAGCATTTTGATGTTTAAAACCACAGTTAAAAGTTATTTATATATTTCCTTAGAGCATTACCATAGAGAGGTCTAAATAATTTGTTGAATATATCTAGGGTAGCATTAAGGTAAAAACTACTAATTAAGCAACTTGCACAAGCTTTTAATGAAATTGAACCCAATTTAAGGAATTTAAATAATCTACATTTTAATTTTGTAATCTTAATGAATCCCTTAATAAATAATAATTGATTTCTTAACTTCCTGTTATCAAGTTTAAAATTTGGAAACTAATTTTTGTATGAATAATTTCTCTTTCTTTATGTTCTAATCGAAGAACAGAAAAAAAGAGAGACAGACCACAGATTTTCAGTAACTGAGCTTATGATTGCCACCTTACAAAGAAACATGAGAATGATATTGCTCAACTACACTTTTTAATCATTTAAACATTTTTAGTTACTTAAGAAACATTTAAAAGAACTGCGGTTTTCGAGTAAATTATAAACTGAAGGTTGTGCTTTACGAATAAAAGTGAAACCTTGAAAATTAGAAAGAATCTTTTCTGACTTTTTTTCATTTATATTTGCCTTTTATGTTCATTTGAAGTTAAAACTGCGCACTGTGAAAGATGCAATAAATTTGATAAAAGATGTTAAAATACCTAACAATACATTTATATTCGCCATTAAACATAAAAAAATTATGGATTTATTATGACTTAAGATGACATTTTAGCTTAATTATAATCATAAGTGTTTCCGAAGAGAAAACTCTTTAATTCAGATAATTTATTATCAATGCAAAAGCTGTAAGCATTTCACATTTAAAGATAAGGAAAATGGTTTTGGTAATTCCAAAAATTACTCTATCCTAAAATATGTGTTTATTTTTATTAGTTATATTTCCGAAAATATTTTTTTACCAGAAATCTACGAGGTGTATTTATTTTAAGTTTGAAAAAGTAAGAAAATATTGTTTCTATATGTGTGAGCTGCCTTATAAAATATATTCCGAATAAGTTAATATATGTAAGAATATTACTTTTACGTGAATATGTATCTACATATTTTCTTTTACTGAGTCTCTTCCTTTTTAATGAATAAAGTTCAAAGGAAAGTTGCATATATTTACAAAAAAATTTATGTTTACATAATGCTTATCTAACATTATGACAAAATATTTTTTTAAAGTAAAATGCCTTACAATAGCCTCAAGTCATTTATCAAACCATTGAAATTAAGGAGTTAATCAGTCCACAACGTGGAGTTATTCGTATCTTTTGAACAAATTATCTCCTTTTATTCATATTTTATTAATTTGCTTTTTATACATATTGCTTTTGTCTCCGAAACATAAATTCGAATCAAGCAAGTGTATTTTAAGTTAACGTTAATACAATTTTAATTTAATTTATTATATTCTATTTAATAATGTGACATTTTTCTATAAGATTATTTATCTGTAAGCATATCTTTTAAAAAAGTTATGATTACATAACAATATTCAAGTTAATCATTAGAGAATTTATAATTAATCGATGAGGAATTTGAAAAATTTGTAGTAAATGTGAAAAAGGAAATTCAAAATTATAATATTGTATTGAAATATTAGAACAGTTATGTACTATAAAGAGTTGAAATTCCGAATTATCAAATGCTATTCTCTAAAGATGATAGTGTGATATCTGCTATCCGCGAATCTATAAATTAGGAGCAATTCAATGGTGTATTTCGGTAGTGTTGTCTTTTACCCGTTGTAAGCCATCTGTTATCCGCTTTGAAACGAAAAGGAAAACAAAGATTGCTGGATAAGGCGCCATATGTTAAATAGCCATCCACTTGTTCTTCATGGCTGGGCGAAAAAACAAAGCAGTTGACCAAGATGCGCGGCCTCGTCTTTACAAATAACATATCCTGCACCGGAAACTTCTACCTGGGGTCAGGCAAGTATGGATTTCGGTTACGATTACGGCAAAATGACTTCAATGAAAGCAAATTGAACATTTAAAATTGGCCACAATAACAGCTCAAGGGATAAACAGGTTTAACTTTCATGTTGGTGTAAACACTGCACCTCTTCCACTTTCTCCCAGTGTTTTCAATGTGGGTCATATTTTCGCTGGAAAAAATTACCCTCTCTTCCAGTGCAGCACCTTTTATTTTCACTTTAACCGTCTGTTCAGAGCCCAGTGGAAAACAGTGGAAAGGAGGTCACTAGGTGGCAGAGCACCCTTCAGTGGGTGATCTGCTCGACTTTCATAAGCAACTGAGAACGCTTCAATGCACCGCTCCTAGGATTCAGATGTCTCTGCATCTAGTACGAATCTTTCAGTCCCTATATTTCTTTCCCCCTCCCTTGCGTCGCAGGTTCCCTTAAGATTTGAAGTTGACCTGACCTGGGTTACCTGCACCGGTTGTCTGAAAACTCCCTTTCAATCGGCTTAAGATCAAGAAGGGGATAAAATAGGGTATTCTGGCAGAATGAATTTGTTTTTCGTTGTACTCTGAAAGGATAGGCTAATACGGTTAGTTTTGATAGAGGGTTCATTTCATTTGCCTGGTGTCGTACACATGGGTGCCCGATCTTAGGTCAGTCAAAAATAATCGTGACTTAAAAAAAATAAGCAGAAAGAAAATACTTAAATCAGCTACTAAACATTGAAGTTAAACCTGTAACAGAAGGATAATTATCAAGTTTTTAAAATTCAAAATTGAGAAAGGCAATTGTGTTTATATATATATATATATATATATATATATATATATATATATATATATATATATATATATATATATATATATATATATATATATATATATATATATATATATATACTACTTAATATACTTTTGTATATACCTAGATTTACTTGCTAGTGTAATAAAAGAATGGTTTTAAAAAAGAGAGAATAAACACACATTTTATTGATTTATTTACTTCCAAGCATGGATATATTTATAAAATTATAATTTATAGCTTTGTTATATTTTTTTACAGAAATCCAAAATGGAAATTTTGTGAGTAAATTGAAAAGAAAGCTAAAAATAATGATGAATTAATATTAAAAACAAATGGGAGACGCCTTCCCTCTGCTATCACTTTAAGAATCCCAGTTTCACTTTCTGAATTTTGAAGATCCTCTTCTGTAGGTAATTGTCTTCAGAAAAAAAATTCTCCAAAATGATAAGAAAAAAGTTTATTAAGGAATTCTTTAAATTAAAAAAAAATAGTGTTCCATAAGCTTTCTTAAAATGGTTCATGTGTTACTCACAAAGTTGTATCTTTTATCAACTGGAAAATAGTACTAATTAGAATAATCACTTAATGAAACAGTCGTTCTAAAAATTTGATGATATACAATTAAGCTTTGGGTTTTATTTCACAAATGCAAATAAAATTAATATACTTTTATGAGTTTTATAGAGATATTTCCAACATTTACTCAATCCCACAAAAGTTCACACAATAATAATGCCTTAATTCAGTGATTCTCAACCTGTGGGGCACACCCCCTAGGGGGCGCGAGCATATCCAAGAGAAAATATTATTTAAAAAAAATGATTACGTAACTGAAAGGAAAGAACACACACACATACAAAACAAAATACATTTCAACATATTTAAGAGTTAACTTATTAAATTAAAACAACTTACTAAATTAAGAACAAATTTAATAATTATTAGTGACTTCCTTGGGCCTGTCTTTCAGAGCAAAGTTTTTCGAAGGAGGGTTTAATATTAGAAATTGACACTTTCTATATTTAGCTGAGATCTATATTTTGTCTTCAAAGAAGCCACCGCAGAAAATCCAGTTTCACAAAGGTAAGATATTGAAAATGGTAGTAGAATGCCCAAAATTCAAAGAGTGATTTATTACTCAATTGTCTTTAGGTTTCGCCGCTTGCCGTGAAGTCTACGAAGGTTTCTTCCTCTTCAATTGAGTCCTTCGGGAGTATTTTGAAATGGATCCCTCACCCACTTGTAACTTGATATCAGTTTATCGTCAGCAAGAGAGTACTTTTTAAAATTCTTTGCTAGCATTGCTAAATTTTCAAAGGTCACAACAGCCTTGTAAGTTTCAATTCAATCATTCAAATTTGCAAACATTGTTAAGTTTTCTTGTTTTAAATTTCTGCTCCACAATTCCAATTTCCTACAAAAAGCATTAACTTCATCACTCGTATCCAATATATGTGTATTTGCTCCTTGCAGTTGAAGATTCAAGTTATTTAATTTCTCGAATATGTCGACCACACATGTAGCTCAATTTCATCACAAATAAACTATCGCGAAAATTCTCAGCTTCCAATCAGTTTTCCTCTTCTAGGAAAACGGCGATTTCTTCGTCGGTTGCAAAAATTTCCCTCGTGATAACCATCTTGCCTCGCAATAAAATAGTAATGCTGAATGTACAGCACCCATGTCTTTACAAAGTGCGGAAAAGATTCTTGATTTCAGGGGTCTCATTTTTATATAATTTACTCTACGGTTACAACCGTAGTTAACTCAATATTCAAACCAGGACTCATTTCTTTGGAAGCCAAAGCTTCTCTGTGGATCATGTAGCGATTTTTGTTTCACAAGTGCTTGAATACTTTGTAATTTTCCGGGCATAGAACGAGCACCATTGGTGCATATTCCGACGCAATTTTTCCATTCTATGTTTGCCTAGTTCATAAAATCATTTAAGATAGCAAATAATGTGAGTGTTGTTGCTTTGAGTTCTATTGGTTTGCATAAAAGTAATTCTTCTACTACTGACAAATCATCACAAAATCTAACATAGGCAATGAAATGAACATCTTTATGACTATCTAATGCCTCATCGAGTTGTATTGAAAACAATTTGTCAAGCAACTTCGACAAAAGCTGACACTCTACATCTTCAGCTATATCAGCAATTCGACGGGCAACAGTATCATTTGAAAGAGGTATAGATTGCAATGGTTTTGCAAAATTATCTCCAAACATAATTTCTATAATCTCAATAGCGGCTGGCAAAATAAGCTCTTCACCAATGGTGTGAGGCTTTTTACAATTGGCTATTTTATATGAAACTTTGTAAGAGGCAATTAAAGCTTTTTCATTCACAGACGAAGTTTTTTTAAACAGTGATTTTTGCTTTTCATATGATTTTAATTTTAATTCGAAGAATTCTCGGGGTTTGCTTACGTACTCACTATGAAGTGTTTCCAAATGTCGTTTAAGTTTATTAGTTTTTAATGCTGTCTGCCGCCAACATTTTTGATCAAATGATACACAGGGACCTTTCTTCTTCATTTACTTCAGTACTAGTGAACCCAAAAGTATTCTTGAGAATATTTTCTTGATTTTATTTTCGGAACCACGCTCGTCTGTGTACTTGTTGATGCTTGTCAATTGTCTTATGCTTGCTTACGCCCCCTTTAAAATTTATCCATGATTCTGCTTAAATCTGCTGCTGTGAATATTTAATGCGGTGAATTGCAATTACACGAAAATATATATGACATACACACATTCAGAATAGATTCAATAGCGATAGAAGGATCGCCACGAATGAGATTGTCTGGAATTGAAATTGGCGTCATAGAACTTTCACCATTTGAGAAAACATTTGTTCACATCTGCGCACGCTCCTAACTTAACTTTTAAGCTGACCAGACAAATTCCAGATAAATCGAAATTTCTCGCAAAACCGAGAGAATGGCCGATATGGCGGGACACAAGAGCAAAAAGGCATAGGATTCTTGTTTTTTCAATGCTGAGGATCGGTGTTGCAAAATGTCAATAAATTTCCGTATTCATGGTAATTTGTAAAGTTTAAAATTAAGGTTGTAGTGTAGATTTAGCGCCAAAATACTCAAAATACATTATTACTGTATACGTTCTACTGTATGCGGTAGGGAGGGGGGCGCGATGAAAATTATGATTGAAAATTGGGCCATGAATACTAAAAGGTTGAGAAACACCGCCTTAATTTGATAATAATGATGATAATTTGATTGTTAACTTAGCTCTTCGCTAACAAAATTATTCAATAAAATCATAAATAATATATATGATTTTTTTGTCATTTTTGAACTTCATAAGTCTATCTGTGCACACCATTATTATTTACACTTTGTGGAAATAAGACTTTGATGTTTTAGCCTTTAACTTACTAAAATGATTTTTTAAAAGATGAAAAAATTCATCAGCACATAACTATGTCCATTGCATATTTGTTTTCATATTATTACACTATGGCTTAATAGAATGATTGCACGCACAAAAAAGAACATAATAAACGTTTAAAAGACAACTTGCAAAAAAATAAATAATAAACAAATTAATAAGGGAAATCTTTCAGAGAAAAGGTGTTAGATTTACTTACAAGGAATTTTCAAACATTGATTAAATTATTGCAATGTCTGGCTCTAGTCAAAGTGAAAAAAATTAAATAAGAATGTCTGAGGAAAAACCTAAACATTTTTGCTTAAAGTGAAAAATGAAATGCTTTGAGTTTTACATCAGCTGAGCAAAAATATAAGAAACACAGGTTCACCCTAAAATGTTTCTCATTTGAAAAACAGTGACTTATAGTCAAGGGGTTCATGAGACTCGTTGGTCACTTTTGGCATACGAGGGTGAATTCCACCAGGACCTAAGGTTTTAATCTGGTAAACAGTCACATCCAAAGGAAGAACTGTTGAATTGAATACCATTGGTAACCATTCAGCATCATTTATATTGTTATTAATGATATTTACCAAAGTCAAAACACATACCATTATTATATCAGATTCGCTTACAAAAAATCATGTATTAGTTCATATTTAGAGTGCATGATAGTGAATAAACACGAGGAAGTGACACAAAACTAAACAAAAGAAAGTGTTTGGATTGCACTAATAATAGGGTCTAATTTTTAGGGCTTTGTCATTCATTTCTCGCAGAGGGATGTAAATTACAGAAATATAACAATGACAACTTATTTAAAATGTGGATAAAAATATTGCTTTTTATCTTAAAATTTTGGAGTCTACTGTGAAGTATATTAGAGAATCAGTCATGACTTATTGTTGTATGATTGTCACTGTTATTTACCATTTTAATTTCACTCTAGATAAAATGAATGCGCATGCATGTTTTAATATTTTATTTTTTATTAAATCGAAAAATTATTTTTAAACGAAGACACACTTGTTGCATTTTGCTACAGAAGGGTTTAATTATCATGCTAAAATCAAAATTATACTACCTTCGCCAATCTAATACCTTGACACTAATTAAAAATTTAAATTTCAATGAAAACATGAAAAAATCCCGTTACAACTTTTTCATTAAGATCGTTAAAATGCAGTGAAGAAGATATCACCAGTAACAAAAAAATTAGTCCATTTAATGGCACAAAGCGGCAAGAAGAAATAATTAAAGATGAATGGAGGACTTTGTAAATTATTGCTGTTTATTTTAAACAAATGAAGCTGGATCGTATGTAAATATTTCTATTCATATAAAATATTAAATCCATGTAAAGTTTAAAAAATAAGTTATTGCATTTATTTGATCATATTGATAAAGTAAACATATGATTAGTGGAAGGAGAAATAATCATTTTAATATTTCTGTAACAAGTAAAATGAGTAAAATAAAAAAATATTCACTTTAAAAATGTCTTACAGGAAATTTTAAGATCTGCATCGTATTAATATGCATGACACTTAACACTTGACATGCATACATTTTGCTTTTAAAATATCCAGTAGCTTGTTTTACATCGAGAGAATTAAATACGTAAGTGTGGATAATTGAATATTTCCTTTCATTCTTAGAGGAAAACATGATTCAGAGCAATATTTTTTGAAGAAACATTAGATTTTGCCACTCCTATGTCAAATTAATATCATGCATTTTCTATGAAATGCACGCCCTAGGATTTATGTAGTAACTTACAGTGTTTTTTGTAATCAATACCGTGTTCCAATTGCTATGTAGCTTGTGTCATTCTCAAAAGAGAACATGAATGACGTGTTTGGTACTTGCTTTCAAATTACGGTACTTTAGTAAGGCATTTCATAGATGTCAAGGCATATAACAGATTTCATTGTACTCTTTCGAAGGGATAAATTCACTCGATCAGCTGACTTACATCCTCAAAATGTTTCCTTTACTACGTTTCTCTGTAAAATTAACAGTGTTCAGCAATTTGTACCAGAAATTTTACACTCCATTATGAACATAAAAGAATGTGAAGGATAGAGGGGAACATGTACCTGTAACATTGTGATGAGGTTTAAAAATAGGAAATGCCAACTAACCCACGTTAATTTTACCACCTTCAAGTTTTGCAGCCCTTCTTCACAATGGTTATATTCCAAGAACTGATTCCCCGTTTTTTCAAACGGCACATTTATGACGACAGCGTAAAATTCTTAACAGAAGAGCTATCGTTAGCCTTATCTTTTCTCTCTCTCTTTTCGTTAAACCCTTTTTCACTTCACATTCTTTGATATTACTCATGAATTTATCCGTTAAGTTGGGAAAGAGAACGCGTTTAAATACATTCAACACTGCTATTAACTGCTCCAACAATTAACTTTACTAAATTTTTGAAGAAAGAGAAAAATTTGTTTTGTTTAATTTGAAAATACTTTTAAGACATGAATTTACATAAATTGTCACTTTGAGATAACTTCATTCAATCAAAAAAATGCATTTCCACATAAAAAAATTTTTTATCAGTTTATAATCATGTAAAAAGAAATATTTAAAATAATTATCATTTTACAAATCGTCGTTTTCTTAGCCCTTTTTAAATAAATAAAAAAATACTAATTACAACCATAAAAACTTTCGGGAAAGGATCGTGATATTTATTCTGTCTTTCTTTTACGTTATACCCTATTTTTATACTAAATTCTTAGTCTCTATTAATAGAAATACCCTTTAGTAATAGATAAAATACTCGTATATGTCCACAACAACGGGACGAATAGATCCGATAACATTTTCTGAATCTTTCTTGAACAAAAAATGCAAAATTTATTTCATTTAGTGAGAAAGCTTACATTTATAAAAATTTTAAATCTTACTTGTCACTTTATAATATATATTTTCCATGAAGTTTAACAAAAATTCTTCTGTAACAAAGAATAAATATCGGTCATATAAAAACAGAAGATATTAAAACAATAATATTTTAAGCCATATTTTGAGATTTAATACTTCGCATTTATTTGCCAACATAATTTATGCAGATGTAAAAGTTGATTGCAGAGGGGTTAAAAACTTAAATTTTTTTTTTCGAATCCTGGAATCTTGCATTTATTATGTCTTGCATTGCACAAGAAAATAAAGTATAGCATTGTACAAATAAAATCAAAATTTTAAACTAAAGTAAAATTCAAGTATTCTCTGTGTAAAAAAATAAGAAATCAGTTTTAAAAAGGAAACATAAATTAATTTAAAATTTACCAATAAAATTCGAATGTAAATTTCGTACTTTATTTCATTAAAAAATTTAGTTTTAAATGTATATTATATTGTTAAAGATATCAATTGTTTGAAATAAAAGAAATACAGAAACGAATTATTTTCATTCTCTTACATACCAAAAGAGATTCAAGATAATTTAAAAGTTAAGAAAATTGCACAAACCAATTGTAGAAAATTTTTTACTGATTATTGTGCTAATACTTTGTTTAACTAATATTTCATATGATAATATTATAAGGAAATATTTTCAAATATGGATAATATTTATAGAATTAGAGCAAAATTTAATTTTTTATTTTAAGCCTATTGGTCACTACAAATTAAGTTAAAGTTTTACGATTAATAAGCGTTATGATTATATTTATGCTGTGGTTTATCGTGAAATTTTTAGTGGGAGTTATAAAGTGTTGTTAAAATTTGAATTAAAAATCTAATGATTTGTGTTAAAATTAGTATTCAAAAGATATGAATTATGGAAGAAAGCACAACTTTGTTTTTCGAACATCTATCTCCTCGTCATTTTCAAGGTTAAAAAATTAATCATTATTGTGCATAAAATTGGGTATATATATATATATATATATATATATATATATATATATATATATATATATATATATATATATATATATATATATATATATATATATGTATAATAGATAGATAGATTGAGATACCAGTCATTGTAGAACCATGAACATTCTAGTAAGCAACAAGCAGAAATGATTAAATTAAAATTCTGTGATATTTATAAAACTGCAAACAGAATTTTTTCTTCTGCAACATGTGTAATAATAAGAGGAAAACAATAATAATTGAACGACTCTGTGTAAACAGGACAGTCTATATATATAGATTTTAATAAATTAAATAAAATAATTTCCCTATCACACAGGTTTCCATACACAAAGACTTTTCGGTCGCACTCGCGTAGACATTTATAGAAATGATCACCTACAACGGCGTCCGCTAACAGGGAATTGTTTAAGAAAAAATTCCCTTGGGGAATTTCTAAATAAAACAACTACTATTATACCGTTTAGTCCAGATCTTAGATTTTCATGGTCAAGGTTACCTGGTAATACGATGATGAATAAAGAGAAGGAAATGCAGTATAATATCTAAGACAGGCATTTGGCCTTGAAAAATACTCTGTTTTCTTCCGCAAGCATTTCGCCTCAGGGATTGCATAATTTACTTTCCTTTATTCTGAGCTATAACTAACTTGCGGGTTTTCTCTCTCTCTCTGGCAAACAAATTATATATATTACTAACTATAATTTAACTTTTACCTTCACTTAATACTGAAAAATACAACTTTAAAAAAATCGGCGGTTAAATAAGGCATTTTGATTATCTATTGAATTCCCTTTCTTTGTATTTAATAAATTTTTCAATACCCGACAGTAGGATAATTTATAACTAGCTTCAATACTTTCTTTACTAACTACTAACTGCTGTAATAGTAAAATATATTTTATATACCGTTTTCTTCCAAATAACATCACGTCTTTTCTCCACTTCTGCCGTTAAATCATTTGGACAGGACATTTGAAAACCCGAACTTCCAAATCTTTTATCCAAATAAATTAAAATGAGAATTCTGTCTTTATAACTTTCTAATGCCGTGATCTCTCTTTTACAGACTCCTTTGTTTGACATGTGTTTCATTCTCATATGTCTGCGTTTCCCAGTAATCACCTTTCATTATTGTGCTTCGGTCTGCTGGCTGCTTTTAGCTTGTTAGTTTTTCAAGAATTTAACTTAACCAAAGACTATCCGCAAGAACAAAGAATTACAAGTGACAATGAAATTTGCTTCTTTTTAAATTTTAGTTCCCATCTGCTTGTTTACGAATTTTATTAAAATGTACAGTTAAACTGAAATTTTGAAATTAAAATGAAGATGATATTTTTCATTTTCATCTTTGTTCCTTCTTAATTATAGAAAATTATATTTATACTTAATTATGATGTACATTATGATGTGGTTTCATTTTCCATTTCAGTGTCGATAATGGGTTGGAATCCACTTTTAATTGTGGGTTTCAATAATTTTTTCGATACTTTGTACAACGAGGGCTAATCGCTTTGTACAAAAAAAAAATGAATACAAAGAATAACAAACTAGACATATCTCTCAGTAACCAGAATATTTTATTATCAACACAATTTTATTATATTATTATTAATAATTTTATTGTGTATATTCCTTTGTAATTTAAATCAGTTTGGTGGAGAAAGGTAATACATTGAATTAAGAACTTGAACGAGGTATACGATTCGTAGATAGAACAGAGCTATTCTAAATTTAATTAAAAACCAGTTTTTATGGATTCTTTTCCAACTGCAGAGAATTTAATATGAATCAAACTAAAAAAATTTGGATTAATTACTGTTTCTTTCTTTACGACCTATTTTAAGCAACACTTTTTTGTGTTTCTTGATTAATATAAAATATGAGATTCAAATTTTAATTGTTGTTCTTGATTGCTGCTCTTGAAATTGAATACAATTATTTGAGGCAAAGATTAACCATTTCATTCAAATCTTTAATATTTCACTAAATTTGAGAGCTTTAAAATATTATATTTCACAGTCCTTATGACTGAATTTTTAACAAATAAATTTGGGTTAAAATTAAAATGAAAATAAAATTTACTAATAAATTAATTTTTACGCTATTTTTTATTGTAATAATCACTGATGTTAAGTTTTATCCTAGCTGATTTTATTTTTGGTTTAAATAACTATTTGATTTTGTGTAACTAAGGAGTTTGAGGTTTTACAAGAAATTAAATTAATATTTATTAGTTAAAGCACATAAAATTCTTTATTCATAATATACTTAAATGTGCATTAGTTTCTTCGAAAAATAATTTTGTTTCTCCCTGACAAAAGAATTAATCGTATTTTTTCACAACCAACTTTATACTTAAGCTACATATAAGCATTATGTACTTTGACAGGTGGTCTAGCAAGGCTTGATTGTAAAAAAGTTTAATTATATGCAGTGGTTTTTGGTTGGTACCATTTTAATATAGAATATAAACAGTGGCCTATGTTACTTTTTTCGATGGAAAAGATAAAAATGCAAAATGCATTTAAATCAATATATATATATATATATATATATATATATATATATATATATATATATATATATATATATATATATATATATATATATATATATATATATATATATATATATATATATATATATATATCTGATGTGTAGGTAAAGGTGTATAGAGAAGATGGAACGCCAGTGCAAATTTAGCTTGCAATATTTCAATCTGGCAATTTTGATATTGAAGATGTACCGCATTCTGGAAAAACACTTAAAGCTGACAAGGACATAATAACGATTTAATTTATGAAAACTGGTAACAGCTTTTGAAATCTCTGAGAAATGAAATTTATCAAATTTGACATTACTTGATCATTTGAAACGCATAGGTTTAATCTAGAATATATCTATAATATATGTTCCTCATGCTCTTGCCGGAAAAAATTTGTGTCATCGCAGACATCACATCTATGATTTGCTCCTCAATCTTCAAGTAAATTACCTATTTTTGAAGCGTATCATCTTAGGGGAGAGATATAGGTTGTTTACCGGCTCAAAACTCTTCGAAAGCTGATATTCATCAAAAAAGATGATGCTATCTGTTTAATGGGATTTCTCAAAAATTCTTTTTTTTTAATGTATTGAACAACACAATGATTAATTCTGAAGTGTACTGTCACCAAGTGGACAAATTGATAGATTTACTTACGCAGAAGAGATCAATAGAAAGGACGTAGTAATTCACCAAGATAATGCGAAATCTCAAACGAATTTGCTTACTTGTGAAAAGCTGCTACAGTTTAGATAGGATCTATTGACACATCAACCACAAATTCTTCGGATCTGGCACCTTCTAATGATCTACAAACTTGTTCAGGTGATAAAACCTTAGCTTCAAATGAGGAGGTCAAAAATCAACTGGATCAGTTGTTTTGAAATATTTCATGAACAAAATATTTCATGAGCGTGGAATCGTGTTACTATTAGAAACATGGCGAAAGATATTGAACCTGATTGGACAGTATATAATTCAATAAAATATTCATTTGCTATAAGAAAATTGTCCTTCATTTTCCTAAAAATTGAAATTATTTTATAAAGAGCCCAATATATTTTCCGGAATTTTTAAAAATATAGAAATATAAAAAATATTTTTTTATATGTGAATGTACAGATTTGAAAATTAATTTTGTCATCAATATTTTAGTATTCAATCATGTTTCATTTTTAAAAATTCTGTAAAAATTACTATGGATTATTATTTTAAAGATTTCTCAGGATAATTTTAAATTTTAAAATTTGTAGTTATTAAACTCAGAGTGTACTGAGAATATAAATTTCTATAAACAATTCTTTTGTCTATAGGATTAAATAACTTTGTATATAGTTTCAAGGTAAGAAGAAATGGGCATTTGATTTTCAAAAATAAAAGAACCGCTAAGATCATAAGACGGGTAATAGATATATTATTTCTTCCGTATCAATGCTTGTGTTTATCCTATAATATGTTAATCTTTCATTTACCATTGGTACTAATGTATATTTATCACCTGACTAAAATGCAATTGAAACCGTCACATTTTTCATTCTATTAGTACATAAGAATATTAACATTTGCTCATTTGTTCTAACTTTCCTAAACAAACAAATAACAAGAGAACATTTTTTATAACAGTGTGTTCCATTTGAACTTCAAACAGAACACAAATATCAAAAGAAATTTTGTCTTCGATATTATTAATTTAAAAATATTAAAGGGGCAAAATGAATTAGAAATATATATAAAAATAATCAGTTAGCTTAAATGCATATTAATAACTAAAGATTACTTACATATTATAAATAAAAATTACTAGTTAATAATAAAGAAATAGTAATAAAATTTTTAAATAGTATTTAAGGTAATAAAGAATTAAATTTTGAGAAAGCTGCAATAAAGGATTTCATAAAAGTAAGAATAGTATAAAGTCTTATATTTGTGTTACAGCACATTTTGGTGTTTGTGGTGGTAACCTCCACCGAAAGATAACACTAACGAAAGTACTGTTAAAGAGAGGATAGAATGAAATATATATTTCAACTATACATCAAAGAGCATAACAATACTTGACAGCTTAAAGTATGGGAGAACCCGAAACGACTTTCTATTCAAGCCTCAACCAAAGAAAACTAACTATATGTCAGACATTTTGAGTTCACGAAGTTGTTCCGTTGGACACACCTTCGTTTCTTCGCTGAACAAAAATCTTTTCTATTTTATTTTTTCCAAAACTGCAGTTCAGTTTCTCTTTATTTTACTTTGAAACTAATAGCATATCGCTTAATATTATATCTTTTTAAGTGTTAATTATTGGCATTCTATATATAAAAAAGAAAAGCAGGTATTGATGTTAACTGGAGTGGCTAATCAAGTTTTGGTGATAGCTGTTTCAATTTTTTCATTTAAACTTTCGCTTATATTTTTGTAACTCTTTATTTTGCTTATAAGATTAAAGTAATGTAAGATATAAAAATAACTGTGGAAACAGTTCTCAGCTTTGACGAAGATTCTAAAAACTAAAACATGAATACAAGATTGCTATTGTCTCTTTAATGTTCCCTTACAAAGATTCCCTCGCAAATGTTCCTATCCATACGTCAAAAACACTCTTAATTGTTTTCTAATGTATACAGAAGATTATAGATATACTCAGTTACTTTCTAACTCTTAATGTAAAGTATTTGAAAAATATTTCCTTATTAAGAGCGTTTTAAACTCAAACGAAATTAAAAAGGTTTATTTTATATTCACCACAAGCAAGCAAACCGACGATATTTCTAGAAAATCTTATTTTTGTGAATATGACTTTTACTAACGAATGAAGATCGAAAGTACAAACAGTAATATTTACTTCTTTTAAAAAATATTTTTTCTTCTCGCTTAAGGCCAACATTTTTCTCCCTTTTTCCGAAATAAAAGCAAGTAAGGAAAATGCTCCTGTATAACTTTGTGTCGCCAAGTGCTCAGGTCCAGTCACCATTGTCTTCTTTTCTTGAATAGCTTCATCTGGTCAAGAAGATATTTATCTAAGACTGCAGGTAGAAGCCTCCACGAAGATAAGTCGTAAAGATAGTGTATGGTTTAAAATGAATTTGATGGATGCAATTTTAAAAGAGGTAAGGGCTCTTCTCTTTTGTGAAGTTCGAAAGTAAAAGTACATTCTTAACATGTCTTCTCTACTTTTCTGCGAATAATAGCATCAGTGTTTTGAGCTTCCCATTTTCTTTACCAAGAATCTCGCTTGCTTTGTTAATTGAATTTGTTCTGCTAAAAATTGAAAATTTAGTTACATTACATACATATGCAAGCACACACACATATATATGCATTGGTCATTTTAAGTATAATGATTCACAAATAATCATAGCAAAACAAAAATTAATACTCTGGTTAAATAAGTTTGATGTTCATAACTCAAACTTACCCCATTATCAGTATTGCAAATGCTTTTTTATTTTATGAATTTGATTTAGGTAGAGCGTTATATTTTTCAACGAGTTTTCTTGCTGAAATGAGGGTCAAGCATTATTTTATTTTCCCATTCCTTAAAACTGATTTCATCTTAAGACCTTTCAAATTGAAATAATAGCAAGTATTATTAAAAGAATAGGAATCGGTGAAAATAATATAGCTGAATTTTTTAAAAAAGTCATCACATGATTGAAATAAGGTAAAAAATAATATGTTTTGAATTTTTGATATTTTTATCTATATTTTGAGATTTAATATTGGTATTTATATATTTCAAAATATTTTTATTCTGAGAGTAAAATTAACTAGGTATAAGAAAACAGTAGAGAGAGAGAGACCTGTGTTTGTGTGTGTGTGTGGAAGAGATATATCCAATTTTTTAATTTGTTTTTACAGAAGGCATAAAATAGAAAATTATTAATAAAATCAAAGTTTAAAATAATGTGTAAAATGTAAACTGATTAGAGCTTTTTTAACGGTGTGTTGAGCAAAGTCGTAACAGATGCATAAAAACGAGCTTAATAACTGTGAAAATAAGTAAGTATTGGAAGAATGCAATTCTATGCTCATGGTCTCACAGTCTTACTCATTCTTCATTATCATTAATTAAAGAAATTATTTGATTAATCTTCAAATGTCTCAAACATGTGATTTTAAGGGTGTAATTCATACTCTTCATATTAGTTCCATTAAGCATTATAGTTATATGAGAAATTCAACTTCTCTTAAGAACTTTCTCTACTTGTGCGCTATAATTAACCTCAGCTATTTTTAATGCTGCAGATCCAACGAATACAAAACACTTCTTATTTGGAAACGCTGTAAAATTTTCTTGTGAGCAACAATGCTCATTAAATAAATTGAGAAAAATTCCTTTTTAATCACTAGAAACTTGTATTTAAGTTAAAATTATTTAAAATAATGAGTTATATCCATAAATTGAAGTATAAATTTTGTATTCAGAATTATTCGACTTTATATTTACTTGTAAAATTATTTTACATTACTTACAAATTTCATTGTGGTCAATCAACTGAAATATATGTCACAGGGCATCAAGTATACCTTCAAAATTTTGTACATTATATCACTTAAATTGTAACTATTTTTTCCCGATTATATAGATTTTATACTAACCATAATTTCAATTATTCATTTGACATAATCTGATGTACTGAATTGATTACTTAATATGATAGGCTTAAAAGTGAAGTCTTAGAAAACAAAAGCCGTGATTTCTAGGATTATTAAGTATTTGGGGACACACATGTATAATGTTAGTATTTCTTTTTTGCAGAGATAAATGCTCTTTATACCGGAAACGGTTTGAATCATCCCGTAATCTTAATTGACCTTAATCATGTATTGGAATTTGAATTTTTGTCCTTTATTTCTTACGTTCAAATTATTTTTAAATGGATGTAACAAAAATAATTATAAAAATGGAATTAAAATGCAATCATTTATTTGAATTTCAAAGACGTTCTTGTTAGCATGGGGCATAATAAAACTAGGCTCTATGTCCGGCAGAATGAATATAGCTGAAAAAAAGCTAGGGACTATGATTAGAAAATCTAAAGAAAAAACTTATTTTCAGTTTATTCTGACGTATTTATTTCCTTATAATATGGATAGAAATTAAATTTGAGAAGGAAACAAAGGAAGCATGAATAATTATAAATTTAAATTATTAATCAAAATATAATGAAACTGTTTGCATGATATGATGTTTGTGATTTCTTACTCGATATATATAATTTGGAAGTAAATCATAACATTTAAATGATTATCAGAAACATTGCAAAACTTAGAACTCGTCTTCTCAAAAATTAATAGTTTTCAACTGGTTAGAATTCTCTGTTTTTTATTCATATATTTTATTTTTAGCTGTAGCACTCAAAAATTACATTCTTTGGTTAGTTTGTGATTGTACACCCAACATAAAAACATGAAGAATAAGAATAAGCATGAAACTGGTAAAAACACAAAAAAAGTACAAAACGTCCCAATCAGAATGTCCATTCTAATCAAATAGTTTAGAGAATCTGAAGTTTTTTTGGCTTGCCAATATCAATTCCATGTTTCAATTCACAGCATTGCGGTGGCATGCATCTCTGAAAGTGTCTTAGTCACATAAGATACGGTTGAAGAGCAAAAAGATCATTTCTACATTATTATATTTGGTATAAAATAAGCGCAAACGAGAGAGAACAAAGATAATTGTGACTTTATTTTTTTTAATATTTAATATATATATATATATATATATATATATATATATATATATATATATATATATATATATATATATATATATATTATATTGCCCAGTTTATACTTTGATATCTGAAGTCGTCAATGGAAACTGAAAGCTGTTCTAAAAAAATTATAATTTTCTAAATATTAGCACTTTTACCTACTATTCTAGAGCCGCTAGCTTTCGCTTTTTGTAAAACAAAGCTCATCACGCATGGCTGCTTTTCACTGTCACGGCTTGCGTTTTTAACTCCATTTCACTCTCACTTCAAAAAGTGCAGCAAGTGTGTTCACTGACCCTCATTTCTCGGCTTTGCTTGAAGCGCTTTTTTGCATTTTTGGCGCACATCAGCGCAGGTGCGACAGATAACATCAAGAGAGAGCTGCATTGTTGGGCGCACGCTTTTATTGTCCCTTCTTTCTCTCCCTCGCTTTCCCCATTGCCCCAGCATTTGTTGAGGCTTTCTTTCGTTGTTATTTGGATGCCGGCGACGGGGTGACGCGCGAATATGGAAATAAATTCTTTTACCATACCGCGCTATAATAAAGGCGTGTTTACGGTAGAAATTGTGAATTCGAATTTTTTTAAATTTGAAATGTTAAAATTATACATATCCATAAATACCGATATTTAATATCATTGAATAAATTTATGAATATTTGACGCGAAGGATAATGTTGCTGCTGCCGTTGACTCCATACTCATACCCTATAACATTTGTTACTACATTTTCCTCATAATATTTTTTTCAATATATGAACATTTTAAAAAATATTAGAAGAAATATTATCAGGAAAAGGAGAATCATATTTAAATATGGAATTTACAGTTGCTTGTTGGCGTTATAAATATCTCCACTGAAGATTTGTATAAATGCATATTTCCTTGCTAATTTATTCTTAACTAACTAGGAAACTAAAACACTCATCTGCAGTTTTTAACTTAAATAAATGCAATAGCAAAATACGAATGCAAAAATGTACATAAAAAAATGGAGGGTGATGTAGAATTTGCAAAAATCTCTAATCTCTTTTTAGTAATAAAATTATAAATCTGAAATGAATATATAATAATGAAAAAAATGCATTAAATGTTTAAGTTGGGTTAAGTTGTATGTAAATGTTTCATAACAAAGAGGGTTAAGTACTGTTGTTCTTTCCCTCTATTGACCCAGAAATCTTGGGACAAAAAATAGAAAAAGTTATTTCCGAAATGAAATCAATCCTATTTGCTTAGATAGCAAGTGTCTCTATGAATTTTTGCTTCTTTGACCTTCGATAATGACTGCTGAAAACCAATATGATGGAGTATACGACAGTAACGAAAACAAATTTAATAGAAGAGTTGGCCTTGCATTTGTGAAATTTTCACTGAATATAGACATTTTTACATTCTGCTAGAAATTTCAATTAGAGTCCAGCAATTGATAAATGGTGAATGATTGTTTTTCAATTGAACTTTTCGGTCATAAAGTTGCAATCAAATTTGCACTCAGAAATTAGCAGGAAGGTCCGCTTATCGTTTCTGAATATTGAAAGTTGTGAAAAACTCATTGTAGAAATGTATTATTTTACCTATTTGAATAGGTATTGTACAGTCGATCAAAAAGAAAAAGCTAATTTTTTGGTGAAAAGCTATTCACTAAGCAAAGTGAGGAATGTTGCTGATACTCTATTCTCTTTCAAAAATTTACATAGAGAATGTATTTTAAAGTATCAAAATAGCGAATTTATCACTTTAATTAACTGAAATTTTGATTGTATAGGGTAACCTTAAAAGCTCTCGTTTTTTGTTCCTATTGCAGCTGCCCAATGAAATTTTGAAGTCAACGATTGTATTTTCATATACTACTTGATGGGTACGATATTATCATATGAAGAAAAATCTCGAGGAAAAGTTTAAAGCAAGTATTGAGCTGAAGAAAATTAAATTGAAATTTTACTCTAATTTTTAATCTTATTTATAAGTAAGTGTCCCTTTTAATATTACATGGATCTCTTTTCAATTTTTGAAAATTGCTTCTTGATTTTTATTGCGCACTTATGTCGGCTGTTTTTGCAGATAAAAAGTCTTGAGGAATGCAAAGATTTGTTAAAGAACTGATTTGGAGGTATGTATTTCATTTTTTCTTTTATATTCTTTATAAAAGAACAAAAAACTTAAAAACATCAAATTCTTTTGAAAAAAAGGGAAAGTAATTGTAAATGGAATTACATAAAAATGTCATTATTTAATTCTAAAAAAATATTCTACAAACTCTTTCAATTAAAAAAAATTAACACCAATTATTCTGTGTTTTTTTACTGCATGCCAGAGACCACGAGTTATTAATTTTAGTACGACATTGCTTAATAGAATTAAATAATTTTACTTATAATTATTCTAAAGGTAATACTTATGATAATAAATACGTATATAATTTATTTCTTTTTTCTTAAATTAAAATATAATGTGCTTATTTAGACATAGTCAATTAGGATTTAAAATATATATAAGAATGGTATATACTCTGTCAAGTAATATGATAAACAAACAAAACTGGATTCGGTAAACTATAACAATAACAGTGATTAATATATTCATTTTTAATCCTGATAATTGAAAAACGTACTGATAAAATTAGACAAATAATAATTTATTTTACATTTCAATTTGTTATTGCATATTTCGGTGTTTAGCAACGCTAAATCAGGTCTATGAAATTTGTCCCTCTAAGAAAATCTAACATTAAAATTGGGCCTGTGAAAAGATCAAATCTGGAAAGCCCCAGACAATCTTGAACATGTTCTGGAGTAACCTGGTGGTCAGCACACTACAAACAGGCTGGGAAAAGGATTTTCGTAAGATAAGGACATAGATCTCAAGTGCCCACTGGTAACCTTAGTCAGGATGTCTGGGCCGCGCACGATACTGAAGTGATAACGCGCACCAGGATACTTTTCCTGGTGCCATTGGTGAACAGGTGGGATCGTCGAAGAGGCATTAACATCTTTTTAGCTCTTGATAACAGCTCCCAATGAGTCCATGATTCAGGCATATCGCCATGTCTAAAGGCCCACTCCGCTTTAGCCAAAATATCCGCTGTCTCATTACCATGCATATCAACGTGGGAAGATATCCATTGAAAGTGTACTTCACGAAGGGGTGAATGATGCACCATTTTATTAATAATTGCCTTTCCTATGCTATCACGCACTCTGTGCCAAATTGAAAGGTGCTGAGTAGAGCTTTGTCTGTCAGACAGGATCAAAACGGCTGGAGAGCTAGTAGGAGACAGTATCGAGTCAAGAACAACATTTAAATATAAATTACTTTGTACTTATTGTATTTTATTAACTATCCTGTCAGTTAGTTCAGCCATTATTATTGAGCACTGTATTTATAATTAATGGAAAATTATATCCACTACTAAGCTAGGAACATTATTTTATTGTTTTTAATTTAAAAAGTTGGCTTAAACCAGTTTTTGAAATCAGTTTAACACTGGTGATATATTCCATCATCTAATAGGATGAAAAATAAATCACATTTCAAAAATATATTTTAACTAAAATGTGATGTTAGTGTAACTATTTAACTCCTAACTACGAAATAAGTAAATAAATAAAACTATAAAACTGATAAAATAACCATATTAATGTTTCTTTTATTTCTGAACAGTTTCTTTTATTTTACGATACAACTATAATTATTTCATAAATATTTAAATAATAGTATATCATTAAAATTAATTTTCATGATATATCGATATGATTAAGCTTTTAAATTCATGAATTTTTCATGAATAAGAGCTTTTGAAATTTTTAATTTAACTGTTTTAAGCAACAAGTTGAAACAACAGAACTTGAAAAATCACAGAAAAAGAATTATATTTTACTTAAAATATTCAAAAAGTGATTATATTCATTAAAAAAATTTTTTTTAATGAGAGAGACTAATTCTAATATCATGAAAATTGTTTGTATAGTGACTGGCATTTAAATTATTATTCCTAAAGTAATTCGGAAAAAATAGTAAAAATGAAACTTAAGAATCTATCGCAAAAAGCAACAAAAATTGATAAATCTTAAAAAAGATTAAAATATTACTTTGAAATTGAAAAATAAAACCAATTTTTATTCATTAAGATTTAAAAAAAATGAAAATTGATTCTATTCGTTAGAAAAATTACTTTTTTAAAAATTTATTAGTTTTAATTTCATAAAAAAGTAACCAACAGAAAAATAAATAAATAAATTATTGATCATGAAATCGTTCTGAAAAAAATAAATAAATGGGAAATTTAAAAAATGCTAATAATTGCATTAAGAAGTAAATGGAGTTATATAAGTGGAGAGTAAAGAGAATATACATATATATATATATATATATATATATATATATATATATATATATATATATATATATATATATATATATATATATATATATATATATATATATATATATATATCACACACACATATATATATATGTATGTATGTAAAGATTTTGTATAAGAGGAGAGTAATTAAAAAAGAATGTAGAAAAAGTTTAAAGAATTCACGATACAAATTTATTTTTAAGAATTATACTTCTGATGATAATATGAATATAAATTAATAAGATAATATCACGAGATAGGGATTCATTGTTTCAAAAACATACCCCGGTGCATTTTTTAGTTCATTTTAATAATCAGACAAAAATGAGTTAATATCAAACAATGAAATCACATGGCAGTCGCTCATTAATTAACAAGTTAAACAAACGTTTGATGACATGTCGGCAGCAAACTTTGATCATGAAAGGTATGACACTGAATGGGTTGTATTGTATGCACGGTCAGGCAGTACAAACGGGTTGTTGTATCGCTGAAGCAAGCTCAGATTGTTGAACCAATTCACATCCGGGGATTCACGGGATGAACGCTAAATAAAGTCTGAACGCGAAATAAAATGAATTTTCAACGCGTTCACTGACCGAATAATTTCTAGGAAAAGAAACAAAAAAGAATAAAATGATGCATGCCTCTGAAACTATTTTCAGTTGGCGAGAACTTTATTTTTTTTTTCTTCTTGTTCTGGAGCAACGCTTCTAATGGAAGTAGATGATGAGGAATGTATTCCAGCATGGAAAGTCAACTCGGGCCATTAAGGCCTTCGCATAATTATGAGTAACACAAAGCCAATGAGAGGGCGGAGTGTAGGTGGGGGTGAGAGCACAAGTGAACACCCCTCTGAGAATCAGTGAACTCAGAAACATTTGGAATGAAGAATACATATGAGTTCTTACCACGAATGTTTTGATTCCGATTTGATGAGTACTAGCCATAACTCAAAGCCAACTCTGTCTTCAATGACTCAGAAAATATTAAAATGATATTTTTAAAAATTATTAAGAATATATATATATATATATATATATATATATATATATATATATATATATATATATATATATATATATATATATATATATATATATATATATATATATAATATATATATAGGTCAGTAAACCATAATAATAAAGTTTATCAATATGTGTAGCTGAATAATATTCCTTTAATATAAAATTTACCATAAATTTATTTAACTTCTCTTATAAAATAAAAAAGCTAAATGTTAAATTTTATAAGCACACACAATTTTACACAGAAAATATATTTATTCTTAAAAAAAAGTTTTGATAGTTTAATAGTGTATATTAATATTATGTATAATTAGTAAAATAAGCTGAAATGAACGTAATTGTACGGTTATAGTAGAAAAAGAGTTGCTAAGAAAAATTAACATGTTATTTATTTTTTGAAACAGGTTTTTATAAAAATTCCAATAAACACACGTTATAAAACATTAAAATGATTTAATAAAGGAGTGTGTGTATACACACACAAAGAAATTATTAACAACAGATTGATCCGATATTATTCTTTCATTGTTCAAAGTGGCAAACTAAAATCGAAAGTAATTTATAATGTAACTTTCTCATTTACGTAGCATTCCACATTTTATCAAATATATTTACTTTTACTGAACACGATTCATCTATTAGAAATATTAAGTCATTATATTTAATGCAAAATGAAATCTGAGTATGTAAGCCAGTGAGATGTTCAATAAGTTAAAACAATTGTGTTTCACCTATATCCCACTAAATTAAACTGTTGTTCAAGGCATTCGCTTAATTTTATGTTTCAAAAACTTTGATGTGTCTTTGCTTTCGTAATTTTCAGAGTCTTCACTTTATTGATTTTTGTTTCTTTAAACTTTAAAAATGGGGATCATGATAACGTAATCATTTGATATTTTTCTAAAAAATAAGGATATTATTAAAATTTATATTATTGAAAACTTGTTAATGTACGGGTTTCCAAAAAGTCATCCCTTAAATATCAATTATAAATATTTGGAACTCTAAAAAGAAAAACAAACTTACTCTTGAAATGAGAAGTAGATAAATTTTGTTGCAGAATGGGACAAAATTGATTTCATTTTGATTCTTTAATCAAATAAAAATTTATATATATATATATATATATATATATATATATATATATATATATATATATATATATATATATATATATATATATATATTACAATTAGTTAATTCTATTACTTAATATTTTCAAGAATTAAGCATTTGTTGTAATTTTTAGATAGTAAAAAATTTATAGCATTTCATATTTTTTAATTTTTTAAAATATCTTTTAACTTTCGCAAAAACTTTTATCAAGATGTTTTCAGCCATAGAAAGATTTCCGAGAAATAAGCATATCATAAGAAAAAAGTATTAATTTATTTGATTTCAAATGAAAGGCTTTCAAAGTTTCAATCAGCTCGCTAATGATAATATTCTTCGAAAATTTTTTTATTAAATATGATATTACCATAAATGTGAGGGTATTTTCATGGATTTGTGAAATAGATTTGATTTATTTGTCACTTAATTTTTTTTTATTTTATACGCTGACGAGCTAATTAGCTAGCCTTCAATTTATTGTAGGCACTTAAATATTACATAACTCATGTCTAAGGGGGGATTGAACCTGGAGGAACCGAACAAAAGACCAAACAACTAATCATTCGGCCGCCAGGTTATCTTATGAACCTTAGATGTAACAAGCATATTATTCTATATTTTTCAGCAAGTAGTGGCAAACATTTTATCAAATTATTTTTAATTAGCATAATATTTGAAGGAAAATTCAAAATTGAAGTTTGTAAGCCAATTAGAATATTAGTGTATTTTTGAAAACAAATATTTTAAACTAAAAAGGACTCTCATATTTTATGTACAACAGTATGTTGGATTGGTTAAATTTGCCACTTTTTCGGCTACACTAGTTAAATGTAAGTAAAATATTTCATCCACCATATCAAGAATTGGAGGTGAATTTTGAGCCATTTCAAGTTTCTCTGTGTCTAAGATGGCTATCGAATCCACAAATGTTTTGAATGAAAGACAAGGATGATAACTATCTCGATGCCATATTGTTAGAGTTTGCCGTGAAATAACTAAGGATTGTAAAGACATCTAACACCATAATAGGGACACGAATGAAGTGTCCATTGAAATAAATTTTTACCAATTATTAAAGACAAAAATGCCTTCATTTGCTACGCGATTTATATTTAACAATATCTTTGCTATGAATATTTTATATCTCTGATTATTCATGTCATTATTATTATTTGATTTTCAAAATCTCTTTATAAAAAGTTTACTAAAATTTCACATTATATATTTTTATTTTAAAGAATCATGTATAAATGAATAAAAAGAAGAGTATTTTCCCTTTTCTTTCTCTTCTTCTATTTCTTCCAAACAAACTAATAAACAAAGAACTTCGTCATCAGTAAGTTTGAATTTGAATCTTAAGCAGAGAGCATGGACTATGCTAATCTGACGAGGGCATTCTTATAATCGCCACCCCCTTGTCTATTCTTTTATCTTGTCTATTCTTTATTGTCCTGTCTTTTATATGAATTAGTAAATCATCGGTATTGAGTGAGAAAATCACATGATCAATGAAAATTGACGTTATTGGCTTGTGGTAAGTAAACCATAAATATCCGGGATAATGATAATATTTAAAAATGGTGGCAGTAATAAATTTGAAACAATTCTTCAGAGCGAAGGGTCCTGGACTCGATACAAGCCACTGTTGAACAACAAGAAATTGACGTTACTTTTCAATTTTCTGCACGTACTTCTGTCAAAGTGGTTGCTTGGGAGTTTTCCAGGTTTCTTCTTTTGCAACACATGAATACTGTCAACTATTAATGAAAAGTCTTTGCGAATGTAAATACGTGGTGGACGTTACAACAGCCTTAGGCCGTTAGGGAGTCCGCACACACACACACACACACACACACACACACACACACACACACACACACACACACACACACACACACACACACACACACACACAGTGTGGTGTCAAAATACTTAAAATTATATAAACTTAAATTATTTCTATTATAATTATTCATTAAATGTGTAATTTCAAAATGTTATTCATTTTAAAAGGTTTTTTACAACTAATGGAATGGTATTTGTATTAAATGTCGACATTTTCCTTAAATACACTAAAGAAAATATCAGAATAAATCATAACGAAGCTCTCCAAGCGTTTAGTAAGATATTTTCTTCTTTTCAGAAGTTCAATTAATCATTTTGACACCAGCCTTCGTTAACATCGTAGGTTTTGATCCTAGGTTAAAATCATCGATTTGCCGCGAATGTAAGCTCTTAAGACTACTTTTCCTTTTAGAGTGATTTCTGATGGAGTCACGTGGTTATTACTGGTGAAATTAAGGGATATATTTATGATTCCTACATTCTAATATACCTGTAATAGATATATCATAAAATTCAACTTCGACGACTAGGGGCCAATACGTTGCAGTCTTAATAACACTGTTTAAATATCCACAGAACTGCCATATCAATGATATGCTTGGGATCATGTTGAAGGAATGAATTGTTATATATTTTAGAAATTCTACGCTTTGTTTCATGTTTTGATTTAAAATATAATTAAATAAGTTACTGTGTTTACCGGATTAAATATTTTCCCTTTTTCGGTTATTTTCTTTTCTATATATTCTTATTGAATTAAACCACCAACGTAATGCTTTCGGCCGACGATGGTGGAGAGGTTAGCGTCCGTAACTTCTAAGCAGTAGGTCTCGGGTTCGAATCCTAAATCGGGTATGGATGTTTCTTTCTTTCTTTGTGTCTTTCTTTATCATTTCACTTTCGGGGCGAAGGGGGCACACCCATTGGTTGCCCCACTATATATGAGATGCCATCACTTCACCCATTATAGAGATGAATAGGGCAAATACCTAAGGATAAACGGGCATTACAAAAACAAAAAATATGCTTCCCAATCGAACTATTTGTTTTTTAATCCACATGTTTTATTCATCAAATTAACTTGTGGAATTTTATACCAAATGTACGAAACTTCATTTGAAATTATCAATCATTTACCAAATTTCTTTGGTTTTTTAAATGCATTTTTGCACAGTTTAATTCACTGTAGAACTTCTAATAGAATTTCACGGTTGATCCCTGTACTTTGAAAATATACTTTGAATAATATTAACATATTTTTTCATTTCATAAATTTTATTTGAACTTTTTACAATTATACCTTCAAAACGGAATTTTATTTAACACTACGTAAAGGACAACCTGACAAACGAAGGCTTTAACATCCAACACATGTTATTGCCTTCTGATAGAACTTTCTATGATAAATTGGCCGTATTCGTGTATTACAATGAAGTAGATTCGGAAAACTCCCGCCGAGCTGGCAGCCGAATGGTTAGCGCTCTTGCCTTCGGTTCAACAGTTCGTGGTTTGAATCCCACCTTGGGCATGGTTGTTTGTAGTAGTTCGGAATCCACTTTAAACCGTAGGTCCCGGTCTAATTAGCCCTCATGTGCAAAAAATGACCGTTGAGTGACAAACAAACAAACGGAAAACTCCTGATAGATGCATGCAGAAAACAGAGACGCAAAAGTTAAGTCTATTTTTTAGCAGTTGCTGGGATCGAGCTCGGGATCTTTCACATCTAATAGCACGATTCTATCATTAGGCTTGATTGGAACAGAGTTCAGCTTGAATTAAATAATATATTTCTGTGTCCACAAAAAAAAAAATACACAAAAATAACAATTACTCGTATTTTGATTTTAGCATCAATTGTATATTTTTTGGGGATTTATAACCCTTAATAATTTTTCATCAAGAAAAATAGCCTCTTTTAGAATTATGTATTTTGAATTTTACGCATATTTTTTCCACAAATTTACTAAGAGTTCTTTAATATGGAGAATAATTCTGATTTCTTTTCGAGTTCTGAATAAAATTACTGTAAAAAACAAAAAAAAAAATTTTTTTTAAATGCGGGTATAATAAAATAGTACATGCATCATTTCTTGTCCAGTGCTTAAAATTAAAAGAATTTTAATGAAAAAAATGTAATTTTTTATTCATCGTGTGTAGTTTTTCCCCAAAAGATCTATTAGTATAGTAATGGTGATTTTTGAAAAATATTTTTCCCTCAAATTTAATATTTTTTATTTCATCTATGTGCATACATACACACACACACATACACACACACACACATACACACACACACACATATATATATATATATATATATATATATATATATATATATATATATATATATATATATATATATATATATATATATATATATATATATATATATATATATATATATATATATATATATATATATATATATATATATATATATATATATATATATATATATATATATATATATATATATATATATATATATATATATATATATATATATATATATATATATATATATATATATATATATATATATATATATATATATATATATATATATATATATATATATATATATGTATATATATGTATATATATATATATTGCGTAGCGAATGAGTTCTCTCAATTTTTCTGTAACGCAGCATACCTCAACTTAATTCACTTACATTGCTCAATTACTAAATTATTTTGTTAGCTAAAATGTCCGAATCTTATGAACTACATGTTTTGCAACTCAATAGGACTGGATTTCCCCATCATTGTGTATTATAGTTAATGTGTCTAGTTAAGGTGCAGAGATAAGATCTGTAATGTTGCAACTTCTCTGCCTTTACCGGTGAGAAAGGAAAGAAGTCTCAAATTTTCCGTCCCGTCATCATTAATTTTTTTTATAAATGCATCAAAATTGATTCTGATTTTAATCATCATTTTCTGATATCCTCTCACAAGGTTAATTTTTAAAATATTTGTTGCAATACGCGTCTAGACTGACTGAATCGGCGCAATCATAACGGACAAACATGATTGTATCGCAGCGCTGTACAATAATATTTTGTCGGAAAATTATGGAAAAATATTTCTTATACGAACATTTTTAAATAACTCAGACTTATTGACTACAGAATGACCTAGTTTGTGTTTTACCTCGTTCATATGTATTTCAAAACATTTACTTTTCTTGAAGAAGCATGAGAAATTTAAAATAGCTGAATATTATATTTTGTCCGAGATTGCAAGCATATCACAGGAAGAAAATGTTTTGCATAAAAATGTTATACAGTGGAATATTTTCAAAATACTAAGGCAAATTAACTAATTATAATTCGCAGATTTATATTAAAAATGCTCTTATCCATAAATTTCATCTGATTTCAAAATTAATTTTGTGAAAATAATAAGTAGGGTTTAAATTTGTGAAAAGACAACATTTCTCAATGATACTTTTATATATAGTAGTAAAGACAAATAATCTACAAAACAACATTTCAAAATTACATTTAAAATACAAATATTAAAATGAAAATAATGAAATGTTGCGTATGTTAATGCAATTAAGATGTTAAGATAAGTATGTTTAATTACTAAGTACCCGTCTGTGATATAAATGTTGCTTTGAGAATAACTGCGTATACTTAACTAAATAATGTATGTAATAAAAATATTAGTAAATATTATAGTTTATACAAAAAATTTATTTATATAACTGTGTAACAGATAATATTCCGAATTATATACTGAAAAATGAATACAACATCATGCAAATTCATTTTAATTAAGAAGTCTAAGAAGCAAATACTTCTATCATAAATTATGTACATAGGCTACATTCTTCAAGTATCAAATGTTAGTTTGAAACTCAAGTGCGCAATTACATCATCAGCATTTAATGATATTTTTTATATACGAATTGAGAGCACAAAATGTGTGTTGCATAGTCGAAAGAAGCTGCTAAGAAGGCAGATATATCAGTCTTTTTTTTTCATTATCCATGGTTTTCGGAATGAAAATAACAAGTCCCCAGAAATACTCGATTAGGAAGAGGTCACCAGATAACTCTTGCTGTGGAAGTTGTAGGAACTGTAAGACTAAGAACTATCTAAGTAAACAGCTTTAGGTTTGTATGATAAGTATGGCTACAAAAATAACTCTCTGGTTACCTCTTTGTACGATAAAAAGCATCTTTAGAAGTGCTTTTGTATCGTAAGAATTGATTTTCTTTACTTTAAGTAATATTGACCTTTTAGAATCAGCTATAAATTCCAGATTGAAATGTTAGGTAAGTTTACGATAGCATCGTGTTTCTAATCGGTAACGTCAAGTTCAAAACAAATTCATCGTGCAAGATAAGACAATGCCAATGCAATGTTGTTAATCAGTGCTCTATCACTATACCAACGGCTTTGCTCACGTAGGTCACAGATGCAGTAAATATTAAAAGTTCCAAAACACATTTCTGTCTATACTGACACTTAAGACCATTAAGTTTGTGAATGCCTCCAAGATATGCAGCCTTATTGTCGGCATTACTATTTCAGTGTTTTCATTTCCTGTTTACACAAAATGTTTAATATATTCAAATTGGAGAATTTATATCAAAGTCTTATAATAGTTATTCTACCTAGATATCAAGTTCTAAATGTTAGGATCTAAGTGGATTCTAATAATAGAATTCTGTTTGTGCAAATATTTCATAAATTATTGTGTCCTATTTATTTCCAGAAATTTTAAAAGAATTTATTATTTTGTAAACATGCTTCGAAAATTCTCTATTATAATTCTTAATCGAATGGGGAGTATGTTAAGGGAGCAAAGACTGCTATATAATCTCTCAGTTTCATTCTTTTATAGACTTTAAACTTCTTAGATCCATAGATGCATTTCAGTTGTAAAAGATGAAAGGAATATATCTCTATTTTGTGTAAAAAAATATTGCGAATCATTTGAAACACTCACAAACTAAAGTAAGCACATACTTGAAAAGAAGAAAGAATTCCATAATGTGGTATATTTCAGCTGATATTCAAATCAGCTACACACACTAAACTATTGATGCATGAAATCAAGTTATGTGAAAAACTACAATCGACACACTTACATACGTTGTCTTTTCAAAATTAATCGAATATTCGAAGAGCTCTTCCAACAGTTTCCGAATGAGTCCTCAATAAACAATGGTAATACAACAAAAGAAAAGGCAGAGCATAACATTTATTTCTTATTTTTTAACTGTGACTGACTTTGAAACTTGAATTATATTTATTTTATTACATTACATATATTCAGACTTGTATGCTTGATTCTTGAGATCCGCTTGTAAGTCTTCGTCGATAATAGGACAAATAGCACAATGACAGATGTACAACCACAGAAGAATAACGAAGAAAACACCCAGGGCCATGGTGGGAATCGAACTCACACTCCTACGCTCTCATGCGATTAGCGGTGATGCCTTAGACCACTCAGCCACGGAGCGCCCTGAAACTTGAATATACTTTGAAAAAAGCCGTTTTGCCTCTCGGTCACAGTGAACATTGTTTATACTAATGTGAAACACATAATAGATAGTTTTCTTAAGACATTTTCTTTACCGAGAGTAATTTCTTTAGATAATCGGTCAGATTAATGTTAGAAGAGGAATAGTACCAAAAAGTAGAAGATTTTCCAGCTCTCAAACTAACGAATATGCTGTCGTCAAAAATATCGATAAAAATTATTGATATGATCGAAGTTAACCGGTATGGCCCAGGGACTAAAGATATTTATAAAATAGTTTTAAACCATTTTGCACAAAGCGAATGCAAAACATAGTAAATAGTCATGAAGTGCACGCAAAAATAATGGACCACTTTTTCCCTAACCTTATTTCTTATTTTTAATATCTTTTTTGTTTTCGTCTTATTCTTTTGCATTTTTAATGAATAATATCTGTCTCAAAACAACATAAATGATTTAATATATATGATTTATTTGAATGTGATTTTTAATTAAAATTTTTAAATGAAAAATGTATCTGAAGCAGATTTTTTATTTGCAATCAAAGTTATCATTTTCAATTTTATGTCATCATTCAGAAATTAAACAAATTTCTAAAAATTTGCTAAAAGTAATTGCATTAAATTTTAAATATAATCTTTGTATATATATCATTGTAAGGATTTAATATCAAAGAAAGTAACTTAAAATATTGGATTTTCTTATATTTTCGTTGATGATGGAAGTAATGATAGCAGAGTTTGAACTTTTTTTTATATAAATAATAAAATAATTGCCATTTTTCAACTCAAAGATTCTTTTGAATTGCATACTAAATATTTTAAAAAACAGTCTGTTTATGACAGAAATGAATTATATGTTTATCATTTCAAAGTTCTAGGTCTAGTGATGGCTAATGTACTGTGGCGCATTTCCTTTGCTTCACACCTTTAGAGTTCTGCATAGATCCCGGACATAAGCCTAACTTATTCTGATGTTTCCTTGTTTTACTTGGTTCAGCGGCATCACTTTTCAACAGATTTGCTATCCTGTAATCAGGCTGTCGGACAAATTTCTTTTTCGGGCAATGACGCGAGAGAGTGGACATTCAACTTTAGAACATCCTTATCTTTCTGACAAAGAAGAATGTTCCAATCTCCGGTCCCATGCGGACGAATGCAAATGAAGCATGGGATGCTTAAGCATTGGAAATACAGTGTAGGAGTTTAAAAGACCTGTTACGCACCGAATTAAATCGTATAGGTTAAAATGGATAAAAAAAATCACACGCTCAATCTTACTGATTGGTTGGTTTCTTTTTCATGTAGGCGTTTTACCTACTGACACATAGATTGCTAACACGTTTTTGATGGAAACTCCTGACACGTTTTCGATAGTATATTTGAGAAAAAATATTACTTTAAATAAAAAAAAAGTATTGTAATGAAACATTAAAGCGATAAATTCTTTCCATGGGTTTGAATGGAACAATATTTATTGACATTTGTGGCTTAACTAAATAATGTCTTTCACTTGTGTGTATATCTACATATACATAAAAGTTTAAGATGGGAAAAAAAGTACTTGTGCTTTAACAAAAAATCATGCTAAGTGATTCTTGGAATTTTTAAAATTATTTCTATGAGAGAAATAAGAAAAAAATAGATGATTTCTTCACCTAAAAGTATTAATATTAAAGAATAAATTGAAAACTATGCTAAGCATCAAATATGAAAATAAATGCATCATGAATTTCCTACTTATATTTGCCGAAAAGGAATGTAAAAAAAATAAAATTTTTAAAAATAGGATTCACGTTAAAAATTTTTGATCTGATTTTGAGATTGTATCAAAAAAATTTTATTTGCCAACGCCATACAGATTTTCCAAATTTATTTTTCTAGCTTTCATAAAAAAGCTCATACCTGTTTAAAGGATTACAATTAAAAAATTGTTTGAGATGTAATCAAATTAAATATACGGTAAACAAAGACATTTGTCTATAATGTATTGACTTCCAAAGTATAAGGCATAAATAAAAAAATTAATGACGGCTAAAAATCATGCAATTGTATACATAATAGTGATAATATTTATTATAAACTATTAGTTTAAAAACCAATGAAAATATTCTACACTTGCTTACATTTTATGTTATCAACATGGATGTTAATTCTGTTAACTTCAAGCATAAAACAACAGCAGACACATTTCTCAGTAGTGAGAACATGACCCCATCAGCCAATCAGCAATATATTCTTCATACAGATGTTTCTTTTTTGTAGCCTGTAATATATTTTCAATAAGCTGTATGGATACCCATACCTAGTGATCATGATAAAAAGTTGTCTTCAAATCTAAGTTCTCATGCTTTTGGGGGAGGTTGGCTACCCAAAAAGCTATATAAACTACCCAAAAGATTCCATATTTTTCAATGGAGCAAAGGATTTAAAATCATAATGCCCATCTTTTTTAAAGTAGGGTTCAAGAGACGGGTGCCCGAGACTAACAGGATGAGGACGAGCATTATACTCCAGCAAAATAAAAGACATCCTGATTTGCTACAGAATACTGATGATCAATAGAAACTAGTAGTCATATCTGTACTTCTCATCATTAGGGTTATATATAGAAGTCTGTGCGCCCACATAAATATACATATTCCTTACAAGAGCATTACTTGCTACATAGGTATTGCTTTTCCACGTGTAAAATACAATATTTGGATTGTTGGATATCTTCCATAAGTAAACCCGAAGAGTATCCTTCTATAAAAGAAAATGGAATTCATTAGGGAACTGGAAATAATCTCATTGATTTTTAATAATTTTTTATAGGTTTTTTATCGAATTCAAGAGCTTTTTAAACTGGTGGGACACACAAAGATAACGTGAAACTTTCTTTGTATTATCATGATCTGTTTGTGTCCTTTCTGTAGCAGAAATAGAAGTGGATTTATGTCCTGTTAGAGTTAGTCTTGTTGCAAGTTACCCTAAATCTCAAATACCAATCATCTACAAAATAGATAGCTCTGATATTGGCTTCATCGGATCATGAAATCGGTGATAAAAATGATTTACCATGATATAATAGTCATTTAGCAATACTATTTAGTTATACTGTCATTGAATTATTTCAGAGAATGCTATACTTAATTCGGTTATCAAGTGTCTTCTCGGATCTATTTTTATACTGTGGAAATCTCAAAACTGTTTAAAATTATAAGTAGTAATGCCTGTGTTGTTGTTGTTGCTTATCCCCGACTGGCGTGACAGTACCATCACACCAGCCCCATGAATCCAAAAATAGTCAGTCTCTCAAGCACCACCTCCGGTCTCAAATCCATGTCCCCTCTCTCACACCCAATGAACTGAAAAATATGAGATGGGGAGGCCTGAATCACTCGACATTTGGGACAGAGAGGGTAGAACTTGGTACCAGAGACGTGTCTCTGAGCAAGCAGGTGGCCACAGTCTTGTCAAATCCGTTTGGCTGCATCTCTTGTGTTTACCTACTAGTGCGGAACCAGGATGCTTGCATGTGTACCATTTGTGGGTAGGAATGGTATCCCTAAAAGTAGCATTGATAGCCATCCTAACTCTAGAGGTCAGCTCTGAGGACGACAAGCAGTCTCCAATGATGATATTTTGTAGGTTTCCATCCTTGGCTAACTGATCCGCAACTTCGTTCCCATACACATTAACATGAGATGGCACCCACTGGAAGACTATGGTACAGGCTTTCAAATTAGTAAGATGCTGTACTGTTTTAGTTGTTGTTATGTCACCATGCCACCACCACTGGGCCAGATGTTGTATGGAGCTTCGGCTATCACTGAGGATCTAAATATCAGAGACTATACCCTCAGTAACACAGAAATTTAAAGCCTCTTCAATTGTCAAAGGCTCAGCTCGAAAAACAGAACAATGAATCTTGGGTTAGTAATGCCTGTAATGGAAGACACCGCGCTTCAGACTGATAAATCTAGGGCTCACTCTCAATGAGAGCTGAAGAACGGGATAGAGATACTGCGCTTCTATATCTACTTCTGTCTCAAAAGGTGCCTGGGAGTTTTCAAGGTTTTTTCCTTTGCGACACTTTGATATGGCCCACTATCTATGAAAATCCGTTAGGCTGTTTAGTACTCAGAGTCAAAATATATTATCGTTCATTCAATAAGCCATTATGACTAAGTAGTTGTGTTGTATTTACTTAAACCAATAACAACATCGCTCCTTTGCATAACGGTAAACGAAGATGCCTTTTGACACATTCGTATTTCCTAAATTTAAGAATTTCAAACTACTTTTGGTTGATTTATATTTTGATTTGCTACTGCCATTTTAGAAACCAGTGTAGATATATCACTATGAAATATGCATTTTACTGATATACATTACGATATATGCTCACAACTGTACTAAGCTTAATTTCGATAGTTGTGGGAATAACTTTGCACTTCAAGAGACACTTTTAAATAAAGAAGTTTAATGCTATCCAATATAAAGTTATAAAATGTAAATATTTTAACTCCAATTTTTTTTACATCATACATTTGTTTACAAATTTCACTACGGAAATCTTCTGGCCTGCGATTTTGCACAAGTGTGAGGCCATGCTTAACTATATATTTAAATTCCTAAGACAAAAGAATGTTTCGAAGTTATTATTGGTTAAGATAATACCGTATCATTGAGGAAAAATTTAAACTACAAAGCATAATAAAAAAACGAAAATTGTTATCTTGTCAAAATTTTCCTCGATTAATGTAATTATGTAACTGATATATTTATTTGTTGCGAAGAAATGACTAAAGAAATAGTTGTAAACTAATATTATACTCATTATATCAAGATAAAGGTCATTCAAATTTCAAAATTCAAGGTCCTTTAATGCAAATATATTAAATACTTTCTGAGAATCTGTTCCTTGAAATACTTTAACTTAAACGTTTCTACTGTAAATTAAAAAACATAATGAATACTTTGTTTTTATGAGATAAATAAAATTCACTGCATATTTTGTAACTTTACATTCGATGTATTTAAAATTTATAATACTCTTCTGTTAATAATTATGTTAATCACACCTATACACACTTCTTGGATATTTCCTTATTTCATTGTGATCAATTAGGTCAGATCAGTGGTTATCAGGGAAAGAGCCATGAAATCCTTTATTTTAGCATCTCATTACAAAATATATTTATAAAAATACACCAAAGTCTATACCCTCAATCATAAAAAATGGCGAAATTCTTAAATACCATATATAATGTTTAAGTACTAAACTACAAAGCATGCGAAACATTAAATACAATAGTTAATATTTTATAAGTCATTAAGTCCTAGAAAAATCTATAGTCTTAAACTCTGTGATTTTAAAAGTGTTTGGGAGTACTAACAGACATAAAATGCATGAAAATGATAAAGGAAATGAATAATTGTTTGTTTCAATTATTCGGAGTGTCCGAAAGAAAGCAAAGAAATTTCTTCCTTTTCGCACTCTTAGGACTCTCTTCTTTGAAGCTCCTTACTACACTTTTAAAGAGATATTAATTAAACTTTATAGTTATAACGTGTTAGATTTTCCAAAGTACAATAATTTATGATTGGATCAGGTTTTCAAAGCACCTCTTTAAGGGTAGGAGAATATTGCATTTCTCTATCAGCCTCAGATTGTTTTACTTAACATAATGTTTATATGTTATATTTTCAGCTGCCTTAATTTGCTAATTCAAAGATTCTAAATACACAGAACTACCTTGTAAATTTGAATCATGGGAAAGGGATGTAATAACAACTGATGTTAATTCATCTGATTAAACTTTTATACTAATGGAAGAGCATGAAAACCAACAGAGAAGCATTGGTGATCTCAAAATATTGATTTTTAACTTGGTTCAGAGGTTCATAAAGTTCACTCACTTCTGGCAAAAACGATTATATTTTTCAACTAATACTGTTGACAATTTTTCAACTGTGAGCCAGATTAAGGATACTGAAATCGGTAATGCTGCCCAATAAAACTAAACAAAACAATGTACTTTGTATTTAACTGGAAAATGAAATAACTTTATTATTCCACTACATCTACGTTACTGTACCACCGTTCAAAGTGCTGCCCATGCCAACAAGAGGTGACTAAGATATGCATGGCCACTGTTTTAGCTGATAAGCTAATATGTTGATGTAAATGGCATGCTGGAAATGAACATTCTCCATGATCCTACTAAATATAGATACAATCATCATAATGTTGCAAACAGAACCGAGAGTCATCTAACAATCTGACGTCACATCATTCCAGCTTCCAGTTTCGTCCTTGATCATCGTCCTTGATCAAGGGTAGTTGAAGCTACATTCTGCTACATATGCCGTTGAATTGTTCGTGCATACACTTAGCTTTGCAAACTACCACACTTCGTACCTTGCAGATTTTGGCATGGCTGTATGGTTTACCAAGTCTTTAAGGGAGATACTTATGTATTCTTAGATGTATTAGCGGACATCTGAGATCCAACATGGTGTCTATCAAACCGTATAACATCGGAAAACATACTGCTAAATGTTTCCTCTTCTTACATGATACATCTTTTCATTAAGTAACGACGTTCAAATACATTTTATATGTATGAGAAAACTGCTTCGTTATATATTATCTTAAACACGTAGTACTTCATGCTTTGTAAAAGTAATCATCCGCATATTACACAAGTATTTATTCAAATGATAAGTTTACTCAAAGCATAAAAAATAATTCACGAATTTCTTAATTAAGTAAATTTCACAAGTGTAGCGTGTCACCTTATTGATCACGCAATTTAATATTCATTAATCTATTCTAAATATAATAAAATTCGATGTATACTTCTACTACATCATCGTAAAATTATATGGAAATAAATTATTTAAGATGGATAATTGTGTGTAATCTTATACAATGTCGCTTTGAAATGGCATAATGAGCTTTGGATAATGATTTGAGGAAAATACTAGAATATAATTAAATATTACTTCAATCAAATAACATTTAATCGATCGTCACGATCAAATGACATTTAATCGATATTTTCCTCAAGGTATTATAAATCCAAATAAGGTGGAATGAATCGGCAGCCACATTAAAAATCGTGCATGGGATTTGCATCAATTAAGTATGAGGTAATAATCAGGGGATTTCACACACACACAAGTACACTATTTACATTGTATTACTATACCTTTTAGTAATATAAGAATAAGTCCTACTCGTAATACAAGTCCCATTACTTATATTACGAGTATTTCATAATTTTCAGAAGAATCTTGTGACTGAAAAATGTGATGGGATTAATCTAAATTTAGTCCAAGATAGCGATATAGTTGGAAAACGAATAAATTTCATTTCTATAGGATTCGAAATAATTTATTCAGATAAAGGGACTTTCTAATTTTATGAGACAGGAAAAATTAAAACATTCTGAAACTGTTTATAGAAATAACTTTTGTCTAGCTGTATCAATTGGACTCTGTTAGCTTGATTTGAAAAAGCATTTCTCTTACGTCTTAAAAGAAATAGCCATGACAACTTTATGCAAAAAAAATTATTGTTCGCGTATACGGAAAATAGATAGGTTGATACTTGAGGTCACCAACTACCATCGTGATTAGGGAACCAAGACACATTAAATTTATTTAGAATCTAATATCCCTCCTATGGTATAGATAGGTAATTCGTAAGGAAGAATGACGAATCATATTTAACTTCGTCGCTAGCCGTAGTTAACAATTAAGCACAAATGCTGAATAACCCCAATCAAGTGTAATTCAGCATACTAAATTCTTAAACTGTATGTGTGTGGCTCAAAACTGTAGAATACTTGTCTATGCTTAGTTGCTTTAGAAATACGTCGTCGAAAATGAACACCTAGACGAACGCAAATAAAGAGTTCTGATCAAACTTTAAGGTTGTTTAATTGTACATCAACGATCATATTTTTGCACACGAGGACTAATTAGACCAATACAGAAAGTTTAAAGTGTATTCTAATCATTATAAAATTCCCAGCCCAAGATTGAGCCAACTTAAAGGGGTTTTTTTTATATAGACTGTTTCACTTTTTTAGAACAAATCAGTATTTTAGATTTTGAGAACTGCAGAAAGTAATAGATTAGCGAAAATGCAGAGACATGTAGGAGGAGAATTTCCGATTTTTTCCAAATGATTAGAGAAAAATACTAGTCTAGTCACTCTTCCTACACTTTTTTCGTATTTCTTAAAATGGATTTTGAAATCTAAATTATGTTAGTTTAGAGTTAAAAATCACACCTCGAATGTTAATTTCCATATATGTAGGGTTTTGTTTCTTGGTTAAATTATCTGCAAGCATCGATAATGTCTAAAATTTGCATATGACCTGTTTCAGTTAATGTTCATTTCTTTTCAAAAATTTACCAGTAATTAGGTATTATGGAGAATTTAACTATTAATGTATTTCGCTTATTTTATTAATAACAACATTTTAGAATACCTTCTTTCCCAAGTCTATTTATTCAAATTAAAAACGAAACATTAACAAATAACTTTAATTTGAAAATCTGAACTTAGTTTCTTCGTGACTTGTATTATTATTATACTAGATAAAACACGGTTTCCCATACTTTATATATATATATATATATATATATATATATATATATATATATATATATTCCCATCAAAATTATATATCATTCATCTTTCTTTTATTTCAATTTTGTCATTTATTCTTTCAAACAATTTTTAAACTTCACTCCCCTTTTGTTCAAGTTTTTTTGAAATACTTTAAAATTATCAAAAGAAATTCATCATCTTGAATACAATTAAAACGGCAATATTACACACAATTAAACGCTTTTCTTATTTCCCGTAATCTAAAAAGGAAACATAAAAATTTACTTTTTCAAATTTATCTTAAAATTTTTATGTAATCTAGATTTTGCACAATAGGTACTAAAGTCGCATCAAATATTTTCGGGAAATATAGCTGCTATAAAAGGTAATATCTTATTATATCTGTAAAACATTTTCATAAAAATGTGGGATTTTTTTTATTTAAGAGAAATATGATTTTTTTTATTTATTAAATATAAGCAGCTAAGATTTAGTTTAGCTGATTGAAATAGAAAGCAGTAATAAATTTTAAAACAACACAATGCGATTTGTATGCTCATTTATTATGTTTACCTGTATATATATATATATATATATATATATGTATATATATATATATATATATATATATATATATATATATATATATATATATATATATATATATATATATATATATATATATTACAGGTAAATTCTTTTTCCATTTAAAGATTATATATACATATATATATATATATATATATATATATATATATATATATATATATATATATATATATATATATATATATATAATATATAAATTCTTTTTTCCATTTAAAGATTATATATATATATATATATATATATATATATATATAATCTTTAAATGGAAAAAAGAATGGGACTCATTCTTTAGCAGAATTTTTAAAATTACCTTCAAAATCTAATGGATAGTACTTTTAGCAATTATTCCCAGTATCTTAAATTTAATAGGCTATATAATGTGTAAAAAGCAATTTCATCATGGGTTTTAAGCTTAAAATTTTATGAAACTACTGATTTTGGAAAGTTCTTTAACTTTCGCCATTTCAGTGCAGTTAAAAAATAGAATAAGTCTTAAATATTGCAAATATAAAAAAAGATGATTAAAAAAATATATTAAATAAAATGAACAACGCGCATAATAAAGTAAGTAATTAAATTATAACGAAATAGTCGAGAAATAAAAATATTTTAATAAGATATTCACACACACACACACACATGAATGTTTTCTATAGAATATTGGATCCGATTATTTTTAAATTTTTCTCGATTTATTTAATGGGAGTAAGCATGAATTGAATAAATAATATTAAAATTAAATCAAATTTTATTACAGTCTCATTAAAATAATTTTAAAATTGCACTCTATACTTTTGGAACAGATTTTAGTAAATATGTAATCGCATTATTATAGTAATGTTCTTTACTGTAATAATAACCTTTGGCGAGATAAGTTGTATTTTTGTGTCATTGTGTGTGTAAAGGGAATCCCCAATATCTCCTTACAATCGTAAATCACAACAGTAAGTGTGCTTTGTTGTATACTTTGCAACAGAGTTATTTTTAACAGGAAATGTGCTTTAAAGATCTCTTAAGTTACAAGAAAATAACAAGAAGTTATGAGTATTAATTAGATTCAATTTATTGCTTACTTAAAACTCTAAAAAATGTTACATCTTAGCATTTAATAGCTTAAATATTGTAAAAGTACTAAAATATTTATATTTCAAAGTTAATGAAGAATGAAGACTTTTTTTGTATAAGATGATAACTCTTGATTTCATAGATACAAAATTTATGGTGACCTGATAAATACTTGAACTAGTAAATGCATTAATGATACAATGAAAGGTAAAAATATATTCTTTCCATGTTCTTTTATAATTTTTAAGGCATTGTTTTGCAAATTGGTTGTACTTTTGATTAAATCGCGTAGCACTTTTAATGTGAAAATTAATTTTTATATATTGTTAATTTGTTTTTACATAATGCGATTTTCTTTATGTATGTAATTATTTTTAAAAAAATTCTTCATCAATATTTATATTCAAAGCTTCATTCTTAATTTTGATTTTGAAAATTTTTCTCACCAATCGTGATTTCTAATTTTATTAAGTTAATTCAATTCGTGAAAGCTAATTATTAACAATTTAAATCTGATTCTGAACCACCAGAAGCACCCAGTCACGAGGTGGGAATTGAACTTACAAGCCACAAGATGAGAGCTAGAGCGCTAACCTTTCATCTGCCAGCTCAAATAAAATTAAGTGAAATTGATTTATATCTCAATATAATAAGGTTATAATTTAGCCACTGTGTGTGTGTGTTCCTTAAATTAAAAATTTTACGATACATTTAAATGTCTTGACAGATGTAAAAAACTAAAGCCTAGAATAACACTTATTTGAGTTCAAGTAAAACGCAGGGTTGTGTAACAAAGTTGAATAATTTTTGAGAACAATATTGATAATTTTTGTATGACACCAAATACAGTTTTTATTAGTCTTAATCAACATAGAATTAATTATAATTTGAATTACTTTAGCTCTGCATTAGATAAACATTCTAATAATTTGCTTGCAATTTTATAAGGTGTGAAATTTAATTCTTTTTAATTTATTATGAGAGAGAGAGAAAATATATCTGCTTTGGAAACAAATCACAAATATCTCATAATCGAAAATACTGTTATACTCGTAATACTGTCTTACTACTTTACTGAAACCAAGTGGTGTCACACCATATAAAGTGGAATGCTCTGATGTTGATCCTAGCTAGTGTTGAATTATGGAGATAAGTGAGGTGTTTCTGTACACTCATTAATCGGGGATCGAGTATGAAAGTTATCCTGGTTTCCTTCCTTGCAAAACAAGAATATGGCCCACTATTCCTTAAAAGTTTTCTTAGAAAACAAACCAACGGAGTTATCCAATAAACGAATCTTATAGCATCTCTCAGTAGTTCGGCCTTCTACGCAGTGTCAGTCATTCTTTTAGCCAATATGCTGTCACTGAAATAAGTTTCTAAGATTGTTTCTTCTTTTGTGTACCAGGAATGGAAATTTTCATTCATGTAATATTATTTTAGTTTCCTTTCTTACGAAGCCGGAATAAACCTACCCGGAAAGCTACTTGTTTTGGAAGGTGCTAAGTATATCAATAACTTTCAGCTATTAAGCTGAGTGTTATGCGCGATCTTTAATGTATATGTATAGAAAAGTATAAGATAATCTATGTGTAGAAATAAATTCCTGCTTTATGATGTTAAGTGTATTCTAGGGGTTTTTTGTAATATTTTAGTAAATTATATTTAGTCATTTATGTTTATAATTTTTAATACTGACGATAGCATTTAGTGGTTTAGTTATTTTATGGCATACATAAGTTTGGCTGATAGATTTTGAACGTGAAAATATTTCTTCTCAGAAGTTTTGCTCACGAGACCATTTAAATGATTTCATAAACAAGAAAAAAAGGGTCCCTCGCGGCTGTTTAGCTCTGCTTGAAGCGTGGTGAAGCGTTGAGAGGCAAGAAGGATGGACATTTTTCCTCTGCAGAGTCACAATTTCCGAAAGCCTACCCACAACTTAGGGCCATTGACCAAAATGGAAGAAGGTTCATCCGCCTGAAGATTATTGCGGAGAAAAGTTTTGCATCCGCAGCTTTTTCAAAAACAGGAGTCGTCGCTCTGGCAAAGCGGCGTGACAGCTAATGTTGACGGCGAGGAGAGTGAACGGCCCTTTGTTTCTGTTTGGTTATTGACCTTTACCTGTGCGTCCCTTCGCCGGAGGATGCTTCAGGCTCTGGTCGGTTAGACCGTTACCTGTCGGACCGGTGGTTAAGGTCGTTGCCGGCGCTAGTGTTCTACTGGGCTCCAATCTATACTTGGTATTCCCTTTACCCCCTTTGCTGGGCTGCCGTGCGGCGTTACTTTCCCTCTTGCGCGCTGGCCGTGGAATGCTGGAGAACTGGTCGTGCCACAGCTTATAATGGGCTGTTTTTTATTCATGCCAAAAGGGTGTTCCTTGTTATAATAAAAATATATCATCCGCATACTTTTTTATTATTCGCAAAGTTGCTACGTAAATAGGGTACTATGACCTTGAAATTGGAGGGAAGGCATCACGAAGCTCATGTGAACTCACTTTTTGTTGTCGCGTGAGAATATATTAATCAATATTCAAATCACTAAATTTTACTTTCAATTCTTTAAATAATTTCTAAATAAATAAATGTATTAATTTCACAGTCATAAAACAAATAAAATAAAAAGTATGCAATAATTCTAAATATAAATTAATTAAATATATTGATTTTTCAAGTATAATTTAACTTAAAATATTTTATAGGCATACGAAATGTTTTATTTTCAATTTATGAGTTCAAACAAAGTAAAATTTTATGACTTACTTGCATTAAATTCTTTTTTTTAAAATTCTACATATTTTCTAGATTCATTAATCAATATCCTGATCTCAAAATCTTGCTTCTAAATTTTTCAATTATTAGATAATAATCTTATTTACTTCATCAGTAATACATAAAATAAAAAATATAGATTAGTAAAAGTATTAATTAATTAAAAATTTTGATTTATCTATCATAATTTAATTTAAAATAATTTATGTATATTCAAACTATTTTATTTACAATTTAAGATTGTAAATAAAATAAGATTTCATCGTTTGAATAATATTAAATTTTCATTCTAAATTTGTACATATTTTTTAGCGCATTTAACTGCTTAATCAACACTCAAACTCCTTAATCCTGCTTCTAATTTTTTAATTATTTATTGAATAATTAAGTACATTTGCTTTAGTGTTATAAAGTAAAAATACAATAATTAATGCAAGAAAATAATTAAAAGTAATCGTTTTCGAATCATAATTTAATTCAAAATATGTTTTGTATGTTTTCAAAATGCTTTATTTACAATTTATGACAGCAAATAAAATACGATTTTATGCTTTGAATGAAATTAAATTCTCATTTTAAATTTGTATATAATCTCTTGGCATATTTAGCTATTGAATCAATATTCAAATTACTAACTATGACTTATAATTTTTTTAAACATTTATTGAACTTTTTATATTTACTTCACTCATAAAGTGAAAAATATATAATTATTAAATATGATGAATTTATATCGTAGTTTCATTCAAACTATATTTTACACTTTTTCAAAATATTTTATTTGCAATATAGGCTTGCAATGAAATAAAATTTTATACTTTAATTAGTATTAAATTCTTATTTTAAACGTATACGCTATTTCTAGGCCCATTAAAAAGCGAACATTAACCAATATACAAATGTATAAATTTTACTTATAATTTTATGAATATTTATTACACAGCTAAATATATCAAAATTTTAATCATAATTTAATCCAAAATCTACTTAATATTGTAATAATTTAAAATATTTTATTTATGAGACTGCTTATAAAGTAAGATTTTACGTTTGAATATTATTAAATTCTAATTTTAAATTTTTAAATATATTCTGGGAAAACTTAGCAAAGTAATCAATTTTTAAAATGCAAAGTTCTACTTCTAATTTTCAAGTATTTATTAAATATTTAAAGGCATATACTTCAGATATATTGTATAAAATAAAAATATGCAGTAATTAAAAACATAAAGTAACAAAATATATTTACTTTTAATGATAATTTAACACAAAATATATTTCAAAATATTTTATGTACAATTTAATAATGCAAATAAAATAAGATTTCATACCTTGAAGGAAATTTAATTCTTATTTTAAGTTTGTATATATTTTCTAGAGTCTTATTTGTAATACTTCAATAACACAATTTTAGAAGTGTATATTTTAATATTTTTAATGCTGAAAGGAAGTTTTTATGTGGTTTTTTTTCACAGTTTTCTTGGCATTGTATGGAATATTGTTTTTATATAAGAAAGTATATAAGAAAACATATAAATTCATAGAAATACTAAGTCTAAAAAGCGAAAATTTTGAAATGAATTTATCTCTATCATTGAATAAAAATTTAACAATTTTTTTATTTTTTCAAAACAAGCTCTGAAATAAAATGGATGATCCTATTTTTATGGATAGTTAAATTCACATTAAATTTTCTCAGAAAATATTATTTACATATTATGAAAAAATTCCTTAATTTGTTTTAAATAATTAAGATGCAATTAAATAGAAATAAATTACCTTTATTCGTTTGCAATTGCATGGAAAACTCTGTTTTTTATTTAGATAACTCGATGAGCGTCGAAGCAAATAAGTTTTTATTTATTGAAAAGAATTATCTGTCTTTTTGTGAATTTTAATATAAATTTGATGAAATGTGAGATTCAAAATGCACTGTAGATTGTAAGAATAGGAAATATGAACAATTAGCTTGTGAACGAGTTTGAATTCCTGCCTTTGTGTGGAATCTGAATTAATAAAATTTAACAAAAAATTTTTAAGATAACAAAAAAGGCTGTCATTTCTTAAAATATATACGCAATTGTTTTTTGCGTATATATTTTACGAAAAACTACATCTATAAGTGTAATAATCTTTTATACGCTAATTTTATGTTTTCAATAAATTTTCCAATTAAGGAACATGTTTGTTAAATTATTTGTTTTAAACAGGAAAATAATTTAAATCTTCCGATAACTTAAATAAATTAAGTACTTTAACAGCAAGATTATCAAAAATAACTAATTTTGTAGCATTAGATTATATTTATTTTAATTAAAAATATTTTAAATTTAAATTAAATAGTATATATATATATATATATATATATATATATATATATATATATATATATATATATATATAGTGAAAAGTTAGAAATAATTTCAATCAAAGAAACATATATATGTGCAGGTGATTATCAGAATAATGGAAACACACTTTAAATTTATAAAGAATCCTGTATATTGTGTATAGGACCCCATTTGACATGTAATGCAGTTTGAATTCGCCCAGGAATCGATTCCTACATGTGCTGAATAGTGTTTGTATAAAGATATTGTGAATGTTCTGGGAGAGATAGCGGTGGAGGATATCGATTCATATTGAATGCTCTGAAAGAGACTATAACAGTCCAATTACATGAAACCGGATAAAAATGCGGGCTGTGGCAAATGTTCAACTTCTTCCTCGTGTTTATCAAACTATGATTTTACAAGTCCAGCTGCAAAGTTTCTTATCCTGCAGGAAACAAAGTTTGAATCTTAGGATGGACCTGAACATCTAAATTTCACTATACTTCTCTCCGGTGATTTTCCTTTTCAGGGTTAAGATTGGTCTTGTAGAAAACCATGTCACATCTGAGCTCATAACGACAGATCCACCTCCAAGACAGATTTCTCCTGCTTGAGAAATGGAAGGAAACAATCATGCTTTTACGCTTATGCAGGTGTCTTCCAAACGTATACTCGTCTTGTTTTAGTAAAAAGGGGAAACCTTTCTTCAGACCATATTAATTTCTTCCAACCAACAATTGACCAGGTTTTGTAAGTGACACACCACCGTAGAGGACATTTGACATTTGTGACAGTTGGCTTGGGAACTTCTGCTCGCAAATGTTCTGTTTATGAAAGAGCCTCCCAATTGCAATCATTGATATTGTAGAATCCATGTGCTGATTAATCTGTGTGGCCACTGTTGCAGAAGTGGTTCGCTTTTCAAACATTACAATCCACTTCAATACTCGTCATTCCCGGAACTTCTCTTTCGAATCGCTGTATTACTTAGCCGCGTTGTGTATATGCTGTCATGACTTCAGATACGGTATCTCTAGAAATGCTTAAAAATCCCAATGCTTCGGTCGCACTTGCTTCAGCTAGACAAGCTTCTTCAATTTGGACTCTGAAAATCTGAGAGAAACATTTTTTGCATTTGTAAAAAGTTTTCGAGATTTAAATAACTTAAATCAAGTTACCGAAATATATATACTTAAAATTATTTATAAAATAAAAAAATATTCTTATAAAAAGCTGGTAACTGTTACTATATTCTAATGCTTATGAAGCGCATTAAAAATGTTACCTTTATTCACAGGAGTTTCAATTGTTTTGATAATCAACTTCATATATTATGCAGAATTTGACAGAAAATCGGGATAAGATTTGTGTTTATGTTCTTTATATTGCGTCCATTGTTTTATGAATTCATTGATTATTAAGTAACCCATAGTATTGGTGAATTAAAAGTTATGAGCATTCTCTCTCTCTTTATCTATATCTATATCTATCTATCTATCTATCTCTCTCTCTCTCTCTCTCTATCTCTCTATATATATATATATATATATATATATATATATATATATATATATATATATTATAGAGAAAGAGTAGAGGTAAGAAAATCTTTTACGACAGAAAATATTTTTTCTGTAGAAAAAAGAAAGCATTTTAAGAAATGCGATAGTGATACTGATCTATAATGAATGTACCCAAACTCACTATGAATTATTTATGTAAGAAAAATCACAAAAAGTTCTAAAATAACAAATCTGCTTATATTCCGAAAGAACGTATTATTTGCATAATGTTTTGAAAAGCATGTGTAGATTTTTTTTTCATTTCATATCATTACAACATTTTCATATCATTAAAAGCTTATAAATATAACTTTTGAAACCAGTTATTTTTAGAAATAACAGTTTTTTTTTTTGTTATTAAATTTCTTAAAAGTCATTTGTGGGTATAATGTGAGGAAAATATTCCATTCAAATATTTGCAAGTATTTTTATTTTTATTTTTAAGCATAGAACGGAAAAATGCGTTTTTTTTTGTTTCCCAAAACATCATTTAATACATTTAGGGTTCAAATTTTTACCCATAAAAGTGTTATAGTTATTAGGTTAATTTTTTGGGTTTGCTTCGGTAAGTTACGGTATCGAAATTTTTGGGTAAATTACGGTATCGAAACCTGAAATTTTACTTTCTTTCAACCATGCCGCAGAAGCGGAGGAACATCATGAACATTTTAACAGGCAGAGGCCTTCTCAACACGATAGTCTTCGATGTGCCAGGTATTGAATCCGCTACCTGCTGAACTCGAAAGCAATGACTTTTCCTACGAGTTGCAACCCACAACTCGTAATTTTAAATCATATTTAAAATAACGAGTCTGAAAACTGATGTGGAACAAGCGAAAGGAAATTGAAGGAATCATTAATCACATTCTATAAAAACAATGCATTGTAAGTGACTTAGAAAAACCATAACCTCTTCATATATTTTATTAAATCAATAATACTATTACAAAAGCTGTATAGTAAAAGCTTTTTTAGCATTAAGTTGAAAACGTAAGTGTATCTTCGCATTAGTTCTGCAGGATATTATATTGATGGCTATAAGCTTAGATTGAAATTTTAAGAAAACGTCTTTTTGAAAATATTTTGCTTTGATACAAAGAATTACACAATATTAGTTACCCATACTTTTACCCTAAACAGATCATCAGGATGGGAGAGACGGAATAATCATGTTCACAAATGAATGACGATAACACATCTGAAAATCTATATAAGTTGTTTTTGTTGTTGTCTTGTGCCAGCTCTGCTGACAATATGGGGCGTGCTGTTCCACTTTTCCAACTGAACCATATTTTGGTGTGGAGTCAGAGTTTCTCAGTACACACATGCCTTAGGTACCCGCTTATAGAGTAAGCAATCATTCACAACCCATTCATACAAAAAAGGACAAAGACAGGATATACAGAGAGTACATCCCTGCCCAAACTGGGATTCGAACCCAGGATCTCCCTATCCAAATTTATATAAGTAAAATCCTTATGCTGCTTGTCCACCGAATTTTCGACAAGGGTTTAATTGAGAGTGGCTTCAGGTGGAATGAAATGTTAGATCACAATGTTGTGTGATCTGGATAACTTAAAACATAGGCGATATCTGTCCTCGGCTGTTAGTCAAATGTTAATTTTAAGAAAAGAGAAAGAACCCTCTGTTTTTGAAGCAAGCAGAGCTCCGGAACGGTGGAGATTGCTACTCTGGCAATTTTGAAATGAGTTTAAATCAGTGTTAATTAGAGGTTTACATCAACAGCAAATATATATGTATATTTAAAATTTCGTTATAAAACATAACTTTTGCCTTAAGTTAGATAAAGACCAATATCTTAATATGGTTCAGTCTATTCTAAGTGTCTGTTTTCAACTTACTTCGGTCGAAAATTCTCTGAATAAGGATTCTATTTTTGTAGATAATGGAATAAAGGTATAATTAAATTGCAGTTATTTTAAGATACACAGTGTAAGAATTACTTACATAACAATTATTAACTCTAGGGACAACAATGGTTGAGCATAAAGTGAATTGCTTTTGAGCGTATATAGAGGTAAATCAGATATTTCTACGACTTCAAGTCCATACAAAACTTCATCAACTGCAAAGATGTATGAGTAGCGCACATATTAATCTAACAGCAACTTAAGCTCAGATCTTCTCGATGGGTGTCCGATTTGAAAAATTTCTTGATACTTCATAAGTGAATACCATTTTAAATTGTAGAGTGCGTACTTGTGATGAGAGAAAAGAAGTCGAGTTTCCAGAACAAACAATAAAATTTGAGATTAAAACCTCAAAATAAAATATCTTAATCAAAAATTAAAATGTAAAATAATATATTTCAGTCTGTGTACATGAAAAATTTCCAGGCGGTGTTCAGTGCAATGAAGAATAAATTGTAGTTAGTTTGACGAGACATTTCGTGCAAGAAGCTAGAGTTCTGCAAGCTAGCTAATGTCGCAAATTTTCACAGATAAATCACATTCTATAGGTTGTCATATCCAGAAATCAGATCAGAAGAATGTGAAGAACGAAACTATAGAGGACTAACATGTTTAAGAGCGAAATATTCTCGGGAATGTTTTTTTTTCTTCAGAACTATGAGACATGCAGGTTGAGTATTTTACATAAAAACATTGTGGATAGGATTATTAATATTTAGTGTTTGAAAGAAAATTTTTTGAACTACTCTGCTTTTAGAATCAATTTTTTGTTTCAAGGAATTTGTTCATTTTCATTCAAAGCGCCATCAAGTAATCATTTTTTAACTAGAATATTCTCGTGTGCAGTCCTTATACCGAATTTAATATTAATCCTCTCATACGAATTTGCTGTGATATGCTATTTGTACGGAAAGTTTAACTTGTGTATATTTGAGTGCACTTAAGAAATAATAAAACAATATACCCTGCTCTATGTGTGACGATTCCAATATGTCTTCCATTTTTACGTCACTCTATGTCGATTACTTTAAATGTAGAATATGTTTCAACACGTAATGTTACATGTTATGTGTTTTAAATTGAAAGTTATTGAATAGCTGAAAAACTTATCCAAATAAGCATTTTTTGGGATTTATATTTGTAAATTAGTTTTAAATCCATTGGTGAAATGTTTGGTAGAAATTGATGGAAGAAATTTTTAGTTTTTAACTAAGACGAAGTAAGATTTGGTATTATTAATTATTATTTTAGCTAGGCAGTTTTGACCCCGTAAATCGAACAACAAATAAAAGATGATGTAAGGCACTTGAAAATCCACCGAAAGATATCTTTCAGAAAGTATTTTTATATTTAGTAGGTCATACTTGTATCGCAACAGAGAAAACCTCGAAAACAACCAAGTATACCGAAAGTGGCACCTTGCAGATATGCATGCAGAAAATGTATAGTACAGCTGTAACAAATGCAAAAGCCAACATTCAACTCTATTTGTTAAAAAGTAGATGAAATAAATCCCGAGACTAACCACATCGCAGCACATATTCCAACCACTGGTACTATTCTCTTAATCTAAAATGGCTTAACAAAATAATGCTTTTGGTTGTATCTTGCTGCCAATCGTTGTTCTTTTGACGACAGCTTGGCTACGCTACTTTGAATAGTGCTAACATCTCTGCCTAAATTATAATGATATGTTCGACAGATAAGCCAATATGTCTCTCAATTTAAGTATTTATCCATCTCCGCTTTTGACGGATGATAATAACTAAAACATTATCTAAAATGAATTATAATACGAACAAACCACAAGATTTAATTCGAGCCGTGGTAACCGCCAAAACCCACCGAATACATACGATATACGTGCTCATTAAACGTGTGGAATCAAAAGTCCTGTGGTTGGTCGTTGACCAGTTAACATGGGTGTAATGGTCTGGAGAAAATTCTCTCCCCTTCAGGTCAATGTCAAAATTGAGGGAGTGGATTCTCTAGCGGTGCCATCTATCGGAGGAATCTTAGAGCAAAGACGTACTTTCACCTTCGTTGTGTTCTAATTAAAAATAACGAAGGACGTACCAGTCTGACATGATTTCGCATAGCCATTTGCTAGCGAGCTTGGTTTGTCCAAGTGTAACAACAATAACAAGATTTAGTTTGATTTATAAATTTTCTTCTGGACATAAAAATTATTATTCTATTGATTTTCATGTCATTTAAGCTTCCCCAAACGTGAGTCACTGGAGACATGAGCTTACAAATATGAACAACTGCATTTCTTAGCTACACCTGCATTTCTCATGCGATATAATTTTTTCTTCTCGTCATAGTTTCAGTGTTCAGCAATGTATGTGTGCAGATTCATGCCTGATGCATTTATGAATTAAAATATAATCAAAGTTAAAATGCTTTATTTACCGAAGCTTTTGTACACTTTATTTAATTATCGTTGAATTTTTTTTTATATTTATAAGATAAATTCTGCAAATTGTGATTTATATTTCTGTAAAAATTATTCTTTGGATTGTTGTGATTTTGTTTCCTTGTAGCACTATGACATTTTTTACAGGTGGCAGCTAATCCTATCGAGACTTTACAGCTTTAAGCTGAAATTCGAGCCAATCGCCACCCAAATTCTGGGGTGCAATGTCTTGTTAATGTGGTTAAATGTTTGAATGGTTTCTTCCGAACGGATAATATTGTAGTAACAGTTAAGGATATTTTTTACACACAAAGACATACAAAATATAAGATTGAAAAATTAATATAAATTTTGAGGTTGTAGATAAGAAACGTACCAAATACAGTGTTCAATACTAAATCTTTCATCCAATTTAAGGCACCATTAAGGAGGTATAGTAAAAAACTAAAAAGTGGTATTAACATTATCTGCTGTGAAAAGTGACCATCAAAATGAACTTATCAAAATTGTAAAATTTAAAGACAATAATAATGCACAAAAACATTATAAATATAAATAAATATGGGCTACCACATTCAAAAACTGCATTCCATTCATATTTCAGTACACTAGCCTTCGGTTCAACAGTTCGTGGGTTCGAATCCCACCTTGGGCATGGATGTTTGTAGTGGTTCGGAATCCACTTTAAACCGTAGGTCCTGGTCCAATTAGCCCTCGTGTGCAAAAAATGACCGTTGAGCGACAAACAAACCAAACCAGTACACTAGATATGAATCCCATAAAATGTTTTGATGAGCTATAACATATATGACTAGTTAACCAAACTGTCAGAGATAATTGACACAACAATTCGTAACTTAAGAATCTCTATTAAATAAATCTAGAATAAAATATACAAAAAATGTGAAAAATCAATAAAAATTACTTGAATCTATAACAAGCAAATACTTTATTTTATTAAACATCGCAATGCTTATATACTTGTACTAAACATTACAATTATTTATTATCAAGAAGCATTACATTTTCTTTTATTTCCTATGATAAATTCCAAATACTTTTCACACAGTTTGTTTTTTCTATTGACAATATCTTTTTATTCTTATAACCATGTCGGTAGGTATATATATTTAATTATTATTATTTCTTTATATTATTGATTAGAGAAATAATTAACATATAGAAATATATCTTTGAATCATTTTTAATGAAATCTAAAATTTAATTTATTTAGTCCCATAAAATGTTTTGATGAATATCGAATTTTTTAAACTGTAGTTGGAATAAAAATCACATATCTGACAATGTTAAAATAAAATATATTATTGCAGGGTAATTTAAAGCATAATAATAAAAACTATATTATGCTTTAAATTACGTTGCAATATTTATATATATATATATATATATATATATATATATATATATATATATATATATTATATATATTATATATATATATATATATATATATATATATATATAATATAATATAATATAATATAATATAATATAATATAATATAATATAATATAATATAATATAATATAATATAATATAATATAAAATACCTTGCAATAATGATCAGAAATTTTAATCACAGTTTTGAAAATTTATCGGAAAATTTGAGATACTCTATTTACAGAATCCAACAAAATAATATGTCATTCTTTTACATTCTTTTTTAGTTCATACTTTTTTATGTATTTGATGGCATACTTTTCATTTTATAAGATTCTTGTAGAACAGTCATACCTAGAGAATCCAATTTTTCAGTCAAATATTGAACAAGTGTAACAAAATTCTCCTAGAGAGTATAGTTTTAAATAATTTATATAAAGTTGTCGGAAATAAATTCTTCATAATATATTTTTATTTTAGCTAATTTTAATGAAGGCAAACTTGTCAATTAAAGAAGGATTTAGTAAAAAATTATTGCAAGGGAATTTTGATACCCAATGCATTCAGTAAATGCTTAAATTGAAAATCTCTTTCATTTCAAAAATAAATGAAAATTTTGCTCCACTTTTTTTTTTATTCTAAACAATACGCAAGTGAAATTTTCAGCAGAAAAATGCTTTTTATTCTCTAAATGCCTTATAAAATGAATACAAAATATATTCTTCTTAGATACAAGCAATATTTTGCATTTAATTGTTTTCTTTAAAATGGAAAAAATCTTATGAAAATTCCATGATTACTAATAGTAATTAAAATTGATTTATAAAATGATATTAATTTTTTTAATAATTGACAAATGCTGTTATTATGTTGTTTTTTGTTTGTATACATACCACCATTTACGATCATTTTAATATTTAACTTCTTCTGAAAAACTGAATATCGTTCTATTAAATGATAAATAAAAAGTTTATTACAGTCAGTCATTTTTAATAAGGCAACGTTTATTAGTTACGTTATCAGATGCATATTTCTACAGATTAAAGCCACTAAATACAATCGACAAAATCATAGCTTTGAACAGGATTAAAAGAAATCGACACAAAATGATCACTTTCTACAAACAAACATACACTTTAAATTAGTGGGAGATTCTGCCAAATTTTAAAAAAGCTTAGGCTCTCTCTCCTCGACGGAAATCAGGTGCACTGGTATGGAACCTGCAAATATTTCGACGCTGCAGGCGGACAGCCTACTCGCGTAGCGAGTGTAAGGCTGTTGATGTCAAGAACCTGCAATTATTTGGACTCGAGTACGGTACGGTTAGTTAGGGCATCTTTCTCATTATCAGAAGGCAGTAGCTTCGAGTCCCGGCTTAGTCGAAGAACCGCCTTGTTCACTAAAGGCAGCTGGGGTACGTTAAATATATCGTGGTTGCAATGTCCTCTAATGCAAATGATACACCTGGAGAGGGTAGGTCAAGTATTCGAGGGTCTTCTGCTTGATTCTAAATTTATGAAGACTCCCACTCGGCTGCTTCCATCTAATAGGTAAAGCCCAACTACCCTGCGAACTGCGAACAAAAGCCCTGCGAACTTTGCGCCATTTGTAACTTGAATTTGCTTGCTTTAAACACATAAAAATACTGAATGTAATTTGAAATAAATACTTTAATTTACTTCTTATTTGAGCCGACCAACTTGTCTAGTGGTCAGCGTGCCTGACTACGGATAAGGAGCTCCTGGGTTCGAATCCCGGTTCGGACACGGATGTACTTTCTCTCTCTATCTATCCTGTCTTTGTCCTTTCCTTGTATGAATGAGGTGAGAATGGTTGCCTACCCTATAAACGGGTTCCTATGGCATGTATGTAGAGCAAAGTCATACTTTCACCATCGTGGTGATCTGATTAAAAACGAAAGTCGCTCCCAATCAACTTAATTCGCATAGCATAGCAAGCTGGCTTGTCCAAGTGTCATTAACAAGCAACAACAACTTCTTATTTGAAAATTATATAAAAAAATAATAGAATTCAGCTAAAACAAAATTGCTAACTTATAGAAAGTAATTATTTTTATTTGATACACAATCATTTAGGATTAGAATTCTATAAATGAGAATAATTAGTATGCTACACACTAGCTAGTCAAAGAAATTATAAAAATAACGAATTTTTTATTTTGAGAAGTAATTTTTGATTTAATTAAATAAAGCTGACTTAGTATTAGAGCATGTGAATCCGAAAAAATTAACTTTTTAGTTGAGGATGGTTTATTTGTCCTTCAACGGTCATTGTTTACACACAAGGCCTAATTGAACTGAGATTTACGGTTTAAAATTGGTTCCGACTACAAATACCATGCTCAAGGTGGGATTCGAAGCCACGAACTGTTGAACCGAAGGCAAGAGCGTTAACTAAGGATGATTCTTTGATAAATTGTAAGTAAATGAAAATCTGTCGCAACGTTGCTATGTGCTTTATTGCACATTTTAAGTATACAACAGAACGTATAATAACGCAATTGCTTTTAACGATCTTTCTGGCATAATTAAATTGATTTAAACCTTATGAACTTGCAAAATGTAAACTTTATTTGGAGTGGGTTTTTTTATGCACCATGTGTCCACACGTGTGAAAATATTATTGTGGCAAAGTTATGTTACACGCCTCATTCGCTTCTCGCGAAATGTAGCAAATCAGAAAGTGAAGACAGATACATCACACGAAAGGAAACACAATGGAAGGAAATAACAAAATGCAGCCACGAGTTAAATGAGCGTTGAAATTGACATAATCGTATCCGTTCATGCGAATCTAAGGAAAATTTGAATGAACTGTTTTTACGGAGTTCGTGAACGGGTCATATTTTCTCTCATGATAGAATAACTCTTTTTTTTGGAGAGGAAAATAACGTGATTATATTCTCAAGTTCTGAATTTTTTTATACTAGGCTTTTATTGATATTTGCTGATTTTATACTTTTATTGATGACCATAATACATTATTTTTTCTGAATAAAAAGTATTTTATCTAGTTTCGATCACATTATTAATTTTTTTTACTACCGTAAAATGGAAAAATTTGGATTTTTCTATGAATTTGTAATTTAAGTTTCAAAAACCATTCTATATTAAAACCATTAGATAACAATCGAAGTGATAGGTTCAATGGCAGCTCAAAAAACATTGGAATGCAACACTGCACGTGTAATTGGACAATCATTCAGTAACGTTTCCAACACTTGAACTAATACTTTCTTCTCTAAAATTTCAAACACGGACGAAATTATAATAAAAATGAATATACACTACTGGCCATTAAAATTGCTATACCAAGAAGGAATGCAAATATCAGAACGATATTTATTGAATACATACATTATAGTGGAAAGAACAAGTGATTAGATTTACAGGAAATTAGGATGAATAGATCTTGAGAAATCAGTACCCAGAGCAGCCGCTTCTGGCTGCAATAACAGCATTTATCCGCCTAAGCATGGAGTCAAACAGAGATTGTATGGCATGTACGGGGATCTCAGTCCATGCAGCTTCAACACTATGCCACAGACAGTAGTGGATGGTGAGTGATGGCGTGCCAATCGCTCGGCAACCACTGACCACACGTTCTCAATTGGTGACAGATCAGGAGAACGTGCTGGTCAGGGTAACAGTCGAACCTGTTCTGTATCAAGGAAGTTCAGAACAGTACGGGCAACATGCGGTCGTGCATTATCCTGTTGAAACAAAGCATTAGCGAGGCCTCGAAGATAGGGCAGAGCCACGGGCTTTAACATATCGGAAATGTAACGGTTGCTGTTCAAAGCACCGGTAATGCGAACAAGAGGTGATCCAGACGTGTATCCAATGGCACCCCATACCATCACTCCAGCAGATGGGCCAGTATGGCGTTGTCCAATGCAAGCTGGCAATTTGCCTTCTCCACGATGCCTCCAAACACAGATGCGGCCATCATGGTCCTGTATACAGAACCGAGATTCATCTGTAAAGATGACGTGATGCCATTCCCGCGTCCAGGTTCGTCGCTGATCACATCATTGAAGGCGCACCTGTCTGTGACGCAGCGTCAATGGTAGCCGAAGCCATGGTCGCCGTGCATACAATCCATGCTGCTGCAAACGTCGTCGAACTGTTCGAGCAGAAACTTGTTGCCTTGCAAATGACTCCATTTCTCGACTCAGGGTTCGTGACGTAGCTGTAAGATCCCTTGTGACCATGCGGATAAGATGTCTGTCTTCTCTGCTGTCTGTGATGGGGGATCGCTGAGATCCTGCATGACGTTCCGTATGATGGTCCTGAACCCATCTATTCCATATTCTGCTAACAGTCATGGGGTCTCGACCGACGCGAGCAGCAATATTGCGGTACGATAAACCGCAATCCCGGTAGGCTATAATCCTTCCTCGATCAAAGTCAGACACGTGCTGATAGGCATTTCTTCTTCTTACACGAGGCATTACAACAACTTTCTTTGCCGAAAACAACGTTGAAACGGAAATTGAGTATGAGAAAACTGCTGTCAAATTTCTGGTTTTATCCACATTGTAGATGTCGCTACTGTCGCCTGCTTTGTATGAATGCGCTGAAAATCTAATCATTTGCATATCACAGCAAGTTCTACCTGTCATACAAATTTCACGTGTGTGGTATGCCGCTTTCCTGGTGTAGCAATTTAATGGCCAGTAGTGTATATGTATATACATAAATGCGCGGAGAAATGTTCATGTTTTCGAAGGACTGTACTGAGATGTCTTACGTATGATGTGCATTGATCACTTTAGTAATTAATTAATTTGAATGATTATTCACTTTCAGTAACACTAATCTATTGGATTTTATATATATATAAAATCCAATAGATTATTGTTTCTGTATATATATATATATATATTTGTTTCTGTATATATATATATATATATATATATATATATATATATATATATATATATATATATATATATATATATATATATATATATATATATATATATATATATATAAATAGTAACTTTGTAATCATAATCCTTGTGCAAATGATCAATTTAATCAATCAATTAGAATAATCCAAATTTGTGTGTGAATGCTCTTTGATAAAACTTCAAACATAACGTCTTCGCAATCCAGCCTAGAAAGTTGTGGTTTCGATACGTGTTCGAGACTAAAATCGTTATGCTTGATGTTAAATCGTTACTGTTTGAAAGGGTTACGCTCTCTGAAATGTCGTGGGCCTTCATTCGTTCGGTGTGAAGCTAGGTTCTCAGGGGTTGACATCATTTCTTGAATGCGATTTAAAATAGCAAAGCTGTATTTTGAGCTTAGCTACTTTGTCAGCAGAGAAATAATCAGACGGATATACGCGTCATAACCTATTAAAAATATAATAATTATAATTTAAAACAAATTCTAATACTTTTATTAAGCCATCAGTTGCCACGGTCCCCATTTGGGGATTTCGAAATTTTTCTTGCGCCATTTGGTGCAAAAATATATTTGGTATACTGATGGTTAAATTATATTCTATATGTATACATGTAAAAGACAATAGTGTGTGCAGTAGAAAGTGGGTATTCTTTATTTCCTTACAATATATATATATATATATATATATATATATATATATATAGAGAGTTATTAAGCGTTTTTTACTCATTTTCTAATCACCTATATGTTTATTAATGTCATGAAAATAATACTGAATGAGTTCCTTGAAGTTCTGTTCGAAGACTATTTTATGAATACATTACATAAAGTTGATATATTTGGTAAAAATAGTTCAAAAGGTATAGAAATTATACGTCTGAAGGCAATAACAATTAGTTTTCGAAGCATGATCAAATGATGAAGTGGTCACTTCGTTCTCTGAGTTCCAGAGGCCAAATTTCATTCAATCAGGGAAAAATTTAACTGCTGTGCCGCATCTTCTCCTAAGTCTCTGGCTGCTCTACAGGCTGACAGTGACCTAATGCTTGGACAACACAGTTCGGTGTATGAGGTCTCGAGTTCATTTCTAGCCACTGATAAACAACAGCAAATAGATACTGCGGTTCTGCGTGCACCGTCTGTCGGGTGGGATACTTTGAAGTTTTCTGAGTTTAGGAGACATGAATATGGCCCACTGTTTATGAATACTCTTCCCAGAAGGCAGTTTATTTGGTGGATGCTAAAAGTTCTATCACTACGTGTTGTCAAATGGTTATGTATTCGAAGCAATTTTTTAGACAGATTTTTATTTTCTATTTTTTAAAGTATAGAATTTATTAAAATTATTCGATAATATTCGTTCAAAAAACAAAATATAGTATAGTTTGACTGTTGTTTATTTTAGAATTATAAAGTGCTTATGATATATTTCCTTAAAATTAAAAAAAAATAGCTGCAACAATCACTTATATATACTAACTAATTCATAAATAGGTGTATATAAAAAATAAATTCAAATTCTTCCCGATTAAATGCTTGTGTTGACAGGTGTATTGTTAGCGCTGTTGTCTTCAATTACTTGTTTTGTAAGTTCGATTCTTACCTCTCGTTTGAATATTTGCACTGGTTCGAAATCAGGTTTTAATCGTTAGTTAGGTTCAGTTACCTCTGTGTGCAAAAGATGACCATAGGGCAACAACCGATTTGAACCAAAGCAATTGGCATTTTGAATGTGGTATTTCTATTTTATTATTAGTATTTAACTACTCAAAAATAAATTTCAATGTAATTCAATTGTGTTTTTTTATGTTTTAGATTTAAAAAGTAATCTCGATTTTCTTGTAACTTATAAATCAATAATAAAAATAAATAAAATAAATTCAATAAAAAGAAAGGATGCTTTTCTCTCTGAAGAAAATTAATCCAAGAAAGAAACTTAAAGTATTTAATAAATTTAAAATAAGTACAGAAGGAAAAATATTCTACTTTAAATATTTAAATAAAAAGGAATTCACTGCAAACATAAGTGCCTATTTAGAATTTTTATAAATTACGAATTTTGAAAGAAAATAACTAATATATTGAAATACAATGTACTCATAATTATTACAATGTACAAAAAGTTACTTAAGTAGGAATTCACTAATTTTATGTTTAAAGAAAATAAATTTATTGAGCAAATTGAAATAGAAATTAAGTTTTTAATCTGGAAAATTTAGTGAACCAAACAGCGAGAAACCTATAATGAGAAATTATTTTTTCTCTTTTTACTACATACAGTTTCATTTATTTTTTTTCACTGTCAACAAGGAAACAATTTCCCGAAGGTAATCAAGGGGCCCCTTTTAAGGTGAAATATTTGCTTCCTTCTCTTTTTTCTAAGCGCAGCACGTATTAATCCTTATCAGTATACAAGTTTTTTCTTGTTTGTAGTAAGATCACGGAACCATAAAATTTCAGGATGAATGGTGTGAATTTGCTTCCGTATAAGCCCCTGATTTTTCGTTTTGCAATATATTGGTAATATATATTTTATTGCATGTATCTTTTCATTATAATTCGTATAATATTGCATTGCTTACGTATATATATTTTATTAATATTTTATCATTTTCATTGTAAGTTTTTATTTTGTTTTCCAAATTTCTGTTAATTTATTAAATATTGATTTAAATTTACACAGTTTTGTATTATTCATGAAATCATTTTGATTAAAATTTATGCTAGAAGATTGTCTTTTGAGCTTTATATATATATATATATATATATATATATATATATATATATATATATATATATATATATATATATATATATATATATATATATATGTATATGTATATATATTAGGTCTACCAGAATGCTCTGTCCGTTTGTCGAATAAAACAAAATATTTTTTCTTTTCTTGTATAAACTTTATGAATAATATAATTGGCTTCATTATTTATGATTTCTTACCTGCGTGATGGCGATTTGTATATCCTATTTTTAAAAATGTCTTATCTATAGAGGCCAAGAAATTGAACCAGTGATTGTCTGATATCTTCTTCGTACTTGAATTTTTTTTCCCTGCAAAAAATTTTGCAAGGACAGAAACAAGTGATACTCGGAGAGTGATAAGTCCATGGAATACGATGTATGAGATAGAGTTTCCCAATCTAGTTCTGCAATTTTTTGACGAACTCTTTTCTTGGCCTCTCTCTTAGACTGCTCTATCAAGGAGCATCGGCGGCCTCTTTTCTTGGACTGCTCCCTTCAAATTATCTTGTTGATGATAATACATTTCCGAACTGAGCTTTTCGTTAAATTTTTAACGCTGTTAAGGAATTGATCCTCAAATATCTCACTAGCATTCTCTTATTCTGAGCCAAATTTGTTTTAGAGTTGGAAGGACAAGGTTTTTCACACAATATACCGTTTCTCTTACGATGCTTTCATAGGTAATCCACTTTTCCTCTCCATTTATCATCCGGTTCAGGAAGAGCTCGATTTTGTTCAGAACTAGCAGAGATAGGCATGTAATAACTCGATCCTCAAAATTCTTCAGACTTAATTCAAATGACACTTATTTCGAATATTTCCACAAAAATTCTAACTTACGAATTGGGTCCGAAATAGAATCCTGAACTGAAATCAGCTTTATGCGATCTCCGCTGTTTTCAGAAAATAATCTTGCACTAATATGGTATTAACAACATCGTCATCGATCAACAGATAGAACTTTCCGGTAAACCTAATATGTATATATGTGGTGGATGAACCACTTAATAGCCGACGTCACTATTTCAAGTGCCCACCTGAGAAGGGGCTCGAGAGGCGCAACAGCTTCCCCAGTGAGCGGAGGAGAAGAGAAAAATGCTTAAAGACGGAAGGTTTTAAAAAAAGACGTTCCTTTTTGATAGCAGCAAGACGACTGCTCCTGTCCTCCCTAACTTTAAACTTAAACTTTAAATTTCATTCTGTTAAGACGATTAATTGTAAATATCTCAAACTTGTATATATTTGTATTTGTAAATGTATGTTAATTAAATATTAGGCTTTATATAAAAATTGTTAATTAATTAAATTACGCCTTGGCCACTCCCCGTCACACACACACACACACACACACACACACACACACATATATATATATATACACACACACATATATATACATATATATATATATATATATATATATATATATATATATATATATATATATAAACTAAACTCCATGGCACGACAGACCATGTGGGCCAAGGCCAACAGTGCCTATAACTGTTTTCATAACCGAGGGCCCTGGGGTGCGAAGCATATGTTCCAGTTAGGTGGTCAGCCTAACGTTAGACCCCCAGTGTTTAGTTCCCAAGCATGCTTGGTACTCAGTTAATCGACCCACTGAAGGGATGAAAGGCTGAGTCAACCTTGCCCAGCCCGAGGATCGAACCTCGGACCTGTGTCATGGGAGCGTGAAACGCTGCCCACCGGGCTTCATATATATATATATATATATATATATATATATATATATATATATATATATATATATATATATATAATGTATATATATAAATTAGTTTTGTGTTTAGAGAAGGGAATGGTGATCCGCTTACTCTTACTATGTCCACATTTATGAAAGGGTAGTTATTGCAAGTGTTCTGGGTTTCCTCTCTTGTGATACGTGAATAAGACTCTCTATCGATGGTATTTTTTTGAATGATGACATAATCTGTGGATGTTATTTCTTGAAGGCAATAATACTCGGGGAATTCAGATATTCATCGATAAATTTTGTGGTTGCAAATGTCGAAAATATATGCTTCCATGTGTGTATTTGGCACTGCGAGAATAAAGTAACCCTAAAATTGAAGATATTTATTATGTATATGTTATATATTTATATAAACGTATATGTTTATAAACATATAATAAAATAAGCAAGTGTTTAATTTACGTTACATAAATTTTCCATTAAATCAATTTTTCCTAAATTGTCGCGGAAGTTAAGAACTTTAGTATTTATTGAAAAATTTTATTTATTTTTTAATCAAATAACAGTTATTACATTTAATATGAAATCTAAAAAATTGCAAAATATTTAATTTATTATGAAAGATTAAAATCTTTCTGATTTATAATCATATATTTATATGCTATGTAATGATATTTTTATGTAAGTTTTCAAATGAAGAAAATTAGTAAATACATTTTGAAAATTTCTTTGCTAAGTATTTTAAACAAAATAGGATTAATACTAACAGGAATAATTGCAGTGTTAGTATCAATGATAAGAAATTCAATTCAGTTTTCATTCTTTAAATATATTTTATTTAAGTCTTATTAGTCTAGTAAACTTTACATTTAATTTTAATATTTTTCCATAAAATTGCTGAAATAATAATTTTAAAAATTCAGTTCTTCTGTTTGACAAACTGTTTTTAAGACGAATAAAATAAAATATTCCTTAATAAGAAGTTTATCAATAAAACTGATAAATTTTGTCACACTTTTTTTATTTTTAAAGGATAAAAAAATATTTAAGAATAATCATTTCTTTACAAATGATCCTTTAAAAAATGCATAAATTTTTTTTATTTCAAAATTTCACTGAACAAAATAATTTTCTCTTATGGATACTCAAACATTACTAAATAATATCGTAATATTTATGAAAATAGCAACATTTTTTCAAAAGAAAATCTTCTTCAACTGCATTATTTGAGATATTGTTAATTTCCACTTTGATAGTCACTGTTGCCGGCTGCAGTCACTGCTCCACCTTCATTGAGTGTACCAGGTCACTCACACCAGGGAATGACCGACTGATCCATGGCATGCAGACGCTGTTAACGCTCCAAATGGCGTGCTTTCTTTCGCTCTCAACCGATTTCACTGGCTTCTTCGCATACAAACCAGATTAGTAGAGCTATTCGATTGTTGTGAATACATAAGTAAATACTTGGCCATCCGTAACACAGAATGCCGATTTACTGGTTCCCTTATCGAGCATTCTATTAGCTTGAGTTCTCTTCGGAAGTTAGATGCACAGGAAATGACTTACTCGAATTTTATAAATTCATTAAACCGTTCACGGTATTTGGCTTTTTTTATGGCAACAGAAACACACTTTACTTTTATTTAAAGCAAAGGGATTTGCTCGTAAAACTTACAAGAATGGATTTATCTAAAAAGATATCCATTGGCATTATATATCCATTCTAGTAAACTTTACATTTTACATTACAATTTTATGAAAAATATATCCATTCTGTGCTATTAATAGCAAAGAACAACGGTTCTTGAATACATGAGTAACGAATGACTTGATAGCAAGTTTGAACTTGCATCTGCTTTATATTATCCTTCAAAAAAGAATTTGGGTTAAAAAGCTAGATCGTTTTTGTTATAATTAAATAATCACTCATTTTTATTATAATCACTTATAATTTTTTTAAAGTTTTGCTCAATGCATCAATATCTTTTTTTTTTAATATCAAGATCACAAGGATAGTGTTATCGGGATTAATTAAAATTCATAAGAATTTTAAATTAGCATGTGTGCTGAAGTATTTCTTCATATACTTCTTATATTTAAAGAAATAGAGAGAAACTTTAATGAAATATATATTGAATTTTTTTTCCATAAAAAAATTTCTTATCTTGCTGTTAAGACATTCTTCAAAAATATTTCATCACCATATATTTTCACGTTTTAACTTTTCTGAGATTTTATTCTGTTATATTAGATGCATTAAAATATTTTTCAAGTTCCCAAAGTTGTAATTTTACAGTGAGTCTCAATAATATATAAATTCTTTTAATCTAAAAAAATTGAAGAATTTTAAGGGTAAGATTTAAAAAAATACAATTTTTTTGTGGACCGAAAATGATGTTTATATTTCTCAATATTTTTGAACAAATCTTTATTAAAAATAGTAATGTTTTCAAATCAACAAATTCTGAAGTCTTATTTATTTTTACGTAATTGTTTCTTCAACGCTCAAGTGATATTTATTTGCAAATTGTTTTTACGCAGAACGTTTTCTTACAACTCTAGTATGTTATAAAATAAAATTACCTTAATATATATATATATATATATATATATATATATATATATATATATATATATATATATATATATATATATATAGCAGTTTGATACCTATAACTTCAATTTTAAAATTTTGTATGTTTATTTATTTAAAATTTTGAAACCATTTTATTAAAGGTCATTTTATAATTTTCAATATTTAAATAATTTGAAATAATTTGAAAACCATAATAATAAATTAATGAATTAATGAAAATTATTTATATTGAATGTAGTGGGAATTATAAATACTTTATTATATTATATTTTTTAAATTAATATAATTTTTAAAAACTTCTCTATTATTCACAGATTTTAAAATAATTTGAATGCAACATTTAATTATAAGCATATATATAAATTCGCTAGTTCAAAGATAGTTCATAATTAGTTCATAAATAGGTAAATGGATAAATATAACTGTTGGAGATGAAATTATATATGAGAGTTTTCACTCCATTATTCTAGGATTGATTACTGTAAATTATTTAAAAAAATAAATATAAATAAAAACTTAATATCTGAGTGAATTGGAAGACTGTGAAAAAGTACAAAACATTTTTACATTTCTTTACACATTTTTAAGTAGATATTTTTACGCTGTCAAACATTTTACTTTTAATTGCATTGATAAAATAAATTTATTCTATAGAAATATAAAATCCTTTAATTTATAAGAACTGAAATTTGTTTGTCCCTGAAACCAACCTTGTGCGCCTTTAAACTTACAATCGTTATTCTCTCTACTGAATGAATTTAAATTCAGGATTCAATCTATTTAATTAGTTCACTTTTTCCTGAATCTTTCCATTTAGTGTGTTTTTTAAATTTTACTTAAAGAAAAAGAACAATTTTTAAAGAATTGTTTCTCTACGTCTATCTGACAAATGAATGCTTTTACTCTCAATTTTCTAAACATTTGTTTGCGTTTATATTAGCATTTAAAAACAACTGATCACTCTGTTAATCAGTTTATAATTTTGTGGCACAAAAGAAGTTAATATATACTTTTAAAAATATCTTTCTCGATATTTTTTTCTTTCCTTTTTGATTTAATTCTTTGCTTCCTTTTTAAAAGTTTCTGCCAAGTGAGTGGTTTCCCGCTTCGCGCGCGACCTTCAATTCAACAGATGATAAGTTTGAATCTCTCCTTTTTGTGTGGCATTTGTAGCGTTTACATGTTAAAAAATAGAACAACTTACGGAATTCACTTTAAATGGTAGAAAGTAGATCCTGACTGAATTAGAGAGAGCTCTCGTGTGCAAAAAGATCACTATAGAGCGACAAACAAATCAAATTCGTTAAATGTTTGTTTTTGATGATTCTTATTTTAAGACTAATTAAAATAAATTATTTGAAAACCTAAAGAAGAATTTTAAATTTAAAATATTCTGTAGGTATTAATTTTAATGTTAAAATTTATTTTCATTGACATCTGAAATTAATTATTTTCATAAAATAAAATTATTTCTGTTTCTTCTTTTAAAATCGTCTTGAAATCAGGAAAGAATATTCTTAATTAAAATGTACTTATTTAAATGCATTAGTTTGGGAAACGCTTTTTATTTTATTCAATTAAAATCCTAATAAAAGTAGTTTTATTTTTTAAGCCTTTGATTCATTCGTTAGCTAAGATATTTAATTTCACTTATGTTTGCATACTTCAATCGAAATATGCTTGAAATTTTAATCTAAATTTCTTACAACCTATTAGATTCTATATCCACTATGATGCAGTCTTTTGTCCCCATATTGCTACTAAAATTAAGGGGGAAATTTCAAGAACTCTGCATTTAAGATCAGACATTTCATTAAAACGTTATTTACAATTCTTTCATTTGATACTCATTCGTAATAATTGAGAAAGTTCTCTCAAGAGGATACTTATAATTTTATTTGCTCCCACTAATCTATCGTTACAGTTTCCTATAAAATGCTACGATTTTGTATTATAAATTTTTCACACAAGAAGCTATTAAACAGCTTTTACTTGGACTCTCAGATCTCGAAAGTTTCTCTTGATGCTGCACTTAAAAATACGCTCAGTTAATATTTTGATTCAGTTTTTGGATAACATTTGCAAGAAATTATAATTATTGTTTTATATTGTAAAACATTAGAACTAAAATTGAAGCAAGTGTGTATAGTTTAAAATTTACATAGAATTAAGTAAGTGTTTTTAAATATAAAATGAAAAATAAGCAATCTATTACACAGATGTAACACTGTTATCTTTCTTTTTCAAGCAATTTATATTATATATAGTTTCAGATAAGTATATACCATATACATTTATTTTTCTTCTTGAATATAAAAACATAATAAAACAAATATTTGTGTATAATTTTTCTTCTTGTATTTTATGCATGAAAGTCAAAAGTCTACTATTTTCTTATATAAGAAATTTCTTTGTATTTTTCTCAATTAATTATTTTGTATTTTAATATATCAATATAAAAATTTCAGTAAATTATGAAAACATTTTATTTATATAGAACAATTTAAATTTCAAGAAAAGGTGCAGGTAAGAAAATTTAGTTGAATTATTATTTTGTAATACTATTTTGATATTTGATATTGGAATTTTTAAATTTATTGTAAAAAAAAATTTATATACGAAATTTTTTATTTAAAAACATAGATTTTGGATATTTGTTCTTTCTTGATTACGATGTATAATTTTGTGAGAAATTCAGCATATGTCACAAATATTACATTTATAAATCTCAATTTATATTACCATAGTTGAACTGATTTATTTGTCATACGATCAGCAATTGCTTAAGTCAATTGTATTACGAAATTATTTCAATAATCATACAAAACAACGTCAGTAAAGTAGATACAATGCTATTTATACGATTTTCAACCAACATCCAGCTTGTCTTCACAATACTGAATTATCCATGTGATGTCATGAAGCTAACATGCGGGAATCACCTGACCCATTCAAAGATGCTACTGCCTATTTTTCACTGAAAATGTAGAGGAATTCGATTAGAATGCCGATCTACGTAAAAACCTGAAAGATGGGTGAATGATTTTATTGAGTTTTCAGTTTTTAAAATAGAAACGCTCTCTCTTCCGAATGAAGAGTAAAAATGTGGGCGAATAGTTTGATTTCCCCCTCACACTTTTCACGTGTCCTGAGGTGAGAAAGCAAGCCCAACGTTTCGCTGATACGAGTCACGTGTATGTGAAAATGATCGCACAGCTCACGTGTCTTAACTAGGCTAATAAAACGAGAGTCCCGTGGAAAGGATCTCTTGGGCCTCACGGGGAGGAATGCTCACGTGCGCTGTGATCTATTTGAGCTTCTCGGGAAAGCATCCTCTCCCGCGGCAGAGAAAGATCGAAGGAGATAAGAGAGAGCAGCGAACGAAGGGGATGAACTCTCACCTCGCTCACCGCCAACGGTTCGAAGGCTATTGGCACTGAGTTACGATTCGCACGTAACAGGTGCTTGAACCCTATCTCCGGTAGCCCATGGCATTGTCCGAGGGTTTTACTTTCGTTTCGGCTTTAATGTGTTCTCTGCAAAAGATAATGTGTATTCTAATATTTATCCCCATCACAGGGATGCCATGGGGAGGATTTTTTATCTTGATCAACAGTGTACTTAAAGGCATACAAAAGAGAAAAAATGTACGTAGATGATGCACATATATTTGTTTAAATTTTATTATTTACACAGATATATATATATATATATATATATATATATATATATATATATATATATATATATATATATATATATATATATATATATATATATATATATATATATATATATATATATATATATATATATATATATATATATATTAAGTATATATACAGGGTGGCGCACAGCAGACGGATGGATATCAAAAGTCAATAAAATACAAAATATTAAAGAACAACAATGTTTTTAATTTTGTTCATATATACTGACAAGGGAAATCAGAGTTTAGATAGTTTTAAATAAAATATCGCCCAAATGGCGGCCCTCACACTCTCCACATTGCATAAGCCTTTTCCTGAAATTTTCATGGACTCTTTCCAGCATTTCTACAGGGACCTGTTGGATGGTGGCCTGAATGTTGCCTATAAAGGCTTCCAGGGTCCTAGGACGGTCTTTGTAGACGAGGGTTTTTAGGTAGCCCCACAAGAAAAAGTCGCAGGGGGCCAAATCTGGAGACCGCGAGGGGCGATGAGGAATTCCGAACGGAAAGACAATAGAACGGCCGTTTGAAAAATATGCTTCCACGCAAAACACACGCTGCACTACTGACCATTCCATCTTGTGAACTGACCTTGATATGGAGACAAATTTCCGATCTCGCTCTTTCGAACCACGACTTCTTCGAGCAGCGCCAACGGTTAGGAAGTGAGCAATGGCCTTTTCAAATCCATCCGTCTGCCGCGCGCCATCCTGTATATATATATATATATATATATATATATATATATATATATATATATATATATATATATATATATATATATATATATATATATATATATATATATATATATATATATATATGTATTAAGTGTGTTAAATAAGGTAATTATGGAATTAAAATAGTCTTAATAAATAAAAATTATTTTAATAAAGATAAGGTTGTGAGTATCTTTTTTACAATCAAAAATGCTTAAACGAAATACAAAAATTAATATGTGGAAAGAAATGATTCAATTTAAAACTGAAATTCAAAACAGTACAGAAAATGGAAGCGCAGTATAAAAAACTTGTCTCTTCTTACCTGGGGACAAGAGGATATTCAGACGCATATGCACACCCACATATATATTTATATGTATTTGTCTAATAGCTACAAATTTGTTCGTATGACAGATAAGAAAGTCATTGAGAAAACTATTAAAATTAGTTGTCAAAAAATTCTATCATTGTATTATAACTGTGAATTATTAAATAATTAGATTAAATAAATCAAATTAAAATTCCTTCTAATGAAATAATTTCTTAAAAATATTGTTCCCTGAAGCTTAAATAGTCATGACTATATGAATTCTGAATATATAAACATTTATAAAGGCTGGTTTTGCTTGTTTGTTGCTCAACGTTCATATTTTGCACACGAGGGCTAATTAGACCGGATAAAAGCTGCAATGATGTAACAAGATTCCATTATAATAAATTGATGAAATCCATCTGAAGCTGTGTAATTTGATGAAGTATCCTTTAAATGTTTCATGCAGTAAGCAAATTTGAATATGCATGTTGTGCTAAATAAAATTTCGTATATCTATTGATTCAAATATTCACAAATTTTTAATTATATTAATTTATTGACAAATTTCTAATTCTATATTATTAATTACCAATTTAGCTAAAAATAATTCACGATAATTGATTTATAAAATGTTGGCATTACATAATTAATTTACATACATAATTAAAAAAATGCATAATTAATGACATGCATTAATTTGAAACGAAATGTTTCCATATCGAACACTCATTGATAATAACCTCCTGAATGAGAAATAGGCCTAAATTTATTCTAAATTAATACTTAATAAATTAATAAAATAAATTAAGGTGTTATTATAACATTCTTAAATTGTATTTTTTGAGTAATTATATAAATGTTCATTTTAAACTGATTTTTTTAATACCAGGAATTATGTTACTATACTTTTACATAATTATTGGGTTCAAAAGAAATCAATTTCATTTCGATTAAATCAATAGCTTTATGTTAGTTTTGTTATTCTTTGGTGAATGATATTGTTTCTATTTTAATGTTTTGTATATGACCCTGTAAAAGATATGACACATTTAGTTATTATTGAAATGAAGTCTGTAAATTAACGTTCAACTCTTAGTTTACATGAACACGAAACTAAATATTTTAAAACATATATTTTCCTTTTTTCTTAAAGCAATAAAATTGCTGAGGCTCACAAATTGATGCAATAAGTTTATAAAATTGATTACTTTATAAAACGCATGCGTCAAAATTGATTTGTAAAATTTCGTTTTAGTGACATTTCACTTGAAGAATTACAATGTTCTGGTTGATTTTTTGTTGCTGGTTACGAAATAAAAGCCATAATTTCATTGGATAGTCATAAGTATGAGGGAGATTATAAAAAAATTAGATGTATCCCATACAATATCAAAGAAATCTCTGTAAATTGGTAAGTAGCGCAGTATTTAATTTTTGCATGAATTGTGAAATAAATCAACAATGAATCAATATTTGTGGTGCACATTTCGTATCATAGATTACGTGATGCTATCAATCGCTTTTCAAATGCATTATTACTAGTATTCAAATGCATTATTACTTGTATAAAAAAGTATTCATTTACAATAATATCAATTACAAAATATCATGATGCAAGTGTGTTACAACAGCTCAAATCATGTAAACTATTGGGTCTGAATAGACTATACTGTCAAGATGGTACGATTATAAAAATGTTTCGTAATTTGATCTGCTTTTAAGCATTTAAAAGCTCAAAAACTTATAAAATTGGAGGAAGTAATAAAATTGAAATGGCCAAAAGAGATTAATTACAAAAAATTCACAGTTTAAAAAAAATTGGGATTACTTTCTTGTCAATCCGATATCTTTTAAAGAATCAATATTAATTTATAAATCAAACATTACTTTTAAAACAAATATAAAATATGTCGTAGTTCCAAAATAAATGGTTACAATTACAAACTATCGAAGAAAAAATATTTCTAAATCATATTTTATAGAATATAACGTTGAACATTTTATGCTTATTGTTTAATAAAATAACTATATGCAAAAATCATGAAAATTAAATTACTGAATTTTAGTGACTGAAAATAAATATTTTCGGAATATCTTTTCACAAAATATTCGGAATTTATCAAATATGACTTTAATTCATTCTTTCCTTTTAGAATATCCTTTACATTTTTAAAAAGAACTTCCACTGCTAAACGATGTCAATATTTTTAATAAAAAATACTAAGCGATTTATGTGGTGTTTGATAAATTAAAAATTTACAAAAACCATGAAAATTAAACTTCCACATTTAAAAATATTAAAAATAAAATGACTTTGGAACATCTCTTTCATCCAAGCATTCAAATTTTATCAGACAGAACTTTCATTTTATAATTCATTCCTTTCTTTTAAAATATCATAAAAAGATCACTAAAAAAAAGACTCGCTTTCAGACTAGATATTCTTCTAGTGAAGTTCTATTATGTAAATAGGGTAGAGTGCTCTTCTCTCGACCAGTAATTCAGAGTTTACAATGACGTCACACTGCACTGGCGAATCATTCAATCGTTTACGGTCAGTGGCACAGCGCGCATAAACATCCGAGCTCATTACTTTCTTGTTCCTTTTCAAGCCCCGATTCAACTGCTTCTTTATTATATGCAGTGTCAAATAACATATTTTGCATACGACATTAAGCTGCATCAACAAAAAAAAGGTTTATTTTTCGAAACAGGAATGCTTTTCAGCCATTCGAAGATGAAAGTCTTCAGGAGAAAAGAGAATATAAAAAGTCCTAATGATCCAGTAAATACGTGTATAGCTTTGAAAAGAGCTTGTTAAAGTCAAAAAGAATGGGAAGCTCGTATTTTCCAAAAACTAAGCGCACAAAAACTAGATAAATTTAAAAACGAATAAAAATGCAAGAAAGGGTAGAGGAAGAATTTGTTTTAACGTCTTTCTAAAAGAAAGCAATTCATATTCTTCGTGTTTTTGTTCCTTAGTGCTCACGATAAATAATGAGTTCACTTCAATAATAAAAATTTTTATTTTTAGAGGTTAAACCATCAGTTCTAGGCTGTATCAAAAGCTTTCGTCGATTTTATATATAGATATCGTTTTAATTATTCGTGTGAAACGTGTCAAAGAATTAAAAGAGTTCTTAAGAATCTATTTTACCTTTTTCGAAATTCCTCACAATTTTTCATGTTTTATGCATTTATTTTTTTATTTATAATTTTTAAATTTATATTTTCTGAAACTTTTATAAATAATTTTAATTTTATATTTATATTTTATTGAATTACAATAATTTATCTACGTATAAATTTTAAAGTGAAGTTATTCAACAGATTCTTTATGTAGATTATTTTCCTTTCAATTAAATTTTCGATTCTTAGAACATTTCCACAAATTATTATGAGAACAGTTATGCATTCTTCATCACACAATCATTACTTCTTTAAGTAAGTATTTAACAATTAAAAATTAAATTTTACGATTATTATATGAAAATTATTTCCCTAATTAGCTACCACAAACTTGTAGACTTTAAAATGCATGATATAGGACGAAAATATCGGTTAATAGGTGATTGACAAGCCCTCTATTCTTCAGATCAACATTTCATGAGTTCGACTCCTATCGTGGATATAAATGTTTTCAGTGATTCGAAAACCATTTTAATCTAAAGAATCTGGTCATCAGTTTCTAAGGGAAAAAAGTAGGTAGCCAACTAAATATAAGTATAATAAAGCAAAATTAAACTCCTAATTTATTAAAAATTAAAGATTAAATTAATGTGTGAAATACATTCATACATATTATTTGTATATTTCGTCTCTTAAGAAATCAGAATTAAATTCAAAGAAACAAGAAATTTTTAAAAGGAAATGTACTAGGTGATTTGAATTATTTTAGTAAGTTATTACATTCATGAAATACAGTACATTTTGGAATAATATTCTTATAGATAAAAGGGATACTATTAAACTTTCTATTGTTCAAATACATTTTAATATTTTCTTTAATTATTTCTCTTTAAAATTGTATTCAAATTTATGCTCTTTATATCTGTGCATATATATATATGAATACGCGAACAAATGTATAGATACATATATATTACATATTGTATATATATATATATATATATATATATACATGCATGTATGTAAGTTATTTTACATGTATATTATACATAAAATAACTTTCAAATTGAAAGTTTGCATCAATTCATAAAATAAAAATGTTTTATCGTTTTCATTTGTTCAAACTTTTTTATTACTAATCAGAGTATGTTCCAAAGAATTGTGCTCTTAGATACATAGTTTTATACTTTTAATTTGATAAATGAGAGTTATTTAAAGCATATAAATATTTGTTTTATGTTACTCCTATTCTTATAAATTAATTTGAAGATACTAATCTAAAACTGTTTTTAATAAGAAACTCTTTATTATTACATTTTGTTCACTATAAGGAAATATGTCTTATGGTTTTATTAAAAATACTCTGGAGTTAAAAATTTCGTATGTATAAGAAATATGTTGAAGCTCAATTATTTTTAAAGTTCAATTTTATTACAGTGAACTCGGTTTCAGAAGATTGCTTTGTAATTTTTCAAGATTTTTCACGTTAAAGCCGTATTCATGTGTCACAAACGAAGAAACTCCCAAGAACCCACCCCTGTAGACGCTATGCAAAAGAACCATCGTTCAATAGTGACTGGGATTGAACCCGAGACCTTTCACTCAAGAAAGTGTAATTCTAAAATTAATCCCCTGTGAGCTCTAATAATATATCTTAATACAATACGTCTGGCAGTTATCCATTTTACACTAATACAGGGTAGTTCATAATTGGTACTTTTTCTGTATCAATAATTGTGCTCCCAATTCATAATTTGATGTAATCTAAGATATGTTAATCTTTTGATAATAAATACTATAGGCATATTATTAAATGAATTGAAGTATATCAATAGCAATGAGAACATTCATATATTTTTGTTTATCATACACCTTCGCTGTTTATATAGTACAGTTTTATTCTCTTAAAAATTATTGTTGTTGTAATGAATATCATCAGCAATAGAAGAAACTTACATTTTGAATATTCTTAGCAAATTCAATAACACATTGTTGGTGACATGCAAAGATACTAGAACTTCAAAAATAATGTATTTTAAGTAAAATTTTATTAAATTTATAAAAATATATTTTATTAAATTTAAAATATATTCCACTTCATTGATTAATATAAATCTGTGGACTTAAAATTGTGAGCTGATTTCATTAATATTCTTATATTATAACAACATTACATCATTTCTTGCTAGTATTTTGTTTCAAGAGTATACTGAATACATTTTTTATTTATTTTCGTTACATGTTCTGAAAAATCTCACCACTTTTATAATTTGTTTTTACATTTTGCATTTTAAATATATTTTTAATTGTCCTTCTCTTTTAAATAATATTGCATTTTTTTCATTATAATAAACATATTTGTAATTTTTATTCTGCATCTGGCTCATGAAAATTCTGTCATTTCCAATCAATTTATTTATTTTAATTATCAATTTATCGATGTTAAATTTTAATTTAAAATTTTAAATTCAAGCATATCAATTTTCAAATTTTGCCATCATTTCTTCAACCACCCATTCATGTCATAATATCCTTCGACCTATAATTTTTTCTGTAGATGCTAGTGAATCGTTTTATGATACTTAAATTGGAATAGTGAGAGCCTCATTCCCAAGAACGGTGCAGAAGCAACATTTCCTGCGGAAAATTGCAACATCGCTAATCGCTGACATCACCTTTCGACATCAAGCATTGTAAAAAAGGAATGAACCTCTCACACAAAACAACGGATGTAACCCTCCCCAGGACATTTAGCGAACAATAACTCGCGAACTAAAATAATAACGAAAAAGAAAAAAAAATAATTCATCAAGTGAAATGCCGAAATCTAATCGCCAGATCTATGGCAGGCATCCATTGATTCATACATCCATTGGCGAGTAAGTCAGTCAGTCAAAACCGTCGAACCCCAAAGATTCAAAGCCAAAGCCACTGAATCCAGATAAAAGATTCAGATTGGATGGTCAATGCCAGGATGGAAGTGTAATATGGTGGTATGAAGGCAGGCAGGGGGGCGGGTAACCAGAGTGGAATGGCAAGAGGGGGGGCAGGAAGATGATTTCCTGCAGAATAGAGGTAAATGTCGGTAAGGAAGAGGTAAAACATGTTTTTGGACGAATGCATCTTCCCAAGGCCGACGAACGGACTCCGAGGTTGTTGACAGAGATAGAAAAAAAAAAAGCATGCAAACAGAAGAGAAGCAGTGGCTGAGTATTAATGATGTTGAGACGTCTCCTATTAATAGTGTTTTGTTTTGTCCACTGCCGCACTCTCGGAACGAGCTAGTTATCATATCCATTCCTTTATTGTTGCTTTTGTTTACTTTTACTTTTAATATGCTCAAACACGTTTTTACTTTTTCGTTTCTCTTAATATTTTTCACAAATTTCTTAATATTTTATTATCATATATCACATATGACTACTTTATTGTAAAATTTTAAATCTAGTATGAGCAAATTTATACGACATAAGTGAGAAAAAGCAAATTTATAAAGTTATAAAAAATACTAAAACGCTGTAGAAATATATAAATTTGACTTTAATAAATTTATGATAAAGTACGCTCATTTGTGATATATACTAATAATTTATTTAAAAATATTTTGAAAAATATAACAAAGTTATAAAAACATTTCATAATTTATAGAACGTAAATTTTTTTTATTAATTTATGAAAATCTACCTGTACCATTTAGTAAGACTTAACTAGTATCAGTAAATTTTTATTAAAAATATATGCAGTACATTTTTACTAAAAGAATATGCAGTAAATTTTTAAATCTAGTAATTTTTAAGATAAATAATTTGAACTTACTAAAGGTGATTAATGATGATATATGGGAATTATATAAAAGTAAATTCAGAAAAAGTCCAAAGTAAATTTAAGAAAGTGAAATCATTCTATATAAATATTAATATTTGATCTTTATTCTTTTGTAGTATAAATACGATTAATATATCAATAAAATTAAAATAAAAAAATATATTTTTGTTTGATTTGACTTATTTATTTACATTAAATCAATTGATTAGTAAAATAGATCTGTGATTTTAACACTTTTGATAGTGATTTCAATATTTGTAAGAGGAAAACAAATATTTTAGAATGTAAATGTGCCGTAAACTTTGTAAGTATTTGTATTAATTTTATATGTAAATTTTTTTTAAATTTAGATATAATACTGTACATTAAGATAAATATGTGTAAATAAATTTTATAAGTTAAGATAAAATCAATCCTAAGTGAAATTTGGATAAAATTGATTTTTATTATAGTGGAAGTTATTCGGCCAAATTATTCCAATGAAATTAAATAAGAAATAATTGAAATAAGCCTGTCTCTCTCTCTCTCTCTCTCTCTCTCTCTCTATCTATATATATATATATATATATATATATATATATATATATATATATATATATATATATATATATATATATATATATGTATATATATATATAACACATAAATCTATCATGGAAAATAGTTATTCCGAATAATGTTATTGATAATATTCAATGAATGAAATTAGAGCATTTAAAATATATAAAATGTCTAGCAATAAGCATTAATTTTTTATAAAATTTTAATCTCAAGATATTTAAACTTGAGTGAAATAGGCATAACACTCATTATTATATAGCTATGCTTTAATTATTTTTTTCTAAAGGAAACTTATACGATAAAAATTTTCACTCGAAAGATAGTTCTTTAGTAAAAAATTATTATTTCATTATCTTGTTAAACATTATAATTATATTATTCATTTAAATACGTCATTTCTATTATTATTTCAAAGTTATTAAAAATTCCTCTTATTCAGCTACAGAAGTGGAAGTTGAATGATTGCACGTAGTCTTTCGTTCACAGGTTCATGGGTTCAATTCCTTGTTTGGAAATGGGATTGGTCAGATGATAGAAATTAACTCAAAACTGTAGGCCCCGAGGAAATTACTCCTAGTATGTAGGTTTTACTATTATTCATTTCAACGCTGAATTCGTTAAAATCACAATGAATTCACAATAACAAGAGCCAGATAATAAAGTTAGAGATCAAAATTTTGATTTTTTTCTTCAATAATCAAAATAAATAAAATTTATGTTAATATTAGAATTTTCTATCAGAACAGCTCAGAATTCAAGCTTACAAAGCTGCCTTCATTTTAATTTTTAGTTTTAATAAAATTTTACTTGAGTTTTCTGTATATCTCTTATCTCATATATTCTAAATCAAAAGTGAAATTTGTGTAATCCAAATAGCTTGTTATATTTCTAATATTTATAAGCAAAAATGAATTTGCATCTTTGAAAATGTATTGCTTGATGTTTCTCTTTTATTATAGTTCTTTTTTCACTTTTATACCCATTTCCAGAGGCGTATGCTGTCACATGTTTCCCCTATGAACTTGAACTCTTAGCTGTAAGTTACATCAATGTCGCATGCTTTTGTAAGTTCAACCAGTTTTCGGACGTGTTTTGCGGGAGATAACACGCAATCTATTGCTTCGAGGGAATTTGTTGTACCATTAGCTTATAACGCGCGATGATTCTTAAAGTTATACACCACAGAGTTTCAGAATATTATGCCAAATTTGTGGTCTTTCACTTCTAAGCAATTGGATTATTATCCTTCTTAAACTACTATTTTTGCGAAATCTCTTAGCACGTCTACGCAGCTGATAGATCTAAAGTGCATAACTTATTGCTGTAAATATACACAAATTCTAACAATTATCATATTGTGAAGTTATTCGTATATACTGTTAAATTGGAATGGATTCCCAATTCGCTCATTCATAGAAATGGGGACTCCCAGATTTAAAAAAAATTATATTATTTCACATTTCGGAGTTTTTTTATTTTTTATTATTTTTTATCTGTTTCTTAATTCTCACTTGTTTTCCTTTTTCGCCATATATTTAAATCAGAAAAAATGAAAACGTTTAATTCTGTAGAGTAGGTGTACATTTTCCATTTTATAAATCTACTTCAAACACAGCGGAAGTCCGGCAGTCACACAGTGAGGGAATAAAATATTGAGAATAATTTCAAAGTTGAGCAACGTTATCCCAAAATATTTAAATTTATACTTACATTAAAATATGCTTAACTATTTTTAAAAAAATATTTGTGTATCGTTCATTCTTAGATAATGAGTTACTAGGTAGTGCGTTAGCTTCTCCTTAACTCTGTGGGCTTTATGACTTTTATCATGCAAAGTTATCACTTGGTTTTCCTGTAATTTTGCAAGAAAAGAAAAATGAAAAAAAGCTTGATTGATGCGTTTCAAAAAGAATTTGCATTTTAGGAATCGTCTCACCACAAACCTCCCTCTAAAAAAGTGTGCGTTCACGCGCTCAGAACTTGTTAAATCAGTGACGAATACATTTTTGTATATTGTATGAATTTTTTTGTTGCATTTTAACGCTGGATTTTTAAAATAAAACTTTTAAAGAATGTTTTAAATATTAATAACAAGGTAAAATATATGTTAAAATAATAAAATATGACATTTTGATATTTATTTACATAATATGTATTTTAATTCGCGAGGATAATTCCACCTTTAGCTGATACTTTCTCAGCTTAATTCATAAGCATGCTCTAAATTTTCGTCTCGAATCACAGTTTTCCTGTTTTGTGCTTTAAACGATGTTCCTCTGATAATCTATCTAACAAAAATCAGTTTTATTCTTTGTCATTAAAAAAGTTAATAATTTGCTAGTATTAAATTTAAAATGAGTATATACATAGTTGAAAGAGATAATTTTTGGGTTTATTTCGACTTTATAGAAGGACTGAATTTTCAGACTGCAAGTTTCAATGGCTGCCACAGTTTAGAAACATAAAGAAGACACTTGTTGAGCATGAATGTCAGTAGAAGTGGGTGCATGATAGTTTTTCAGGAAATTTTGTTTGCTCTATGTAGATATAGCCTACTAGCTCAGAAACAATTCTCCAGACAATACATACCAATTTCTCAGTACTTTAAAACTGCTTTTGGTTGTTAGGCAATCCATTAAGCAGCACAATATGATACTCACTAATTTTCAGTAGGGATTATTATTTTATCTGCCTAATATGTCTTAAAAAATATTTTCATTTGATAATATATAAAACACTTTTACTGTTATCCTATGCTTCAAAATAATTTCTATAGTATTTTTACATAACATATAGTGTAGCTAGATTAAAGTCGATTTTTCAATTTAAAAATATATAAAAAATTAAATTCTTTTTAAGTGCAATACATTCCCATTTTTTATTCTTTTTATTATTACAGTTGGAATACCTTGTATTTAGCTCTTTGCGTCGATTATTTTCTCAAAAATCTTGTACGACAATTAAGAAAAATGTTCTCAATGATAATATAATATATGGGGGTTTCAATACATCTTAAAATTATTTTGAGTGCATCTTTCCGATATATTCCTATTTACTACAATGCAATTCAAATATAGGCAAAACACCAAAAAAAAATGTCGTCATTAATGTCAATTTAGCTTTTAAATCTTATTAATTTCTTAAAATTCAGCTTGCTGTTTATATGAAGAAATCATCATGTGGGGATGATTCTCTTGATACATGATTTTGCTTCATTTTATTATGCACAATTATAGTAAATAGGGAACTCAGTTTCTGAAAAGAACTGAAAAGATCCTATCGACTGTCTGTGAATGTTCTTTAATGATGGTTTTCCGCACTCATGATTACAGAAAATAAAATAAATGAGAATTTTTTTTCCGGTTGATCAACAGCAGCAAAACTCAATCTATTGACTATCGCTATTTCAAAGGAATATAATTTTAATGTTTTCTAAAATTATATCGATACAACTACAGCAATTGCAATTTGTTTTCAACTCTAGTATAATCTAAAATATTAACATACACACATGTATACATTTTTTTTTCATAACTACTCTTTGAGTAATTTAACCTATCTATCATCTTGCTCTTCCAGCATTGGTAGATGAATGATCAGGGTTTATGAATTAAGTTCGATTAATTTATGGGTACAGCAAACAGTTTGGTCCGAATTGTTTACATTGGTTTGAAATGTACTTTAACATAGTCGCTGCCACTAAAATTTGTACTGCTCGCAATTTTTTTTAAAAATGCACACAAAAAAATGTAAAACAAAATTTAAGAACCACTTTTAAAAATATAAAAATAATGCTTCACTAACATGTCTCAATAACATCTTTATTCAATCTCTTTACTCACACTGAAAATAAATTATATAACTTATCACACAGTCGATCGTCGTCTCAGAGTGTGGCATACGAGGCTGCACCATGCTGACGCGCCAGAGCGCAATTGAGTTTCCTGCCAGATTACTCCATCAAAACAAAAATTGACTACAGATTGTCACATCAAACCGCTTTTTCCAGTGTCACTTGAAAAGCTCTTCATAACCTAATCTCATTTACTTCTGAAAATAAAATTACTTATTTGCATTAAATCACACAACTAAAATGAACAGCATTCAAAACTTTTGCAATAAACATTTTACTTAAACACTGAGAAAAGGAGTCCCCCCTTTGGATACATTATTACTCATCTGCAAATGATATTTTAACCTTACAGAATGAATGATAAACTATTTTTTTATGAATGAAGGATACACTTCTTTTATATGAGCATGAATGACAACTAATACTTAAGCCTAAGAGCATGAATGACAAACTATTCTTTTTTCATTGAGAAACCAATCATCTTGTAAGGGGATGGAATTGGCATGTTAAGATCTGCGTGTGTGCTAAGAAAACGAAAGGATATGGAATCTCGAAAACATCTGCAACTTTCAAGGTAAAGGATAAAGTGTCCTGGCACAGGTATAAATTCTCCAAGCAGCGTTTTGTTTACGAGCACCTGCTTGGAACCCTTTAATGCTAGCAATAATTACACCTCGTAGTATGTTAGATAAGTTAAAAAAATCAAAGTAACATAAAAAAAGGTTTCCCGAAACTTACATTTGCATTAAGACAACTTCAGAAGTAAAAGATTTTTGTTGTTTCAGAGAAAACATATTTAAAAGAAGTATTTTCAGCTGCACACTTAGTGAATGTAATTAATTACAGGTAATGATAAAGCAGCTTTATTTATATTTTTTTTACTTCGGTATAAAACTGAATAAAAATAATAAATAAATTGTTGGATTTATATTACGCTTATCTTTTATATGTCTGAAAGCAATATGTCTGAAATTTTCCATTTATTTAAAATTCGTGTATCATAATTCTACAAATGAATTAAGCATTATAATTTCAATTCATTTGAGTTCGTATACTTGTTACATTATTTAAAGAAATCGTAAATGTCTTCCACGCACATTTCCTATTCATAAGATGTAAAGTTAAAATTACAAACTCTATTTTCAAGGGAATTGATTTTTTTATTACCTATTAACAAAATGAAAAATAATCAATGATCCATATTTTTCTACACCTAAATCGTCTCATTGGTTAAATACATGAATTTATCAAAATAATTAATTACTTAGAAAATATAAGATACTGCATACACGCATATAACTTTGCAAAGTAGAACTACATTAAACTGATATATTTTATGTGATAAAATAATAAAAAAACATAAACTGTATAACATTTTTAACTACAATTATTTGTAGATTCACAACAAATCTGTAGTTGAACCAAAAATATTCGATTACTTAAGTAAAATTTTTCATAGGCACTGTTTAACAGTGAAACTGAAACATCATTATCTACCTTTCAGAATTGATCTGAATTTTGTCTTGTTTATACCATTGTATAAGTAGGTGATCAAATTTCCTTATCAAAAGAACAATCTATCCCAAAAATTTCAACAATGAAATGTTCTCTCTAGATTCTGGTATGCACCACACAAAGCAATGAAGGTTGCAATACGTGTTGTTAAATTGCACAAAATATCTATTGATGAACAGCGGGATTTCTAAGCATAAACATGAGCTTAAGATCAGCTGTCAATATTCCATCATTTTAGATCGTATTGGATGTCGAATTTGGTACCACAGAAAGAGTATTAAATGTTCCATTAAGGTAAATCTTGAGTACAATTTTGATCTTGGAGAGGCTTTAATAAATCTCAAACATTCCTGGTGTTATTGCTGTTAATAGTTGAGTAATAGTTGAGTGTTGAAAAATGTTTCCTAACAGTTACTCCATTAGCACTAATATATTTGTTCGTATGATGTTCTAATTGCAACTTTGTGATATGGTTTCCTCTAGATTACAGTAAGAAGAATTGAGAATTTATAAAAAATGCCCTCCAAATTAATTTTCCTGTAAAAAAGTCACATGTTACTTAATGTAAAGGGCAAGTCATATATACTTATCGTGAAATCTTCAAACAAGAATATGACAATCTCTGTTATATTGTATCTGTATTTACCACTAAAAGCAACTGCATAAAGTTTAAATCTTACATTGATGATAGCCATATGCGTATTTGAAGATTCCTTGGGATGAGAAAATTGTTTCATTTGTCAAGGTATTGTTCTAAAGAGCAATTTGTTTTGATTTTCTTTCTTTTTTCATTAGTGAATTGAAGAAAAATTAACTTAGCTACACAACCAATACATCCTACGCCATTCGTATGGCCCTTTAAGTCATTACATTCTGGAAATATTTTCTGACAAGACAATGCTCACCTGTTGCTGCTCGGGAATCCTTGAAGGTTGAACTCTTTAACTGCCAACATGGATGTGGTTCTCAAATTCAGATTTAATCGAGAATTTTAGGCTCTACCTTGGAAACTAATTCAAACATCTTTTAATATTTGGGAGACCTGAAGAACCTTAAGCCCTGTTTGTTGTTATAAGTGGCTTGAAGCCTCAACAGGCTACCCTTACAGCTCACTGTACATTTTCGTTACAAGAGATGTCACCACAAGTAATGCAATCAAACATGTTAGTCTTAGAACCAACACTTTATTTTGTAGTTGGCAATTGTGAAAGTCAAACCCAAAATCTCTTGAATTGAATGCTATACTTTTCGAATGGAATAGTTAACTATATTTAATTTGACTATTATAGTAAAGAGCTGATCCGTTTAACAAAACACTAATGTTGCATAAATTATATTCAAAACTAATTTAAAATTTTATTATCTTTTAAAGTACAAAGATTTAAATGGTATCTAGTAGGAAAAATGTAATAGATAATCTAATTTTGAATAAAAAAACAGAAACATATATTCAAAATTAGTTTATTAGTTTTTAAGGTAAAGCATTTTACTTGCATTTTACAAAGTTAGAAGTCATAAATATTATTTACAATTAATTATCTTAAATGCAATTAATAATGATTTGTTATCAGCTGAATTTGATTGGTTTTTCAAGTACTTTTTCAGGTAATTAAAATATATCAGCAAGACGTAATTATTTTCCTGGAAATATATTCATCACCTGAGAATTTACATTCGTTTAATTCGTTCTATGTGGAAAAAAATTTTTCTGCGGTTCACCTAATCATCTTTTCTCCTCCCTTTCCACTAGCAGGTGGATGTCCCGATTTAAAGTGCCACTGACCTATCTTTTCGCCAGAAGTTTTGAGCGGCGGAACAATTCTTACGCCAGCTTTGTTCTGCTATCGCCATTCGTCGCCAAAGTATTAACTCGTAAAAAAGTTAATTGCTGTCAAATATTCTCTTATTTTAAGTTTCTCTTATCTCAAGTTTTCTAAAACATCGTAAAATTACTAAAACGAACTGAGCCACCGAAGTAAAGATATAAAATTTGTAATCAAGAAAACGAGTTAACTCTGGTGTTTTAATAGAATTATTTACGCGAATTATTCATATTCTAGATTATTTACAGGATATTCTATTAAATAATCCTATTATTTACATTTTTACCTGTTTTTATAATCTAACAGTTATACAAACATTGATTTTATAATACATAACCTGCGATAAATTGCTATTACAATATTTTTCGAAAAACGTTGGGTTTATCCAAGAGAATATTCCGAATTTATTGAACCATTTTTAATCGAGAATCAAGTTTTAATAATTGTATATATATATATATATATATATATATATATATATATATATATATATATATATATATATATATATATATATATATATATATATATATATATATATACATACACTACCTACTTATAATTAAAAAACAGCAAAGTATTATTTATAATAGTTCATCACCGAGATTTCGGTAAGAAAGTTTTGCTTATTTCTTGAAAAAAAAATGTTTCTTGATGAATTGTTCAAAATCCACTTATATGACAATCTACTGTTGGTATTTCATATTTATCATTCTTGTGATACCTTAAATACAATACATTGAAAAATATTTACAGTTTTATTCAAAAATAATCACTAATAATTTTTTTTAAAATTTTGTCATATCGGTTGTCAGATGTGGCTAGATAATAATTTAAATATGTAGTATGAGGTCATTACACAAATTGAATATGGATGAGCAGTATGAGTTTGCTCCAAACAAGAATCGTCAATCATGAAATCGTTTGCATGATGAAATTTTTTTGTGATTACAGCGTCTAATTGATGATTAAAATTTTAATCAAAAAAGTGATCAGTACTATTTTTTTCTATTTTTGTCTTAGCAGTTATAATATATAACAAGACCATAAGTTGACCATGTTTTAATGTAGGTAAACCTACATACTCTTTTCCATTAGAGTAATAATAATTTAGTATGCTTCCATGTAGAAATTTCTAATAATAAAATAGTCCAAATAGGAATAGATTTTTTTAATTACAACTGCTCAGCTAGAAATTTTACTGAACAAATTCAATCACTAATATTTTTATCACCATTTTAATTGTATGATATAATAAGACCATATTTTAATTATGCATGAATGATTAAAATTAATAGTTTTACCAGAAAAGTATTGTTTTTCGATGACATAGAGATGATTATTCAGGACGATTTACTAAATTATTATGTATATAAGAAATCGAATGTTATTTTTTATTAATGTTCCATAAATTATTTATTTTTTATTATAATATAAAAATTAGCAATTTATTCCAGTAACTCAGCCTGAGCTATTTTAACTATCCTATTTTAAATTAGAAAAGATCTTTTAAGGTAAGGAAATGTACTTTAAAACTATGAGAGAGAGTTTAGATGTCTAGGTTAGTTTATATTTGTCAAACCATTTAGTGGGCAGCTCAACAATGTTGTAAAGCTTCTTAACTTCTATCGGGACCTATTTTCACTTACAGAGGAACGTATTCGAATGTTACAAGGAAGGAAATCTGGAAACCCGTTTCGTCAGAATGCAGAAAAATGTTTGCTCTACGTCTATCATCCGTCTTACAGAAATCAAAACTAGTATCATGCAGAATTAGTATCGAACTCAGAACCTTTCATTTCAATGAATGTAGTCCTACCATTGAGTTGCGATGAGTCCTAGTCTGTCCTGCTATAATTGTGACTTTAATGTCAAGAGATATATATTACATAAATTTAAAAACGTTATTTAAAAAACTTTGAAACTTATATTTTGAACAATTTTGGATCATTTTAATTAAAGAGTGAGACACACCGTACAATATCCTTTGTTACCTTATTTTTTATTATTTTTTTGTTACCTTGACATTAAAGTCACAATTATTCAAGAATTATATGCAAATCATCATACATATTTGTCAAATAATTTTACTTTGAAATTTTTTGCCCTGTTCCTTCATAAGTTGAATGCTTATCCTAAATGATACCAAATAAAAATAATTAATATATATTTCATATATATTTGAACATTTACCATTAATAATTCATAAAGTAAGTAAATTTGAAAAATGCTAATGTTTTCGATAAGTTTGTAATGAGTTATGATGGTATAAAAACTGTCAAAATATATTATATAACCAATTAGAAGGTGAAATTAAACTATTGGTACCTGATTATCCGTAGATGCAAAATTGCTCTCTTTAAATTACCAATAGAACCTAAAAAGTAAAGAAAAATATCTCTACTTCAGAAATATATGATTTAAAACATATACTTTTTCCAAGTCTTTGAAAACTAATTTTCCTCAAAATATATCTTGCTATCAAAATATCTGATTTCATAGTTGATTTTGCAATAGAATAATTCACAAATAATTATCAAGATTAAAAATTACTTTAAAAGGACTCTCATTATAAAGTGTGATTTCCAAAGTAATTTTTATATTATAAAATTATGAAATTCAATAATTTTATGTATGTATCATTATCACCATTCATAATGAGACACCACGTATTTAAAAAAATCGATAGTTTAATAAAACATTTCGATTTTAAACAAAGAATATGATCTACAAAACTATGTGTGTGTGCACATGTATATTTCTCTATACCTAGACCAAAGTTGGACTTTACCAGTTAGGTGAATGCTGTTAGGTGGCAGTCTTCGTAATTTAGGAACAGGAATCAAACTAAAGACCCCCTCTCTCCATATTTGACCTGCCACTTTAGAGGTAAGGTTTTACTTAGAAGAATTTACGACCACTACATATTTAACGTGCTCCAACCATCTGTAAGGAAGTCGACGGATCTTCGGTTAAGTCGAGAGTCGAACTCATATCCTTCCGAATGTGAGAATGACACCCTAACCAATCAGGCCAACGCGGGTAGTGTCGAAAATCATCAAAGAATATGTTTGTGCGTGTGGCTTTAGAGTATGCATTTATCATCGAAAAAATTTTAAAAATTTTTTTCCATTTATTTTCTAATAAGTGACATACAATCCACAATCGCTACAGATAAAATGTCTAATTATTAAACGAATCTATATTTATGTATTTCTGAAATGTCAAAGAAAAATTAAGTAATAGCATCTTATTAGTTATGAATTATAAAAATAAAATTTTAAACAAAAGATAAGAATTATAAAATAAAAAAATATAACTTTTATTTCAGTTCTCCTTTAGAAACGATAATCAAAAATCCTGTTTTCAGTACCATTTTAAAATCTCAGGAAAAACTTTGCAACAGGCTCTAGAATCTCTATATTTAAAAAATAACAACCTCTTTCTTTTTTTTTTTATCAAACTTAAATTTAAAACTGGAGATGATTAAACATGAGAAGGGATATAAAACATATTTTATGCTTTCTGGTAACCCTGACCTACAGGGATTCAGCCTTGCCCTTAAACTTCAGCTGCTCTCTGAAAATAATGCAAATGCAATCGAAGTAGAACACCTGCTGAATGCCAGGACAGGAAGATGGGTGCGTGATTTAACCCTTTTAACATCACTTTCACTATCAAGGGTGGTTGTCAAGGGGGGCATCTTCCCCCTTCACTGACATGCGATTAAATTGTTAAAGCCTGCGCGTGTCGTAAGCGGATTCAGCTGCCACGCTTCACTCTTTTTGGTTGTCTTTTCTTTATTTTGCTCTTGGGTTGTTCGTATCTTATATCATTTTAATTGAAGGAATTTTTCTCTTTATTGTATTTTTTATGTATGCAGATGCTCCGCAAAAGTCACTTGCAAGGTATTCCACTATTTTTAACCTAAATTATTCTGTGAAAAGTCTTTAACAATTATCATTTGAACTATTTTCCAGAATAGTAAGATTAAGATTAGTGCATTCATTAGGTATGCTGAATACGTTTTATTTAAATCAATTTTTACATATCTACACGCATGAATCATCAATATTTTTTATTAGATTTCGTTAAGAGAGAATTATGCTGATCAACTTGTCTAGTTGTCAGCGTGCCTGACTACGGATAAGGAGGTCCTGGGTTCGAATCCCGGTTCGGGCATGAATGTACCTTCTCTCTCTATCTATCCTGTCTTTGTCCATTCCTTGTATGAGTGAGGTGTGAATGGTTGCCTACCCTATAAACGGGTCCCTATGGCATGTGTGTACTGAAGAAGTCAGACTTCACACCAAAATATGGTTCATTTGAAAAAGTGAGCAGCGCACCCCATATTGCCAGCCTAGCTGGCAAACGACAACAACAACAAGAGAGAATTATAGATTAATTTATAAATAATTTTTGTGTTTTATTATCTCATTAATAAAGGAAATTCATTCTCCTAAGTTTCTAGTAGTACATAATTGATTTACAAATGAATGGATTACATAGAAAGTACTTTTCTCAGTTATTTATCTCCGAAAGTATAAGGTATAATATAATATAAGTATAAGTATGAAAGTATAATGTGCCTAAGAACTAGCTTTAAGCGATCATTTCCTGAATAACTATTGCATAAGTATGATGCAAATTGCTCAAAATAACATTTCATAATAATCATAATTGATATTTCATCATCAATTTTTCTTGAAATAATATTTGATGATAATAATAAAAAATAATCTCAAAATAATATTTGCGTGTAGTTTAGTAATACATAACAGCATCCAATTTGATTTTAATTGGGAATTTTGAATATTAAGGGTGCTTTGTTTGAATTAATTTTTTTATGCTTTTGAATATAAGACTTAAAGGGAAGGTTAAAATGTTTTTTAGAGTCTTTGTTTTTGATAAATTTATGGAATTCAGATTTCGAGAAAATCTCTTCATGTCTTATTGTTTCTAATATCTGACATGGGAAATAAACCCATTTTACTTAAAAAGTATTTTCTATGCACCATTTTATTTATAATTATGTCATTATTAATCTTCATTTTGTTTTGTTAAAATTAATTTTCTGAGCCTTCATTCTTTTCAAACTGTATGTATTTTACTTTACATTTTTTATTCTAAACATTTTAAGTCAATGTGCTATATTTTATACCTGTGTTTAGTCTATATATTCTTATATTGAGTATAATCTTTTCATTACAATTAATCAACTACTTTTTTGTTAAAATTTCTTTTGCTAAAGTTTCAAATAAACATATTCATCTCTGTGTGTTTTAAGATGTACATTATATCTCCATGTGTTATATAATATATAAATATGTACGTTAGTGTGTCAGTATTTCTAATAAAGTATAGTTTTTTTATTAATATTAATTTGCTTTCTGTCTTAAAACTCATTTTTCAATGCCTTTTATTCTTTTTTTAAGCACACATCCTTCACTCAGAGCATTTCCTATAACAATCTTATATAGTATATATTATATCTCTGTCATATGTAGAATATATTTTATCTAAGTTATGTATAGCCTTACTTTACTAGTTTTCAAATATGCTCTCTCTCCACATTTCACACTAGATATTATAATTTTAAGAATTGTATATTATATCCATGTACCTCTATTTTCTGATAAATTTAACCCGCTGATTTACATTAATCTGTTTTTTTTTGTTAGAATTTACTTTACTTTATTAAAATTTTTCTTTTTTCAAATATATAGATTTCTTACCACATACTTCATGCTGTAAATTTGAATATTTTAATGGAAACCATGAGTGTGAAGTCATATTTATTGAAACATTTAAATAAGGACGCAAAATTTTTTTTCTTTAAATCATTTAATTTCCGAAACAGATTCGTAATTGCTGGTGAAAGAAAAAGTTATTAGATTCCTTATTAACTGTGTCCCACAACTCTTTTTTTTCCTTCCTTTAGTTTCTGTTACTTTATCCTTGACCTTGAAATCCAAACGGCTTGTGAAGCGTGATCGCTACAATTCTCTCTTTCATCGTAAATATGAGGAAAAAGAAAAAAGAAAAAGAAAAGAAAGCGCGATTTTAGAATAAATTTCTAGGGAAAGAAAGAAAGGAGATAAAGATGTTCTCAATGCTTTTTTTTTTTATCTTGCCGTCGTGACTGGCGTTTGACGATAATTAAGAAAGTCTTCATTGGGAGTTACATTTGGCAAACGCGCAAGAAATGAAGTAAAGATCCGGCATTCGGAGTTGATAAGGTGAGACGATGAAGGTTATTAAATGACAATGAAAAGTGGAAATTTAGGACACGTTTGTGAAATGAAGTGAATTTTATTGAAGCTGTTATTGCAAATATCACATGATGTAAATTACAACATATGCTGTTAAATAAGATGTTAATTGAAAGTAACATTCTTAGACTATGAAATCATTTGCTGTGATTTCATAGTCATAGTGTTATTTTTTGGTTAATGTCTAGATTTTTAATTTTTATGTTAAAATTAGATTACTGCTCAATTTATTGAAAGTGAGATAGTTCAGATAAAGTTATTTATTACATTAATGTCATTTCAATCAAAATATAAAAGAAAATAATAGCTTTTAGAGATTGACAAATTTTATTTTATTTTCCAGTTTTAGGTTAATTCGATAATTTGCTTTTTCCAGATAGTGAAAGAATTTGTTTTATATAGAATTCAGGTAATTGAAATTTTAATGATTCGTCTTTCGAATATTGGCTGCAATTATACATCAGATAATAATAACTACATTATTTTAAATTAAATTAAACTGGTTACTTCCGAAATAACAAAATCAATTTGCTTTAGAAAATACGTCATTTCTAATACGTTTTCTGTTATTTGTTATACGTTATATGTTACTAATATGTTTTATACATTTAATATACCATTAAGAAATCGTTGAATCGAGAAATATTTCTGATTCCTTAAATTTACTCACTTTTACAGAATTTGCCTTAAAATTGTTAGTTTAATTTTTTTTCCAGTTTTCGAATCTATATTGCACTTTAAATTTATTAAAACATTTTACAATATAATATCAACTTGATGCTCTCGAGTAACTATTTTTTGTGTAAAGATAATTAATTTATCATGTTACTGAGGAAACAAATCCGTCTAAAGTATTTTCGAGAATTTTGTCCAGGAAACAAACGTGAATATAAATGTATGGGTTTTAATACAATTTCTTTTATTTCATTTTTTAGGCATTAACCCAGAGGATAACAGCTTATATCGAGACGAGACGAAAGCAGTTTCACAATGGTTTATTTTCTGTAATCCAAACAACAATTTCTTTAAGTTGCATCTAATTCTGAAATATGAAGTGCCCTTTAATCAACATCTACGCAGACATCATGAAATGCGACTTCGCAAGATTGGCTAAGACTCAACAACTAACGATGCTGACAACAACAAGCTTCAGAATGCGTCGCAAGGTGACTTTCGCTGAGTACCAACATCAGTATGCATCGAATAACTCTTAGTGACGCACTAAAAATGATTGTATTAAGAACTTTTTTTGAGCAACAAAGATCGTACCGCCCAAAAGTGACGCTGCCCAGTGCAATGGAACTAAAACTCCCTGCGAACAAATTACCACTGCGTTGATGCGATGGGTTATTTATTACAAGGTGTGTTCTAAAGTGTTATCATGGACCAAAGAATGTAACGGTGACAAACTGCTTTTCTTTCCTTTTTTTTGTAGCGTGGGTAGGTATGAATAATGATTGTTTCCAGAAAAGTAACTCTACCAACCCTTTCTCCACCTTTGCTCACTATTTTTTGACTTAGCCTTTACTATTTTTTTTCCACTGCTGTTGATAACATCTTCTTTGGAAACTCAATCGTGATACGTCATTGCCTGAGAGTTTCTTCGCGTATTCTTTGCTTGTGTGTGTGTGTCCCTATATAGATTCATACTAATCATTCGGTGTTGTTCTTAAAAAGTGGTAGGAGCAAAAACTGGTACTCAAACACCATATTCGATCCGTATTTGGTAAAGCGTAAAGATGAATAACTTGGTCTTTTACAGTTTTAGTCATAGGGTATCGGCCTGTACAATCTCTAAGCAAAATATAATTTTTTGAATGCATAATACAATACGAAAGCATGTAAACAATAAGTACGGTTTCTCATAACACGAAAGCAAACAAATAAAATTTTATTTTAGTAACATTCTCCCAAATGAAACTAATTTAAGATAACATCTTATAATTAAGATGTATTTTCAATTTATACTTTTATCCCTTTTATGTTTATTATATTTTACTTTTATATTTTAACTACTTATGATTTTAGAAGTACTTACATATATATATAATTAAAAAAAATCGAGTGGATTTCACTCAGAAGGAGTGAAACTTCACTCTTTCATTTTGACAAAACTCAACCAATCTTTAAGATAGAAATTTACTCTTTTAAAAGATGCGGGTAAACCACTCCTTTTAAGGGGAGTAACAACAAATCGCTTAAAGGGATAAATTAGATAGATAAAAGAGTGAATTTCAATCTTTTTTAAGAAGTATTGCTGATTTTTTTAATATTGAAAATTAAGTGCAGAAATTAGGTTTTAAATTTTTTACTTTAAGAATTTATGTATTTTTTGACAATTACAATATAAAGATATATATAGGTATGATTTTTATTCAATAATATAACAGTACAATTGAATATGACATTTTAATTGATTTGGATAATTATAGTTGTTGCTGCCTTGAAAAATTGTTCAAAAGGCGATAAAGTGCGTCAATTATGGCAATCTCCTACGCTCTTGTTTCTCTCTGAAAAATTTGATTCAGAAAGGAAAAGAATTGTATTTATAGCGGTATAGTCCGCGTTCTGATTCGAGCTATCGTGCTCAAATAAATATTTGTTATTGTTTGTTATCGACGGAATTCTTTATTTAAATCCTAACAATAGTGGTTTTTAAACTACATAAAATATCAAGCAAATTGTTCAGCCATTTATTACATTATTTATATCTATTTAGTTTTACATGTGAGTGTAGCATTCTCAAGAAAAAATCATCTCACTGCTTATTTTTCAGTTTAGTTTACTATGGGCCCATTAAGTACAAAATTAACTTTTACAAACATAATTAGTACAACAAATTGTACACAATTTAAACATTACATAAATATTTTATATAAGTAAATATAATTTGTGTTCTTTTGAAAAATCAGTTGTTCATAGTATAGCTAAATATTTATTTTTGATAAAACTGACTTCTGTTTTTGCAAATAAATTTTGTTTTATGATTTATTTTACAAGTTTAGTTTAACCTGAAAATAATTTCAATGAAACTAAGAATGAAATTAAAAATAAAATACAAGATTAAACGAAAAAAATTTATTCAATTTTTAATGCAGAAAAAATTAAATAAAAATATGTATACAGAAATTCTTATGTTTATGATGTCAAATTAATATTGGAGCTTAATTTCTTAGAATTTACAATTTAATAACACAAAATAAGAATACTATAAAAATAAGAATAAAAAAGGTAATATGAATTTTAATCCATGTATTTCGCAAAATTTAGATCTTGATTGATTATAGTAAGAATGAATTGTTTTAATTAAAGTCCCAATGGGACCGTTTTTTAATTTATAAATCATATAGGCCATGAAAGCATAAAATACATTAAGTTTATCATCGTACTTAACATTAAACACCTGATGACATTTATATAAAATACCGAATGCTTTTTAATCTTGCATATCTGTCATCAATAAATTCACTATCTACAAATACAAATATTTCATATTCAGATCTCGCTTTTGATGACAGCAAAGCAAGTGCAGTTGACTACTTTTGAGCTTGTTCTTCTAAAGATCTCTTCACCTAATTCGAAAAAAAGCATAACCAAAATTTCTATAATATTTGTATTTTCATTAGTGTCTATATAAGCTTTAATACTAAAATTTCATAAGAATAATACTTTAAAAAAATAAAGCCTTATTTATTAAAAAAATAAAGCTACATGGAATTAGATATCTACGTAATTATATTCTGTATTAAAATTATATTCAGCTTAAAAAATACCATCATGCTGAATTCTCACATATTTATTCCATATTATAGGACAAGTTTTTGGACATATGATAATATTCTAGGAGCATAGAATGCAGAATATTTACTAAGAAATCAGTCACACACAGCCTCTGGATATTAAATATCAAATTCTAAATCTATTTGTAATAAAGAGAACAATAATTTATAGTAAATTAATAGAACTTTTTATTGTAATTTAAATCAAGAGTAATTTGTTAAAAAAATGGCATTCTCATTTTAATTAATTAATGAAAGCTTAGTAATTGAAGTTAGTAAATTAATGATTATCTAGTAGTTTTTGAAAATTTTTATAAGAATGTGGCAAAAATGATAAATTATTGATATACAATGAAAGAAATACAAAATAATTTAGGATTTTTTCTTTGTTTTGAAATAGATATAGCCCCTATCATTATTTACAAAATGAATTGTTAAACATTAAATAAAAATGTATACATACATTTATAAATTTATTTTTAATGTTAAGGCATTTTTGTATCAATCAACTGTAATTGAAAAACAGGTGAAATAAAATGAATATTTTTTTTTACAAATTATAACAAAAAAAAATTTGAAACTACGCTTTTGTATCACATATACTAATATTCAAATACATTGCAAGTAAAAGGATTTTTAAAAATACAAGATAGAAAACTACAAAATAATAAAAGACATAAGCAATACTGCATATTTTGTAAAATATAGATTTTAATTACTTTTTATTGGATCATGCATCATTAAACAAATATCAAAATAACAATGAGATTTTTCTTCCATTTTTGTAAAAAAAATCCTTTTTCTGCAGAATTCAACTAAATTTTTTGGCATTAAAATAATTTAAAACATCTTATTCACATGCAATCAAAAAACTGGGAAATGCATGCACAGCATGTTTCATGTTCTACCATTAAAAATCCAGAAGCACAGATTATGTTAGGAATGTAAATTTTGGTGTGCTTAAGTCATTGTGGCATTGTCAGAAAATAATGTTGACATAAAAGTTGAGTACTTTCATGAATATTTTAAAATTCATTCTCAAATATGCAAAAACTACAGGTTTTATACTAACAATGTTTCATTGAAAGCAGCCAATTTCGGATACTTAGAGAAATAAATTCTGTTTTAGAATAGAGCAATATATGGTCTATTTTTCATCACAAAATGCTATTTTGTCTTCAGCATTTTCTTCATAAATTCAAATATTCTTACTCGAGGAATTTCATAAGGCATTTCAAATTGTAATCAATACATATACACATATGTGTTTTTCAATAATATGTAAAAACTAGTTATGGTCAAGTGAATTATTAATACTGAATATTTATTTTTTTAAATAATTAAATTAAAATTTAAAAAATTTAATTTTAAATAAAAAGAAAATTTTAAAGGAATTATAAATTTATTTTAAAGTTAATTAAAATTTGGTTTTAGCAGTGAAAACAAATAAAATTTTATTTCAAAATACAATTAAAAACATTTCAAAAACATTTCAACAACAAAAATTTTATTTCAAAATAGATTAAAATTTCTTAAGCTAATTACCAAGTAATATTAATTTAATGTATATTTTGATGAATAATTACCTTTCACATTATTTTAAAATCAACTTTAAAAACCAAAACCTTTAATAAGGGATTTTAACTGAAAATATTGATATCAATTTTCATGTCATTTAATTAAGATACCACGTTCTTACATTAATTAGAGAATATTACTTCAAACTTTTAAATAAATTTTATAATCAAAATGAAATTAATACTTGTAGTAATAGCAATATTTAACATTTTCTCAGTCTCCATAAAACTTATTTTGATTACATATTATTCAGAATATACCTGATCAGCCATTTCTTCCTTACATTGCATTTCATCATTTTTAAAATAACTACATAACTACATCATTTTCAAAATAACTCAAAATAACATGTTTCAGGTTTGCTTTTGCTAATTTTTTTTCTATAGTGATGACAATGACAGCCATAAAATACGAATATAAATTATATTTCCATCGACAAAATTTTTAGTTGGAAATTCTAAAATATTATACAAATTAATAGTAGAGTTTAATACATACAATTTTGTTTTCGTTTTATCTACGAATGCTTTTACTTAATAACAATCAAATCAAAATTTCAGTGAAATTTTAATAAATAAAATATATATAGTCAGTGAAATTTTAATAAATATAATACATACTGTCAAGTAATATTCTGTAGATTAATATTTGCTTTATTAACATTTAAATTAAAAAAGCTTCGAATTTTATTTATGAAAAAATTTATTCTTAGTGGTAAAATGTTGTATTTGATATTAATCACACTTTCAATTCAGTGCTATAAACTATATTAAATAATATTTCTGTAATATATATTGAATATTTAAATCAACGAGAAAATTAATTGTCATATTCACGCAGTTTCGAAAGTAAAAGAATTTAAAAATACATTCATTATAATTTACAATTAATTTATAATAAATTAAATTTTGGCAAAAAATAGTATTTGAAATAAAAAATAAAATTTCCAAACACATTTTTATACTATTAAAAATTATCGATTAATAAGAAATTTCAAATATTATAAATATTACATGAATATGAATTCAATAGAATTCATTCATTTACACTTTCGAAAATAAAATATTATATAATGGTGAAAAATCAAAATATGAAAACTTCATTCAGTCATTCAATTAATTATAAGATATGAAGAAATACCTTAATGTTCTGGCGCTCCTTCTTGTCCAATTATATTTTTCTTTAATTCAAAAAATCACTTTTACAAAATGAAGTTTTAAATTCCTCCATTGTTAGCAAACCTAAACCGAAAGCATAGAGCCACTTGATGATTTAAACCAATCAGAGCACATCACATTTGCTTTGTGCCTTAAACACGTCAAAAAAAACAGTGAAAATTGCTTTGAACGGAGGATGGAGTGTTTGAAAGAGAAGACTCTCTATCCAATTGAGTACAAAAGGATTCATTTTGAATCTTTATGGAATACAAAATATCCGTCGCTCATCGAGTGGTGAAAAACCACTCCATTTTTTAAGAGTATATATATATATATATATATATATATATATATATATATATATATATATATATATATATATATATATATATATATATATATATATATATATATATATATATATATATATATATATATATATATATAATCACGGGAAGATATTGAATTGCGTATGAAAATGTTTTAGCTTATAAAAGAATTAATCTAAATTTCATTTTCTCAACATAAATTATTTTCTGATTTACTCATATTTACAATTTTATTTTTAACTAAATTCCACACATTCTACTAACAATATATTCCTTATAGAATTGATACTTAGATTCAGTGAAGTGCTTAAGCTCTCAACTAATCCCAAATATATAGAATTTTAAGATTGCTTTCATGAAATTTTTTATATTTTGTACTAGCCAGTAACGCATATAAGATATACAGAATAATGTATTTATATTGCAATATTAGTTGAATTAAAGTAGTCATAAAAATTTTTTTAATCAGATTTGTTTTTAATCTTGATTTTTAATCAGATGAGTTGAATAGGATTTTTTATTGAGACGTGATTGTTGATCGGTACACTGCCCCAAAATGTCATGTTTGATTATTTGAAATTCAATAAAATGCTGAATATGTTACTTTAAGATATATTATGTTTCAATGGGGCATTTTATTCTCAATAAAAACATGGGGGGAAGAAATATAGAAATTGAAATATAAATGTCTTTAGTTTCAACTAAAAATTAGGCAGCTGAAAGTTCCTTCGGTAGCAATCACTATCAATTTGCTTCAAAATTATACGATTATATTACTCATCGAAATTATGAATTGGTTAGCAGTTTTTAGGGGAAATAAAAACTAGTATCAAATGTCAGTAATCTAATCCAAAATTAATCAACAATTATACAACCCTAATTATCAGTCAATCAATGTCTAGAGAAATTACGTAAACATACAAAACGAGCATATAAAATAAAAATAATAACAATAGTTAGTTTTCAAAAATATGCGACCTGATGTATTCATTATTTTCAATTTTATTTTTATTAATCAATATATTCTTTTCTTAAATTGGAAATGTATGTGGGAAGCGAACTGAAATGAAGGGAAATTGAAACATATTGCTACACTGACATAAACATTAAATATAACTTGCCAATGGATTGTTTATTTAAGAAAAATATTTTTTTCAAATACTATATTAGCATTGGACTACACAGCCTGCAAACTGAATACAAAAAGGGACAAACTAAAATACGATCGTTAACATTCCTTACTGTAAGTTGACTTACAAATCGAGTTATGAAATACGCACTCTAAATATACCACCAAGTATGTTTCAGTGTTGATGAGTCTGATAGCAATTCAAGAAAGAGAAAATTTTAATATATAGAATTTGTACAATATATAGAAATAAATGCTTAAGTTCAGTCATAAATCATACCATGTAATAAAGCATACCATTTCCTGATCATGATACAATACTCTGTAAGCATTTTTTATGAAGTTCTTTGACTCTATTTTGTATGAACTCCATACACGTAGCGTTTAATTCTGAGTATTCAAGAACGAAAATTATGAGAGATATAAGTTACATCAAATTAATTGCACACTGACGTGAGAAATTAATCCCACGGCAGCCTGTTAACAGTGATATCACCTAGAGTCAGGGTGTACAAGAACGACTCGATAATATTTAAAACGAAATGTTTTTTTTAACACTAATTTACAAGACGCGTCATTTTGAGTACTTCTAAGGAAATTACAAAACCGATCACATTTCAAAAATATCTTTTGTTATTTATTGTTCACAATAGATAAAATATCTTTTATCTGTTGAACGAGATACATACTATTGTAGTCTATTTTTTGAAGCATTTTAATTCTCTATGTGATATATTTATCTCTACAGATATGCGTTCATTTATCGGGGTTGTCATGAAAGTTTTAGTAAATTAGTTTTACTCATGCGCGAGAAAACTACAACAAAAATAAATATTAATACCAGAAATTGACAGTGGGGTCATTTTAAATAATAATAATAAATGTGATCAGCATTAATAAAAAGAACGAAAAGAAGAAATTGATTTGCAGTCGGGGTGTCGGCATTGTGAACTGTATTCAGAAATACAGCAACCGAGAAAAAAATGGGTTGTAAACGTAAAATACTGAAGTGATGTACTAAAATGTGTGTTTTAGAATAACAAAACCTTTCTGTAAATATACATCTAATATTTTCATTTTGTATTTGTAGGGTTTGTCTTCTTACATTTTTTTCTTAGAGTTTATTTTTTTCCCTTATATATATATATATATATATATATATATATATATATATATATATATATATATATATATATATATATATATATATATATATATATATATATATATATATATATGTGTGTGTGTGTGTGTGTGTGTGTGTGTGTGTGTGTGTGTGTGTGTGCTTGCGTATGTATGTATTCACTGATGCATCAAATTGAATCGGGTTCATAGTAATATTAGCATAATATATATATATATATATATATATATATACACGAGTATATACAAGTTGATCTTTTTTAAAGTGACAGTGTTCGGAGTGTCCTGTAGCGCGATCTAATAGCCGGAATGGCACCAAACTTGGTATTCTGATTAATCAAAGCACGAAGAAAAAAATTCCGTAAAAAAGTTTTTAGTTCAAAAAATCACCCCTAGGCCATTTTGTGGCGCTTTACAATGTATAAAATGTAAGAAAAGAGAAATACTGCCACATACAATCTTACAGTTAAATTATTAATGTTTATTTATTACATTAACTTCCCCGGTGAGGGATTAGACTACATTCCATATGAGCATCGTTCTCAGAAATAACACCGTGCATTCTGCGTACAATGGTCCACACAGCCGAACGTAACATGTCACGAGGACTATTCCGCACTGTCTTTGTTATGTTGTCCTTTAAAATAGACAAATTTGATACTCCACCAACATAAACACATGTTCCGGTAACGTGAGAGGCATGCAACTGGAGCTCGTTTTCCTCAGCTGAGATTATTTGTCGGAGCCGTCTACAACTTGCTTTTATAGCCCTTATTACTGGCACTGTCATCGTACATTTGCATTTTGCTTTGATACCCGTGTTTTATGCTAATTCTCGTTATTATAAGCTACAGCAACGCCACAAAATGCCCTAGCGGTGACTTTTGAACTAAAACATTTTTTTACGTAATTTTTTTTCCCATGTCTTGATTAGTCTAAATACCAAGTTTTGTGTCATTTCGGCTATTAGATCGCGCTACAGGAAGCTCCAAACACTGTCACTTTAAAAAGGATCACCCTGTATATATATATAGTTTCATTGACCATTAAAATAGAACTTGGGATCTTTTTCTTCGAAAGGCGTGGTATTTAACGTCTTTGCTACTATGAACAGAGTCACTTTCAGATCACTTTTTTAATATCCTCGTTTGTCGCTCTACACTCGCGTTTTGCTCACTAAATCTATTGTCTAGAAATAACTGTGTTAATTTACAATTTATTATCAGGAGATCATAAACTGTAAATTGGCAATTGCTCGGTATTTAATTCTAATCGAAAAAAATTGATTTTGATCAGTGTTTTTTCTGATCGTCTCTAAAGATTGTCTATATAATTTTCCTTTCAAATCTTCAATTTTTTCTCATTTTCTGAAATTATAGGATGATTAATTAAATAATACCTTAATCGTACGTAATTGCACCATTTCATGGATGTTATATTTTAAATAGGTATCAAATTAGTTTATTTGAATGCTGGTTTTCCATCTTATATGCATTTATAATCCCAGCAATTTTTTCTGTTCAAAAATCAAAGTCGATATTGTAGAAGTTCATCAATATTAGATTAATGGTTCCTTTTAAATTTCCAACTTTCTTAGATTTTCTGCTCACTTCTGATTAATAAAATAGAAATATTTAATTTTTTATATCCGAAAAAATTCTCACGTTTTAAAAATCTCTTGTGTCCTTTTTTATATAAATACAATCATAGTAAAAAATTAAATTCATATAGATATCCCTTCACCGTGTTCATTGAAATCTAAGAATTTTGAGTTTTGTATTCATCAGTATATTTCATTTTTAAGGTTCCTACTTGAAATAAAATTTTAAACTATATCTCATGGAATACAAATATAAAAATGTTTTTAAAACTATATAAAAATATAAAAAAATCTAGCCGAAACAAAAGCAGTATGAAAATGTCAACCATAAAAACAATTAAAATTAATTAATTTTTTTAGGCAAAAAATAGTGCAGTTTTTATCCATAATTATTTTTATTTACAGATAGCAAAACAACAGAAACAGATCAAATATGAATTACAAACTAATTTTAATAAATTCTTCTTAAAACAATCTGGCATGCAATTAATGATGCGCAATAAATTTTATTAATATATTAGTTTAAAATGTGTTGCATTTAATAAACATCATGAAAATTAATGACATTAAGTTATTTACTTATCGAACAATAATATGGGATTCTTGTAAAATAGGATTTTTAAAAGCTTGAGTTAAATCAATTAATGATTTTTTAATTGAGAAAAAAAAGCATTAAGATAAACAAATTTAGAACTCTTACCTTGGATCGGTGGATTTATTCATCTGTAAAAATCATGAGAGTTTTGTTTTAACTATAAATTTTCAATGATAATCAGTTTGAGCTTTGACAATCTTTTGTTCAATTTTGAATGCAAAGTAAAAAACACCAAAATGTATAAAAAGGAATCAATGGAATTTTTATGCAGTTATATTATGAAAAAAACATGATACAATGAGAGAGAAAGAGATGGGCAAAAATAAGTAAAATGTTCTTTTGGTTGAATAATCTAGTTACTTCCAAATACCTAAATCACAGATAAAGGGTTGTGACATTTCTTTCTTTGAATATAGGCCTCGTAAACTACATAAAAAGTGTCACTGGATTTTGCTGACTGGTTTGGAAGCCTGAATTTCACAGGGTTATTGATATTTTATAAGTAATAGTTTGTTTAAAATTCTTTCATGCAAACTGGCCATGTTTCCTGCGTCAAAGCTACATTGTTTGAGATCTAAGTAACCATATCATTACATGTATGCTTCGTTGAACATGCACAAGTCAATGTATGGTAAATAACTGCCATCGACTGAAGTTGAAATTTTATGATCATTTTCAATTCACATTTTTTTCATTTCTTTTTGACAACAAAAAGAAAAGCTTATTTATTCATGAATTTCATCAGAATATAAATACAAGTTAATAAGAAATAGAAATAATTTGTTATGAAATCAGCAGAATGAAATATGCACTTAGTTTGGTCTCTTTGGATCCCAGAGTCAATATGATAGTCATTGAAGTGGATATTTAATTACTACCACAAATGAATAACAGGAGGTGAATGTTAGTTACCTCTTGTTTGCTAGTTAATCAAAGATTATCTGGCGGAAAATGACTAACAAGTATAAATTTTCTCTAATGCCCAGCTTTGCCTTAGAATTTAATAAGATTCGGCGTCACAAGGGGCAAAAGTAGGTGCGCCATCTTTGCTCCGAAAGGATAGAGAAACACAGAGGGAGGGAGAGAGCATCAACCCCCTAACCATGATGCGAATCTGAGACCTACTGCTTCGAAGCTAGAGACGCTATCCAATCCACCACCGTTTAGCACTATAAGTGCACCTATATTTCAATATTTGATGAAATATTCACAATTTTACGCATAGAGAAAAATGTATACCAAAATGCTACCATAATCAATTGCAAATTATATCTTCAGTAGAGAATCTTCATCAGTTTAATAAATTTTTTATATTTTTATTGAAACTATTTTTTTAGGAACTCGAATTCAAATTTTTTATAATAAATAGCTCTACATATAGCTCATACATTTTTGAAAAAAAAATGTACGAGCTATATGATAAAATATGGTCTCTACACTGAAAAATAAAATATCATAATTATGAAATTTCCGCATAAAAATTAATTTTTCCAAATATTATGAATTGTTCAACCAGAAATATAATTTTTGGCAAAAAGTCAAAAAATAAATTAGTTATTATTAACTTTAGATGGAGGAATAAATAAACCTTTTGTAAATTACCAAAAAATAATGATTTCCCTGTAAATTATACTAATCACTATCTTTCCTCTTTTACATTAAAATATTGGTCCCTGAATTTGCGTATAACTTATGTTACAATACGTTTCTTGAAACTTAGCTAACTTCAAGTGATTTTCGGCACTATTACCATGATTAAGGAATACAATGGACAGCTTATCAATTATAAAGAGTTCAGTCGCACGGAATCCTGCAATTCTCCGCAGTTTAAAACCTAAATCCAAAAGAGGAAAGAAAGGTTCAAAAATCAACCAGTTCTGGATTTGTTATTAATATGATTTTGGATAATTTTAGTCGATAATCAGTATACTCCATTTTCTTATAAATAAATCCAAACAGATATAAGAATATTAATTTATATTTAGTCGTATAGAAAAACGTGGTAAGATTGAATGAATAAATAATAAAACCTTAAAGAGAAAATAAAACACACTTCTGAGCAAATGTCATCTAAAATATAAAATTTTAAAAACAAACAGGAGGAAGATATATAGGCTCGCTCAAATAATTGACAGTGAAGTAAATTCTAAAATATTTCCCTCTGAAAGACTGTTAAAATTAATTAGTATACTAAATTAAATAACTAAAAAGTTAATACTTAGTTACCTCAGCGAAGTGCTAACCCCATGGCCCTAAAGACAAATTACGTAGTGTTAATACATGAATAATGTGTGGAATTCCCAGACTTGTGTCGAGACGTTTTAATACGTATTTATCGTTTGCAATGCAGAGAGCACAGAACAAAGGTTCTCCAACCTTTTCAGACATATCATTTCTCAAGAACTGTGGTATTTTTCTTCCATTCCCTTTAATCCTCTGTTATTTGGATAAATAAAATCCTCATTCTGTTTGTGCACTGTTTTTTGACCAAAGTTGAACTGAAAACGGATCCATAGAAGGAAAAGAAACCTATATTAGGATGTTGATTTTTAATTTTAAGCATAGGCTCTCTGTCTCTGTCTCTCTCTTTGTTTCATTTCGAAATTCTGGTTTTGGCGTTTAAAATTAATTTAAGCCGTAATCAACTCTGATTTGAACTTACTGTAAAGTTCTTTACACCCTAATGCACATTTAATATTGTTTCGGAATCTGATCACTTTAAGGGCAAATACATATGTTGACCTCATTTATTTGTAATTGCTGAACGTAGAGGAAAAGTATACATACCATAGAATCGCCCCTTCTTTTTTATAGTCCAATAATGTAATTTATTTGAAAATTAATGATATTTACTATTTTTCTCCAATTTTTCACAAAGTATTGTTATTGCTTTTTGCAGCGAACATGTTTTCGCTTTTCCCTATACGCCGCCGATCAAGGTTGCATATTAGAATGCTGATGACAGAAATTCCGAATTTAATATTTGATGACTTCTTAACTGAAGGGAATTTTTTAAGCTTTCTATCCTTCATTCGATTTGTTTTTATTTAAACTGTAAGTAAGACCCCATCTCTTAAAACATTTCGAGCAAATCTCATTAAAAAACTATAACTATCACAATTATTTTCCTAGCTGCATTTTTTCTTGAATGTTTGGCATACTTTTTCCACCAGATGTCAGCAAACGCAATGGATACACTAGTCCGAAATGTATGTGCTTTATATATTATACTGTATATAATAATTACTAATAAATATTTTAAAATTTGTTTATTTTTAAATTAAAATTCCTCTTATAATGATTAAATTTAATTAATTATTAATTTGCTGAAATTAAAATAAATGGACAATATTTGAAATACAATTTAAATATTTTTCTCCGTTTTTTTATTCAAAATAATCAATGGACATCATTGCATTTATTTGTGTATTCATTTGAAATGATAAGATGAGTTATTTATTTTATCTGCAAAACGCGCAACATTTAAACTTTATCTCATTTTGAATTACTGCATTTAAAAATCATTTGAGAAGATAAAAAATCGCATAAAATAAACATTCTGCATAGTCAGCGAGCAAAAGCATGAAATTTAGCAATCCAATGGTTGAATATAATTGTTGCTGTTCCTTGAATAATAAGTAGTAGAATTATAAATTTTCAATGAAAGTAAAGCGAATACTTCGCTTAGCGATTCACTGTTGATTCTTTCCTCTAATGAAGACACATGGCGAACTTCTCCGAGACAAAATTCATTTGAAAAAGGCGAAGGAAGAGTGGAAAAGAACTTGCATCTGTAAATCAGGATACAATGTAATAAGTCAATTTCTCCTGAATTGCTTTTTAATTAGTTGCTTTTGTAATATTGCATAAGTTATTTCCATATAAAAATGAGGTTCATAATCCTTGTTATACTGTCGATTTTCTTTGTCTTAACAAGATTTAAAATTTTCAGAAGGTTCTCCAATGATGAGGAAAACATAAAACGATGACCGCCCCTGCTGATATCGTAACTATTGGGAATAGCTTAATAAAAGCCCTTTAATAGTGAACAGAGTTCCCTAATTAGCTGAATTATTTTATGAATTTGATTTTCCATCTATTGCTTAAATCTGATTCCACAAAATATGCCTGTATTTGAAATATTAAAATTATTTTCAAATTAACTAGAATTCTAAAACAATAAAACATAGGCATTTGTGCAAATTGGATTGTAATCATATTAATTTGGGCACACATTCTAATACGATGTAACTTTTCGTTTGCTATTTTTATCATTGCTTAATCATTTATGGTGAAAATACCTTCCCCAAATTAGGAATAAGCATCAAAAAATATTTTAATTTAAAAATAACAGTTTAATAACCCTGTACTTTATTATTGATTTTATTTAAAATTATTTAAAGTTAGTTTTACACATGATAAGGAGATTTTAAATTTCAAATTAATTTATTGTAAATTATTAATATTATTTTTTTATCAACTAAATCATGTAGTTTACTAAGAATATTTCATTCATAGAATGACTGTGATTGTTATCGACTAAAAATATGTTATTATATTTTTAAACAAATAATGGGTGATTTAGAAACACTTTAAGAAATGCCTGTTTAAATGAGAAATTGTGTAAGGGAAACACTGAAAAACGTCCCTTAAAACTATAGGAAAGAAATTATATTTAATGAGAAATTTTTCTGCACTAAAAATAATTTTACAGAAAGTATTATTGAATCTTATTACCTGAATTTAATGTTTTACAATAAAATATTGATTAAAAATAGTATCAATATTTTATTATTCATTATTAAAATAATATCAATATTTTATCAGAAAAATATTTTTCACTCATTTGAAAAATATTATTTCAGAATATTTATTAGGAATTATATATAATTATTATTTTTTTAATTGGCTTGGCTAATATAACTAAATGTTTATAATAATATAATATCTGTAACTGTGTAAATATTAACCTTTTTGTGGGATCATTTTGAAAACCGCAAAAACCAATGTTCTTAGATGGGAAAAACGGAAGATGTATGAAGCTTGACTCAACACTCTTGGTCCAACCCTCGCTAAAAATATGACCTGTGGATCATCAGCGAGGATTGCCTCTGAAATTCTAAGATGCTGTAGGCAGAAGATACGTTTAATCGTAGGCTTCACAACTAGGCACTACTATTTCCGAAAATACCTCCATAAAATGGGACTGTTTCAGCAAGACCCTATCTGCAGGAAATGTCATACGCAAGAGGAAACGTCCAAGCATATCATTTACGAATGGGAGGCTCTTGCCCTCCCTAAGTTAACTTCTTTAGGCATCATCCATACTAGAGAGTTACACCTAGACTCCATTAAAGGGTTATCGGACTTTATTAATAAAATGGGTGACCCGAGCAACTGGAACTAGGAAACATTGTGTTTGGAGTTAATAGTACAAAATGCTGATAAAAGCAGAGGTGCCCAATGACATACAAACCCAATTCTAAGAAGAAGAAGAAGAGCTGTAAATATTTATTAATATATCTAAATAATCATTATAATAATCTTCAATGAAGAGTGAATCACAATGAAATGGGAATCTTTTTCCAATATATAATCATTTCATTAGCTTAAGAAAGCTTATGAAGATTTTCCAAATCTTTTTGAAAATTCCTTTTGTTTTTTAAGAAAAAAATTTGTTTCATGGGGAATCCAAAAATTAAGTAATTATTTATTTCTCCTTGCAGAAATTTTGTTATGTTTAAATTATAGAATTTTTAATCTTTACCATGATTTAAAACTTATGATTTCTTTCATTATTATGACTTGCTTCATGTTGTGTTGTTTTTGTTGACTTATCTTCTTTAAAGATTTGACATTTGTCAGATCAATTCCATTAAATTGTTGACAGTTAGAAAGTCAATGACTAGCAAGGGATTTGAGGATAAATTCTCCCGGGAAAGTCCGAAGCAATCCATAATATGTTTCGGTGAGGATGGATGTTCACAGTATTTTTTACAAGTGGGATACATTTTTGTACCACGTTCAAACGATAAACATTTTAAATGTCCACTTGAGAATCTGGCCAAGGCAGTCTGAGATTTTCGGTCACATTTTGTTTCCAGAAGAGTTCCAGGAGATGTTCCAGAGTACCCTTGGTGTGTTGGTGGAATTTGCCAGATTGAATTAAGTCTAGATTTTTCATTAGAGTAAATTTCCTGATATGTAAGTGATGAATCAGTGGGCGTATCTTCCTCACTGCCCTCTTTGGCCTATCGATCTGTGGTCTCATTACCACTAATATTTACATGGGATGGAATCCATTGGAGATGTACAACATGTTCTTGGAAGATCATTTTCAATATCAGAAGAATAGATAAACTTGTTTCATCTTTTATAGAGGACCAGTCACTGAGATGTTGCAGTACACTGCGGCTGTCTGACAAAATCCAAAATTCTCCAAAATCACAGCTGCTGGAAATGATAGCAGCAAGTCCCACTTTAATCGCTATTAACTCACTTCTGAAGACTGAACAAGTGTCAGGGTTACGTTGCTTTAGCGTGATTTCACACTGACGGGTTCTAATATGGACTCCGCTCCCAGTATGGTCTTTTGTACGACTACCATCGGTATACATTTGCACTGCATCGCAGGGAATGCAATTAATAATTTCTAGTGCCAATTGTCTAAGATGATCTCCGATGTGAGTTTTCTTGCTTGCAGTGGAATTCAGATCAAAGTGAAAGATGACTCTTGACATTCCCTCTGAGACATCAAAACAAGGTTTTAAAGATTGAGGTTTGACATGCGCGAAAATAGGTTTTGAGATTCTGCCAGGCTAAAAGGGGTGAATTTCTTTAATCTTCAATTATTGTGCCAATTTTGTAAATACAAGTAGGTACGATGATGCGGGCCGTAGCTACAGATTTTGTTAAAATATTTAATTAAGTTAGCTCTTCTTCTAAAGTGCAATGGTTGTAAGTTAGCCTCGTATAAAGCAATTGCTGATGGCAGCCATTTCTGAGTCCTAAGATGATACGAGCGGCACTTATTTGTACTCGTTCTAATTTCAAAAGATTCGTTTCAGATGCGCAGGAGTAAATCGGATAACCATATTCAAGAATAGATCTTATAAGTGTGTTTCTGAGGGTGTTTGCATCAGCACCCCAATCTCTGCCTGCCAGATATTTAGGAATGTTAAGGCGCTTATGAGCCTTTGAAACTAGATGGTCGATATACTTGTTACTCTGGAGTTCAAGGTCGAGAATAAAACCGAGATATTTAGGATGTTTTTCGTAAGTGAGAGGCTGGAAATTGAAAAACAATGCTGGTTTATAGTATTATAGGTGTCTATCAGTGGTGAAAAAAGTTGCTACTGATTTTGCTGGATTGAAAGTTAGTTTGTGTTCTGTTGCAAACTCACATTGCAGATAAAGCGCAGTTGAGTTCCGTTTCGATGTTCTTCACATTAGAGCCTGACTTCCAGAGTACTATGTCGTCAGCGAAGATTGCTATGTCAACAAGTATTGGTTTCTTTTTCTCAGCTCCTGCCAAAAAAGGGAGAAGAGAGTAGGGCTCAAGACTGATCCCTGAGGAACGCCCTGTCCCAGTCTAAAAACATCTGAAAAGATTTTGTTGAATTTGACTCTGGTAGATCTGTTGTGCAGGAAGTCGGCAATCCAAACCAAAGCAGATCCCCTAATTTTGAAGTAGTCATGTAATGTAATGATAAGCTTGTCTTTCTACACAGTATCAAAGGCCCTGGATAAGTCAAGCAGGGCCACCACGGTATGTCTAGTTGGCTTAAAGTTTTGGGCATCTCTTATCTTTTGACAGAAGTAAAGGACCTCGTCTGTGGTGCTATGCCCTTTTCTAAATCCGTATTGTTCGGGTGCTGTTAAATGATTCATTTCCAAAAAGTAAAGAAGTCTAGTAAGAAGCATATTTTCCATTAGTTTACAAGTTATACTGGTAAGGGCAATCGGTCTGTAACTTTCTGGGGAGCCTGCTTCTTTTCCTGGTTTTCTGATGGGGATGACAGGGGCTCTTCTCCAGTCAATAGGTACTTTTCCGCTGGACCAGGAAAGGTTGATAATGTCCAATAATCTTTGTTTGCCAATGAGACCTAGGTTTTCCAACATTTGACCGTGTATTCCATCTGAGGCAGGGGACTTGGTCATATCTATGAATGCCATGCCTGAAAGTAGTTCTTGAGAGGAGTACATCCTTGACAGTTGGGAGGTGCCAACATCTGCACTGCGACAACCATTGATTATATTCTTTGCCTTTTTCTTAACATGTCTGTCTTCATGGGAGAAACTTAGTCGGCTGGCCATTCTGATAAAATGAGCCGAGTACATTGGCTATAGATTTATCATCGGGAGTGATTTGGCCAGAAAAGTCAAGTTTCAGATTGTGGTTGTTCCTTATTTATTTCCTTGATGATTTTCCAAAGCTTACTATCCGACGTTCTAGCATCAAGCTTATTGCATATATAAGTCCATTTCATTTGCTTTAAGTTTGCATAGGCAATCTTTATTTTAGCGTTAATTTTATTTAGCTTCGCCCGAAAGCTGCTATCAATAATGTTGGCTGTTCCTTGCAGTAGTTGCTTTCTTTCATTTAGAAGCGGTTCCATAAGTAGATCTTAAGCTTCATGTTGTTGTCACTACATGCTTTTACGATTGACTGTCAAAATAAGTAGAGCGAAAAGACAGTTTAATTTTTTAATTAAAAATTTAAAATTCTTATTAATTAATTAAAAAGGCTTTGATTAAATATACTGTACGAAAATAATTTCATTATTTCTCGATACAAAAATACTTAATTTTTTATTTAATTTGCTACATAAAGTTATAAAAAAGAAATAATTATTTTAGAAATGGGTATCCTAGTTTAGTTCATTTTAAAGAATATTTAAAATGATAAAATTTAATAAAAATTTAATTAAATCAATTAAAAAACTATTTTTGTTACTTTTCATACTTTAATAAAAAATTCAAAGATGCTTCAAAATCTTTGATTCCCTTATTTTGTATAAAAGTTTTATTTAAATTGAATATTTTTAATTCCAACAATTCACCTGATAAATGCTGAATTACATGTAACAATAGTTATAATATTTTCACATGATTGTAATATTTATAATTAATGTTACAGATTTGAAAATTTATATAAGAGACCATAAAGTAAGGTGACACTTCATTTATACACAATTAATCATTCTCAACAATCGTTATTTTACTTAAAGAAATTATAAAATTAATTTTTCGTAAAGACCACTTTTCGCTTAAACTAAATTTTCAAATAAATTTATTTTTGAAATTAACCCGAATAAATAAAAGAAATATCCTAATAAAAATAATTTTAATTATTATTTTCTTAATGTCGGAGTTCTTTTTTTTTCCTTTCCTTTTATAGTCTAAGTATAATTTGTAAAATAAGACAACAAAAAATAAGTGTCATGTTTTAACAAAAACAGGAAACGAATGTTCTTCCAGATAACAGAAATGGTGTAATTTTTAATACTCGAAAAAATAAGTTTAAAATGTCTTTGTAATCCTCAACCTCTCTTATTATTTAATAGTTACATGCATGTTGCAAAATTGATATGACTGTATATTTTGGTTTTAGAAACACAATAAAAATTTATTTGCATTTTTCTGATTGATTGACACCTGCAGTTGAAAATACCAAATAAAAGATTATAATTAACTTATAATTAATTAAACTAGTTAATCAATTAAATTGGCATTTCATTCAATTATTAATATTAAAATTATTAATTCTGTTAAGGATTTTTAACTAATCATTTATTCTATGTATTCTATTCAATTTTATTTTAAATAGCATTATTTCAGTAGTAGAAAAAAAAATACAACGATCTTTACCATTTTAATTATTTCAAAAAAAAAAAGTATCAAAATCACATATTTTATAAACTTTAAGCAAACAATAAAAGATTTCAATTCAATTTTATTTTTTGATATCATTAAGCAAAATTTAACGCTACCTAAAAATAGAGAGCATCAATCGCTGAAAATAAAAGGGGGGAGGGCAGTTGTCTTTTTGACCGAACATCACATCTCTGATGTTACTTAAGAAGTTATCTATTATGCTGTTGCTCAACTGCAAATGTTCTCCGTGGAAAAACCTCAAAATAACCACTGAATTGCAGCAACACGAGCTGAGGGAAAGAGGTAGCAGCGATGGGCCCCTCCACAATTCCTCGTCGACGTGGGAGAAAAAACGGCCGTTACGACATATCGCCGATTGATATTCTGCTCACCACTGCTCACCGGCCCTTCTGTCTGCGTTCGTTGATCCCCGTTTAAGGGTTCAAGGCAACCTATTAAACTTTTCGGAAGCCATAAACAGCCTCGTCAAAATATTTCTTCATCAGGAACTGGATTTCATTTAGCATAGGAAGGACCCCCTTCGCCATAGGGGGGTATTTACAGGGAGTAATATTTCGGAACTCTCGTCTGGTTATTACGAAACTTGTTACATAATATACATCTCTTTATTTTATTCCTTGAAGGGTGGTACGATTTTCGGGTATTTCTCGAATTTTCTCTCTCTCTCTCTTAAAGATTTTTGTTTCAAAGGTACTTTTGAAAGGTCAAGAAACTTCTTTGATTTCAATGCTTTGTCTTTTTTTAAACCCTGCAATTTGTTCGTAATTTAACTTTCACTTTTAAGAACCCTCAGTCATCAACTTGGGTATAAAAATTATTTAATATATTAAAGTGTTTTTATTTATATTTCTAAAATATTCATTTTAATATTTTCAATTGTGTTGAGATTTATTTTTGGAATTATTAAATAATTGTTATAAATTTTTTGTTTTAAAAATATTTTTCAAATTAGTGCTGTTGTTGATCTAACTTTTTAACGATTCGCATTCAGACTTATTCAAAACTGAATTTATTTTCCTTTGAATTCAAATGCACTTATAGTAGGTAATATTTTGACTTAAATATTTAATTGGTATTAAATCAACTATTACTTTATTTTAAACCAAAATCAAGTAATTGCGAAGTGTCATTTATGCAGATGTAAATTTTGACTTTTACTGAATTCTTCTTAAAGAATATTGTGTATAACTAAGAATTTCTGTTTAAAGGAAAAATTTATATTCCAATACATCTGTACTATTCTCCTACATCATACATCTCATTGTACTATTCTCATACATCTGTACTATTCTCCAACTCCTACACACACGCATTTCAGTTCTACAGTGAAACTTTTGATAAAACTGAATGAAAGCATTTGATGAAACTAACGCTTTTAAAAGTGTTAATACTGTTCAGCAATCTATTTTTTTATTTTTTTTTTTGTAATATAATTAAAATATTTTTAGAACTGTACGTACTCCAATAAATTATTTATATACGTTAAGACTTTTTTGTAAATGTAGATGATTTATGCTCTATTAAAGCTTGTATTAATTAAATTACTAACTTATAATTTACAAAAGTAAAATAATTAACATCGTTAAATTATACAGAATTAAAAAAGTCAGGCACTCAATTACAAACATTGTTCAATTTTTAAAAACAATTAAGTGTTTTATAAATTCAAACAGAGCCATTAGCAATTAATTTTAAAAATAATTAATAAACAAATTTGCAATTCAATTTTTTAATTTATCATCAATTTTTCCAGTTTCTGTTTAAAGAAAAAATACAATTTTTTAGATTTCTTTAACCTAAAATTAGAAAAATTGATAGAAAATGAATTCTTGAAGTAAAATCCATTTAATGAAGACAGCGATGAAAAGTAGAGAATTCTATTGCAGAATTGAGTAAGATATATTTTATTCATTCCAGTTATTACTTTTCACCATTACTTAGCATAAAAATCTTAGCTCTCACGAAACAAATATCGCCTAATTCTAACTTTCAAGGAAGTCAAAATGAAATAAATAGATTATATAATTCAGGAGCAACACCAAGAAATAAAATATAAATTATAAATATCACAATGAATATGAAGGGCAAAAAATTCTTGAATTTTCAGAGATTATTTACATTTTAGAAAGCATGAAAAGAATGAAGATTTTTAATACTTGGGCATTCTGTTCTATTTAACCTGCCAGAGGAAAGAAAAGAGGCAATCAGTACACTAATTGAGCTTGCGATTTTAGGAAATGATATTAGCACAAAAAATAAGACAGGAGATTTAAATGAAAATTTATCTTAAGATCTGATTTCATACTCATGTAACAAAAATAAAAAATTCTCATGAAATAGAGTCAACTATTACTTGATTACTAATTATTTTATTGATGCAAATAAAAACGAACTTTTTTGTAAAAAACAGTTTATTTTTATGCAATAAAATGGAAATTATAATACAATAAAATTTTGTGAGAACTTTGAAATAAAAAATTTAATCAAGATGTGTAGAAAAGGGTAAGAGCATAGCCACAGCCTAAAGTAAGTATTATAATAAGAAGAAAAATTAAATTCAACAGCTAACAAAGATAACTATTCTAGTTATTGTTGTCAAGAATTATTTAACTATTCTAAACTATTGATACCAGCCATATAGTCAAAAACCAACTACAATCCTTTTCTAAGACAACTAGTAATTTTTGAAAATATGGTCATTTAATTCAATATAAACGTCATTTTATTGCTTCTATCAACTCAAAACCTAAACTTAATTTGCTAAAAATTATCACCATAAACTGGCATATTTAAACAAATGTAAACTCTGAAATTTTCTGCAGGTTGAAATTTTCAACAATAACTCAAAATACAAAAAGGCCTTTTGAATCTTGTATGGGACTGAATACAACGACACTATAACCAAAAATATACAAATAATCTTCAAATGACCTCTTCAGGATAACCTCATCTTTGAGTGATTTAATATTTCATAATATTCCCTCACGTGACACCTCTCCACTGTCACAGGTGTTACAAGCCCCGAGAAAGACAAACCTGATGGCATTCGCACCTTCCCCAAAGCATGGAAGTAGAAAGTTTGAGGACACCAAGTCCGACGTTTCCTTTTTGTTTCTAAACGTGACCTGGTTTCAGAGGGTGGACACCCCACACGCGAAACTCCTCTGAAATTTCGTCGGAGCACCGATGCGTACGGACACAAGAGACACAGTTGGGAAACATGAAAATAATAAAGCTGGCGTAAAGAGAATAAATCTGCTTTATTAATAGTGTGTACTTGCATGCATGGAGAGGATTGGGAAGAAGTTTTCGACTGCTAGACACCCCATTTGAATCTTTTCATTATTCATCCACGCAAACTTGAGTTGTTTTTCATTTTCAGTTTAATGCTATAAATGAAACAAAATGCCATATCGATAAAGATAAGTGACAACTTTCATTTTGTCGATAGTTAATTTTCTAAAATACGCTAATGGGTTTATTGATTGATGTAAAAAAAAATCCTCCTTTATATTTATTAATCTTTATTTTCTTATGACCTTGAAAAGGCATCTTTGATAAATATAAAATGAGCATTCATCATTTATATAAATATAGCTTCCAATAAAAATAATAATTAGTTGAGCTATAGATTTTCAAGCGAATTCCCTTATAACAAGAAAAAATACAGATCTGTGTTAGATATCATGCACAGATTAGTAAAATTTAAAAAAGATTTTTGGGCTACATGAGTGGATTCATACATGGGTGCAATTCAGTCTAAGGAAAAAAGATTTAAAAAAATAATTATTCAACTTTGCTCGTATGTACCAAAAAACAATGATTATCAAAACTCAAATATATGTGTGACGAGGAAATTTGTGAAACATTGCAATTAGACTACATTCGACCATTAAGACAAAATGGACATTAGATCACATATATGTGAGAAAAAAACAATACAAAAATGTAAATAGAAAATATATTGTATGAATTGAAAAGCAGTATAAGACCAGTACAGATATAGATATTAGTTAAAATATATATATAATAAAGTAAATTCAAATCATCCACATTAAATCCATTTTATACAGTATCCATTTTTTCTATGAATACACATAATTATTTTTTAATTAATTATCAGGCTAAGAAAAAGGAAAATTTTTATTAATCGATAATATCATATTTACTTCAAGTAAAAAATATTTCACTTTAAAAATGCTACTAACTATATAGCTAATATCTTGTCTCAAAATCTGATGAAGTACAATATTCAAAATCAAGGAAGACTATTATTTATCATATTAACTAGAAAATTAATGAAGAACCAGACTCTTAATGGACTAACACAAGAAATCTCAGTAATGGAATAGGTGAAATATGAAAGCGATGATAATTTTGAATAGAATTTTTCGAGAGAATCATTCAAACAATAGATGCTTAATAAATAATATTTAAACCACTAATCAATAACTAAACAATTATTTCTCATTTTATTATAAAATTCAATTTCTCATATTAAATAATTAATAATATATAGTGTGAAAAATTCAGTTACAATAAATTTCCATTTTATTTGTAATTTTATTTTTCACATTATAAAATCAATAAAACCTACAAAATAGAATGATATTTGATGATGTTTCCCCTATTTCTTCATTAAACATTTAATACTGTATTAGGTAAAAACATTAAACAATATCTATGTCAATTATTATGGAAATAATCCCTTTCAAACTTAAATATTTTATTAGATGATTTTTAGAACACAAAAGAAAAATTATAGAAATTATTTCTCTATGCAATAATAGTAGATAAAAGTTTGAGAGTAATTATAAAAAAAAATATTTTTATCTCTGTCAACTAATTAATATCTAAAAAGATACCCAGACATCTACATTTGATATAAAAGGTATGTGAAGTAACTTAGAAAAATAAATCTTTTTTTTTTCTTTTAAAGTCTGCATTTTCTAAGGTCACATTCACATGGACATAATTTGAGGGTAAGGTAAAAGGGAATATTTTACACCTAATAAAATGCTGTCATATCTAAGAATCTCAACTTATGAAATAGTTTGAAAGGGCACCGGTAATTTGGTGAACCTTGAACTTCAGAGAGGAACCTGACGAAACGGTTTTTGCCCTTCAGCTGAATTAAGGTCTCTAGTTTTAAGTCATGGATCGGAGTCCAGAAATAAATTAGCGTCTCCAACCTGAGGGAGAGGGGAATTTCGAAAAAATGCTGCCCCGTTGGGACACTGATAAGGGAGGCCTTACCTTAAATGCGGTCTTATTTTTCAGCACTTACCTAAGTGGTTCTTTTTTTTTTTCATTCTTTGACCTTTTCTACTTTGTCAAAACATTCTGTGTCGAAATCCCACACCCATATCAGTTGTTTTTAATCTGTTGGAGGTGAATGCCCTCTTGCAAAATAAGCTAAGCTTCTGAATTCTCATCAAGTTTTGGGGCTTTCCATTATGCTATCAATGAAAGATTGGTTGTCTAATGCCTGTATAATATTACGGAGACTACACCGATTAGGTGCTATGGTATGTTTCCTGGTGGCTATGTCTTAACACGAAACTATTTTGGTACAAAATACCTCTGATTTCAATGCCACGTTGATGAGGAAGAGAAAGTTCGAGGGCAAAGACCTCCTTTTTTCTTAAAGATACAATTAATTTTCCAGAAACTTTAGAAATGTGCACCTTTTGATAATAGTGACGTGTGTTGCATAAGCATTATTGAACTCAATTGATACCCAATAATTTTTACTTCGTGTTAAGTGTGAATTTATTGTGCATTTATATTGCATAATAAGTACATAATGGAATTTTTTTTAAATTTTTTTCCAGTAGAAAAATACAAAGATAAAGAAAATAATTCAAAAAAACTAATGTAATGCTATTATGTATGTATAGTTATATAAAATTTCATTTTAAGAGAAATGATTTTCTTAATATAATTTCAACTATAATTAAATATATCACTATTAAATATATATATAGATAGATATAGATATTATTTATTTTTTCTATCCTTTTTTGTGGGTGTGAAACAATTACAATGATTGACAATGAGTTCTTAATATTTTTGAATTTAAAGCTGAAAATGCTTTCAAATACTACAAATCTATCTCAATTCTTTAATCTAGAAGTAATAAAAATACAACAATACTCATTCAAAATTGAATGTTTTTAAATAAAATAGAATTTGAACAGCAAATGAAAAATTAAGAAACAACTCTACATTAAGTGAAATCTGAACATTTCATAATGAATTAAAATTTTTGATTGAAAAGAAAATATTATTACAGAAGTCGCTTGCATTAGATCTCTGAAGAGATTTAGTTACCAAGAGAGGAAAACAGGAGGAATTTTCCCTTCAATATTTTTCAAAATGCTTCAATTGTTTTTCATATTAATTATAAATAGATGTCAAAAGTTGTTTGAATTGTTATAAATAACTTTTCTAAATAGATCAATATAAATTTCAGTTACATTATTTTTAACACCAACTTTTTAAATAAAGGAATAATATCTTAGACATTTAACAAGAATTATTAGATATATTTAGGACCAATTAAGTCTGAGCTATTATATTTAATTTTCGTAGAAAACTAATAATCCTATTTTTTTTTTAAATTTTGATTTGAAAATAATTTGGTTATAAATTGTATAATCTTATCTAATCAATATTTTGTCTTGCCTTAAACATTTTTAGATTGTAATTTTCTTTGAGATAATGCTTTATTATAATTAAAAGAATTGCCTTGAAGAATTGACACTGTTTACTGACAATGTTGGAAACAACTCTCTGTAATCATCCAACTGTGTGAATTGTAACATTTCAATTTCTGTATATAAATATACTCAAATAAGAAGTTAATTCAAATAGTTCTTTTTATCTTATGTGAACCAAGTAGGAGACAGCTGAAGTTGACTTTATTTTAGGTCTTTCTATTTTCAAATGAAGCGAATTTCTTCTGTTTAATAGGCAAATTCCTTTATCAATGTTTAATAAAGCTCTTTTTTTCAATAAATTTATTTCAAGCATCTCTAAATTTTAAACCTTCTGTCTTACACTTATCTCTTTTCATAAGTAATTTCTCTTAATTTAAATGTTCTTAAATAAATATCTATCATTTTTCAAATATATATATATATATATATATATATATATATATATATATATATATATATATATATATATATATATATATATATATATATATATATATATATATATATATATATATATATATATATATATATATATATATATATATATATATATATATATATATATATATATATATATATATTCGTTCTTTTGCGCTGTTTTCCATATTAAATTTTTGAATAAATTAAATAATTTGTTTTTATCAATAGCATTAATTGTTTCTAGCTTACTCTGATCAGTAATTTTATTAATAAATTGTTATATTTAAGTGCAAAAAAATCAAAATATTCATGTTTAAATTTTATTAGCTCTTCAGGACCTTTAAAAACATTTTTCGTATAGCTTGTGTTTCTATGTGACTGCTGAAAGCTCTCAACTGAAGAGATATTAGGGCGTTTTTTTTCGTAAATAGTTCAAGTTCCTTAAGTTTTATTTACATTATAATCTGAGGAATCTCTTTTTATAATCTAATTGGGGGGTGTCTTGAGAAATATATAATTTGTCGAAAACCACAAAAAGAACCTTCTAGTCAGGAAACAGATTTATATTCAATCCTGATTTGTGTGTTCTCAAATAAAAAAAAAAGAATTCAGTAAACACAAATGGCAAAGGTCGGCCGGATCAGTGACCTGATTTGATACCTTGCTCACACATGATCTAAACTTAGGAAGGTTTTCGAAGTCCAGACCTTGATTTTGGAGAGAAAAAAAAGTATGTAATCAGAAAGGTCAATGTATTAAGCTGAAAAACTTCTTAGCCGCCAGGTGAAAGTGCTTCCTTTCTTCTTGTTTCCTATCTGATTTTTTTTTTAAAATTCACTAAGTGGAAGTCAACGAACGGGATCAGGCAGTTGCAAAATTTTTCTTTACGGTGAAATTTTTTATTTATTTTTTTTCCTTCCTAGTTACATCAGTTGCCAAATTCCGGTTTCTCATCATCACGTGTCAGGCCCTGAGCAGTTAGATTCTGTTGTCTCTAATTTAAATTCACTCTTTAAAAGAACACTTATTAAGTAGACTATTTTGTGAATCAGCTAGATATAAATTACGTAATGATTGAGGCCAAGACCGCATAGCAATTTCTCATTCAAGAAATTAAAAAATCTGTTTAAACATAGTTTCATTACCTATAAACACGATTTGTTACTGGAGACCCAGAAGCATGTTTTCACGAAATTTATTTATTTTAAAAAAGATATTTTTATCTTAAAATTATATTTATTTAAAAAAAAAACCAATAAAAGGTTCACATTAATTTTTATGAATGGCAAATTTTCAGAGCTAACTGTCACCTTATTGAATTTTAAACCTTTGATTATTTTATCGAATTTTGTGAACTATAGAATTTTGAATTAGAATTAACGAATTTTGAGTTATAACCAAGAATGTGCTTATTTGAACTCTGCAGCGAGACATAAACTTAAACCAATGCCATTTATTTGAATAATATGCATTTTTTAATTCATATATATTTTTAAGTAATTATTATAATAAAAAATTTCATTACCCTTTAATTTTAGTGAAAGTTACATTTCGAAAATTTTTTTTATTTAATGTTGCTGTCTTGTGCCAGCTGGCATTTTAGGGAGCACTGCTCCACTTTTCCAACTCAGCCATATTTTGGTGTGGAGTCCGATTTCCTCAGTACATACATGCCACAGGTACCCGCGTTTATAGGGTAAGCAGCCCTTCATACATGGAAAGAGCAACCACTCATACATGGAAAGGACAAAGACATGATAGATATGAGAAAGTAAATCCATGCCCGAACCGCGATTCAAACCTAGGACCTCCCTATCCGCAGTCAGGCACGATGACCACTAGACAAGTTGGGAGGCTATTTATTTAATATAACTCGATAATTAATTAATTATAATTGCTCTTTCTTCTGAAAAATATAAATGTACTGCATTTCTGAAAATATTATTATACTATTTTGACTGATTTTTTTCAGCTTCGACTAATTAATTTGTACAAAATATTGTTAAGATATTACAAATATTTGAAAACAGCCAACAATGTAATACATTTGGTTATCCAAATATTACTTTCATTTAATTTTTCCGAGTTTATCAAATATAATATTAATATTTGTTATAAGAATTTAGCGGTTTCTGTGATATAACATATTTTCAAACAATCCCCTCATCTTTTAAGGGAATCCATAAAATGTTGCAGAAACATAAGGAAGACAGAGATATTTTTAAATGAAAAAATTCTTTATCATATACTAGTTTTTCCTATTAAATAAATATTATTAAACTAATAAAATATTAACTCCTTTAGAAATAGTCTCACTGTTATACGACGTAATTAGTATTACCAGTATTAATAAACAGCAACAAAAGTAATCCCAATATTTACAAGTTTCATGCAGAAGTATCATATGTAATTGGAAATTTCTCGAAATCATTTAGTCTCGTTAATCTAGTCACTACGCGGATCCGGAAAACCATTTAATTGAGACAAACCTGCAGAAAAAATTTTGAGCTTCTATTCATAAAGTGTCTGATTATAGCAATGAAAATAATAATTTTTTAAAGATAGAAACACCAGTTTTGATAAGTTTGCAATCCAAGATTTTGCAGATATTTTAAATCTAATTTTTTTTAATCCGCCAAGATGGGAATGTGTTAAATCTCTTCAAGTAAGGATTAAGGAGACATCAATTTAATCTCTCTAACTTGGGTTATTGAAAGTCGCGTAACCAACTCACAAGACAGAAATTCTTTTTATAAAACTAGAACGTGACAAATCTTGAAAGTTATAAAAATAAATCAAAATAGAATCTACAAATTAAATTAAATTAATTTCAATGAAAAAGGTAAATTAAAGTTAAAATTAGAATTAAAATATACGATTGCAAATCTGACAAACAAAAAAAGGAGCTCACTTGACCTTTGAAATGCTCACAAGTACATATGTCCGGCATTAATATGTAAGTAACATATATGTGTATATACAAACATATGTTCTGAAAAGTTCATATTTTTAGATTGCTAACTTTCTTTTAAGTTTTCGAAAATATACAATTTTATTTAATCGAGAAGCTCCTAATCAGTTATGTCATTAATTATTCATAAATACATACAGTTTGTATCCATAAAATTCTTATAGTTCATGCAGAAGTATATAGTTTAAATAGTTCATAAAAATAAATAGAATAAATAGTTCATAAAAATAATGAACTATTTTCATTTAAGTGTGTCTCATTCTGCTTTAAATTAATTTGCAATAATAAACTGTGACGGATTTAAATTTTGTTCAATGGAACATTGTCAGTGAAAGGGAAAATGTGGTTTCTAGGTTGTGTAACTAATCAAACTCCTAAAATGTGTTGAGGGAAAGTGCTTTGATAAAAATTTATGAGTTTCATTTATGGGATAATATTATTATTAAAATTTGCATGCAATTCGTATTAATTTAACAAAATGTATTCTTAAGTTTTATCATGCTACAATTTATCGTTACGTATTTTCGATTATGATAATATTATTTGATTTTGTAAACACAAATTGCTTTATTGATTACACGAAAAAGTTAAACATTAATTTTTTTTTCATTTCAAAAGTGAGGAATGAAAAAAACACGACATGTAAAAACATTTGTAAAGAAAACGTCTATGTTTGGTTACATGAAATTTCAAAATAAAAGATTGAAAGTAGTAATTTTGGAATAAATAAAGATAAAATTGTAAACAAAGTAACGATGAAACTTGTAGGAAATACTTTTTCTTCAAATATAGTTCAATAAGCATTTAGAAATATTTGATAAAAATTATTTGATTTGGAGAGCAATGGATAGTTGTGATATCATGGAATTCCAATCTAAAGATATTTCATAATGCCTATATAAAAATGCATGCTCTAAATGTGTTGTGAATGATTTGCAGGTTTCCAAGTATTTCTGAGATTCAGAGGTATTATTTTTCTCGATATGAAAAGATTAAAACAAAAATGGACCAAAAGAAATTTAAATTGTATTGAAAGTCACTTTAGAAATCGGAAGCAAAATATCTGAGTTTCAGTTTAATTAGTTGACAGATAAACTTTATTCAAAGAATTCCCTACTCACTTATTTTTCACTTCCTCTCTCTCTCTTACAACTAAAAATTAAAGCTTTATTTCTTTAAAACTCACAAAAAAATATCAAAGGTTTATTTTTCATATTTTGCATTATAATTTCCACATATCAAAAAGTCAAATATAATGTTAGTTTCTTATTCATGTGATTAATGTCAAAGTTAAATATAAAATATAAAATAATTTTCTTTTACTTTTGTATTCTATGATTAAAAGATAATAAACCCTGCTACTTTGATTTGTTAAATAAGCTATTATTATTTACGAAGTGGATTGCGAACTAAAATAAATAAAAAAATAGGCCTTGATGATAGATTTCATGTCTTCATGACAAACCTGTTATATATTATTAAAAAATTATATTCCTCAGTTTTTATAGCTTTCACTTAGTTTTACAATGAGAAATTTTATGTTACTCATTTCTAAGAACGTTATAAACACATTATTTGCATATGCAAATGAGTTAAATTCGATAGTAAGAAAATAAAATCAGTAAATTAAACTGGATAAAAACTGACAAATTTTATAAAATAGTTAAATAACGATTAATTCTATTTGTGTGTGAGTATGAAAGATTTTAAACAATACTATTATACTGCTATATATATGGAAAGCATCTTTTAGACATCTAAGACAGTCGAAAAATGCCAATTATATGAAATGAGGAATCATAAATATGTATGAGATTATTTCCAAAATATGTTTCTGAAGTGGTAATGAATGTGATATGTTACTGATTATGCCATTGAGATCCACAACTGAAATTAACTAACAGTTGGATCTTGCGATCAAAATGTCCATCCAATCTATGTCCATCCATGGTATCTGATTTCCAAATGTATAAGTGGAGGATTTGCTATGATTTCCTGATGTTTGAAGAGTTTCTAATCCATATTTGAAAGTTTTTGAAAATTGAAAAACAGTTATCTGTGCAGCTATAATTTCAGCTAGAGCTTTGGATAAGAATACATTCTGTTCCTGATTTTTTAATAGGAATTTTCAATTTACTTTTGGTCTCCCATCTTTAAATGTATGAAGTTTTATAAATATTTTCTTTTATCTAACATAAATGATTAAACAAATCATCTTGTTACTTACATCAAATTTATTGTTAGTAAACTATTGTTTCCAAGGAGCTTAAATTTAATATAACCATTGACATCAATTCAGACCTTGTAGATATAAAACGTAGAATCCATTTCGAAATATCAAGGAACACACTCAGAGATGCCTTACTAACCCTCTTTAAGACTAAAAATTGGATCTTGTCAGTCTGATACAGATCTATCTCTGATTTATATGAATGTATGGAATGTGCTATGAATAAAATATTGGTTGTTATTTCTCTTGAATTTTCTTTTTTAGACCATTAACTTAGAATATTTTTCAAGAATAAAAAGCTATTTTTTTCTTATTGAAATTATATATTTCGAATATTAAACTAAACTCAGTGGCACGACACCTAATCGGGGGTGGGGGTCGAAGGACTACAGAGATAATATCTGTTTATTTGACCAAGGACCCTGGGGTGTGAAGTATATGTCCCAGTTAAATGATCAACTTAATGTGACGTCCCAAACGTCAGTTTTATCGACCTTCTGAAGTGGTGAAAGGCTGAGTCGACCCTGCCCCAGGGCTAGTTCCCTAGCCCTGACCCTGCCCGGTCCGACGATAAAACCTCTGACCTGTGGGCTGGAAGCACTACACCACTGGATTTCTATTTTGGATATTAAGAAGAAGAAATGTAGATTGTTCAACTTTATTCTTCAAGTAAATCTCATGCTACATCAAAATCTTTTAAGATTCCAAGCAAAGACTGATTTTAGAAGCAAAATCTTATTTTGAATGTATTTTATGCAATCTTGAGTTCATTATGCAGGATGTACGCTGATTAAATTTTTAAACATCTATATGGATGGAAATTATTTTAAATTTCATTTTTTCCTGATTAATGATTAAACCCTTTTAATCTTATCTATATAATTATAATTTTTTCCAAACAATTATCTTTTTCATTTAACGATACATTTTGATGTTTCTCAGTCCTGATTACACTTTAAATAATTTTGCCTATACAAAATTACCTGAAATGTGTAATTTATTAGATATTCAAAATCAGAGATATCTTAAATATCTATAAAACTACAATAAGCTGTTTCTCATCCTGGTTTGGTTGGTTGCTCTACGATCATTTCTTGGACTCGAGGGCTAATTAGACCGAGATCTAAAGTTTAATAGGGATTCCGAACAATTACAAACATCCAAGAGCCCAATGTGGTATTCGAACCCACGAACTATTGAACCGAAAACAAGAGCGCTAACCATTTGGCTACCAGATCGGAGCTCTACATCATAATATTAAAGTTGTTTCTAATGTAGATGTTTCAATAATTATTGAATTATGTTAAATTTGAAAGTTACAATATATGAAATGAAAAGATATGTTAATATTATAACAGATAATAACTGTCTCTTACTTACAAAGTGTAATCCATTTCGTACGCATCTTCAAAAATGTCTTCTATTACAGAACTTTCAGAAAAAGATTTTATTGAATCAAATTATATTTGTATAATTAATAAAATCAAGAATATATAATAATTAATAAAAATCACTACCTGCGTGTATTTTAAAAATGTATTCAATATTATCAATCTTTAGAATTAAAACTTTTTACAAGAAATATTATATCCAAATACTTTACAGAGTTGACCTCGATTCAAAAAGCTTATTAATTTTGATATACTATCTTTCGTTCTTTATAACGATGCATCTTTGAACATATCAATCATAAATTATTTTGCATTCATCTAATTTCTTGTCAAGGATCTCATATTTTAAGTTATTAAAAGTCTCTCTTTTGAGAAGTTAAATATTTCTTTTAAGCACTTCGTTATTGGAACTATTTCATTGATTTCTTCGTGACTTCAATAAACATTCACAATAATTTCACATAGTTGTCACATAGCTCAATTTCTCTTTTCTTAGTTAAAAAAAATTAGGTATTTCAGCAAGTTGATTTTCCGATTATGTGAATGTGACATCACATCTGGATTTCAAAACTAGTGTGCACAGCAATATGCCAAATGACGTGCCTAAAATATTTCCAATTTAATGTATGCTTGATATAAGATTAAATATTTACGACTAATTATTTTCTCTCTCCCCTGAATAGCCAAACTTACGTGCGTATGAAAGTAGCATACCACCCACATATGAATGCACTTAGCGGAACTCTTCAAGAAGTAAAGGAAAATATTCCAGGTGGAGAAAGGTTTTCAGCGAAAAATGAAAGCAACTGGAGTTTCCATCTGAATAGTTGGTGTGTGGCCAAAAATATATAGGGGCGTGTCTCGAAGTTACAAACAAGAAATCTAAGAATTGTTCTGGGTTGAGTTGGACAAATATGTTTCACCGGTTTGTTGGGTAAATTTTCCATACCTGAAGAACGTTTGATAGATTGGAAACTAACAATAGTCGTTGTTGATAGCTAATGCCTTTTAAGTTGGCGTTCCTCTGAAAGGAAGGAATATGGTCAGCAAGGAGCCCATTGTGGAAAGGAATATTTTTTTGTGAGAGCTGCGACGGGTGCCGAATCTCAAAGACGACCCGCTTCCCGAGGTATAAATAGAAAGACTCGGAAAGCAAATTTGCTCTAGTCCTTGAATTGTAGTCCTTTCTTGAAATTCCTTTTCTACAAAGTTCATGTTTTCGACAGTTTTCATTCAAAATTCTTATTCATGCTTTTCAACAGAGCTGGCTAATTCAAAGTTAAGTACTGAGAATTGATATTAGTTATTGATATGGAGACCTCTTGAACTATACATCACGTAGAAAAGTAATCGTAAGAGTTTCAAATGTGTGCTAGAGAAGAGTTACTCACAACATTTTGTTACATAGTTATCTTCATTTTATTTTAATTTATTTTAAAAGTATGAGTCAGTTTTGAAAAAAAATATGTATATAGTTCAGTTCGAGGAAGGAATGCCTCTGCTGAGACGTAATAACTTAGAATGATTCAATTCCACGTATGTATGAAGAGAAGATACACTCATAATATCACGTGTTTATTCCTTTTATCATTATCTTTCGTGATGTCTGCATAACCATATAATCACATATTCCTTACATCTATTGATCAAGGGAAACTTAATCACTATGATTAATCTTTACTATTTTTTAAAAAAATTCACAAGACATCAGAAATGAAAAAAATAGTAATACCATTCAGTGTATCACATTGAATGCAATTTATTTTAAGCTTTTTATAATGTTCTAATCACAAAATGTATTCTCTTTATTACGAAACATTTCCTTCATTAATGAATACATAATGAGACTGATAATAGAATCTGAAATAAAAATGTTGGATATTTTTAATAATACTAAGCACACTTCTATATCCCAAAACTTTAGTATCTAAAAATAAAACTTAATAAAATTCATTATGAGTATGAAACTCTGAATTTTTAATAGATGTGAGGATTAAAACACATAAATTTGTTAGGTTTGTTTGTTTGTCGCTCAACGGTCATTTTTTGCACACGAGGGCTAATTAGACCGGGACTTACAGTTTAAAGTGGATTCCGAACCACTACAAACATCCATGCCCAAGGTGGGATTCGAACCCACGGACTGTTTAAACGAAGGCAAGAGCGCTAACCATTCGGCTGCCAGCTCCATAAATTTGTTACATAGTAAAAATTAAAATATCTATAAGTAACTTTCTTGCTGTCAAATACATTGTATAAATTACTATTATATACTTTAAGAGATTACTAACTTTTTATTTGAATATAAAATTAATAACATTCCTATTTGTTTATATTTATACTTTTGTTTTTTCTGTGCAACAATTACCACAGTCGTGAGAATGCTTAAATTTTATTCATTCGAGTTAAATCATTCCAATTATTCCGGCTGATTTTTCATTGTATCAAAAATAAATCATTAAACTTTTTTAAAAATTTAAAAAATGTTTATTTTTCCCTCTTAAAATTTTACTTTATTTTAATTAACAGTTATAAGGTCAATTTTGTGTTTTTTGTAAACTGAAAAAACTTTCTTAAATTTACGAAGTCATTTAAAATTTTCTTGGAAGTTTTCATTTTATTAGTTATGAAAGAATTAATTACACAGGAATTAAAAAAATGGAAAATACTAGAGAATTAAACTCACCATTAATCTGCTTTAGCACTCATAGCTGGTATTTTGGAAACAATCATTAAGACATTGCTGAAAATTATATAAATTAATTATTCATTATAAAATAAAGCAGTATTAGTAAGTTTATTATAAAATAAGGCAGTGTTACTAGATTGTTATTTATTAATTCATTATAAAATAAGGCAGTATTTGTAGATTTGGTTAAATTAATATTTCTCTTTTGTTCTTTGTATGAATTTTAGGCCAGTGGGTCATAGGAATCGGGGCACTAGAGTAGGAAAAGCACTTATAAGATTTTTTGGGGGGAATTCTAAGACCCCTCTGTGTTCCATTTTCGAGTGGGAGAGGAAGTAAGAACTGGGCCAACGAGTAAAGATGAGTGTAGGTAAAACAACTGAGACAACACTATTGTTAGAGTAGGATAAGAAGCATCACAATAAAAATAATATTTACTCACTTTTTCAGGTTTTTTTTTCTAATAAAAAAATATGTGAATCCAAAAGAATATCATAATCATACAGCTATTTCGTAAGATCGAAATCTGAGCCAGTCCTTGACTGTAGAACAATGTTTTTTAGGAGTAATGTTAAGTAATGTAACCTCTCCTAATTTAAACTGAAATAAAAACTAAACTAAAATTGAATGAAAATGATTAGAAATGAATAGATTTTACAAGGTGTTTTATCCTAGCACCAGACACTTGCTTTGCCGTGTATAAAATTGACTGATGTTAGACAAGTCAAACTAAACTGTGAAAGTACAGAACCGTAACAGTTTCTCTTAGGAGTTTTTCTGATCTCCACTCTTTTCGACTAATGAATATAGCACACTAGCTATGCTACAACCTCTCAGACTTTTTATATACAATAGAGCAATATAAAAGTTTAATGTTCACCAAACTTATGCAGAAAAGCTTTCTACTTTGCGTTCCATTCCTTTCGATTAAGGAATATGGCATTTTAAATAAGTTATATCCTCTGAAACATTGTATATACTATAAAGCTACATAAAAATATTTTGTTAACCAAGGTAGATGAAGCTTTCAGCTCTATGTTTACTATGTGCTATGCAATTAGAAATTTTCTTTGTATGATAAATATAAATATGTAAGTATACTTAAAATGTGAAGTGAATAAGGAAAAATATTTTCTCCATATTTTGTATTAAAATTTAAATATTTTCTTAATAAATTAAATAGAATTTAATTAATCAAGCATTATAATAGCTTCTATCTAACAAAACTTTTTTTTAATATATTTCCGATGTAACTACAATTTTTTAATTGCAAATTTGAAAAGGAATGATAAATTTATATGTGTATATTTGATCACACACACGTGGATAAGAAAAATCTGTTCTTCATATTTCATAATAATGATTAAGTAATTGTCTTAATACATTGACAGAATTACGTTAGTGAAAAATTATGTTAGATTCCATCGAAAAAAATTTTCATATTTCTGATAATAATAGGATCCAATTATTAAAAAATACCTGGGATTTCCCTGATAAAAAAAATTGAAGAAAAGGACAAATCACAATAACAAATGAATATCGTTGATCTGTCCCAAAATGTGAAATGTACCCCTCAACCCTCAAAAAGTTCAATTATTCATTTCAAATAATGTATATATATATACATATATATATATATATATATATATATATATATATATATATATATATATATATATATATATATATATATATATATATGTATGTATAGTAACTCATTTCCATAAATAATTTCAAAATCACGTTTTGGAAAGAAATAAAATCAGAGTAACTTCTTATGTGGTGGTTTCTCGCCTTTCAAAGAGGCGTTGGATAATGAATGAAAGAGCAGGCGTTGGGTAATTTGTATGAGCTGGAGGTGGATGATAAACTGATTCTCACGAGTTTCATTTCTTTTTAGCAAACTTTTCTTTCACTTTTGCTTAGCAGAAGCACTGACCTGTGAAGTCACTCTCAGCGACGTGAGTGTCAAGTATTGAAGGCAATTTTTCACGCCCAGAGACAGTCATTAAAACGGCCTGCCCAGAAAGTCTCTTTGTATCCACCTGCGACGACAAAAGGAAACTCGAGCTAATCAATCACTTTCTTTGACGGTGAATATCAAATAGCTGTAAATGAATTCTTTTTTTAATCCTTCGCTTCCAAGTCTCAATTTGGTGAGTTATTTTGAGAAATAGAGATTTTCTAATCTGCAGTTACAAGTACATTTTGCAAGGAAATTTCAATTTAGTAATAGTTAAAAAAATTGCGAATATTTTTAGGGCGAAAAAAATTATCGATAGGATAGAACTACCATGAGATTTTGCTTAATTTTAATAAAATTCTGTGTGGATTTATTTAATGTTATTGTAGTTTATTAAATGTAAAATATGCAATTAACTGCTCTCTTCACTAATTTATATAGCAATTCAGTTTTATGACATCAGAAAGGTGCATCGTATGACTAAGTTGTATATTAAGTTTAATTACTGTAGAAAATATCAATCCGCAGCACCCACTTGGTCCCGCCTGAACGCCAGAGGGCGTTCTTTGCAACTTGTATTTGTTATATAGTTTTTAGTCGCACTTTTGTTTTTTACTGGCTTTTGTAGAACTATGTTTCTCGGCTCGGGTCGATTTAATCGGCCAAAAGTATTTGTTATTTTTTCTGTTATTAAATATTTGTTACGTTTTCAATTGCGTATTTATTTAGTATACTTCTGCAGTGCCTTCACCGGATCTATTTAGTTTTAAGTTTGATATAAATATATATATATTTTTCAATTACATATATTATAGTTACTATATAATTGTTAATGGGAAAAAATTCTTATTTTTATAAGCTCCATTTTTCTAATAATATTAAAAACTTCTTGGATAGTTTTATTTTTATACATAAAAACTAAAATTTATTACTGTTATGTTTAATGAAAATAATTTATTTCTAAATTACTTATTCTCTTAATTCAATTGAAAAATCAAAATGATGAGTAAAATTTAAAATATTGAAATTTTCGAAAATATTTTGAGTTTCAAAGAAAGAAAAATAAAATGCTTATTATATACTGTAAAAAGTGTTCTCCCAAAATTATTAAAATTGAAATCAATAAAAATTTACCACTTGGTAATGTTGGTAATTTCTAAACTTTTTTCTTAAAATTAGGCAATTTAATCCCAAAATATATCTCAAAAATAGGCAGCTTAAAATCTCAGAAAATAACCCACGCAATTTGATATTCATTTACTTTAATTTCTTATTATTTTTTTTATATTTTGATAAAAAGAATCTACTTTTGTCATTTAGTCTGAAAATAACAGAATGATGATGACGAACTGTGATGTCATGAACACGTTTTTATATATGGTTTCTTTTCAAAGTTTTTTTTTCAGTTCTTTATATGTGAAGGGATTAACTTATTTATAGATATATTTAATCTTTTATATATTGTATTATATATTATTATTATATACTTAAATATTTTGATTGCTGGTCTAACTAATGACCTTTTCGGTTATTTTGTGACTTTTTTAAAGCTTTAAAAGTAGGAAAGATATTCAAATATGTACATAGGCTGCACATTGAATCACTCCACATACCTTGTCGTATGAAATATCATTTTCATACTATTGAGAGTTACATTCCATTGTTATAATAAGAGAGTGTTACATTCTCTCTCATTATTTATGATACCTAATCGAATATTCTCTCTGACTTAATCATAAAAATATTCCCAATAAATTAATCAAAATATTGCAGATTTTAAATTATATAACTGTTTAAAAATAAACATTTTGAGTAATGAAATATGAGCTGCATTTTTGCTAAATCAAAAAACATCCATTCAATACTAGGGAATTCCAGAGAACCGACTTTGTTTACCCCTTTCGTATCACTTCGGAAAACGTTTTAACCATTTCCAAGAAGGAATTTTTTTTCAAGCATGAAATCCTAGCCCGAAATCTCCTTTTGGGAAGGGATTACCGATTTCTATCTCAACGAATGAAAAGTGCATTTTGTGTAAAATCTGCTCCTTAAGAATAACCCCAGTTTTCCAGTTTATCACTTCGAAACTGGTCTCACGGGACTTGAAGAAGAAAGACCGCTGCCAAAAACCGGAAGTCCGTCCCCTTAATTGAACGGAATATCGAAGGAAAAACTGCAAGTACTCTAGTATCCTAAAAATTTTCCCAGCCTAGTCCCGAAAACTCCCACGAAAATTTCGCCTAGATACACTTCCTCCACCTCCGCCAACGAACAGAAGCTATTGTTATTCTCTTTATCATCCCCTCTGGTCGATGAAATCAATGTCGGGATTTTTGGAGGTCACCAGGCTACTAAACCATTGGACTATTCTTATTCGATGCGGGCTTTCCCAGGAGAGAAACACCACTTTCCTATGTGTTTATTTATCATTTTTTAGACATCTCACCGGGTCTGTTGAGAAACACGGACTGTGAAACGGAGGAGACACTGTTTTTCTGCAAGAACAGTACTTTCACTGGAAGTCCTTGTCTGGGCCGTCATTTGTCCTCAAGAGCAGCTACAGGAAATCATCTATGAATATTTCGCAATATGCATTTGGGATACCAATATTTATCTGCATTAGTGATTTACTGATATTTTTTTTAAAAATACGAATAAATTGTTATTATTTGATGCATTTTACGGATTTTTATAGGGAAGTAAAAAAAAACTATTATGTAGAGAAAAAAGTAGTTTATAAAAAAAGAAACAAACTTTGAGGACATTTTCAAGCATTTTAAATGAATCATTATCCATATTCACTTTATCTTTTTAAATACCTGAAACTCGAACTGTAAAGGAGAGAAAAATGTTTTGCTGTGAGACTTTTACTAAAAGTTTTTGTCTGGGCTGTAATTTGTACTGAAGATGAGCCATTGGTTTATTGGTGAATAAAATGTGTTCTGCTACATAGAATTATTATTCAATTTATATTTGCTACACCATTCCTTACTTATAATAGTGATTTCCTGATAATTCTCAAAAAATTAAAAGTAAATTGTTATTATTTGATATTTTTTACGAAGGTAATAATTAAACTTTTCTGTGAAACAATATACAAAGAATTTATAAAAAAGGAATAAATAAATGAATATATTTTCAAGAAATCATCCAATAATTTAAAGATAATCATTATTTCATCGGTATTCTCCATATTTTCTTAAATATTTAAAACCCGAACTGAAACGGAGGAAAAAACTGTTTTGCTCTAAGAACTTTAAAAAAATCTCTTTATAAAGTTTCTGTGTGCTGCAGAATAATTTTTTAATTTAGATTCCTGGCACCACTGTTTATATGTATTATTTATTTGCTAAATATTAATTCTGCTTATTGCTATATGCATTAACTCTTGAAAATTATATGGTTAATTTTTTATCATTTAAACTTCTTTTAGGGAATATTTTTCCCTGAATAATTACAGTTTTCTGCAGAATAATGTAAAAAAAAATGATGAAAAAAATGGATTTATTTATATTGGAAGTTTTTCATAGAACCATTCAAAAGTTTCAAATTCCTCACCGTTTTAAAATCTTTTATACAAATTTATTTTCCAATTTTGAGTATAACGTATAGTTACAGCAACATTAAAAAAAATATATGCCTTTTTCAGATTTTGAATTATATAATCAAATATGGCTCTAGTAAACTAAGATTAAATAGTTAATTGCAAAATTGTAATTTACATTGCTCCCAAAATTATTCAAGTTTATAGTTCTTTGAAAATTTCCACACTAATAAAAGTATTTTTTAAAATTATTTAAAATAAGGTAAGTATATTGTAATTAAGTGTGATTTTATAATGCGTATAACCAAATTTCATAAGCAACAGGTTATATTTTAATACAATTTGTATTTTTTCCATTTCCAATAAAGAACTCTTTCACAGAACACAAATGCTTTAACTAGATTAAGAATAAGATTTATGAGCTGCGTTCTGAAATGTATGCCTTGACTCAATAGAAGGTTTGGGAAGATTATTAGGAAAATTAACATAAGAGCACTTGCATGTTTATTTTGAGTAAACTTGAAATCCTTTGAAAAGTCCGCAAATCATACAGTAAAATGTAAATTTGTTTTACAGATATTTCAGTACACTTATATTTTATCAAAGAAATACAGTAAATGGTATGCTACATCAGTCAAGCACTAAATATTCTTCAAGTTTAAGAGTAAAGTTGATATTTTTATCTAATACTAAGCCTTAGAGTCTCCTTATCATATAGTGACCATCTGCTCGAAACACATTATATTGGTTTCCGTTTGTAAAAAATTATTTTCATCAAAAGCTTGTATGCCTCATTACATGTTCTTTAGCATATTTTTATTTCTTTCTTACGAATGATTTCAATCATTTATTTTCTTTGGGTGAATATTCATAATGATTGACTCTTGCAATAGTTTTTTTCGTTTTCTTTTAAATTATCTAAATCTCTAAATACTATAAATAAAAAAATTTTTTTGAGTTATTAAATAATAAACTTTTCAAAAATTTTCTCCACGAAGAGTATTTTCTTTAGAAGTAAAAGAATGTCTTTATTTTTTTTTAAATTTATATATGTGTGTGTGTTTATATATGGGTTGGCGCGCGCTTTTATCAACCGTTTCTCATTAGTAAAACTTCATTCAAGTAAAATATATGACCACCATATGTAAAATATATGACCTTTTCCTTAATTCCTTTTATACCGTTAATTATAGGTATGCTTAAATTTCTTTTCTTTTTTTTCATTTGAAAATATGCATTATTATATTTTTTAGAACTGCTTTTTAAATTTGAAAAACTGCTTTCTTCACATGAAAAGAGTGTCAAAAATTGCTTTTAAAATGTTCATAAGATAATAAAATCATTATCTAACCAGAGAACTATAAAGGAATTTTACCACAGCTTTGACTACAAATATGTTTTAATCAATTTGTACTAATGACAAATAATTAAAAACTGGTCTTTGACTGGTAAATTGTTATCGATCGCTTAGTATTTCAGTGTAGTTTTTATTTCGAAAATATTCATTACTCACTTATCTTAAGTATTTAAAAGAAGTCCGTTAAGAATTACATAAAAAAAAATAAATACTCTTATATAAAATAGTTATTATAGCTGTAATAACAGGAAGAAGGATATTTTATAAAATGGAATATGTTAAAACAAAACAAGATTTTAAGATAATAATTCAGTGTGAATCTAATTATTTATTTCAATAAAGAACTCTTTCACAGAACACAAATGCTTTAACTAGATTAAGAATAAGATTTTTGAGCTGCGTTCTGAAATGTATGCCTTGACTCAATAGAAGGTTTGGGAAGATTATTAGGAAAATTAATATAGAGCACTTGCATGTTTATTTTGCAAAGTACGATTTTAACTGATTATTCAGATAGTATTAAGATTAATTCTTGAAACATTTTACATGTAAAAACCCATATATATATGAATGCATGGTAAAAGTATAATTTGGAATTAAAAAATATTTTTAACTTAAGATTAGCTTTTGCAAGCACTAATTTTTTTTTTAAATAAGGAATGATGCGTAGCAATAATGATAAATTTCAGTATGTATTTTTGACTTTAAAAATGATTGAAATTCATTTCAATTAGAAATCGCAATGTTGATAAAAATATCAATACCAGATAATTTCTGTGTATTGTTGTTTTAAAAGACAATAATGTACGGAAATTACATATTATTACCTTTTAAGACAATAATGTACAGAAAAATATCTGATAGTCTTAGGATGTGGTCTTTGCTCATTATTGAAAAAAGAACCAAACTGTGTTCGGCCTTAGTGTGATTTTGCAGTGTATAATATGCAATATAATAAATGTAGTCCTATAATGTATGTAGCTCATAAAATTTAAGCAAGTATATTCTTTATATTATTAAATATTCTGCATCTCAATATCTGTTTATTATTAGGTCTGTAATGCTGTTATTATCTTTGGAGAGTAAACTATGAAAAATTTAGTTTGGTTGTAGCCATACTCTGATTATTTTGTGCACGAGGTCAAATTCAACAGGAATCTATAGCTTAAAGTATATTCTAAACTGCTACAAATATAACTTCCGATTAAGGCGTTGAATTCTCGATTGTAGGGCTGGTAAAAATATTTGGAATGGCCAATACTGGTCATGGAGTCACTAACTCATCGATTCTCTGGCTATTTCAAATGAGTTTATTACAATAACAAAGTTGATGTTTCTCTTTCAGAGTAAATCAGTTGAGCAAAAGACCTTCTGCTTTGCACAAATATTATCTGATTAAGTAAATATATTGCAATGTTTTCAATACATAAACAGTCTTTGGTCTAGTTGAGTAGTTTTATAGTACGCGAGAAAACTTTTTAAATCGTTTCCTTTTTCTGTTTTCATCAGTTATTACACAGAAATTGCTTTCAATTTTACTAGTTATGAAGTATTTTAAATTAAATTTATTTATATACACACTTTTCTGTGAATATTTTAATATTCTTTATTTAAGGAAAAGTCATCCAAGAGTTGATTAATATTAATAATATTTAAAAGCTTTTTAAATTCAAAAATACAAAAAAATAAAATTTATTTTTAATGTATTTAATTTATTGTGACATTTTTTAACTTTAGATATGATAAATAAGCGATTTCGTGCTTTCTATATAATACAGTAAGTCCATATTTATCATTTTGGATTTTGCAATATATTGGAGCAACATAAATAGCTATTGTTAACAGCCTAAGATAAATTCCCAAACACAACATTATTAATACAAAATGCGAGAGTTTTTAAATATGTATAAATCTCTGATTTGATAAATAAAACTATTCACTTATTTATTAATACATTTGCTTAGTTCAAAGTGTTTCTACGATTATCAATGAAGTTATTATGATACTTTATAGAAACTAATCCTTTAATTTTCTGTTTCAAATCTTTAAAAGTAAAATCTTTGAATTTCTAATCTTTAAGAAATAATTCAGTTTCTAATCTTTCTTTCAATATCAATACTTGATATAGTAAATTTTAGAATATACTTTTAAACAATATATATATATATATATATATATATATATATATATATATATATATATATATATATATATATATATATATATATATATATATATATATATATATATATATATATATATATATATATATATATATATATATATATATATATATATATATATATATATATATATATATATATATATATATATATATATATATATATATATATATATATATATATATATATATATATATATATGCATATACATATATATATATATATACATATACATATATATATATATATATATATATATATATAAATATATATATATATATATATATATATATATATATATATATATATATATATATATATATATATATATATATATATATATATATATATATATATATATATATATATATATATATATATATATATATATATATATTGCTCAAAATTAAGTTTGGAAAAGTATTATTAAAACTAATCTTACCAAATTTGAAATAAAATTTTTTGTTTTAAAATGAAAAAAAATTTAAATTTTAGTATCTTTAGGCACTAAAGTTTAAATTTCTTCCTATTTAATGATCACGTTCTTAATTCATCTTACATTAATGCTAAAAAAATCCGCATAATTTTTAATGCGTTATAAATTTGGTGAATAAAAGTTTAGTAAAAAGCGTTTACTTATATAAAAGTTTTCCTTAAAAATATGTTTTTAAGAAATACATTAAAAATGTAGATGTAATCTGAAAAATAGTATGAGGTATGCAATTTCAAACACCCTAGGGAGTTTTTATGCATTATGCAAACCTTTTATCATTTTTAATGTTATTTCTTACCCCTTGGCTATTTATGAACATATAAGTTTATCCGAACAGAATACCTGTAGTGGACAAACACACATTTTCACTTACCCTGCTAGAGTATATAATATATTATACTGTCTATTCCTAAGATCAATAAACGATTCCAAAATAGGATTTCAATTTTTTTAATTAAGCTTATATTTTCAAATAAAATATCAAATAATTCTTTAACAATCATCATTAAGAAAAGTATCTTAATTATTTTCAAATTTTTAAAATAAGTGTTTTAATGAATTAAAAAATATTGTATTTTACTGGAAGATATATAGTTTCCTTTTAATAAGCACAATTCAAAAAATTATTCTTTGATAAGCAGCTTTGATTTATTCTTGACATATTTTGCGTTTATTTGTTTACATATTTACTTTTGTAAACTCTTAACTAACACGCATATATAAATGTAAACATTAGTCTTGTAAAAAATATTTACAACTTAAAAAGAGTTATTAATATAGATAATGCTTAAAAATGATGATAAAGCCTTAAAATAGAAAGCAAGTCTTTTTGCTAAATATTGAGATTTGACAAAAGATTTCCTAAAACGTCATATAAATCATTTTATGATGTATAATTTTTCAACTGTCTTCCATACTGATGAAGCATTTTATCACAAATTAATGACTTCACTTAAAACTAATAAAAATTTTAATGAATTTAAAATAAATATCGAAATGTAATTCCTTAGTTTATATAAAAGAAAATGTCTTTTTATAAAATATTTTGTCTAAATTGACTTATATTTTATTCTGCATAAAGAGGAGATATTATTAATTATTTTGAAATATTAATATGTAACTAATGTAAAACTTCACCTTTATGTTGCGGTAATGATTAATATTTAAAATAAAAATATTTTAATTAGTTTTTTCCCATGACGCAAGAAAATATGCTGTCTTTGCTACACGTTAATAGCTCAATATTATTATTGATCGCTTAGTCATCATCTATTAGAAACCGATGCATTCAAATGATTTAAAAATAAGCATAGAAGATGTTTATAAATATATAAAAACTATATTATCAACTCACACAAACTATAAGAACTTTATAATCAGCTCACATTATTAAAGCTCAAATCTTAAGCTGTGCTTAGTTTTCGAAATTATGATGGCAATACAAAAAGAATTCTTTAAAAATAAGAATCCATTATTTAACATAATAAAAAATTCTCGCATGCTACTAACGATTTATTTAAAAACGTTAATGAAAAAAAATTCCTGATTTTGTAGATGTATTAGAGACAATTCCGCTACAAAATAATGTACTACAATATTCAAACTTTACCATAATACTAAATATTGTGTAAAATTGATTGTGTAAAGGTATTCATGCACGGGAATCATATTTTAAATAATGAATTAAATAAATCATGTTTAATTTTTCGAAGTATTTAAATAAATAATATTAAAAATAAATTAATAATAATATCAGACTTATTTTCATATTTTGTCAATAATTTCTTATATATATATATATATATATATATATATATATATATATATATATATATATATATATATATATTCTCTGAACAAAACCAAAACACGCTCACAATTGAAACAGGCTGTTTATCAGACATTACAGCGCCCTCTATTGACAATATTAGTCGTTTTTTAGTCCATTTTTATAGCATTTTGTGTTTATTGATTAAAATTAATTGATTAAAATCAACATAAATGCTAAAAAGTCGGAATTTATATTACAATAATACATTATATAAAATTAATCATAATTCATAAGACATCAATATTTCCTGATATCTGTATAATTCACTTCAATACTAGATATTAATAATAAGAAAAATGTTTGATTTAAAATTACTACTGTGAAGCTCTTCCCATATTTGTGTAAATGATTTGGTAATAAAATTTAAGAGATTATTTTTGGTCTGGAAAAATATCACATGTTTAATGAATTAAATTCATCAATTAATTGCAATAATAAATCAATTAAAAATATAAAAATGTAAAAAGAATTGAAATATTCATATTGTAAGTTGTTTTATTTTAAATAATTAAAACTACCTGAAATATTATTTATGATTCCCATAGTAAAAAATGATAAATTTTTCTTCATAAATTAAAATTTTTGCTTTTGTGCATCGTTTAAAATTTTTTAATTATATTAGGAAATACTAAAAAAATCTAAAAAATTTTAATAAATTCATTTATAGAGGCTACATTTTATTGTATAATAAAATACTAATATACTTTCTTTAATAGTTACATACATACGCTGATCTTCAATGATTACACAGAGTTAACAATAAGTAATTCAAATTTAAAGATAAACTGCATAGTGATTACATTATATTAAATAAAGATTTACAAAAATAAAAGATTAATTTTTAAAAATAACATTTCTCTTGAATTCCAATAAATTAAAAATATTTACAAGAATAATGCACTTTCTTAAAACTAATTTTATCAACAAGAGAATTTTCTTTTTCTACTCGGCCTCTTAAAAAGAATCTTTTCAGTTGCAAAATATATAATAAAGAAAGATATCGAACGCAGAAATAGCAGTCGGAAATTTACTGTTTAATAGCAAGAATTCGAGAGTTTCAAAATAATTGAAGGACAGGGGAGAAAACTTGTAAATCCTCATTAGATTATGTCCCCAACTGCCACACTGAAATTAATTTCATCGATAGAAATGACTTTCGATTACAATCATGAGTTTTTATTGATTGAAAATTTTTCGACAATCATTCGTCAATTTTTAGTAAAAAGGTGCAGAAAATCCATCATCAAGATTTTATATTTAGAGGAATATATATATATATATATATATATATATATATATATATATATATATATATATATATATATAAATCAGTAAATCAGTTAATGAAAGTTTAATTTATAACTTAGTTTTAAGGATAAATTAAGAGTAAAAAATTGTAGAAAACTCATCAATGTAATTATGATCCTCAAGAGGTCTGAAAGTGCCTCGGTGACATTGAATTGACAGCCCTCGTTTGCAAAGAATGACCATTGAAAGCCAATAAATCAATCAATGACGGCAAATGATGTGATCAGTCTTCCAACTTGGAAAACACTGATTGTATACCGTAAAAAGAAGCGTTAAGTCAAAATTAAATGTGGAATTATTACAAATAATCTAATACCGATCCTATTAATGTGTCAGCTTATGCAAGCAATTTTTTCATTGAATAGTTATTTTTGTATCTCTCTTACCAACTGGCTCAAGGAACTGAAACTTACTACCTAAATTGTAAACGAACCACTCAATGCCTTTTCTTTTTGCATAACATTAAAATCAAATGTGCCAAAAAATGCTCTTGATATATTCGATGCCCTTCTTATGCAAAAAATAGTTAATATATTAAAATTAATATATGTGGAGAATGGACACAGCGTAACACATTTTAAAGCATTTATTACAACACAAATTACACCTAAAGTACATAAATAATGCACACACACATACACATTGAAATATATACTTCTTTTAGAACGATGCATGCATACATGCAAAACCCAAATTGCCAATGAAAAATGAAAAGTTGTGTAAAATAGATATTGCGTCACTACATATATTTAATAAATATAAAGATAATATATGAAGAGTTTATTTGCTTAATAATAAAACCTTTATAATCAAATATAAAAACAGAATAAATTTAAAATATGTTTTTTTAATTACGAAACTGTATTCATTAGTTTCGTAAATGAAATTTAATATAACCTTCCTTAAAAATCTTAACTATATTCTACTTAACACGCTAAAACAAACACTTGACACATCAAAAAAACATTTCTTTCAAAAACAAATATTTTCACAAATATTATAATAATAGTTCTATACTATTATTTTTTTCGTAAAAGCAAAGTAAATAATGATATTCATGCAATTATTGAGTTTCATTTACCGAAACTATTTTTTTAAGAGAATGAACAAGCGAACAACCATACGCTAATCCACAATAAAATTACAACAAGAAGATGGATTTCTAAGAAGGCTGTGAAAATTCATAAAAGTGTTGTTATCATAGATATAAGTAACTTACGAATCAAAAAACAGTTTATCGTTCAACAAAACAAATTTTAAATTTGTTCTGGAATGCCACATCTGATGTAAATACTGTATGCAATATGTTCTGTAATGGGGGCAAAAAGAATGTATTGAAAACTTGAAGCCTTTTGTGGTAAGAGCAGTGCAAATTGATCTTTTTATAAGTCAAGCAAATGCAACAGATACAAGTCAAACAGATGTCCCGCATATCTGTCCCACATAATTCTTTAAATGTTAGACTAAAATATATAAATGCAGATTAGTTCATGAAGATAATTCAACTTGTCGCTAAATCTCATGAGATACCTTTTTGAGACACTGTTCAGCACCACCTTTTTGGAAAATATCTCCTTAAAAAAGTGTCATGAGAAGCTATACCAAAAGCAACAAGATATTTGTTCGTCTCGTTGAGTTATTATTTCATTCAGATCGTAATTAGGAATTAAAAATTGAAAGAAATCGGGCTAACCTGCAACTAGGAAGTGCATTTCACCCTATGAAAGATAGAACGGATGCCTTCCAAAATGAAGTCAATAGTCGTTCGAACTACCGCATTTATTTTCTAGATCGTATCTATTTTCTTTTCTTCATGTGTCTTGAAGCACTGCTTCATCTACTTGGGACATTGGTCGAGAGTATTATTAATTTTATTCTTGATCGCGGCTAGATGGAATTCAAGGGAAATTACAGTTCAGTAAAATACAACCAGCATATTCTATTGCAATCTATATCACCTCGATATGACACTTTTCACAAAAGACCTCTTCCATCACAACAAAGTTAAGCACTCAAAAAAAGCGTCACATGAAGAATACTCATGACATGCTGGGATTCTACCATGACCAGGATTGTCCCTTGATTTAGCTTTTGAATGCGCATTTAAGGGTTAACCTGGGCTACTTTGTTCGATATCCTATATATTTGCAAGATTTAGAACCCTCTTTATGGTGATAAATATTTTAATATTCCAGTGGATTCTTTATGGCACCATTACAACACGTTTTTCGTTTTGCATATTCATTAGAGTGGGGATAAAATTTGTTTCAGAGCCACATTCACGCATGAAATTTTCCGCAATGAGTTGTTCTTTTCATTAGATTTTTGATTTGTTTACTTGATCCGATGATGCTAGCACACATATAAATTTTAATTTTACAACTCATTTTAGTGCTGAAATTTCAATTATGAGCAGTGTATATTGCACGAATTTTGCTTTCTTAGATCTCGTATATATATTTGATTAATTTATAAATTTGGACTTATTGTATTACTTGGTTTATATTTTGATATTTGATAGATTTACTATTTTTCTGTATACGTCTGTAAAAATCATACCGGATACGTTAAACTTAAAAGCACATATTACATATTTTAAAGTCCATTTTGCTTGCATCATACTTTGAATTTTGAATTTGTATAAGAAAAAGTAATACTATATTCTAAGAGCTGTGTGAAATGCAAGTGAACTTTTTCCTCAGAAATTTCCGTTTGAATTAGTTTGCTTGATTAACTCTGGCAAAGTAGACTAAAGAAACAATTACATTTGCAGTGAAACTGGTGAAAGGAAATGTTATAACAAGTAAACTTCAACTGTATTATTTTGTTTTTAGGTCAGTCTGTTCGACTTGGAACTTCTAAGGGTTATTGAGATTCATTCTAACGAGATCTACTGAGATTTTTGCGAATATGCACGGTGTTATGGCTAAAGACAAATGGCGATGTAAGGAGATAAATTCTTGCGAAATGATTTGGTCAGCACTGTATTTGTTATGAAGGCTTGTGTTTGCATATTATTATCTCCTGTTACTTGAAAGGAATCAATGATGATGATGAAATTCAAAAATTGCTAAAGAATTCAAGTCATTACTAGAAAAGAAGAAGCCGAAAGAGTTTCATGGCATTGATATTTAAAAAATTTGAAATTTATGAATTCAAATATTATATTTTCACTTTAATTGAATAATAATAAATTGAATATAAATATATATTTGAATCCTATCCCACCCAAATATAGGGCCAGTTGCACTGCTAAACGAAAAAGCTAATCTTTGCTGGGGATCTTTTCCTTTTTAATCTCTTCAATACTACACCGCACTACTAGCCTCGTTTTCTATATTTCCCATTTTTTTTGCACCAGTTTCTCAATAACAATGGATAAAATGCTTTCCCTCTTTTCCAGAACCTGCGTTTTCCCCTTCTTCCCCATCAGGTACCTTCCACCCGGTACAAGGATAAAAAATAGGCGATACACAAGGCAAAATTGTTAGAAAAAAACTCCCCTACTTTCAGAGGTTAGTCCCATCAGCCAGCAGGTGCGTCCAGTTTGTTTGCCAATACTTCTACAAATAAAAGGTCAAAGCAACTGTTACGTGGAAAACAACGTAAAACGCTGCTTAAAGCCTGTTCAAAATGCATGCTGTCAAATGCTGCTATCTATTTTTCGTAACTAGTTTTTCCTGTGGCATGTTTTTGAAGGGGTTTATGTCATGTTAATGACGAGAATAATGAGCAGTTATGTACCCATTGGAAAAGATTCCGATGATTTAGGAAAAGTCCGAAATGTCGTTGTAAACTCCTAAGAACTGATTTTTTTATGCTTCCATTGTGTGTAAAAGTATTCTCAGGATACGTTTCGATGAAACAGATACTTTTATTTTTTGGAGATAAGTAATTCATCAAATAAAGTAGAATCATTATTTAATGTGCTCAGTTTCAATTCATTAATTTAAGCTGTTAGTCTTGGTCAAACTAAAATGAAGGTCAACTAAACTTATATACGAACTTTACCTTACTTTTCTAACAAGCAAACAAATAACAATTGTTTGATAACATTAAAATATTTTTTATCCAGATTTTAGGCACTATAAATATCAACAGAAGACATATTTTATAATGTAAAAAAAGAGAGAGAGGGAATATACATTTTCTTTAACAATATCAAAATCTCGGGTAAACAATACTTTTTTGCAATTTTTTTCCTATAGTTACATTTTACACTCTGATTTCTTTTATGCACATGAATTTAATTTGCAACTAAAACTGTGAATCTCAATTATGAAAAACTGTAATCATTTGTGTTCAAAAAGTAGTATTATGTAATGTATTCCAAAAAAGGGTAATGAAAAGGGATCCAAAAAAAGAGTGATAAAATGCATTGCAAAAAATGGAGGGTGAAAAGGGTAATATAAATGCAATGGAAAATAAGTTTTCGATTGTTTAAAACTTATTCATTTTTTTAAAACATTCATAATACTATTAATCTATTAATTTTTTAAAACATTCATAATACTATTAATCTTTTTACTTCGGAATTATTTGTTGTTGTGGCTTGTTGGCCACTCAACGGTCATTCTTTGCACACGAGGGCTAATTAGACCGGGACCTACGGTTTTAAGTGGATTCCGAACCACTACAAACATCCATGCCCAAGGTGGGATTCGAACCCACGAATTGTTGAACCGAAGGCACGGGCGCTAACCATTCGGCTGCCAGCTCGGCTTGTTGTTGGGGCATATCCTCTTTAAAGATCTAACATCAGTCAGATCAACTCCAATAAATTATTGACAGTCAGAAAGTCGATGACAGGCAGGAAATCCTGGAAAGTCCGAACGTAATCCAAAATATGTTTTGGTGAGGCATGAGTGATTCTCTACATTGCACAAGCATATTTTACTGTACAAAACATGAAACAAATAAAGCTTTTAGGGTAAGAAAAGTTAAAATAAAAGCAATTTTATAATGAAAAATAAATTAGTGGGATAGATAATAATTGAATTTCAAGAATTGCGTCAAGATTTATGATAATGCTAAATTTGATTCATCATAAGACTAATTCTTTTAACATCCTTTAAAAAACGATATGCCTGTGAACAAATATTTATCCTCAGAAACTCTCTACGGAAACAATATTTTAAAAATTCTTATTTAAATTTAATGTATATGAATTTTCTAATTAAAATTTTCGTTCATTACATCATTATTGAAATCTGAAAAATATTTTATCGCATAATCTCAGTACAAACTAATGAAAAATAATTTCTAAATATCAAGGAAAATTTCAAGGAATTTTTGCAATAAATCTTTCTGGGTAATTAAGTTTTGTTTCTTTTTATGAGCCATGGGAAACTTACTTTCCATAACACTCTCGTAATTTTATTGCTTTATGAACTATATTCTGTTTCAATATTTTTATAAATAAGTTATTTAATTACTTAACATTAAAAGAAGCTGGTACATTTTAACACATAAATTAAAATTAAATCAGCTAACATTACTTTTTAAAAAATGTGCATGTAATATTATAAATGATATTAAAACACCAAAAAAGTATTAAGATTTAGAAAATACATTTTGATCCAAACAATCAAATTACTATTGTAAGAATCTGTATTTTGATCTATATTTTCGTAAAATCAGTTCGGCAAAATGTACATATTAATTCTATTTTAATGTAAAAGTATGCCTTTCTTGGTTCATTTTTCACTTTATCATATTGTCTATTAACAAAGATCTACAAATGTTTGAAATGTTTGCAAACTATTCACCTCTTTTGATTTATCGATCTATTAAAAAATTTAGAATCCTCATCACCACTCTTAAGCTCTAAACTGTCATATTCTCTTCGGAATTTTTAAAAAGCGGCAATGTACTTTTGGTTTTTTATTTTTTATATTTACGACTAAAATTTTTCTTAGCACTCTGTTGATGTTAGGACGCCTATTTTGTAACCCAATAACAGTAAATTTTATCGTGGAATGCCTATTCGAGTTGGAAGCTTAGTGTTTAGAGCTCTGGCTTTCAGTTTAACGTTTTGTGGGTTGGATTTCTACTTCAGATGTGGATGTTGATAATGGCTTGAAATCTTCTTTAAAAGTCTTAGATCAAGGTTGAATTATTCCTAGTACGCAAAAAGTGACCTTTTACTGAGAGAGAGAAAGAGAAATAAACAAAACCTAAAACTAGCCAAAACATTTACTTTGAATAGGATTTATCCACCAACACACATATTGCTCTCAACTAGTCTTTCTGCTGCTTTGAAATTAATGTTGTATTGTCTTTTATTATGTTATGACTCTTGTATTGTCTTATTTAGGTTCCTTCTCTAATCGCAAGCAAATCTATCATCCATCAACTATCTCATCCCTCAGCCAGTGAATGAATAGCGCTTTCAAATATCAGCTACTCTCTGGTGTGTGAATTCGGCAGCAAATATTAAAGTAGAACTGCTCCCATTCGGATCAATGTCTTATCTCTATAAACATTGAATCCTCTCTCGTTTCATACTTGCTCACCAATTATCGAACTTCTAGATGAATGAATGGTGTGCGCTCCGTGCATCAGTTCATGAGTTTGATTCCCGCCTTGATCCGAATGATTCTGAATCCATCTTAAGCCATAGATCTCAGTCGAAATAGCCCTCATGTTTGTGTTAAAGTAAAAATAAAGCTACGAACATACCAATTATCATTTTTTATTAGTCAAATATACAGATTTAGTATGACATAAAAATACATGATGTAACTTTCGCAATGTTAATTATTATTGCATATGAGAAAGGTATATTAAAATTGTATGGTTTTCTAACACCACATATAGGATCTGAAAATTGTTGTAAGAATTTTGTATGCTACCGTTAATTAGAGAGAATTTTTTTTATAATTAATGAGCCTCTCATTCACGTGTCACAAGAGAAGAAATCTGGAAAACTCCCAAGCGCCCACCCTGACACATGAGTTCTCGTAGAAAGTATAAACGCAACACCCTTCTTCCATCGCTTATCAGTGACTGTGGTTGAATTTTGGACATTCCATTCGGAAGAGCTCAGTATTATTACTATACCAAGTAGGCTGACGGTACTCGAGGTGGCATTTCTGATCTTGCCAAAGACGTCAGTGCTGATTCGGCCGATCGACTCTAAACTAGTTGAACTTAATATTCCTCCGTTGAAACGTTGTAAAAAAAAAGAAAATGGTCACAACTTGACCATCTACTTCAAATTAACCCGCATTCTATGTTACTGTAATGTGATTTCAAAGCAACAAGATGCAGGTAGTTTAAGCAAGATCATCCAATCAGGCAAAAGAAATTAAATTCAAACAATTGTGCAGTTTTTTTTTCTAAAGGTGTTCTTTAGAATCAACATGGTAACTAAAGTTCTTTACTTTTAATTCCTGTTTGTGAAAATACTTAAAGAGCGATTAAAGAATGAAGCTCGACATTTTCCCAGAAAATGATACCTTTGGATAAATTTCAAAAATTTTTATAGATCACGTGTATAGTTTTAATGACTTTTAATAAAATAATTTTTAAATAATTATGAATAACTATTTAAATGTTTCTGTTATTGATAATAACATTACACATTAATTGATATTTATGCCATATTGCACGTTAACAGGGAGAAGATATTGAAGGTTATATTTAAATAAAATTTTTATTTTACCTTACATTTTGGAGAAGGTAAATTATAAATAAGTCTTGAACACAAAATAAATGAAATTAATAAAGGAAAAGTACTCAAAATAATATTGCGTCTAAATTTTTATCATTCATCACATCTTACTAAAAATCTTTTTATCGTGGTTGATTTTACCTTGTGTATCCATCCCAATGCAGAAATATGCTATGACAATAACATGAAGTTCTGGGAGTACAACGAAAGACCCCAGTAATTTACGTGCCATGTATTGTTCGCGTACACCAATCATTCCACGTGAGCGTTTAAGACCTTGAGCAAAAGAAAATGAAAACTGTCTTTGCATCTCCCCCCAAACATTTATAGAATTTGGCAAATATAAAACTCAGAGTGAGTATAAAAAATACGCGGTTGAAAAAAAAATAATAACCATGTTTTTTTCTTTCATTGTCGGCTGATTTATTTATTAAACGCGGTTTTTGGTGTTGAATAGGTGTTTGTACCCACGCTAACCCCAAAAAGTATTTCATTCGTGAATCTTTCGAATGAAACGAATTATTTATTTTACGTTTGATGGTTTACCAACTGATATAAGGAAGATTCAAAAATGATTAGGAATCATTGAATCCTTATTTCATTTACGTTTTATGGTTTACCAACTGATATAAGGAAGGTTCATAGAATGATTAGGAATCATTGAATCCTTATTTCGTATACGTTATTATGGTTTACCAACTGATGTAAGGAAGGTTCATAGAATGATTAGGAATCATTGAATTCTTATTTGCTTTCATTTGAATATTTCTGTTGCGAAGTGATGATAAAGTTAAGATGAAGTTATGATGCAAGGAACTTAATGGATTCTTAGTCACTTTTGTAATTCGAATCTTAATAAAATTTAATTACTCTTCGCAATTCTTAATTAAAACTTTTTAAACTATTTTTCATTTATAATTTTATGATTTTTCATAGATAATGTTTATTTTTATTCACAGTGGCTCGTATTCATGTCTTCCAATTGGAAAGCCAGGAATATCCGCAGCACGCACCCTGTAAAATATGCATGTGACCGTTGAGACACTCCATTCCCTCTTTTTGTTTAACAGTGGCTGGATTCGAGATCGGATATCTTCCGCTACAAAAAGCGCAGTTCTTGTACTAGATTAGCCAGGATATACCAGATTAGATTGTGTCTATTCAATTTCATTTATTATTTAGCTAAATTTTTATGTATCATTTGTTTTTATTTCTATCTCAATTTCGTTTATTTTTTAGTTTTCATTGTAGAAATGAAAAAAGTCTATTCTTTTTTCAATAAAATATAAACCATATTTTGTTCCTATTTATGTAAAAATCTGGCAACATTCTGGCAGGTTTACATAATTTTACAAAGATTATATGTATGTAAAGATGTAAATGGAAGATCAAGATTTATATGCTTGGAGTTTCGTTAAGAAAGCATTTCATTTTAAAAGTCAGTTTTTTCTTATTAAACACAGAAATGTGTTCTATTAATCATTTTTTAAAAAATTTCAGGAGATTTTTATATCCTGTGATTTTTCATCCCTGCTTTTGGCTTAAGTGTAAATGAATTTTAACCAAGTTATTAAAATAAAGTATAAACAAAATTGGAAATGTTCAAAGATACATGAAAAAAACATTACGAAATACTTTTGATTTTTAAACATGTTACTGAAACATAACTCATTTAAATTTATAATTATCAACACTGAATTGAGCTAAATTTACCAATTAAAAAATAATTCTAAGAGTTTTATACCTGACATTTAGTCAGTGGGAAAAATATTTACATTTTATTACTCGGATATATATCTTATTCATGTGTAAGCAAATATGTATTTGCTCCATGTTGTCTTTGATGCATGGGGAAATTGTGCATGTTCAATATATTATGTATGCACACACACACACATATATATGCGTTCTTAAAGATTCAAATATTGCATTTTATTGAATCATTTCTGTGTATATCAGATTGTTTTTATGAAACATTTTTAACACTCAAGTTTTAAGTGAAATGTTTGAATTATATATATATATATATATATATATATATATATATATATATATATATATATATATATATATATATATATATATATATATATATATATATATATATATATATATATATATATATATATACACACACACACACACAAATTGTCCTAGTATAGTTCTTATCTAGTTTCCTTATCTCTTGTAAGTGAAAAGGCAAAAGTTGCTTAACTTGGAGTAATCAGAAGGAAGCGAGTAAAAACATTTATTAAGCATATTTCATTTAAGAGAAAGAACTGTTAAACAGCGAATATGCCCTTGGGTTTATCTCTTCGTAACTGTTTACAAAGGAGAAACTTTATCCTATTTAAAAAATTCCTGGAATTCACATAAACATTCTTCCTACATCCACACTTAAATGTAAATTTCAATTTTTATAATATTATTTGAATTTTTTCCCATTAAATATAATGATTTATTTAAATATTGCTTAGAATATATAATTTGTAATTACATTTAATTTAAATTTAAATGTTGCACTTGAAATTTTATTGTCTTTTAAACTATTTCTTTTAATACAATGGCTTTCTTTTATAAAGAAAAAACTTTTAAACTTTCTTGTATAAAGATGTTTGTTAACTTTAACCATTTAGAGTTTTACGTTTTCCTGCCTGCATTCATAAAGTGAAATATTTAATTTAATCCATTTTTATACTCGATACTATTTGTTCTATCTATATTTTAAATTTGAAATATATCGTTTTTCTTAACGAAGTAAACTTAAGTCTAATCAGAAAAGTGTAGATTCTTAAGAAGTTAGATTTATGGTTATAATTAGCATCCCTGTTACTAATTGCTGTTAAATTATTGCTAAAAATTTTTGATAATAGCTTAACAGCCATTAGCGACAAATAGAATTATGATAGCGATAATAGAGCAGTAAAGTGGATCATTGATAAATAATGGCTGTGACATGCAGCGTCACCTTACATTTTAGGAAAAATAATTTGGTTCAAATTATTATTATTAAACTAATATTAATTATTATACAAAAGTGTTTTTCCATAGCTTGTTAAATGGATTACGCAGTGAAAGTTTCTATTGCTTATCATTCATTAAATATATAGTAAAGAAAATATATTGTCCGGTAAATATATTTCAATTACTCCATTTTCTGATTTATAATGTTGTTTTAATTCGCGCGTGTTTGAACTAAATTACATTTATTTGCCGAAAGTCTTAATATTTTGTTTTAAAAGTTTTATAAAACTGAAATACAAAAGCTTTTTAACATTCTCGTTTTTTATCTTTAACCTTCTAAAGTTTCACAATTTACTTTTTCTTAATAAGTAATTTTTTCCGTAAATGGTAATATCATTTAATAAATTTTTGGTTCATTATTTTTCTCTCTTTTTTGCACTAATTTATTTCACCTGTCCTGTAGTTTTATCCATTTTAGACTTATTTAAAACGCATTTTGAAATTGAAAACTACATTTAACATATTCGTTTGACATTATATAATTTAACTCAATACGTTATTACTCTGAAACATCAATTTCCTTTTGTTCATTAGATTTTATAAATTATTAAAAAATATTTTTATGAAATATAAAAATTAAAAAATCTAACAAAGTTGAACATTTTAAAGGCTATGCTTGAAGGCAATTCTAAAAATGAGAACATAATATTGCATTAATATGTTCTATTTTTTTTTGATAATGAATTTAGCATCTATATATTACCCTAGCTTATCAGAAAACTTAGCCTCTCATACAAAGAGAAAAAATGCAAATTATTTGAGCTCGCTTGTTAGCCCTAAGCTTACATAAGAATCTCATTATCTTTCAATATCACTAATATTTTGAAATAAAGTTGATGATTATACGAACATTAATTTAAATTTAATACTGAATAAAATACGCCTAAGATAAATAAGAAGAAAGAAAAAATAAAATATTTTATTTATAGGATGGCATGAAAAATGCTTATATTAAGATTCTTCAACAAAAATATTAAAATGAGGAACATTTGAATTTTTCGTTGATTATGTCCCATAAATCTTACTTTAATTTGCAGCTTTGTTGGTATAAAAAAATGACGTCATAATTTTTCCCTTCGCACAGTGCTTCTACAAAATTAAACGAGCTTAGATTAAAAATACTTTTATTGCAACTAAGCATCATTTAACTTTTTACTCCATTATGAGCCACAAATTACTCTCTTAAATCTTCCTAATTGTAGCATATCTCATATAAGTATGTACGAATTTTAGAGTATTCTGATGCTATGTCACATTCAGAGCTTGCCATAAATTCGTATGTCTAATAAAATTGACCTTTATTTCATGATTTTAACATAAAATACTTTAAATTTTCGAATATTTCTAAAATACACAACTAAAATGAGAAATATTTTTGAAATTCGCATTATATGACACTTTGTTTTCTCCAATAATCTTAACAATTAAATTGTTTTGAACCAGAAGTTGGTGGGTTCGAATCCCACATTAAGCAATGATGTTAATAATGATTCGGATTTCCTTTTAAACAGTAAGTCACTATCCAGTAGGCCCTCACGAGCAAACAGAGTGAGCAAATTGAGTGACAAACTAAACTTTCCAACCAAAATACTAAAATTTAAACTTTGACTTAGATACATGAAATAATATAAGTATTCTTATATCTACATTAGAAATAGCAACTTTTATTTTCCTAGTTCCTAATCTGTAATAATTAAAATTAAAATTTAATTAAAATTAAAATTAAAAAGTTAAAAAAATTTAAAATTAAAATTTAAATTTTCTTAACAATTTGTATATTTTCTCTATAAATAGCCATCAAACATTAATACGAAGGAAAATTATTCTCAGTTTTTGTTGAAATTTTTTGGAAGAATATACTTTAATCAGCTTTATCTGAGATGAAGAATAAAATAAGTTGCTGCGAATTTTTTACAAACCATATGATATTTTGATTGTTATAAAATTATAAATATTGATGTTCATGAGAACAGTTCTAGTCAAACAGCTATTCTCTCTCTTATTATTTTACTGGTTTCTCATGCATGATAAGAATCCAATAAAAATATGATAATTTAAGTTTTTTCTTTCATACTATTTGTTTTCTGATTAATATTAATATTGCTATTTATTATTTTTAGAAAAATACTTTTCAAATTCTAGCGAGAAGTAATAACCAATTAAAAATACACTTTAATTAATCATTATGATTTTTTGATGTCTAACTATTGATTAAAGTGCATTTAATCGATTGCTGAAATAAGGAAGAATAATAATGGTGGTGATATTTGTTCCATTAGAACTGGATGAATTATCAGTCTAAGTAAACACTGAAGAAGTTCTTAGAATAATACATTCAAATTTTCTGCAATGTTTTATGAGAAGTTGAGAATCATTAAATAGCTAACTTAATAAAAATAAATTTATAAAAGTTGGAATTTTATTTTTAATTCACTTTGGGAATTTTTCTAACTGGATTCTTAGAAAACTGAATTATTTTCCCAGATAGACCTTATTCACTTCATATTGAAGAAATAAAATGAAGCAAGTAAGAGTAAAGTTATTATATCAGGAAATATATTCATTCACATTTTATCATAATTAATATTAAAAAATTATTCTAAATGATTGTGTATAATTAGATTAACTCTGATTGCATAATAATTAATTGAATTCTAATTAGTATTGAAAATTTTAATTTGTATTTAAATTTCATAATAATTAATGAAATTTTAATACAAATTAAAATTTTAATTATATATATATATATATATACATATATATATATATATATATATATATATATATATATATATATATATATATATATATATATATATATATATATATATATATATATATATATATATATATATATATAATATCAAGCTTTTTTCCAATTATATCTTGGAGATTAATTTTTACAATGGTGTAATAATAAATTCTACTCATCAACGTTGTATCCTACTAAAATGATATACACAAATGATATAACATAAATGTATTGGGAGAACGCTTCTTTTTGACTGATCTATCATCCAATTGCATGTTGAAACAATATGCAAAGGAGAAAAAATAGCTTTAGTGAACAAAGTAAAATTGTATTATCTTAATTTTTAGACCATGATATTATTAAAATAAATTCAAATTGAAAGATGAAATTTCCTGTTTTATTTGGTTTACATTAATTAATTAAAATGTTCTAATTAAGTTTAAGTCTGATTCAATTAAGTAAATTGAATCAGACTTAAATTATATTAAATAAAATCATTCCATCCATTAGGCATCTGAAATTGCTTGTCAAAAGATGCATTCAAGGCGGCAGCTGAAAACTAGGTTTTTGGAATATACTTTTTCATATTTTCTAAACCGCTTTCAACACCTTGGCCTTACTCTAGTCCCCCAGTTTCGCCTTTCTCTTTCAAAGAGGAGGAGGATGTTTCCAAAATAATCGAAAGTAGACACCAAGCACCCCGGGGGTATGACCCCTTATGGGGTGTATATTTTTTTAACCTCTCAGAAACCTTTGGACTGGCTCGCTACAGCTGCTGCGTCTTCGCATTTTCATCGGAACTCATCTTGGGCTGACAAGCGATTCTACACGCTCACATGACACTAACAATGTCACCAAGCACGCAACAAAGTCCAAAAGCGTCACACTAAGCTGTTACAGGAACCCCAAAAGAAATGGGGAACAAATAAGCGATGCCATTTACATGTTGTAACTATCATTCACAAATCCGTCGTCTCAGCTTGTAAAAATGGCCTTAGCATGTGTTACAAGTCATAGTGGTAAAAGGAAACAATAGCACCCTCACATATTAAGATTCAAAAGGGACCTTAGTGATATGTCATACTTCCTTCCAAAGTTTTGGCACAAGAATTCGTTCTTCTCGTTACCAGAATACATGAATATGCATTTGATTCAGTTCTTCAGGTCTGAGAATTCATCAATGACACTTTTGAAGTAAACTTCTTGATTTGTTCCAGATTTAAGAAGCAAATCATATAATTCTGTTTTCGATATTTTAAGGAGAGGCCACAACAGTTGTTGAAAATTTTACATTTAACTTTAATGCATGTAAATGTTTGCTTGATAGAAGATTTTACGTATGGAAAATTAGTGATAATTTTTAAACAATTTTAAAATATTACCACTTATTTTGTTACTAAATTTAAACTGTTCAATTTTTTTTCCTTCAAAACTTAATTTACATAAAAACATAATAGGAACACAATTTTGCAAAAAATGTTTTTGGAGAAAATTAAAAGCCTCTGATACCAAAATGTTATTAGATTCATTTAATTACGCTGTCGTAATTCTAGAAAATAAATTATTTTTTGCTTTAAAAAAATCGGGGATGCCCGAAAATTGTATAAAAAAAATATTTATTTTTAGTTTTTGCACTTTTATATTTACTAATATTCAATACGAAAAAGTTTCTTAAATTAAAAAAATATATTAATTAACATTGTTTCTTGTTTTATTTCTAAAAATATATTAAGCTTCCGTTTTCAAAGTACTATGAATTGTGTCAAACTTGTAAAGACTTTCTGTTTTTATTCAATTAGCTTATAAGATCTATTTTCACTTCAATATATTTAATAAATATGCTCAAATATGCAGGATCAACATCAAACTTTATTCAAATATTTTCATAGCTTTTCAAATAATCTCCACGTGAAACATTCACCGAGTATAAGTAATTCTTACTCTTCTGATATTTTTATTGTAAATTTTCTTTATTTTATCATCCACAAAAGTAATTACTTTTCATTGATTTTCCTACTAAATATTCTTTTTTTTCATCTAAGAAAAGTGCTTATAAATTTGTAAAAAACCAAAATTGTAATAATTTGAATATTATATCAATACTTTATTTAAAAATATAGAATATTTAAATAAAATATTAAAATTTTTAAATTTTTTAAACATAAATATGCGTATAATATTCATAAAATCTTTTATAATTATTTATTAAAAGAAATATTTATAATATTTGTATGAATATAAGAATATTTTTAAAGAATATATCCACAATACAAGCCTTGGAACATGAATAGTATATGTTAGGCTTCTTATAAAGGGCCTATGATTTTAATGAATAACGTATTTTGCCTCCATAGCTTGTATAACTTTGGAATCAGATTTCATAGCCATTCATTCTATAGCCTAGTACGTTTAACAGAATTGAACTCACAAATTTATGAAGACTTTTATTCTTAAGAATATCGTCTGGAATTTCAATTAAATGAATTTCCATTATTTTTCAACTAAAATTCAAGCAATTTTATAAGATCAAAATTAACCCGTAAAAATATTGTAGTGAATTCAATCTAATATAGGAATCCAATCATTTTCATTCATTTAAATACTGAAAAAGTTACTTTTAATGTAGTATATAAATGAGTTAAACGAATCTGACACTCATCAAGTATTGAAAATCATTCAATTTTTCAAGTGCACACTATACTTTGAATTGTAATTTTGAATCGAATTAACTCTCGTGTGTATAGTGTGACAAATATAACAATAAAATATTAAGATATTGCAGAAAGAATACAAGTTACATTGATATATTTACATGCTACATAATAATGTTAATAGATAAATTGAAACTTGTACATTCAGTATGCATGAATTTTTCTCTTTCTTTACCAGCATACTGCAACAATTTTAATCAAAAAATCCTTGCATCTTTTTTACGAGTTATTATAAATTAAAAACATGAAAAATATTTGGTTATAAAATCACAAAAAAAATTTTTTTTTTCATTTGGCATTAGATCTCACAACGGCGTGGAGAAGATAACAACACATGGAGAAGATAAATTAATCGTAATAAAATATTTAAACTAATAAAATATGTACTCTTAAAATTTTCAAGAATCCACCTTAATTTAAAGATTTATTAGAATATATAGAAGATAAAAATGAATCTATTGACACTCATTTTAGAAATCTAGAGAATAACTCCAATATCTTAGTGCGCATGCTGCTGTAAGTTTGTCTCTTGATTTCTTAGTTTTTCTGGAAGCTTTTGGACTTACGCAGTTGGTTTTCTGTTGTTACTTATGCCACTTGGACAAGCCAATCTCATTAGCAGACGGCTGTACGAAATTAAACCAGAAGGGTCGTTTTTCGTTTAACCAGATTCGTTTCCACAGATTTAACAAGCACGTGCAAGCATGAACTCCGTGGATCTTAAGCGGCAATGGAAACCAGCCCTTTCAGATGGAAGGCCGATGCTCTTGGCTGCTACGGCTCCAAGGAGTTGGTTTAATTTTGCCGGAACAACGAGGGATCAGAAACAATGAGTTTATTTAGTAAAAATTTGTAAAACAAATTCTCCCTTTTTTTCCCGCTTTTTAGATCGTTATCGAATATTTTAACTCCTAGCATCTTAAAATATTTTATAATTCTAGAGTTTGTGATAACTATCAGTAATTTATGCTTTATTTATTTTTTATTTTTTACTTATTGTTTTGCAAAATTTTCTTTTAAATCGATCAGTTCAAATGGATTATTTATCATAAATTAAAATTAGCTAAATATATATTTTTTTTAAATTTTATGTTACTTAAATGTCAGTTGCTATTTGTATAATATCGCATTAATACTTAATTAATTTGACTCATTGAAGATATCGAGTAAATTAATTTGATACTGAATATTTCCATTGAAAGTGACTATTTATCTTTTTATAATCTTAACAAATCATACCATTAAAGCTGTTTAATATTATTTAATCCTAATTTTAAAAAAAATTCTTTCAAAATTCACGACTGCTTCATAAATCAATCTAGTTTTACGAATAACTCTCAATAAAATATACTATAATTTGCTTTTCTTAACATTTTTCGTGCTTCTTAAAAATATATCTTTAAAATGACTATTTGTCAGTAGTCCGTATTTTTATAAAAATAATGAGAAGCGGCTTTTATAGTATAATAAAAATATTACTATTGGCTATCATAAATGAGTGTACATAATCAGAGAAATGACTTTATGTGGGTCATGCGAAATGTGGGAGGTCCATTTCAAGCCTGTGAAAAATTCACTTTCTCGAAAAGGCCACTTTCAACAGCTGAAGAATATGAGACAGCGACTTCCTACACGTTTTTGTCTACTCCCCTCGAAATTGCCGAAAGTTTCGCATACATATTATTAAGCATGACCTTGAAAGAAAACTTTTCAGGGAGCTTCAAATCCTTCCACTGGTAAAGTAGCCAGTGTTGGACCAGGTGCAAAATACATATATATATAGGAATTTCGTCAAAATACGTCCTACTTTCCGAGTTTTCTGACCACCCTCAAATCTTGGTAATAGCTGGAGCGTAATTACACGGTATCTCTTGCAAGAAGCTCCACTTCGCATACAATAGGAGGAGAGGAGAAGGTGATGGATAGAGGTTTTTGGAGTGAAATTTCGCGCATCATATTTTACTTTCTCCTGCTGAATTCCAAAGGAACTTGGGGGAGGTGAATACCCCTCGAAAAAACAGATGCTGGCATTCGTACCCCCTGATTGGTTTTCTCTTTCGACAAATTGGAGAGATGTGTTTTTAGCTCTCGATCAGCAGATGGCCTTCCCGTACAGCTCAGGTGGGGTTATTTTGGTTGAAGACTGGAAAAAAAACGGCTCAAGTTTCAGGTCCCTCGTAAAAAAATTATGGGGAGGAATCATATCTCAAAATGCCTACTAGTTTTTTTTCTTCCTTTTTAATATTCCTATATAAAAGGGAACTTATGCGGAAGAGGATATGAATAAAGTTATTGCTAATGCATTGCTAAAAAGCCACAGGCTTTAAAAAAGTTGTCGTGCGCCGGTCACTCCTCCCCTATCGCAAAAGAATAAGGGACAGGGGGAGTCAAGACAAAAAAAAATGCAGCTAAGATTCCAGGATTGTAACTGATACGTCCTCTTCTAGAGTTGTTTACCTATTTTTTTTTATCCCGTCTTGCATTCTTATACATGCGTCATTAGAGCAGAAATAAACGACGTGATTTATTTATTTATGAAATGGATTTATATGATTCCGAGTATTTCGCTTTGTAGAATTTCCTACAGCTTACGATAAATCATTGCATTTTAGGTCATTTTGCAAAATAATAATGTGAAACAATAAATTTGCAACTTTCAATCACAATAACAGATGTCTACGTCGCTCAAAAATAAATTTCATAATAGAAGTAAGGGTATGTTGCCTAAACATATGCAGGAAAAATTGCCGAAATATTTAAATATGCATTAGACATATCTATATTTGCTGATAAATAATATGTTTTTAGAGAAAAATCGTGTAAGAAAATTTTGATGTTTTAGAGCAAAATAAGATAATTTCAAAAATTAATAATTTTTAAGGGTAAATCATTTTAGAAAACCAATTTATAATAAAATTAATTTAGCATTCTTAACAATTAATTAAAAAAATATTCTATAATACATTTATATGGAAAATTCCAAATGTATTTTAAACTTGTTTTTTCAGTTTAATAAAATTACATCCTATATACATTATATTTTCAATACTTATAATACCAGTAAGTCTTATGGCTTTAAATGTTGGAATATTTTTGAAAAATTTAATATTTGCATGCTCATTAAAAAAGAAAGAAAGCAATGTAAAAGTACTCTCATTTTTTTATTATTTTATTTGCTTTAACAATTGATTATCACCCATTGGTTTCTTTATACTTACTATAACTATAAAAGTATAAAAACTCAGTTAATTAGAACTCAATAATATGAATTCAATTTTTCTAAAACTAGAAATATTTTTGATGTGAATTATTATAAGAGTAATCTTTTGCGATAAGAATAAAATTAACCTTTTAAAAATTATATAAAGTAGAATATTTATATATATTATTAAGATCTAAAAAATAATAAAAAAATTTTCGATTTCTTAGTAAGAAACTAGTTTATGAAAATCCTAAAATAAATGAGCAATAAAATAGCATATAAAACCTAAATTTTAATTGCGATAATTTATATAGTATTATTTTGTATTTTTCTAGCAGAAATAGTAACACTAATTTCTTTTAAATTTACTTCTTAAAACTGAATGGAAATTAACGTAATTAATAAATTTATGAATGCGTAATTTTGAATTTATTCAGAAACTTTTGTGTTTCATATAAATTTATATTTTATTATGTCAAAGTTACATTTTTCAATACTTTCAGGCAAGCAAATATAATTTTCTTTCATCGTAAATTACTTCGTTTCATGTATTATAAGGAAATGGAATATACCTCGTTGATATGTAAGTGCATTTTACTACTTTGTATATTTATTTTTCATCAGTCAATCTTAATTTATTTACAATGTACACGTACTTTAAATCTATGAGATTAAATATTTATACATCAATGAAGAACATAATTTTTTATCCAAAATTATAAAAACATTTCTCTAATAATAATTAACCATAACTTTTGTGAATAAAAATTTTTATGAATGCAATAAAATATAGAAATATATCAGTGCATCTCAAAGTAAGAAATGTTTGGTATCATTTTAATGTGTAATCTCGCCACTGGTTTTGGTATTTTTTCAGCTATCAATCCTTTCGACAATTACAAAGTGAGCTTAAATGGAAGCAGTCGAGTGGCGCACCATGTCTGGACACAACATCAAATAACTCTTTGCCCTAGAATCAATCTTTACCAACAATCAAGAATCTTGAAAGGAAAGGAAACAAGCGTTGAAAGATTGAGAAGCATTTCTTTTTAAGCCTTTGAAGTTCCAGCGTCTTAATTTAAACTATACCTTCGGCCGTTCCACCTGTATTTACCTAGCAGAAAGCTCCAACATTGTGGGCCTAAAGGATTACGGCTCCAGCAAGAATACCAGCTGGCTATTTGAGAAGAAAAGTGTTCCCCTTTCACAAGAAGTCAAGCTTCTTTCTCTTCTTACGCTGTCTTCGGAAATACGTTAGGTGGTCTGGCATTCCTTCAGGTTTCTTCGAGCGGTCAACAAATATCTCTCGAGTTATCTTCCCCAGCTGTCCTTTGCCTGGACAATGCAGGAGTCACGCAATTTTTCTCGTTCTGGAAGGATTTTATGGACTGTTTGAACAGTTGACACTGTGGGTGTGTGTCACGTTTTAAAAATAAATTTTAGTTCGATGCTTCTGATTCCAGAAAATTATACTTTCCTTTCCTTCTATTTAAGTTACCTTTATTGAGTTAATGTAAAGAATAAGAGGATAAAAAAATTTCTATTCTGAAAATCACAAAGAACAGAGTGAAAGAAAATAACTTTCAATTAATACAAAGGAAAATGTTTTTCAGCTATTTTCATTGATACTATTTAAGAAAACATTAGCAATTAACAAAATATTAACCAATTTAATTTACTTTCTTCTTATAGGAAACGGAATAGTTCCTATGTGACATTAACGTGTGTGAATGAATATTTTATCTTTTACCTAATAACACTTCATTAATTGAACTGTGCAATTTTACGCTCGAATAACATGGCTTAGACTAAAATAAACAGGATCACATAAGTTGTCAGAATTTAGCATTTATTTAACGAAACAATTTTTGTTTCTTCCTCATTTAATCATGTCTTAAAATTCAGCTTCATAAACTTAATTTCAATAATTTGCAGCAATAAAAAATTTCTTAAAAGAAGATTATTTAACCGTTTTTAAAGTTAACATTTGCGCTTATTTTAAAATTTTAAATTTAATAAACATCTTAAAAATTTGATGTTTAGATTTTTATGTTAAATATACTTAAATACATATTACATATTTATTCCATTTAAAAAAATGTTGAATAAGTTCGCAAAATTTGTCTACTTTTAAAATCTCAATTTATTTAGACGCAATGAAGGAAAGAACATATTGGTTGAGCAATTATTACAAACCTTTTGAAAAATTAATTAATGCTTTTTTAATTAGTTAAAGATAAATTTACTAATTAAAAATGTTATCAATTTGCAAATTTACGATAGGTTAATTAGAAAAAATTGTTCAATTGGTAAATTAATGATTAAAATTGAACAAATTTATCATTCATGCAAAAAACTCTTTTAATTATATTAATGATAAAATTGTATATATTTATCATTATAGCAATTAAAATAAAAATAATTTTAATTGTATTTTTATTAAATTTACTACAATTGATGCAGTGAGCTAGTTTGAATTATTCATACAAAAATCACTCTTTTAATAGTTTAAAATCTCACTCACTATATTACTATACTCATGCACTTTTGCCAAAAATTTTCTTTTTACCGAATAAGCCGATTTTAAAACCCAATAGATAACATGAAATATTTTTAAAATTATTTTTTAATCACTTATTATTATTTAAATTTATTTAACATGTTTATATGATATCTTTTGGAATTAAAATGCATTTCGTTACCTTTTTAATGGGTGATATTTTATTAAATTTAAATTAATTACAGTCAATCAATTTAAATTCACAAATGCATCGTTTGCTATCATCATCTTTTTCTAAATATAAAATAATTTACAAACTTAAAAATGCACTTAACAAATATATTATATTTAATAGATTTTTATTTTATTTGTGTCAAAACATACATTGCCTGAAATCTGCTACTATGAGTTTAAGTACTTTTCCTGTTAAGGATTGCTCATTTGTATCTTTTAGAATAGAAAAAGTATATAAAGAAAAGAATAAATTATTTTAGTGTATGTAAGAAAAAAATTGTTTGTATAAAACATACTTAAAACCAGTGTATTAACTGGTTTTAAGTATTTCTTATAAACTTAAAACTAGTTAATACACTGGTTTTAAGTTCTAATGTTTTTAAACTTAGCATTAGATATTCTAAATAATATGATAACTAGCTTTTATTACGGTACAGAAAAAGGTTATAAAAGTAATTTTAAGTTTGTAAAGAACTTGTTTTTAAAATAATTTTGAAATAGTTAAATTTTGAAAGCTTCAAATCACAATCTTATTACATAAATATTTTGAAATATAAGATCTTTCAAGTTTTCCAATGGAATAGAAAGAATTTATTAAAAAATTATTCTAACGAAATTTTTAATTATTCATACTAAAAAATGAAGCATTTGCATCAATATCATATTTTAATAAAAAATTTTATCAACAAATCATCAATGATAAAATAATTATTTGTATCAAAACTATTTCTAACGAAATCTTCTGCATACATTTACACACTTAACTAATTTAATATCATTTTTGAAGTGAGTTTCTTCTTTTTTGAAAATTTTAGCTTATTTTTAAAAGCCAAAACTTTCAAAAGAGAAGATACGGTACTTAATTTTTAATTTTTATAAGCTATTGCCTTAATTTTTTCAAGTTTGTCTTTATTTTATCAATAGTTTTACATATAAAAATAAACATTTATTTTACAAATCAAATTCAGCAGCATCGTGATTTAATATGAAACTGAAAACGTATCCCCAATTTCCTATCTTCCAGCACTAAAATCCTTGTTTCTATGAGTGGCAGACATAAATTCAAAAATAGGAAACAAAATAAAATATAGCAAAAGTTTTTGGCTACCCTTTACTTTCCTATCCAACCCGAAACGACAAACCGAGTGCAAATTACAGTATCACGTTTTCTTTCAGTGAAATTTCCTGTCGCACTCCCGGACGTGCATTCAAAAACTCAGTTACGATGATACGGTACTGTAGAAAACGAAGAAATGCAAATAAATCACTGCAGGCATTTTCCGCACCAGATGTTATTCTATGCTATTTGTAGAGTTTGTTATTGAATGCCTTTTACCGTAGCAGGTTTCTTATGGAAGTAAAAGGGGAGCAGCTCCGGTAACAGTTGGGGGAGAATATGAAAGGGGTGCCTTTCAAAAATATGACGAAAAATAAAAAAGTAGAGTCTAGTGGTATAAGTTATCCATACCCAAGAGTTAGTAACTAAGGGCGTGTCAATTTTGCCCAGGGTATAGACCGATACTCAGGATATAACGTTTCCTTTTTAAAAAATCTAATGTTTCTGATATTTTATAGATTTACTTTTATCTTCTAAAAAATGTATTAAAAAATGGAGCAAAATTCCGTTTTGAAGTGCCGTGAAAAATGTCTTCCCAAATCAACTTATATAGGAATAGTTAGACAATATGTAATAAAAATAATATAACTTAACTAGTTAAATTGTTGAACTATTTCAAAATGCGTTATAAATTATAAGTTAATGATAGAAATTATCGGAGTGAAATATTGTGTAAATGATAAAGAAAAAATATATAATGGAATGTAATGAAAAGAATCCCTAAAAATATGAAATGGTGTAAATAAATTTGATCTTTTTTCAGATGAAGCAAAAAATAAAATTAAATGACTTTTAGAAATTTAATGATTTAAGTTTTTTTTAATAAAAGTGACTCTATTTCTAATTTTAAATAATTTTTCTACTATACTAATTTTTTTTCAATTTTATAGAACTTACAAAGTTACATTTAAAAATTTTTACAGAATTTTTTCACCTTATAATAGTTCCTCTCACATAAGTTTAAAATATTCTTTGGTAGTAAGAGATTCACGTAATTTTATAGCCATTTTCAACTATACACGTAAAATTGAGAACTACTTTTTGTAACAAACCAAAAATAGATTAACTTATTTTTGCCGTAATAAGTTTACGTTACATATATATACTTATATAAAGTTTTTCAGCAACAACAATTTAATGACTTTTATCTCGATCAAATTGCACAAATAAGGAAATTAAGATATATATATTAATAATTTTGGCAAGGAGAATAACGTTATAAAATCTATACCAGAAATAACAGCAATGGTTTTATGCCTGTCATACTGTATGAACACTCAAAATTAGGCCACATCAATTGCTTTAGATATTATAAAAATTAAGTATTTATCACTAATTTAAATGTTGGTATTTATTCTATTCAAAAAGTATATAATAAATTTTAAATTCAGTTAATCACTATAACTAAGAAAATTTACTAAAATTAACTTTTCACAAAATAACTACAAAATAAATAAATGCATAAAGCATTTAAATGATTTTTTAATTTTATTAATTTATTTAAGTTAGGCTGATTTTTAAAATACATTTGAAATTAACTGGACAAATTAATTGGATTTATATATTGCTTAATTATCTATTCATCACTAAAGAATATCATACAAAATTCATTTATACACTTTTAAAACAACTGATGGATGTAATATAAATATTAATTATAGTATAATAAATGCATAGTCTTTTTCTCTTTCTGAAGAACAAATCCCCGTCATCATTTTTTTGAATAGCGGTCGTTAGAGAATTTTCACAAAATTGTGTGAAGTATGTTCGTTTTTATTCCTCTCTCTTTTCAGGGCCATCAATCATGGTATATTTGCGCTTTGAAAGAGTTCTTTTCCAGGACTTTAGGACCACAATGATCTACCAAGAATTGTCTGGCTACTTCAAGGCAAATAGATTCCCAAGATTTGTGTTCACTTACATTTCCAAAAGATGTAATAATAGATTTCGAACAATGATCATTGACTTTACATAAATTAAATGCTCGAAACTCTTGAAAATTCTTATGGAATTTGTTCTGTCTATATAATAATATTTATCATTTCTTCATGTTTTTAATTTTCTGTCATAAAAAAAATTCTAGAACAATTAGTTATGAGTGCTTACAGAAACTTTATTTTCGATCTTGGAACATTTGTGATTATTTCCTGTTTTAAAATTTGCACACCTTTCCTTTTATCCCATATTGCACAAATTATTAAAATTTTATGTGAGATTAAAATGCCTACTTTACATACAGTAAATGAGTTTATTTATATTGCAGTCACTTACGGTCACTGTGACTTGAATGATGGTATTTAGAAGGATGAGCGAAATGTCGGTATTTTGTATTCATTTAAGCTATCAATATTTATTTCTAAATTGTATTACTGTTATAGATGTATATTTAAACAATTTACAATTATTTATGCATCAATGCATACAGGATAAGAGCAATCACAGCATAATAATATGAGATATTTCATTAATTATCACACAAATCATCTTTAAAATGAATCGTTCTTCTTATTCAGTTACAAGCGGGCCATTATTCTACTACCTAATGTTCGAAGCTTTTTTTAATAATAAGTATTCATTTAAAAATGTAATTTTATTTTGAGCAATAAAAATTTAATTTTATGTAGAAATTATTGCAATTATAACACTATAAGATGAGACTTTGCATTTTTTATCCACACACACAGTTCTCTGTAAAATTAATTGTTTTTCTAATTCTCTAAGAAAGTCATGACTTCCATTGGACAGAATATCATACTTCTAAATACTCAATTTTTTTGTAGTAATTAGTATTAATAGCACATTTAGTTTAATTTCTAGGAACGATATCACAATTTTACCTTAATAAGATATTAAACTAATTAACAAATTCAATTAGAAATTAGTTTTACTGGTAAATGAATCATGAATATTGTAAAACAAATTATCGTAATACGAATGCAATGCTGTGCAAATTATGTTACATTTTTTGCAGTAATTTCTTTTTTACTAATTAATACAATTCCATTTTCAGAATTTATCCTAAGACTTTCTCTAGCATGCATGAATTCAAGAATTCTAATATTATGTTAATTTGTCAATGAAATATCTGATTTTAAATAAATAAGGTTATTCATATTCATTTTAAATTTGCTTTTCCATGTTCTCATAACTACTTTGGAGCTGTAAGAAATGAAATACTTGAAACATTTTTATTAAGCAATAGATTTTGAATTCAGATACCAAATATTAATATTTTTAAAAAAATATTTTTGACTTATATAACTTTTTCAAGCTCTAATCTTAAAAACTCAAAAGGGCTTTTTGTTTGCATTAATCAAGCCCCTGTAATTAATGAAAGTAAATCCAAGCAAATAGAGAGTAATAAATTAATCAAGTGTATTTTAAATGTTATCACTGAGAAACCTTGTTATTTTGATCCCTAAATAACCTAAGCTGTTATGAATTTGTTTAAAATTTTCGATAATTAAAAAGTTATTGAATTTAAATTGAGATTATTGTAATTTAAATTCAGATGAATAATTCAATCTTCCAAGTATTAAATTACTATCCGAAAAGCTCTATTAAAGTTCTATCATGTTTGTAGAAATATTTCTAACATAAATGTAGTTCTTATAAGAGATTTGATGTTCATTCATTCTATCCAATGTTTGGGAAATAAAAAGAGGGGAAATGAAAGCGATTCAACTATTGAATGTTTCCTTCCACAATTAGCAGTTTCAAAGATGCCTCTTTTAAAAATGTGAGCTGAATATCCACAGGCTTTTATTCGTCCTGAATTGAATGCCTTAGTCGTGTATTGCAATAATTATGAAAAATGGGAATCTAAAATTTAAAGAATATTTAACGTGACAGTCTTAATTTTTGAACTATTCATAGAATTAAGAGTTGAAATTTTAATTAGTGCAGAAAAGATTTCACATTCGATAATACTTTGAAATAAATAAGGAAATATATTTTAGTTTTTAAAGTTTTTATATTAAAAAATTTCAGTTAATGAAAATATTATTGGATTTTGAAAGGTGAAATAAAAAGGACTTTGTGTGCAATTTATATATATGTATAGAAAAGGGTTTGGTTTGGTTTGTTTGTCGCTCAACGGTCATTTTTTGCACGCGAGGGCTAATTAGACCGGGACCTACGGCTTAAAGGTATATAAAAGAGAGAGCGAGAAAGAAAGAAGAGGTAAATGAGACATCAAACCTAATGTATAAAATAGTTGATAAGTTTTATTGTGAGATTAATCATTTTTATCAAATTTTAATTCTATTTTGTGAAAAAATTGTAAAAATAAAAGTATTTAATGAATGTAATGAATTAATATAGTGAAAATAATTCAGATAAAATTTTTTATCTGAAATATTTTCCTGATTTTCATTTTTTATGGCTAATGAGAGTGATTTCTCTCCACTACATCAAGTTTTATCAAATTACTAAGAAGACTTCTCAAGAAATACTAAAACTCACTTTTCATTTTAATTACTAAAAAGTATTGTTTAAAATTACTTACACTCTTTCAAAAGTTTATGAAGATATTATTTTAGGAATGAGAAAATTTGAATATTTTTCAATTTTATCATTTATATCTGTACTTAATAATTCTGTTACTGATTTTTTCAATTCTGCACTAAAATGTTTTTTCATTAAGTGTTAATAAAATAAAATAAAGTAAGTTGACTTAAATAGAATTTTAAATAATTGTTCATGTTAAATGTTCAGATGTAATATTATAGTTTTATTAAAATTATATAGTTAAGCATACTTATACATTTTTATCAAATGCTAAATTCTTAGAGCTTTTAAAACAATTTCATTTTTGAATATTGTAATAGAATTTGAATTTGTAAGAATTAATTTTTGCATATTTGTCAATAAAATTTAGTTTCATTTGTCAACAAAATACAAAGCAATAAATTAATTTTAAAATAAACATTGTGAAATGCATAATAAGCTATTAATTAAATTGAAATGCATAATGTTACAGAAATACAGGTTTAGGAGATATGTTAACTACCAATGAAAAAATAAGTAATTAATTAAAGACTATATGTTGAGCTAGCAGATGAATGGCTTTCTGTTCAAGAGTTCGTGTGTTCGATTCCCACTTCGGTCACTCATGATATGGTGGTTCGAAATCCCCCTTAAACTGTAAATCAAAGTCTAATAAGTCTTTGTAAGTAAAAAACAATAGAGTTACAAACAACCAAACCAGAACCTATCATTCAAGCATCTATTATTAACCCTAAAAAAAAACAATCTGCTACTTTAAGTTATTATTGATTAAAACTAATTTAATTTTCACTATATTCCTATTTTAAATCTTTTATTATACTTATGTTAGTTATATTAGTTTAAATATACTGTAACTAATTCATATCGATAAGATATATTTTTTAAAATAACTTTACATTTCTTAAGTGCTTTTTGATCGTAATTTTACCATGGAAAAATAATGTGAAAGGCAATTCAATTTCATAAAATAACTTAATGTTTTTCCTTCGAAAATTAATGCTTATAAAAAACATTATTGCTATGATGCCCATTTTAGCTGACATAAAAAAGCGTTAAAAAGGTAACAGAATTCTTACAGACTCCAGAAAAAACCGTTGGATGATTTGTGTAAATCAATAAAGGACAGATAATACAAAACGAAAGAATATAAGAAAGAAGGGATATTCCTATTTACTCCTTATTGAAACATTTATAATCATTTTCAATAGGAATGCCTTCTTTGATAGAAACTATCCCCTCTCCTATAAATGTATTTCATTCAAATTCTCTTATTTGCTACGCGTTAAGTATAAAAAAAGTAACAGTTTTACGCTCAAAAAGAAAACAATCTCATCCTATTCTTGAAGACACTCCCATTTAAGAAGATGACAGCAAAATCAGCAAAAATGGTGGAAAAACTATGCATCTGCTGTTCTTGTTTACAGCTTTCCCTTTCCTTTCCGGAAGTGGGCCAGTGTTTCACTGGGATTGGAGACTAAAGTTTTAAGAATCTTGGAGGGGAGAGCAAGAAATCTTCTCCCTCAATGGTGCTCTTGTTTCTTCCTGTCTTCTCCTTTGTACTATCCTTGTTTACCTCTCTCCCACTGAGGAGGAGGGAAGTCTCCAGGTTAGTAGCACCAAGCCGACCTTGGCAATGACCCCCTCCAGTTGCACCCTCGCCCGTTTTTTTGAAAAGGGATTTCATTTTATTCGCATCCCCCTCCACATACTCACCCTCATCCACAATCATTTCCCCTCCCTATGGAGTTCGTCTAAAAATAGGCCGATATTTTATACCCTAAGAATAGGTGATACCCGAGCTAATGCGATGCGTTGCTTCTCACAAAGAAGAAGGGCTAGGCCTCGACTTAAAGGGACCCTCAGCTTCACCCACCAGTGGGGAAATTTTTTTTTCATGCCATCCAATCTTTATGACGATGTTTACTTCCTACACTTCTTTTTTTCCTTCTCTCTCTCTCTCTTCATCCTAAGATGTCAGCGCCCTATGCGAAAGGGTTAAATCCCTTCCGACTCTCATCCTATTTCTTTTCATCAAGTGGCAATAGGTTTTGGTCCAGTCTGTCGCCCAGAACAAGCCCTAATCTCCATGATCTCTTTTTTATCCCTTGAAGTCCGGAAGGGTGGAGGGTCTTGACCAATCTAACTCCGGCCAAGAAAAACACTAGCAGACTATTTTTCCACCATTCTGGCTTGTCGTTATCAGATGGAAGGGATATGCGTACAACAGCTGCCAAGACTTCGCAACAAGCTGAGAGAGACCTTACAAGGATTTGCGTACGCATATCAGGGGAAAAATAATCCAGGGGATTAGAAGATGCAGCGATATGAAAATACCGCACAAAAATATATTATATTTTGCTAGACAGCTTCTGATAGAGACATCATTCAAATGAGCCATTTATAAAGAAGTGTCTAATGAACTTATTATTCTCATTTCTAACACGATATATAGAATTCAAAGACTCCTCAACACAATCTAAAGGAAACTTGATGATTTGAAAATTAAGTAAATCAATTAAAATTCTACTATATAAAAGAGTTGATGCCCTATGATACTCAATGTAACCGATTTTCTTTAATGTGTGTTATTAAACATAAATTTCCAACAGCATCAAAAATGTTCAACTTTCTTTAGTGGGTAAATAATTTCTTTAAGCGTAACAATGATAGTTTAAACTGAATAGTATAAAAAGAAACTTAATGAAAATGGACGTAATATAAAAGAGGTGCTGTTGAATGTCAATGTATTTAAAGGATAGATGAAGTCAATAAGCATCCAATGTTAAAATCCAATAAACAAAAATCCGATATTCTTTCTTTATTAAGATAATAAATGTGTAAGAAAATAATATTGAAACTTTAAAAAAGCCTTACATTTAGCACTGCCCAAGAAATTATAGATAATTTGAATATTTTAAATCATAACTATATTACTTTCCCAATAATAATTTTTCATAACAATTTTCAAATTCAAATTGCAATGAAAACATGTATTTGATGTTTTAAATAAAATTAGAGTATATCTTGTTTAAATAAAATAATTCAAATACTAGCAAAGTTTTTACTAAACTTAATTTCCTTCAAATAGGGCCTATTTGTTATTTTGATTCCCATTAATGTAAAATTATTGAGGAACTGTTGTGTATTATTTAAAACAATCCTTTTCTTCGAATATAAAGCAAGAATTTTAAAAAATATTAAATTTTAACATTTGCGCAGAAGAAATATTTAAACTCCATTTTTGATGGGGTTTTTTTTATTATTTAATGTATGCATAAATTGAAACATGGGAACATGGAATAAGTGACACAGAAATTTATAATTAAACAAGTAGCTAAATTAAACTCTTATGCTCAGTATTTTATGTTTAACTTTGACTCAAAAATATTTTTAAATCAGAAAAAAATTTAATTTATATTAGTTTATTCAAATATTGCATTGATTAATATGTCCTTTCTCGAAAAGATTAAAAAAATAAAACAATTTTATATAAAATTATCATCAAAATAATAGATATGTTAATGAAAATTTTAAAAACATGTTATTATTTTTTTCTTTTGATTTTTGTTTTCATATTTTATTATTCATTCAAGGAAATTACCTCTATAATTTTCATTTATAAAAATTACTATTGAAGTTTTTAACAATTTTCAAAATGCTGTTTTAAGTTTCAACTGGGGATATTGCAAAGCAAGATTTTTCTATTGCTACCTCATTCCAGACGAAAGGGTAGTTTCAAGCAGACATTATTTGAAGCATACTTCTTTAATATAACGTGACAGTAAAAATGTTAGTAATAATTTTTACGAATTAAGAAAAAGGAAAATTACTGACTTAAAAAACTAATAATTATTAACTTAATTCTATTACATATGTAAGACGAAAGAATCTGAAAATTCTCAAGATAAAAAAGACAATTATCAAAAGCTTTTTTGTATTAAAAATTTACTAAATGATTACAATGCATTATTTTTATGAATTATTTTGGTGGCTTTTTTTCACCTTTTTTAATTGCAAAGATTTTACATTATGTTCTCTAATTTTAATAAGTAGTTTAATTTGGATTGTTTCCCTTCATTATGTAATATCATTATTTTATTTATGATAATATAGTCTATATTTCTCGATTTTTGAAAAGTTTGTCCGTTTGGTTGATCATTCCTTGAAATGGTTATCGGGATTGTTGTTCTTTTAGGAATATCTTACTTTTAATTACATTCAATGTTCTTATGCTTGGTTAATGCTTATAACTTTTTATTTCTCCAAACACACCTTTTGATAACTACTTTACTAAATTTTTAGGTTTTACAAAATTGCTTATAAATAAGTGGTTATTACATATGTTTATATTTAATCCTACTAAAACTTAAACGTGTATATATATATATATATATATATATATATATATATATATATATATATATATATATATATATATATATATATATATATATATATATATATATATATATATATATATATATATATATAAAATATACATATATATATATATTCGGTTTTCCCATTGCGCCGTCAATCGGAAATGCTTTTAAAAACACGTGGAAATGAGTTCAATGAGCTTCACATTTGATAACTTCGTAGCTAAATGAAATTTTCAAATGTTTCATTACTCATACGATTTGCTTTTAGCTGTTTTAAGCGTGAGACCTAATCTCGAAATACAAAAAAAAAAATAAAACAATAAGAAACTTTATAATAATATTAGCTAATATTAATATAATATAATAATAATATTAGCTTCATAAAATAAGGATAAGTAAATATATCATAATTTTCCGATTTCTGTATGTTTTCCCAAAAACTGAATACGTGTTTTCCAATGCAAGCCTTAACCACGGGACTCTTGACCTGCTAGTACATATGCTTTTCGGAAATATAAAATACAACTTATGTGGAAAATCATATGCAAAAGATATTATTTTATTTTCTCATATTACTTTTTATTTTCCCAAGATTTCATTTTCAAACAAAATGCGAAGCATAAGTTACACATGCTAAGCAACCGAATCTTTGCATATCATTGTAAATAATTTTGGTTTGTTTGCCTTCTACGGTAATTACTTCAAACTAAGGCTAATTTAGTCGGGTCATATATATATAGTTTTCAGAAAACAGCAAATCATACAACAAATACTCATGGTGGAAGTAAGTATCGAGCCCATGAATTTTTGACCTGAAAGCCTTAGGACTACCAGTTAACTTCAACTTGGCATTTTGAAGATATATTATGTCTTGCTCTCTATTTACTGTAAGATGCTCAAGTTTTTTGAGTTATTCTTTTATCAAATATTTCAATTTTACTTACATTAAACTAAATTATACCATAAAATAACACAAAACAAAGCTTTTAAAAAGATTTTTATTGTATAATAAAAGAATAAACTCCCAGTAATAAAAAATAATAACAAAGGATGACTAATTTTGTGCAATGCAAAGTGAGAGAGAAAGAGATTAGGCAATGTAAAAAAAATTATATTTGTTGTAAACTGATTTTCACACGTTTCTCTTACGAAATTTCCGTTATCGGTTTCCATACCAAATATTGATAAATAATATCAGTTTTTCACACAATTTAATTGAAAGAGAAGGATTTTAAATAACTTTATTTCTTGATTCACGAAATGAAGTTAATCTTTGATTTAATTATTATTAATTTTAATTAAATACAACCTCATATAATTAATATAAGCTAATTCGTATCAGCGAAATTTATAAACATTATTAATTTTACTTTAAAGTTTAAGATGTACAATAGAAAATTTCAATTTAGGTATTAATTAAGCTGACTTATGTAATGATCTTTAAAAAGATTCTTTCATTTATGTTTCAATTTTTTTCACGGGTAGTGTATTTTAACTTTTATTTATTTAAATTACTTTCACTCGAAAACAATGTTAAATGAAGTATTTTTAGTTTTAAATATTTTGCTTATTTTTCTCATTTTTTTCCCTTGAAAAGAACAGTGTTTCCAAATTTTTAGTACTCCAATTTTAGAATTATGACAACAAAATATTCTGATTATTTGAAGCTGAAGGTCAACACCACACTTTAATGGGTAAGTGTGATTAGAAATCACCCTCTTCTCCATGATATGCCACACTAGCGGTGGTACATTGATCTCCACAAAGCTGTAAACGTGCATAGACTCTCTCAACAAGAAGGTCTTCGGCTGAATTGACCTTTTCTTCCACTCGCGAGATCGAAGCCTTTCCCTACTAGGCTTCTGCCACCCCGATTAGATAATTCTACTGAAATTTAGAATCATTTTATTAGGTTAAGATATTGTAATACGTTTCCGGCAGCCTATTTTTATCAACAGGAAGCTCTAAACACAATCAACAACCACGTAATTTTGAATCTTGATGAAATAACGAAGTTAACACCTGAGTTGGTACAAAATTCCACACCAAATGTATGACTGAAGATCTTTCAGCTCTATATTCTTTGATTGGATGGTGTATCACTCCTGATGCAGTTCAGACACGAGGACGGCTTCTTTCACCACCAGGTTACCGCAGTTCCAATTGCCTTGCTGACTGTCTAAATTTTAAAGTTTCTTCATATATTTTGTTCATTTAAAATAAAAACCATCCTCTATGAAATAAATCGAAATAATACTCTGTTGAGAATAAATTCAATCAGCCGGAACTTACAGTTCTTAATCACGATAAATATCCACGCCCGAAGTGCAAATCGAAGCCATAAGCCGAAGACCAGAGGGCTAACCGACCAGTTACCAGCTATCCGGATAAATTCTAAGTAAGTACTCAGAGTGCAATTTTAAGTCAAGATTTGCAATGTTATTTCCATGGGATGCGAACTCAAACCCATCGGATTCAACTTGAAAGCTATACTCTCCATCGGATAGCACAAAGAAAATGAATATTTTTAATGATACCCTTCTTAAGATTATGTGTATTTCAGTGGGTAATTGATTAGTATTTATTAGAATTGTTAATATAATTATTATAGAGTAAATGTTGAATACATTAAACTGTTAAAAATTTATCAGAAACAATGGTCTTCTCTTTGCTCAATTATTTCATTTATTAGATAGTTGTTTGCTTCTTAGAAACTAAAATGTCTTCACTATTTTTATAATCCAATTTAAATTACGATAAACTGAATATAATTTTCTTTTTAAAATATACCAGAATAACAATCCTTCTGATTTACACAACTAATTTTTTAGATGATTGTGGTTTATCGTGCGTTTAAGCCTTCTTTTATAATGTTCACCCATTTTAAGTATGCAGATATCTGTTTTTTGATAGATGTAGAAATAGTGTGCGCCAGTCTTATCTCCAAGCCATAAAATATGTCGTTGATTTTGAGTTATCCACAGTAAAATAATCTTCAGTATTATCTGTAGTTATATTCATAACATAATTTGAAGATACTTTTATTCTCTTCGAATATTTTTAAGTAAATTCATAATTTCTGGATTTAATAGTGTATACTGCAAATCAAAATAGCTTTTAAATCACTCATTTATGTAATAACACTTATTGATATATTTTATTGATTTCGTAATACCGTATAAAAATATAAAGAAGAAAATAATTGACTATCGTTTGGAACTTAATGGAGAGAGAACAAGGAGAATTTTCCTTTATAAAATGTAAAATTAGCTTGAAAATAATATTGAGTATTTATAGTATATTTTTTACTATAAAGTGGTTGTTTCTTTCATTCCAGTTAAGATCATAGCTAAATCACTTGATTACAATTCTCATTGGTTTAAAATATCCTTGACGTCAGATAATGTTTCATCTACGTTCCACATAATGAATTGCCGAGCTGGCAGCCGAATGGTTAGTGCTCTTGCCTTCGGTTCAACAGTTCTTAGGTTCGAATCCCACCTTGGGCATAGATGTTTGTAGTGGTTCGGAATCCACTTTAAACCGTAGGTCCCGGTCTAATTAGCCCTCGTGTGCAAAAAGAATGACCGTTGAGCGACAAACCAACCACATAATGAATTACGACATCCTATTGCGATAGCGTCGTATATCCTACTTATCTACGAATTTGCTGCCTGCCTTCAAATCCCATTCTTCGAGTGGTTGCAAACGAGGCGAAGTTCATCATGGAATGCTGAGTGTCGTAGGCGATAAAAAAAATCTCTTCATGATTATTAATATAAAGACGCATTTTTTAATAATAATATTTTCCGTTTGTAAAAGTTTTCAAATTCATGAAAATATCCGTTGTTCTAAATAATTAGTTTTTAAATCTTTAACAATATTGTTCCCAAAATTTCCTGAAATTATTATCTTTTCTAATTAGTGTTTTTTACCGATTCAGGTTTTCTTGTCTTGGTCTCCGGCTCACCAACTTCCCTTGTGCTCGGCTCAAAAACGTCTCTGTGTCGTGTTTCACGTTCTTTTGAAATCCGTTAAAACTTTTTCTAATTCTCTTCCTTTATTTTTAATTTGATGAACATTTTGTGCGTAAAACATTGATTGTTATGAGTATCCCAGAAATCGTTTCGAATCTCTTTGAGCCTTAACAATAGTGGAATTGATTTGGGCTTGACAACCACATCGAGTAACGACACTTGTGGATTCAACACTTTGGAATCAAAATTAAAAATATTGTTCAAGTTCATTTTGTCAGAAGCATTATTTCTCATGTAAAGACCAAAGCATCAGTTTGAAAAGGCGTTATCCATTGATTCAAGCCCTTAACACGTTGACAATAGAACAGAAAAAAAGCAAAATGAAAATAAAAACTAGACAAAACATTCACTTTATGCTTAGTTTGAATCGATAAGGACAATTTAAACTTAATTATATTGATTTTTTTATTTAAAATACTATATATACGTGTATGTATGTATGCATCGTGAAATTTATAAAAAAAAAAATAGATATTAGAGTGTGTTTTGGGGAAACATAAAATGGGAAAATTTTTTTACACATACTAACAATATGGACTTTAATTCTATATTCTTAATTTTTCAGTCATTTTTAACATTCCTATTTAAGAAAAAAAGTGAATTGCTTATAAAAATTGGATTTATTTTATGTGAGGATATGCATCTATATGTTTTATAAATTTTAAAAGTTATAAAACTCCATGTTAATTTTAGATTTTGGTAAACAGTAACTTTATGAAAAATATTTTATGCATGTATATATAAAAATTCCATAAACTTTCTGTCACTTCAATTAGATTGAAATAAAATCAATTTTCTGACGGATCATTGTAGCCTTTATCGAAAGCGAGGAATATACACCAAAAACTATATAACTATTTAAATTAATTGTTTGCCATTTAACAGTTTTACAATTGAATAATTTGTCATATTTCAGTATCTTTAAATATATCAATAGTTAAATATTTTAAGCTTAATCTTAACATTATAAATTATTTCACGTCATTTTCCGTGCATAACTTATTTTAGTAAATAGACTGTACTCTGCATTAATTTTTATTATCTTTGCACTGCCTCTTTATATTAATTTATAATTATGAAGACTATTATAAAGCATATTTTAGCAGAAAGAAACTGTTGTTTTCAAATTGTGAATATTAAAATTTCATTGTCTGAAAGGTCTTCTTTCTTATCCCCTGGTCAGAATCAGACCAGGTCCATGACATCCTTCGCCTTCAAAGAATCGAGGACAGCTCCAGGGCTGTATAAAAGTTCACGCTTTGAAAAGCCAATGCAGTTCAGTAGGTGTTCGGGACTGGCTTCGTTAGTATTGCACGAAGTGCAGGTTGTCTGAAAGGTAATAGACGAATCTCTATCTTAAGAATGTACAGTTGTTAAAGAGAAAGAGACATATTTAATTTAAATAAAAATGGATATTTTTTTAAATTAATACTTTTTTTAATAGGAGAATAGAGAGTACAGTAAGGAAATTTTGTGACTAACAGAAATTTTCTGTTTAATTGTTTAAGTTATGTATAGAAACATTATTTTTCGCATATATTTAAAATTATGACGCTTTCTTTTATAAGAAAACGAATGAGTAAAAATAGTTGAATAAATTTATCACTATCCATTGTGTGTGCTTTTTATAATCTACATTATTTATAACAGGTTTTAAGAAACACTTTTGACAATTCTATAACTGGTTTCATTTATTTCTAGAACACCATAACTTTGTTTTCAGAAGTGATACTATAACATTTAAAAAAACTTAAATTTTTTGTCCATATATTTTAGCCATGCAATCTATACTTAAATTTTAGGTTACTAATTTTTATTCAGTGAAATTTTCTTTTCAAAGCTTCCTCCAGCTACTTTTTTATTTATGATATTAATTTTTATATTTTAATATTTAAATATTTTAGTCATAAAATTAAAAATTCTTTGATTTTAATATTATTCTTTTATTCTATTTATTCTATTTTATTCTATTTATTAATTCTGCTTATTTGAACTGCTTGAAAATATCATAGTAATGAGGGAAAAGAGCACATGAATTTAAAATAATTATAATTTTTTTATAATTGTTTAACATTAGTATCATCACTATTATATTTAATTTCATTGATAGCTCAGTATTTTTAATTTTATTTGACTTTGTAAACTTGATTATAAATTCCACATTTTGTTTAATTTATTTTCCTAAAAACATTACTCATATTTTAAATTTTTTTTATGAATGAAAAAATTCTTATCTGCTTTCCATTATAGTTTTGTTCAGACAAAAATTCAAAAGAGTAGTAAATTTAAAATTTGCTTCAAAAATTCGGAAAAATCATGTTGAATAATTCAAATAACAATATTCCACGTTATTTCAATTTATAAAAAAAATCCCATTTATGTAAGAATATGAGCAATTTCTGAAATTAGGTATTAGCCCCCCAACAAAAATTATATCTGTCACTGGGTCATTGCTGCGTAGGACTGGGGAACAAAACAAACCTCTAAAAATAAACCTGTAGAAGGAAGTCCCATTCTTTTTGCTCACCTTGACTCACAAATGTGAAGATATTCCATCTTATAAAAATGTAAGTGGGAATTTCATAACATATCAGTCAGTAGGTTGTATTCTTTTGCATCCTGGGCTTTTTGTAAAGGTGTCCTGCTGCTGCATCGATATTAATGATTCCAAGGTGCAGACCTTGGAATGGCGGAAGATGCCGAAAATTTACTTTCCCGAAGTTATTCACCTTGATTGTGGAGCTTGAGAAAAGAATCTCGTAAAAATGTCAGTGACTCCCCCTCTCATCTGCTAAAGTACAACGTACTCTAAGAATACTCCGGAAGAAGCATCAAGGTCCTCACAAGTTATTGCAGGTACATGATTTTTTCCCCATTCAGTGCATCGGAAATTCCACCAGGTGTATCACGGAGGGATTTTCTAATGGTCCATTTTCCCTACCACAATACTCATAGGAAAAGCCGCAAATGTTTTATATTGGCTCAGTAGTAAATTTAATGCCCTAAACTTTATTATTTTCATTTGAAAGAAAATTATTTCCAGTTTAAAAAATGCAGAAACAAATAATGGATTTGCTGTAGTATAGATTTTTTCAGAAATTTTGCTTTAAGTTTAGCATTTTTATAAACATAACTTCACCATTGTTTTATATATATATATATATATATATATATATATATATATATATATATATATATATATATATATATATATATATATATATATATATATATATATATATATATATATATATATATATATATATATATATATATATATATATATATATATATATATATATATATATATATATATATATATATATATATATATATATTAAAATCATAAAGCAATAGAAGCGAAATTATACGCTCTTATAATGTTTAATGACTTACTAAATTAAATGTGTAATAAATTCGTGTTTATTTAATCTATAAATATTCATAGGCAAGAAAAGTTTTAATTAAAATTTAAAGTACAATTAATTAATTCAAAGTTATTCTTTGAATTAATTAATTGTAAGATATTTTTTAAAGTGTGTTCATAAAAAATAAAAATACATCTCTTTACTCTCTCTCTCTCCCTTTTTTGAAATATGCATTTTTACAATAATGCATTACAGATGTAAATTATATAAAATTTTAAAAAATACTATGCGAATGAAAGAATGCAGCTATTTTTATAGAACATTTTATTAATAAAATTTCTTACAATATTTATTGATTATGGTAAGAACAATTTTCATAATATTTTTCTGAATAGTAAATAAGAAATTGATAACTAGTAAAACAACAATAATAGGGAATATAGCATTTTTTTTTAAATTCATACGATTTTTTCAGAAAAATTTATGAATTTAATTTATTAATGCAGTTAATTTTTTCAATTGTTATTATTCGATTTCATATATCAATTACACTATATGTTATTAATATAATACAACTTAAAAAATTCATTTTTTTCCTCTTAACACTGCACCTTTAAATACCAATGAAATTTTACTGTTTTCATGGGGAATATTACTTTTTATTGGTATTTTGTAGTTTTCATTTGAGTGTGTTTTTGCTTCTTTGCAAGTTAGTTTCAAATTACATTTAAACTTCTTCAAATGTCTCAAATTTCTGTTAACAATATGCACGAGATAAATTTATTAAGGAAAAGTAAAATCAGCCCATAAGAACATCTGCTAAAATAAAATCAATCTAAAAGACCTTAAAATTAACGTACTAACATAAAATTTTACATTTTGTTCACTAAGTCTTGTGGTGTTTTAGAAAAAAGTTAAAAATTTTATTGCCTTATCAGAGTTTCCTTCTGTTTGCTTGGTTAGGAAAATTTCCAAAGAAAGATATTAAATAAAATTTCGGTTATAATTAATTTATAGTTTTCATTTAAAGGTGTTAATTAAAATTAATTAATTTATTTATTTTTGTTACTTTTAATTCACAATAAACATACATTTGCTTCTTCATGCAATTATTTAGTAAAAGATGGAGAAAAATACTTATTTATGCTTCAGTATGTAAAAACAAATTATGGTAAAAAAAAAAAAAAATTTCTCTCGATTGGAATCTTAAAAAAATAGTTTTAAATTTCTTAATGTTTAAGATGAATCAAAAGATAATCAGAGTGAAAAATTGAATAATAAGGGAATATTTAGAATGCAGTCATATGCAATTTTTCGGACAAATATTAAAAAAATTTTTAGTCAATAAATACTTTTGGGGAATCACTCGAGAATAACAAGAAGTTAATAAACTAGTCATTTGGAATTTTATGCTCGATAATTTGAATTTCACACGATACTTTTAACAATTATTAAGATAAACTTTTGAAATTTTAAGCAATTTTTAAGTAATGTTACGCGATTATTAATTTTAGGAACTTTTTGTTTAAAAAAAATTATTCCCAAAAATGTCTTAAATCTGAAAGGCATCAAGGTCGTAAGATGTCTCATCAGGATATAGATGCATAGTCCATTTACATAATAACCCAGAATAAGATGGTATTCTTACACACTAACCGACATAAGCGAGACATAGATTTATAATCAATCGAATGCCCTTGAATAATAAAAGTAATAAAAATTTCCCTACCGCGACCCCCCGAAATTCCCTACCGATCGAAGACTGTGGCATTCAAGTAGTAACAATCCCTGCACCATGCTCAGTGGCACTTGTAGGAGGGTGCTACGACCAGAGCTTCCGCCCCAAAGAAATGAAAGATTATTTCTGTGGGAAAGTTGGAAGAGAGTTCTTTTTTTGCCATCAGTGGTCCATCATCATTTTAAAGAGAAAGTTTCCCCAGCTGTTACGCAGGGCAGAGGGTCAGTGGGTACGATGCCCGATGAGATGCTTCCGGTTTGTTTTTAAACTTTATCAAGGTCGTTCACTTCTTGTGTCAGGGATGTTGTGTGGTCAAAGTCACCTTACTATATTTACATATAGGTAGACATGACGTTGACAAGTTGACAAATATGGATAGACTAACTTATACAATAAACGGAGAGGAAGGTATACAACCTCATTTGTTGATTTTTTTTTTTTGTCCACCTTCTGAGGAAGTTCACTTAAGAGAAAAATGTCACACAGCACAGAGGAAGGACAGACGCAGGATAAAAGATGATAGGATCAAAGAAATGTGTTCCTGACATATTTTATAAGTTCCGGGAATTTTATATTCGTTTTACCAGGACAGGATTCGCTCTTTAAAAATAAAACGGATTAGCCATGTCTTCATTTACAAGATGTTAAAAATAAAAAATGTAGGCGAAACAGATATAATTTAGTTATTTTTTTAAGTTCTTAATTATCGTTACAACTATAAATTTGTAGAGAACCCTTTGAAAAATTTTTTACGGTATGCTATTAATTAACCTTTACGCGATGGGATAAATACCATCAAAATAATTTAAACGTAGCAATTGTATAGCAAATTTTAGGCTAAAGACACTTTTGTTTAATTCTATCGTATAATAAAAAAAATTTAATACACATTTTTTTAAGTCTAAGCCTCAAAAATTAGCGTAGTAAAATTTTTATTCAAAATTTAATTTCACATTTTCAAACTGGTTTGTTGAATATCTAATTTTATAGCAGAATTGCGCTGGAACATATCATAAATTAGAAGCATGAGAGCCTATTTATAATCACTAAACACGCTAAAAAGCATTGCAACAGAGTAAAAAGTAAACGAATATTGAAATTAATTTTAATATAACTATCATTTTCCAAGTATTCACAGAGAGTTCTTAAATTCCATTAAAGAAAATTATATAATGTAACCTTAAATAATATAAATTTTTCTTTTCGAAAAAAAGTGCAAATTCTGTTATTCAACAGAGTGTTACTATAAACGCTCTGTTATATTTTATATTGTTATGTTATTATAATATGTTATTCAATTCAATGAACGGTAACTATAAAAAAATAACTAAAACATTTGTTATAAAGAAATGTGCGATCTTCGTTTTTAACTGTTTAGAGATGGCAGCATAGTTCAGAACATGAAATAAAAAAAAGCGAAATTAAATAATCGATATTCTTGTTTTAATATTATTAGAATCAAACCAATTTATAAACCAAAATTCGATTCCTCAAAATATTTTGTGATTTCCCTATTTATACAAACTTAAATGAAAATTTGGTACTCGATGTTTCAAATTATTTTATTTCATTTTTTTCACTCTTTTAAATTCATGATGTAAAGACTTGACGGAGGTATTAAATAACAAACTGATCCCTTCATCAATCTGTTTTTTAATCATACATAATTACAGATCAATCATGGTACATTAGAAATTGACACTAGATAAGAGTGCAGAATGTATAATTACAAGAGACAAAAATTTAAATTCTTTACTTTAATGAATAAAGGATATTTTTTTATAATTCTAAATGGATTCGACGAAAAACTGACGAGAGACTTGTGAAATGAGTCATACAAATATAACTGTACACATTTATTCACATAAAAGTATTGGTACATAATAATTGCTAAAGGATTTGAGCTAAAATTCCAAAATAATAGATAGATACCCCCAAAAGGAGTACATTTTCGTTCTATGTCTTTTCTCCCAGGATTTAAAACTGAACTCAACTATGGAAGAGAAAACATAACGCTTCAAGCGGTTTATTGAAATAAGCGCCAAGAGTTCACCGAACAAGAAAGGGCTTCCAAATTAATTGCCTAATTAGAATATAACTCTGAATTTCTTAATAAAAACATAATGTGACTTTGAAGAATTATAATAGTCAACAAGAATCATTGTTGACTAATTACAATTGTTAAACATAGCGAGATCAAGCTTATGTTAGCATTTTTAAGATAGTATGGTTATAAATTCGATTCTGATTACTCTAAAACTGAACTCAACTATGGAAGAGAAACTAGTTTTACTAGTTTAAGGAAGATGGATAACGCTTTTCGGGATTCTTTATTCATTTGTCGGCGATGGTGCTTAATAGTTTTTAGGGTTTTTCTTCTTAGTAAACGTGTCTATGAATGGATGAAAATTCCTCTTGGAAGGTGAAATAAATGTTAAAAACTTTACAACAGCTTTTAGCTTTTAAGCATTCCCTCTGCTGTGATAAAGTGAGTACTTTGTGAACATAAGAATAAACATATTTTGTTATAGAGCTTTTCGAAAATAATTAATGTCTCGATCTGTCCTCTAAAGTCACCAGCATCAATGTTCTGTCGATGCTGGCCTCTGAATTGACCATGTCTCAATAGTGTCTTCATTTTCTGCAGACGAATACAGTTATTTCAGACGAAGAAAGAGACTTATAAAGTGACTTATTTCTAATCAAGAACCGTTAAGAAAGAATAAATTATTTGCATTTTTTTTTGCGGACACCCAAGTTGAAAGGGTGGAGTGATTCTAAAAGATCCGTAACGTTTTCGAAACTGGTATTCGGCATAACTACGCATACTTTATGAACGGATGATAACAGGGAACACATCTTTAGAAGACGCTCTTATTAACTCGATTCGCTCATGCGTGTTGTCTGTGTCGCTAAGTAACTAAAGAAATGTCTGCAGCAGAGTTAGGTCTCTCTAAACGAACATGAAAGTAAACATCCGTTAAACATGAAATCAAACAAATAAAAAAATTGTGTAGCCGTGTCACTTTTTTTCATTACTTCAAGTGTCTTCTTTTCTGTTTTCTTTTTTTTTTTTTTTTTAACAAATCGAGAAAATGCAAGAATTTTCTGTGGGGTATGCCACAACCTTTCCTTCAGAATCGTAATGACAGTGCTTAAAAGATATACTGAAAAAGGTAGTAGTGTTAAGTTTCTTTCATTAGTGGAATTGCTGGCAAAAAGTCGCAGAAAAGCATAGCACTAAATGCAAAAAAAAAAAAAATCTTTTTTTTTTCCTTAGGACTGATATTGTTCTCACTCTGCAATTTGATAAAGTGAGAATATTCTGTAAAATAATAAACAAAAAGCTGGATTTTTTTATTGAATTATTTATGCAGTAAATTTAAATTTCCCTTCTGAGAATAAAAATATTTGAAAGCAATCCTCAAGATTTGGGAGAAAAGAAAACTAGCGAGGGATTCCTTTATTGCATAGTAAAAGCTACAACTTTTTAGAATTGCATAGAATCGTTGTTTTTATCTGAAATTTTGATCACTTCAATAAAATGCTAAAATATTAATATTTCTTTGCAGCCATTAGAATTTTAATATAAAAAATTTATATATAAAGGAATTGAATTATATTAAAATTATTAAGATTTTAAATATTAAAGGAATTTATATGAAAAATAATTTCTAAATGATAAACATATTGTAAATATATAGACGAATATATAATAGTATCATATTGCCTGTGTATACATGATTAGGCGAATAAAGATATGCATTACAAATAGTACAAATGGGTACTTACATCCCTCTAGAATTACAAAATTAACTTTTCGAAAAGATTAAAAAAAACCATTCTACAGCATTCTGAATGAATGGCTCAAAACTTATAAATATGGGCAAGTGATGAAGTCGACTTTTGATTCTACTTCGCTTTCACTCCTGAAAATTAGCTGTTACTTAATATTAACTGTAAGAAATTAAATCACGACAACATGATGCTTAAAGTTCCATTGCAAGAAGATGATCTGTGAAACACATCCAAATAAATTCTTTCCAATAAAAGTGAACAATTTTGCTAAATATTTATATAAAATATACATAAATATAAATTATTCAGTAACAAGCAATATGTTTAATAAATATAATACAGTTCCGAATTTTTTCTCTGTGATACAAAAAAATATTTACAAAATTTTTCTCACGATTTTGTTTATTCTATTTTTAATATCAACTCTTTTAATTTTTTCACACTTTTTATAATTTTTTTAAAACTTTTATACATATTTTGTGTTGACTATTAAAAAGGAAAATCTAATCATATATAAACATCATAAGTAGAAGGAAATTCTTTATTTTCTTTAGTTCAATTACAAATCTTTAAATTTTCAAATCGCTTATCTCATATAAATCGAAAGAAAACAACACTTAATAAGTTTTTGCATAATTTTATGATCTAGTAAAAAATTTTATAACTCAATTCCTTTTTCCCAAAACACGATCACTGATTAACGTCTTGCTAATATTTTCCCATTAGAGTGCCAGTGGTGCTTATCGAAGATTAAATCAGTTAGTTCGAAGTTTGACTTAAAAACAAGTTACTATATAGTACTGCATATATCTTGATATTTTACAAAGATTAATTATCTTTTAACTATTTCTGTTGTTCTAAAAAACCCATCTCGTTCCCTCGTTTCTTCCTCGTAATTATTCATCCGACGGGAAATTTCTTCTCATTTCCCCATTTATTATGCATCTGCACTTTGAAATGCAATCAAAATCTTATGATCAGAAAGTAATTTCAGAATAACCAAGTTTCTACACAAGAAATAAGTTTTAGTGGTCCTATAAAAATTGTGCCGACTAGGGTGCATATTGTTGATGTCAAATTCAAACAGCATGACACTCAATAGACATGAGAATGTACAAATTGATTATTATTGATTTATAAATATTCTCCTTTTAAGTTAGAGTTTAATTAAATTATTTCTATCATATATGCATTAATTTTTAAATTTTATCGTCTATTTTTATATATAGTTAGGATTCGAAAAATTTAAATAAAAAACAAAAAATCTAAAAATCAAGTTTCATGGATTAGAATTTTAGAAAAAATTAAAATTGAAATTTTCGAATTTTATGCATTTTCTACCATTTGAGAACTAATGAATTGGACTGGAATGCATTTATCAAAAAAAAAAAGATTAATTTTTTCCCGTTTTCACTTACAGAATAATTCTAATTATGTGTTTAGAAACAGTCACTGAATGAGAGCAACCTAATTAAAATCACTCTTTTATTTCAATTCTTCTGTACTAATTCAAGAAAAATTCGTATAAGTTTTTGTCATACTGATGGAATTTCGTAGAAACATTAAATTTTCAAATTTAAAATTTAAAAAAAATGCAACTCCACTTTTTTGTCCCCCTCCTCATAAAATAAAGCAATATTCATATGTCTGAAATATCAGTACATGGCTTGCCTATGTTATACACTTTTTAATTAATTTTATATTTATTATACTTTGATATACATACATATATATATATATATATATATATATATATATATATATATATATATATATATATATATGTATTGCATATAATATGCATATATATTGAGTGAAAAACTATAGCTTTTGATTTTCTTTCTCAGAAAATTTTAAAAACAAAAAAATTTTATCTTTATATAAATTTTGATTAATCTAAAAATAAATTAATTAAGGATGGCCGTGAGCAAAAATGAATTAATACTTGTAATTTCTACATAAATGTATCCACATAATAATACAGTACAAATAATTATAAATATATTTTGGTATTCTTAGAATTAAGTATAGATATTTAATCACTCTTTATGCACCGCGTAATTTTTAATTTCACGCAAGTGATGATTTTATTTCATATTTTAAAACAAGAGACACAGTTTTTACATCCAGTCTGTACGTACTAGTGGCGCCATCTAAGTGTTATTTCCCTAAATAGAGCTAGAAAAATGCTAGCCATTGAGATGGATAGACTTGTGACAATTCTTCGATGAATCATCAGGTCTATGATTAATGACTTAATTATAGACCTGATAAAGGATTACCAAATCTTGATTCAATATATAAATGTTTTTTAGCCTAAATTGTCTTGGAATTATGTGAATTATTTCTTTATTCGTACAGAGTGTGATTTACATGACTAAAACCTGTTGGAGACATATAGACGAGTTTTTAAACATACATATACATACATACATTTATATATATTTCATATCGCCAAAAAATTAGTTTCTAATATACTCTACTAAAATGTTAATTCTTCACTCAATTGAATTTTAAATATAATAATTTATCATGATTTATATATGTTTTGGGTTAAATTGATATTAAAGTGTAATTTGCAAACAATATTTAGGAATTACATTTCATGTACTCAATTTTACATTTAATATAGCGTGTAATATTTCTTTATTTATCCAGAAAACATACTAAGTATATTTTTCTTAAGGCATTAAAAATTCTTCGTTCCTTTAATTTTAATACTTAGAGTATTATTGATTATTGAATTCTGATTAAATAACTTATTGCTTAATAAACTGTTAAAGTAAATATATAAATAAATTTCTGAAATAAATACTATTATTTTATTTACAAGATTAAATAAATAGATATAAATCATAAACTTAATTTACGGTAACATGTATTTAAGTTCAAAATCTTTTACAATTATTTATCACTAGACTATAAAGAATTTACAAAAAAAAAGCCGTCAAATTTTAATGTCTTAATTAAACTACATAAAATTTTCATTTACATGAAAGATTCACACAAAAATAATGATAATCATTTTGTTTGTCGGGACATAAAAATTATAAGGAAACCAAGAGATACTTATAATATAAATTGTGCTACATTACAAATAAAAATTTAGCAAAGTAATCTATTTGATTTTTGAATCTTTTGTAAAGTTTATAATAATGTGTTACTAAATAATATTGAACTCAAGTAATAAAATGATGAAAGTTCTTCAAAAATAGTCAGCTGAAAAAGATTCAAAACACAGTATTTCTTATGGAAAATTAATTTTTTAATTTAACCTTACCACAATGCTTACTAATGCGAAAAATGCATGGTATTTCAGATTCTTTAAAACTGAAAAAAATGCAGGGCAGATGTTTTTTTATTTATTTATTTATTTTTTTTTTTGCATATAATGATGAGTTTGTTTCTCCATATAAAAACTGTTTTTCTTGAAAATAACGATAAATCCTAAAATCATCGAAAATGGTCAGTAAATCTATCTCCAGTAAAATGTGTTCAGAAATTAAAATGTATTTGTAAAAAGGGTAGATAGTTGGAAAAAAAATCAAATGTGTTTGATTTTTTTAATATACAAATTTAATTGAGAATTTTAAAATAACAAAGATCCATAAGAACATGCATCCTGTCATGCGTGTTGTTTATGAAATAATACTAATGCTTTTAGAAAGATGATGTATCCCTTGGTTCAGTTAAAACTGTTCAAATGTATACGATGAAAATATTAAAAAAAATTTTTGTGTATTAAAGGGCTCTGCAATATACCAAATTTATTATACCTTGGTTATTTTGCATGGTGGCTCATAATGACACAAATTATTACGTTTTTAATTTTTATTAAACTATATTTATTATTAGATTAGAAATTTTCCAAATTTAAATAGTCAAAAATTTTTTAAAATGTATTAGGTGAAATGCTTCAGGGGATGCAAAATTCTGAATTTTTCTAAATAACATCTATTGATGAATATTTATTTTGATTACAATTTTATTATCTCGAATCCCTGAGTGCAAAATTCATGCCCACAATACTCATTAGACGTTTTTAATTTTTATTACTAGATTAGAAATTTTCTTTCAGCATCTTTATGCAAATTGATCCATAATACTGTTATATTACAGATAACGAATCAATATTCAGTTCTTTGGAAATGTATGATCGAAAATTTTTAAATTCTTTTCATTAAATATAAATTAATTTTAGAAAATAAATTTTAATTTACCTTTATTTCTTTCTCTTTAAAAGTTGAGGGTTTTGCTGTTACACTGTCGTACACTGCTTCGTAGAATCAAACATATATATATATATATATATATATATATATATATATATATATATATATATATATATATATATATATATATATATATATATATATATATATATATATATATATATATATATATATTTAATAGTATATTTTATAAAATACAATGAATACAATGAAACAAAATACAATGAAAAATGCCAAATGGAGAATAGGACATTGAAAATATTAAATGGAAAACAATGCATTGAAAATACCAAATGGAAAGAATTACATTGAAAATACTTGGGAGAAATTTCAAAGAAAATATCAAAGAAAGATAGATAAAAATGGAATAAAGTACCAATATGGACAGCTTCGTCAGGGGTTTTTGACCACATTGGCATAAATTATAGCTTTTCTGCAATGGCCCAAGACATAGTCTTAAAGAAGCCAGTACACCCCAAAGCCATACCAAAAATTCAAACCAAAGTATCAAGCCAGAATAAGAGAAGTATAATTAAATCTAAAACCAATGTTTCAAATCAAAATCCAATGTTGCCAAAATACATTCAATTTATAATAATCAAATTAAAACCATATCTAAATTCAAGTCCAAATCTGCAAGAACCTCACCAAATACGTAAATTAGCGACTAAGTCTAAGCACTATCGGCATTTCAAGCTTCTTATAAGACCTTCAAGGCTTGGGTGACCCTTCGGTAGTATAAAACTACGCCTTACTTCACTCTTATAAGCAATGCTCTACTAGCCAAATAGTGTTTAATAAATTTAGTTGGAATGCCATTATGAGTTAAAATATTTTCTAGTCTATTTATTTGTTTATTGATGTTGTTTAAATTATTACATATATTGTATATTCTATTAAGTTGATTAAAAATAATATTTTTATAAATTTTAATTGAAATGTTTGAATTCCAGAAAATTAGTTTATTAACTTTGAAATTAAAATTATTAGTTTTATCATATATGTCAGTAAATGTGTGGTTATCTTTTATCGAAATTGAAATATCTAGAAATTCAGTTTTTAAGTTATCAATATTAGTTTTAATTAATTTTAATTCCTTAGGATATATATTATTGTAAATTTTATCAAATTCTAGGCAATTAAAAATTATTAAACCGTCAATATATCTGTAAGCAAAAGACATTTCTATAATAAATGATTTTTCATTGTAGTTTAAAAATAAATTTGCTAATATACTTTAAAATTTGGAACCCTGGGGAATGCCGTTAACTTGTAAATAAATATTTTCTCCATAAGAAATGTAATTATTATAAATACAAAATAAACTAAGGTCTTTCCAAAAATTCATTTCGACATCCAATATTGAATAAAAATCATGAAAATAAAACATAATAATATCAAAAAAATTTTCAAGTGGAATACTGGTGAATAAATCTTTGAAATCATACGTGGAATCATCATTAATTTTATTGACAAAAATAAATTCCATGATAGGTTTATTATTCTTAATAATCCATGTATTATTTGAATTAGTAATCTCATTTAAGATTATATTTAAATAATAAGAAAATAGATTACCAAATTTGTCTGCATAAGTGCTGCTTCCACATGTAATGAACCGAAATTTAACAGGTTTTTTATGGAATTTCGGATATACTGTAATATATGGAATTTTAAAGTTTATGTTTTTAATTTTAAGTTTTTTAGCAAATGCAAGAATTTTTTTAAAAATTGTTGTATATATATATATATATATATATATATATATATATTGGAAGATTTTGTTAGTTGTAAATAACATATATTGATGAATGTCGTGAATCTGAAAAATCCCGGAATCATGTTGCGATCTAGAAAGTGGATAATAATATTGATTATTACTGGGTTACATGATTTCCTTTTGGATGCGATAAAGTTTCCTGTAGTTTCTTTAAGTTCAAATCAGGCAACCAAATTTTTTTGAGAATTTAATGATTTTTTTAAACTGTAATTTAAATTTCTTAAATTTAGTTGCAATTCAAAAGCAAAGTTATTTAAAAATTCAAATTTAGCTTAACATATGAAAAAATTATAATGTTGATCCCAAGTTTCCATGAACTCCGGGTTTTTCCTTTAGTCTATAGGACAATCGGCCTTAACAACCTTCGCATTTTCAATCAGTTTAATGCAATGGCATTCTCTGCTCTGGAAATGACCTTTATCAAGTTACTTTTCTACTTCATATTGGCATTTTACAACTAACTCATTTGAAGAGAAGTTTCTCCTTGAGTATGTCATGTTTTTACTAAAAATAGTGTTTTATTATATAATACTATTAAGAATACTTCAGATATTTAATATTTAGCTGTTTGTGTGTGAGCAGGGAAATTTAATTAATTTCTCTATAATGCTTAACCATAGTTTGAATATGACAAGCATATATATTTTGAGCGATTAGTTTACAAACGAAATGTAATGGATACATAAAAGAGAGCACACAATCATCGAGGGCTTCTTGATGCTGTTCTTAGGTATGATTCAATATTAAAGGGCGTTATTTTCTGGAATAAATTGAAAAGAAACTTTCTTCAGATACTTCAAACTGAAGAATAACAGTTGTAATATATAATGTTATAACTGCAATAAAGTAAGTAATAAAGTTATTCTCTAAAATTTTTTGAAAAAGCAAAGTAACATATGAGCCCAAAGAGGATGGAAAATTTTTTTTACATATTTAGAAACAGAGATTTAAATTATATTTTCTGTTCTCTTCTGGTGTTTTGTTTAAATTTATCGACATTTTGTAGTGAATTATTTGAAATTTTTGTAAAAGGCAGCACAGAATGATTTATGCTGAAATTTACTGGCAATCAAAATGAAATTGAATGATGGAATTTTGACATATTTCATGGTGCGAGAGCTAATTATGTAACTTCATATATCATCAATGCATATAATTTACAGTTAGGAAATAGTTCATGTGAGATTATTTAACATTTTCCTTTGACCAGTCAAACCATAAAATATATTTTCAAACGTTAAATAAAAATTTGCCTAATTGATTTGTTATAGCTAATGGAAGGTCAGTTGACCCTAATGTTATTTATATTATGATTTCAAAGTTCTAATTCAAGTTTTCAAGTTTCATTGTTTGGAAAATAATATATTTCAGACGTTTATCATAAATTTAATTCCAACTGACTAAGAATTAAATATTTTGCATAAATTTTCTTTATCATTGCCTTCTTTGATATTGTTTACAAAATATAGCGATATTTTATTCTTAAAAGTATAAGTAAAGCATCTTATGAACTATTTTTGTCTACAAGTACTTGTCTTAAAAAGTATTTTGCCCCATCCGAAAATATTTTCTAGTTTAGAGTTAAAGGAGTAAACAAAATAAATGCCATCATTTAAATGTATATTTCGAAAAATAGCCATTGATATTCTTTATAGTTTTTCAAAAATCCAGTTATAATCAGAAAAACATTATAAATCGATGCTACCGACACTAATACTTAAAATCACTAACGACTTTGTTAATTGGTTACTTAACTTTAAGTTTTAATCGCGTAGGAATTTCAGTAAGTCGTTATTGTTTAAATTATTGCTTTGGCATAAATGATTGCTTTTTTTTTGTACAATCTAAAGCCTTTCTAACTCCTGAAGTGCATTTTTTATTTAATTATTTTTTCTTGTTAATATCCAAATGGTGGTTTCTATATCAATTCAAATTTTATGCTCTTGACAAATGTGTTTTTAAGACGTCCAACTCTTCTCATCGACTGCACCTACCACAAGACAAAATTAGCCGTACAAAAGAAACATTCTCACTATGTCCCCCCAAACTAATAATAATAATTATTTTCGTCTATAGCATATTTAAATAATTACAAGCCTAGTATAGTCACTGTATATGAATATGTAATCAAGTTTTTATTCATACTTCCCTCTCAAGACTTATTCTAAATTTTCATGTAACTGCAAATTAAAATTGTTCCATTCTCATAAAACATTATTTATAAATTTTAAGCTTGTGTAAATGAATGTCCTTTACTTAATTTTCAGTGGTGTTAGATCAATAATATTGATTTAGAATTTAGATTGATTGAGTAGTAATTATATTTGTTCATTAGGAACGTTTGTAAATTATTCATATCGGAAGAATTCTGAAAAGGTTTTTTACTCGAAAAAAGTTAATTATAATATTAGAAGGCTAATTAAAAACGCCACACAACACAAATTTGTTTATTGAACGAAGCTATGACATCACTAGAACGTTTTTCACAAGAACGCTAGATATCCACATGTTGTTCACATCGTAACTAATCAATGACAAAAATTCACCCGTTTTTCATTCTGTAGAAGTATATCTTGCACTATTTATCGACGATCAATAGATGAATCCTGGATGCTTATTTAAACTCCTGCATGCTATGGATGAGTTGTAGAATGGTTACAACCTTTAAAATATTTTTCTTCAATTACTTATATTTTTTCAGTATTTACTAAGGTGTTTTTACCAAAAATTTCCAAAAATATGTGGTTTATTAAATTGAGTATTAATTAGGAGTTTAATGGGTACAGTATTATTCATATTCAAAACATTAAAATGTGTGTTATAAACTTTTTGAATTGGCTGTTTAGTTTACACGATGATTTGAAATTTTATTAGTTTTATTAGGTTTCTTGGCAGTAAATTAAATACTTTTCAGAAAATAGAAAAAATAAATTTTAATTAAAAATATGAAAATAAATATTTTATGGATTTTCTTGTTTTTAGCATTTTACACAAGGAAGACAACTTTTTTTATCTGTTTTGTTGTAAAATATGTAAGAAGTATTTCATATATTTTTAAATATATTTTGTAAAATTCATAAGAATTTTATATCACATGATATATTAAAAAACATTTCATGAAGAAAGTAAAAGTTCATGGAATGAAAAATGTTTAAATATGCTTGTTATAAAAATTATTTTTTTACTTAAAATATAGCATAATTTATTAAAATGTATGTTAACGCCAAAATAACTAAACAAAGATAGCAAAGCTTTTTGCTTAGAATTGTATATTTTTGACAAACGTAGTTATAAATATTGAATTGCAAATTTATTTTTACAATAATTTTAAATTCTTGTGATTAACATATTCCCCAGTTTTTAATGCACATCATAACGGCATCTGTGACAATTGTTAGGTATGGGTTTCTAACCAGCATCTTCTAAAGATTTAATGGAAAAATTACGTAGTAAAATTAAGTCATATTTTTCTATATAAGTTTCAAGATTTTTATTTCCATTTTAAGAAAACAGTTTTGGTTTTTATTAATGTGATATGAAATAGACTTTATTTTTAATATACGTAAAATAATCTTCAAATTAAGCAGTTAATAAAGCTTAGAAAATAATAAAAACTGAAACATTTTGTATGGTTCAAAATTAATTCATTATGGTGTGTTTTACAAAAACGAATTTAATTTTAACAGAAATATATTCTGACTTACTAAACATATAAGTTAAAAATTTGGAAGAAAAAACTACTTTGAAGCAATAAATTTTCAATCTAGTAGTTTCTCAAGCTCTTAAAAATATTTTTGCAATTTCGATAATAAAGGAAATAATTAATAATTCTCTCAGATTACCTGAAAAAGTACTCCTATTAATAAAACATTTTTTTTTCAAATAACAATAATAGATATCTTTTGAGATTATATGCATTTATAAAGTTTGTATACAAAGGTATAGACATACATTTAAAAATAGATTTATATAAAATTTTTCTCTTCCTGGTTAATAATTCCCTATTCAGATTACTGACAGACGAATCACATTTTATTTATCACTTTCAAAACTTTCTTTTAAGATATAAGGGTTTATTTGAAAAAAGGATTGTTTATATAATAAAAAATAATTACTCTTTTGTTATAACAAGATAAATTATTTCGTAATATTCTTCATTAAGTATGTAATTTTCACCAAAACTTTCAATCTCACAAATTCTTTGAGAACAAACTGTAACAAATACGAAAAAAGTCTCATTTTCAAAAGTATAATTGATATATATATGTATGTATGTATGAAATTAATGTATATATATATATATATATATATATATATATATATATATATATATATATATATATATATATATATATATATATATATATATATATATATATATATATACACATTAATTTCATAAAAAATCAGAAAACATTATGACATTTAATGGTTTATAATATTTTTCATTTATTCACTTGCTTTATCACTTTATTTGAGACATAAATTGCATTCCGTTATTTTATTTGAAATATTACTTATTTAGTTAGCAAAGAAAAACTACTTTGAATAATGTAAACAAGGAAAATATTTGTTGACTATAAAGTTTTTTTGATTATCGTTCAGATTACATCTTTTGTAGATGTTTTTATTACATATACTATGGAAGTACAAACTACATGTAACATGTTTATACACATTACATTCATATAGATCCATATATAAAATCTTCCATACCTATCCATCCATGACGCATATCTTACGTATTATGTACTTCATAACTATAGTTATTGAAGTTTTCATAATATACGGATATAAGATCTATGATATTCAACAGAAGATGAAATAAGGAATTCTATTAGATGTGTGAGTTGTTAAATAAGATGTTATTAATAACTGATTTTATTTAACTAGTATATCCAACTGAATGCATATTTCTGATTATTTGCTATTTTAGGGCCAAAACTTTAAGTCAGTGAAATTAATTATGGAATTTTAGGAATTCAACAAAAATGATTATAACACAATTATTGTGCAAAAAGTTAATTTCTTAAATTTGCTAACTTTCGAATGAACTAAAAGGAAATAACTTATTCGTATATCATTAAGCAGTTAATTCTGGAAATTGTTTCCTAAATTTATTTCTTTATTTTTCTATTTATAAGTATATAAACATCGAAATATTTTTTGAATGATGTCAATGGAAGTGTGCATGTGTGAGTCATTCCCATTTGTAAAAGGAAAAAAAAAAGGATATGTAAAATGGAATTCTCATCTCTTTCATGAGTGTTGTAAGCAAATTATTTACACTTCTATTATTTAAACAAATATTTTTAATCACTTGACTCATCTCGTAACAAGCTGTGCTTTATGCAAATTTAAATTACTGACTCATTGATGTGCAATATATTTAATATCATTTAATATCACGAGATACCTCTTCTATGAGACTTTTAAATCTGGAGTCGAAAGTGTGTTTCATTTTGTTGTTTTTCAATTTACGGGGATTAGTAGAGTCTAACGGAGATTATAATGTAAGTTTTACGCTTGATATTATTGAGATATAAGTTTAAATTTCTGAAATTTCTAATTCAAGTTACTCTTGTTATTAACAATGGAGTCTCACTTTTGATATTTATACTGTTTTATTAGGCTAGCAAATAAATATTTTCATTTGCATTAAATGAATAGGTTTTATTTCAAGTCTGAGATAGTACAAATGGATTTACTTAATACTAATTATATAATTTTCATGTAACGAAATCTTGATAGCGGTAAAAAAAAAATCATCGAAATGTCAGTGTTTCCCTGTTTAATCAAACGGAACCTATGTTGGCTTTCAAAGCGATTATAGCGCTACCTATGAAAAATTCTGTTGCAAATTACCAAATTGAATGTATAGAAATCTATAAGCAAAACTTGTTTACTTCATAAATTAGCATGTAAGTGCTGGCAACTGTTGCAGTGAAAGTGATATGGTAATTAGTTTGATTGATATGAAATTGTTAGTGTTATATTATCAGTGAGTAAAGTGATTAAATATGTTATGAGAGAACATAGAAGTGTCAAGTTTTGTTTGATAATTGTATGAAAACATGAATTCGATATTTTTCAGTATTCTTACATTTTGCTGGACATTTAGCATTTTAATTAGCTTTGTGTCAGGTAGGTTTTGGTTAATCTACTTTGAGATTGGCTTTCAAAAGACATATTTACTTACAATAAGCTAATTGCTTCATTTAATCATATATCACAATGTTTCATCTAGTATCTAAGTTTTTCTGGGTATCTTGAGCTTTTCTGCGAATTTCTGGAATGAAGCAAAATATCATTGTTTGCTTTCCGATGCATATTAATGCATGCGAATTGTGTTCGCTTATTTAAAACACATGTATCTTGTACGAAATACATGTTCCATCGTATTTCTGAAAATAATTACTTGACTTCATTAAATTCGTAACTTATTGAGGGTATAAATAAGATTTTATTAAAATGTAAACAAATATCATATCTTTAAATTGCTACAAGCATATTCACTGCAGTATATTTTTTCTAACATTGCAAAATATGAATTTTTAATTACCGAATTAACTTAGTTATAAGGTAGAATATCAATTTTAATAAGGATATTGCGATTTGGCAAATTTTAATTAATTCTGATAATTTTTTGGTAGATAAAGTGTAAACTCGTGATGAAAACTAATTTATGTCGGAAGACAAAAATCTATGTGAAGAGAACCAAAGCTCATTTATGCATCTGGTTGGGAAGATCTTGGAGACTTTGTCAAAAAATAAGTTACTTTAATTAAACAACCAATTATAAAATATTTGTTACTTATTTCAAAGACAAATTGTTGTGGTACTAAAATTCTTAAATTTTTTTGCAAAATCTTGCCTTCTAAATTTATGTTGAAATTAAAGAAACAATTAAAAAATGCCATTAAACGACGTATGAAAGTACTGTTTAAATATGCATTTATAATTTAGAAAATTTAATTAGTGCTCTGAAAATAAAAAGTAAAACAACCTATGTTTTGGGTTTATTTTTTTTTTAAAAGTAATTATAGTTTTATATTGAGTATATAGCTATTAATAATATGTAAACACTTAAATATTACTTCTGATTTTATCTTTTAATTTGGGTAATGATTTTGACTTCATTGGTTATATGAATGATTTTCATTATTTTATGTAATGAAAAAATTCTGAATTGGTTATAATACAATTCCTTATATTTAATGGCAGGCCTAAAACAAAAATATCTGCATTGATAGATGTGGAATTAAAACTTCTATTAGATAAGAAACTTCTATTGAATATCATGTCATGGTTATAATTAATAAACTCGTAGAGTAAAAATATTTATAAGAAACCTTTTTGAGAACTATAGAGACATTCACAGGAGTCACTTGGTATATTTCTAATTGTGAATTTGTTAATTGTTCGTTAAAGAACATAATTTGAACTACTTAATAATTCAAATATGTCTAGCATAAATTGTGAACTTTTAATATTGAAATGATAACATCATTATGAATATTTTATTTTTAATGAATATGCAGAAATTCATTTTTAATTTGCCTTTTAAAATTTTCCTTGTGAGGTGAAAAATTGAATTTTATGGGGTCATGAAATCACTATCATTTATTTTTTAAATTAAATTATATACTGTGGGAAGCAAGCTTATTTAATTTTATATTTATGATTAAAATGTGCATATTCTGTTTTAAAATCATGATATCTTGTCTATTGATACTATATTTATCCTCTTTGAGGAAGACATTGATGATGGAAAATATATACAATCAAGGCTTAGGTGAAACTTCTTAATCTTTTGTTAAATTTTTATTTTTTATACCAATACTTAGAATATGACTAATTTATAAAATTTAGTATGGTTTGATTATTCTATTCATGCTGAAGACTGGTTGTAAAATAATGATTAATCTTTCTTTTAAATTTTAAAGAATCTTATTGTCCACTATATCATTTTGTTGTGTGAAATTACTCTAAAAAATCAATTTCTTGAAAGCAAGAAAAGTTCTATAGCTCTAAGATTTTAGATTTAATGTTAATAATCCTATATTTTAAAAGTAGTCATTTTCTCTAAATAACCTATTAATTGTTTTGATAAATAAAAGTTAGAGGTCTTGAAATTGGTACAAATAAGAATGCTTAGGAGTTATTGAAAGATTAAAGATGCCACTCGTATATAGTTCTTTTGTAACAGTACAGGAAAGACAACATTAGTTTCTCTTAGTCAATATAAGAGAACAAATGGTAAACAGCCTTTTGGAAACAGTATATAACAAGTTTTACTTTCATTTAAACCATGTGTATTTTCTTTTAGTAAAACTACAATATATAGTCTAATCTTTAGGGTGAAATTTGTTGTCATAACCTTGGAACATTGTAGTTGCAACATGATTTTAAAACTGATTTCAAACTTTGATAAATTTTGCCAGTCTCGTAAAATGTCTTAGAATGGATGATATGAAGGAACAAAACTGTTGGGGATATTGTCCACATAAAATTTCAAACAAGCCTAAAAGACTAAAATCATAAGTAAAAATTTTTTAGTTTTGTTATAATTTCTCTTTTATTGAAATTTTTTAGATATTTGTTGATACAAATTCATATATTACATATTTCTTATTTATTTTATTAGATTTCTTTTTTAACAATTAGAAATTATTTAAGCTGTGAAAATTTTTTATTTTAATACCTATTTCACAATCATATATTCTTTGATTTGGTGACAGAAATAATCTCAAAATAATTAAATGAGTTAAATCTGAATTAATGATATTTTTTATCCGCGTATGATCTTATAAATAAAATTTGGTATTTCTCCATTAATAAAAACAAATAGTATAACTAATTAGGTAATCAATTGTATGAGCAAAATCCTTTTTTGTAATTCAATTTAAGTTTATTTTGGGTAGAAATTTGAAAAATTATAAATACATACATATTTCTTTAATAAGATGTTATCGCTAAATACAATCTTGGCTTTTATAATATTTGTTCCAATTCTTGCATAGCTGTCCTTTTTTAGAAATTGTATAATTTTGCAGGCTAAATAAAATGTCAATTAAGATTTAGGTATAAATAAATAAATTATTTAATGCTTTAAAAACTGTTAATTTTTGAAGCTTTTTCAAGCTAATACCATCTAACTGTATATTTTAAGAAGTTTGTTTTTTTATGATGAAAGTTGTAGTTTGTGGAGACACTTTCTATTCAAAAAACATTTCTCGATTATGAAGGTTAATTGAATCTTGTTTGAAGTTGATACTGTGAATTTTCATGGCATGCTTTAATAATGTATAACAAGTTTACATTGGAGTGATTAACAATTTATCAAACTTACAAAAATACTAATTAGTATATTATCATAATATAAGCATTTTTATAAAAATGTTTATTCTATATATCAGTTTTATAAAAAGATTTTAATAGTTATTATGAAAACTACATATATAGTTAAGCAAGTCCTAACAATGTAGAGATAAAAATAATTCGGATTTCAATTAAAAATATTAAATATTTATAAAATGTATAGTGTTAAAAAAATTATAATTTTTACATTTGTTAAATGTAAAATATATTTATTGGAAAATGCAAAATCAAAAGTAGTCGTGTGTTATCACTTATCCCTCCTGGTTGACAGTAACATCAAACCAGGTTCATGAGCCATTGCCTTCAAACAATGGAGGACAACTCGGGGCTCGAGAATAGCTGGCCTTAAATAGTCGTAAAGTGTGTTCTTAAATACTAAAATACTTCTTGCAACAATGCTGCTTATAAATTTAAGGGTTAATATTTATTAAATTGCAGTCTGTATAGATATATAAAATGTATGTAAATATATTATTATATATATATATATAATAAAAAATCGCATATTATAACTTTATATAATACGAGTGTCACTCTGAAATTTTTGAGATACAACTAGGTTTTTAAAGTTATACTTACAAAATTTTAGGTGTGTTCAAAGTAGTCTCCTCCAGAATCAATGCACTTTTGTAGAAGAATTTTCCACAGATTAAATGCCTCAAGCCATTCATTTCTTTGAATAGATGAAAAAAATGCATTTATAGCCACATCAATCTCTTCTTCTAAATGAAAACAACGTCCACGTAATTTCTTTTTTAGATTAAAGAATAGCCAAAAGTCATAGCTAGATCAGGTGAATACGACGGATGTTCGATCACTTTAATTTGTTTTTGTTTAAGAAACTCAACTCTTAATCCGGCTGTATGTGAAGATGCATTATCATGGTGAAGCATTAGTCCCCTAACATTCAGTTCTTGTAGAGTTTCTGGAAGACATTTAGTGGTATACCAGTTTGCTGTTACTGTGTTCTGTCCTTCCAACTTGATGGCTTTGACCAATCCTGTACTTCTGAAGAAAGCGGCATACATCACTTTTTTCAGTGCGCGTTGTTTTTTCACCATCGTCGGCGTGGGATCATCTTCAAAGACCCATACTTTGCTTTCTTGCCGTGTTGGAACGTCAAAAACGGTAAGTACGTTTCATCACCTATTACAATTTTAGAAATGATGCGGTGGCCACCATCATTCAGCATATTAAGAGTTTCTTTACTGATTCTGACACGCTCCTCTTTTTGATGCTTAGTTAGATTATGGGGAACCCAACGGCAAACTACTTTTTTCATATGTAATTATTCATGAATGATTTTGTGTATGGCTGCGGATCCAATGTTAAATTCCTTCTGTATCATTTGATAGGTACAGCGATTATCATCCATTAACATTTTTCTTATGGCAGACACATTATCCGGGATTACTGCCAACGGCAGCCTTCCTTTGGGTTCTTCATCCTGAAGAAAATTGCGACCTCTTCTAAATTCTCTAAACCATCTGAATACAGTTGCACAAGCTGGAGATTCATTACCAAATGCTAATTGCAACCGTTGAATGCATTCTTCTTGATTTAATCCTGCTTTGAAATCGCAGAAAATCATAGCGCGAAAATGTGCTCGTGTCAACTCCATTTTTCTCTTCTGTTTAAAATTTATTCCACGCTAAACAAGTTGAAGTAAGTCATTAAAAAATCGTCTTCTGTGTTAAAATACTTTTTACTTTAAAATTTAACCGTTATTTTGTAAATTCTCAATAGCGCGCATCTCAAAAGTTTCAGAGTATCCCTCGTATATCTAAAATAAGTCCAGAAAATATTTTATTTGTCTGCAACTATATATATATTATATATTTATGTATGTATGTAACTAATGGGATATTGTGTGTGATTATTGATGTGTTCTTACTGAGAGATCTATCTGAATCAAAAATGCATTAAACTTAGAAAGCTAAAATTTAAAAATATATTTTAAATATGAAGTAAATGATATTTGTGGGATATACATTTTTGAATTTGTTTAATAGATGTTACTGTATAAATATGTATTTGTTATTGTTAACCTAGTGGCATTCTCATTTGTAAAATTTTTCTATCTTACATTTATGTAGGTCAACCTGAGTGTGAAAATAAAACTTGCATCGAGTGTCTAAATGATAAAAAACAATATTGTGAAAGTGTGGTCAATCCCATTGGTGAGATTTTTCTGTTACAACATTTGTCTAAAATGAAAAATTTGATTTTAAGAGTAAAAATAAATTCAGTATATAAATATTTTGATAATTATTTTATAAATTTTACCATTCATATAGTAATTTTGAAAAAATGAATTTAATTGCCACTATATATTTAAAAATAATTATTTTTGACAAATATATGAACAATGCTTCATAAAACAGGAACTGGCTTAAGGCATTTTTTATCGTTATATTCTTAACTACTAGTTTTAACTTTTCAAATAAATTAAAACAGGTAATTTATTACTATATCTATTCATTTTAATTAACATTTACTTATATTAATTTTGATTGGTCATACAAGATCTTAAAATAATAGAAGATGTAGATAAATAAAAAATGTTATTTATGTCAGTTTTTATAAATAATTTAGTGTATACCACATTTTTTCTAATTTTTTCATTAGTATGTCCTGTATTATTCTTAATATCCACCATAAGTACATACTACTTCTAAGTTGCACTATAAAAATGGGGTAAAAGCCTTGGAGCTGGTACAGATTTGGCACGAAAATTTGAAATTGCATCAAATCTTTACTGGTTTGTGGGATTTTACCAAATATTTTTAGTGTAATTTTGAAGCCAGACATATACTGGATATTTAGAACTTGTTAGTGAAACTTGGAAGACATATGCTAAATTGTTTGTGAAATTCTTATCACACTCAAATCTTAAAAATTGCAGTCTCATTCTATTTTACCATTCAAATATCAAATTTTTGAAATTTTCATTATAATTATTGACAGGAATATTACAAACTATTTAAATATATATCTATATATAAAAATAATAACTAGAAATTTACAAATTACAAAACATGAATTAAATATCATGCAAGTCTAGAACTATAGACCACCAGACAATAAATCTAAATTGCTAAAATAGTAAGTAACATGCATTTTTATGAAAATTTTAATTAATCAGACAGTGATTTCCACTGTAAAAACATTAATGTGAATGCATTCTCTCTGGAGATAACTGGGCAATAAAGCTAAATCAATAACATGTGTAATACACATTTTTATCAAAAAAACTTTTTAAATTGTATTAAACATTTTTATGAAAACTTGAGTTTAAGCATTACAATTCATGGTAAACCTTATACCTATTTCTGCACCATACTTAACAAATTACATAAATTATTATATATAACATCAATTTTAATTAAGTAATGTAAACAAAAGTATTCAATACTAAATTCAATTTGATAGTATCAATACAAAATATAACTTCAATCATTTTAATTTGATACACTTTCAAAATCGTAAAATTTCAAACACTTATATTTCAACTAATGAAAAAGTTTCAAGAGTTACTAAATTAATTAATGCATTTTATGTAAATTTTATGCATGCTCACATCAGGTTATATTATAAAATTGCCAGAGTACATTATAATGCAATAAACCTTATTTATCTCTGTATTCTTTCCTAGGATTTGATAAATTTTCTCAATAATTTTAACTTATAACCAATAATCTCAACACAGATATATAATTTTTTTTTAATGCTTAATCCTAATTTGTCTTACCTAAAACATGAAAATTTACTGAAACTTTAAGCTTTGAGACTTTAGTATATGTTGTGTAATGATAAGAAAACAATGCGTTTAATAAATGATTCTAAAATGTTTTTTTCTGTTATAATTTCTTAATATTTTCGATTATATTTTTTTCATACAGTGGGTAACTGCTGTCAACATTTTAATGAGAGTCAATGCAGTCAAATTGTGAACGAGACTTGTAAGTATAAAATTATTGCATTTGTATGTATGAAGTAACATTTTTTTTAAGTTCATTAATTTTTTATGAAAAAGTACATCAAATGATTTTTGTTAATGAATTCTAAATGAGATTTGCTTTCATTCATTATTGTAAAAAATAAGATACGGAACTGCCTATTTAAAAAATCCCTATTTAGTATTACTGGGCAAGAGATTCACAATTTAGCATTAATTCTAAGAAAAACTTAAATTGTTTTAATTTGTTTATAGTTAGATTGGAAAACGTGCTTAAGAATTTCTGCATTATATCTAGTTTAGACACAAAAATATTAAATATCAATTTCATTCACTAATCTATAAAAAATGAGTAGTTACAAGAGTATTTTCTAACTTAAAAAAAACTTTTATTATAACAGTTCTAATCCCAGTGGTTTAGTACTAGTGCTTTGTTCTCCCATTGCAGGGGTCAGAGTTTCAATCCTCAGGCTCTGCAAGACTGAATAAATTTGTGTGTAATTTCAGAAAAAGGTTAAATATTAATATCTCCTATAAATTTACAGGACTACTTAATTTCGGATCATGTGACAAATATGAACTTAATATTATTTGTGCGTACATTAAGTTATAAGTATACTTTTATGTACAGTTTGTAATTTGAAGGTGTCTGATCAAAAAGAAAGTCTTTTATTTTGAACAAATTAAACTTTATTATTTTTATTAGTGGAATTATTAAGAGTTAGAAATTTATTAAACTGTGTAATAAATTTCGAAAATTAAGTCTTTAAATTCCATTATAATAGTTTCCTAAAACTATAAATCATATTTTACCTCCAATATGAATAGCAAATTATAATAGGAAAAAAACTTGAACAAAGTGAAAAATCAAAATTTAATGTCTAATTATCTATTTTGATTTTCGGATTTATTTTTCATTCTTAATCTTAAATTGTTTCTCGATTGATTATATTAATTTTGTATAACTTGGCATTGTCTGTCCTACTGTGAGAATGATCCTTTTAGGAAAAGTTTAGTTCTTGTAAATAAGGTTCATGCAGTCATGTAAGAATTGCTTAATGCTTTTAAAAAATCTAGAATATTTGTAATTTTAATTAACTAATGTGGGCATTATTTTCAAAACTTTCACTAATCATCCGATTTTAGAAAATTTTGCTTAAAATATTTTCAGTAAATTGATAGTTACTCAAAACAGAAATTAAGGTATTTAAAATAATAATTATCAAACTGTTTCGTAGATATTTTTATGTCTGAACAAATTACTCTACTATCAACCAAATTCTTATATTTATCTTAACTAAAATTTCAATCAAACATTCAGTTTACTTTAAAAGTGTCTTAATCCAGACTGATTTTTCAGAAATTTTCCATTTCAATGCTGGTGTTGAACAGGGTAACGCATTACCACCTTTACTTTTTAATTTTTCTCAAATTTTTTGTAAGAATTGTGTCTCAAAAGCCTTATTACTAGTAAAAGACTTAAATTTAGTTATTTTATATATCTTTGGTTTCTGTGATGAATAAATAAGTCATGTGTATAATTTTGAAAGCTCTCTGAAAAATACATGTACTACTTAAATAAGCAAGGTAAAGAAATTTGCTTATTCAAATGAAATGGTTTCTATTGTAACTATGGAATCACTTAATGGTTTTAAAATAATCAATAAATTAAAAATCTAATTGGTTTTTGCATACATTTGTAACTAATATTGTTTTAAAGTAAAGTATAGTTAAAAAAACATGTGTCCATAACTAGATATATTTGAATAAACATTACTTAAACTATTTTTGATCTGTGTTTTAATGTCAGTGCCTCCTGGAAAATTTGTTGAAACTTTTGAAATTTATTTCAGGGTTTGCACAACTCTTGGAAATTCCTTAAATTCCAAAAAAATTTTAAGGGCCCTTAAAATTCCTAGAATTTTGACTTGACTCCTTGAAAATCGTGAATTACTTCTGCAATTTTTTCTTATCTTGATGCATTTTATTTTTTTCTAGAAAATATTATAATTATTTGAATCTTTTTTGTTTTTAATATTTTAAAATTTTCAGTAAAATTTTCGAAAAACTTAATTTAGTATTAGTTTTTAATATTGCCACTAGATGGTGGCATGATTGATATTAAATTTTGTATTCTTAACTGTTTACTTGTATTAATGTTAGCTACAATAATAGCTAGTTCAGCTCCAATACTTTTATGATAATTCAGGTTTGTAGTATTTAGATTTATGTGAAGTGAAATAATTACCAAACTAAATCAATATGTTGTGCAACTAAGACCAGTGATTTTAATTGATACTTTTTCTATTTGCTGCTGTTTTCCTTATATTGTATAAAATTCTTTAAATATATATTTATAAAAGTTTTGAGTTAAAATGTACTTTCCATGTCTTCCTTGCTGAAAATTACGCATAATTTTATTGAATTGGAATAAATTTGTTTATTAATGTAATAAAGACAGAAATAAATTATTTAATATGCCTGATGGAAAGTGTCTATTCAAAGATAAAAGGACTTTTGAAAAGCCGTACAAAGTGGCTTTTGCGTGGTTCTGAAAAAACACATGCCCATTGTCTGTTTTGCAAGAAAGACTTCTGTACTTCATATATGGAGGAATCCGCATTTAAATTCCATATGAAAGGAGAAAAGCATATAAATTTATTAGAACAAGCCATATCTGCTCATTTAAAAAACCTATTCATTTAAAAAGATTTTTTTCACTTCTGCTGATCCTGTTAAAGACTGTGAACTCAAAGCATGCTCTGAAATTTTAGACTCATTTGTTTCTTCAAAAGAAGTCTTAAAGGCTAAAATTCTATGGGCCCTCAAAGTTTTAAACAGTGGATTCAGCTACAGTTCTTGTAACAATATATTGCCTCTTTCAAGCAATGTTTCCAGGCATTGCTATTGCAAAGCAATTCAGTTGTGCTGAAAAAAGTACGCTTATTTAACACTTTGGAATTGCATCTTATTTTTCCAACTTATTAAAAGAAAAAGTTAAGAATGTTTCTAATTATGTGCTTCTTTTATAAAAAAAAAGCTTAAATAATTATCTGCAAACAAAACAGTTGGACTGCCATATAAGATTTTATGACAATGATGCAGTTAGAACACCATATTACTCATCCAATTTTTTAAATCATTCATCTGGAGATATTTAGTTTGAAAAAGTGAATGAGAAGTGTTTAGAATTAGGAACAAGTGGATTACTCCAGTTGTCAATGGATGGCCGAAATTGGCCTGGTCAGTTTTTACTAAAAAGGCTGATTTTTTTAAAAAATGAACTTTATTCAAATATTGTAAATGTCGGAAGCTGCAGCTTGCAGACTATTTAAGGATTCACCTGCTCATACGGATAACTTCTTGGCCCAGGTGTAAAATTTCTTTTAAAGTTTTGCAAACATCAATGGTTAGAAAATCTAAATGTTTTCAACAGATTACTTCAAATGTTACTGTATCTTAAAACATGTCAATTGTTCAAAACAAAATATTTCCTAATCCTGGTATCAAAACTTTTGATATTGTGCAGAAGTGTGCAAAAGATATACTTTTTTCTGCTAAATGCAATTTTTTTATATTTATTGCTCGGGAAGTAGAGCTTTTTCTGACACTATTAAACTGATAAACCAATGTTGCCATTTATTGCTGGAAATTTTCCTGCATTGTTAAAAAGTTTGAGTCTTTGCTCTCTAAATCTATTGAAAATGTCTGAACTCTAAAATTATTCATTATTTTATACAATGTATAATCCAATATTGTATAGAATGTTGATTATTTAAATAAAAATTTTTCTAATATAGCTGTAAATTCATTAAAGGCAATTTTAACTCGAATAAAAAATAGTCTCATTAATGTTTGCAATTATTCATTTTTATAATTTACAGAAATAATTGAAAAATATTGCATGTGCATAATTATATGCATATTTGGTTAAGAGCAATGTTTAAAATAAAAAAAAATTATTTAACGTCAATATATCTCTTGGAAATTTCTGATTTGATTCTTGGATATCTATACGAACCCTGTTATTTCTTGAATGCATTGCAGCATTCATTTTCTTTCAATTGTATTCCAATTTTGGTTATGACAATATTGCTGATTTTGCCAATATTGCTTTTGTTGACAACTTAGGTTATAGAATTAAAAATTTTTTACATTCACGTTAAATTTTATTTAGCTTGATGTTCATAGAACCTATTGTTTATTAGTATTTTAATTTGTTTACCACATTGAGTTATAATATTCTAGTGTTAGTATAGCTCTATTAAGACAACATAACTTATTAAATTACCATCAATAGTCCTTCATCTGAAAAAAAAATTCTAAATATTTAATTTAAAATTGATGTAATAAATTTTTGGTTAAATGTGAAGTTAATAAAGTTTGCTTCTTTGACTTTCAAGAGATTTGTTAAAATTGTGATCGAATTTCTGTGTTTTATTTTACTAGTATGTTATTGTGGCTTCACTTAAGCTTAGGTGGTTTCATACTTTCAATAGACAATGAATATTTTATTAAATGGCTTGAAATTAAAGTAATTTGTCAAATTGTTAATAAGTTTTTTTAAGACTTAGTAGCATTGCACTTATAAATATAAAATTATTTTATGTACTTTTTTGAAGAGCTGACATGGGTCTTAATCCTAGAATTTAATGACTCTAGTTGGAATTTTTTCAGCCAATAAAACTGTACACCTCAGTGTTATTAGTTGTGTTGTAACAGATGTTGGGTCATTTGTGTATTTACATCAAAGTATGTGTAATATTACAGTATTTCTACAATTTGCATATAGTTATGATAAAGGCAAATTTTAATACTAATGCAATGATAACTCTAAATTTTTATTTTACTTTCATAACTGCATATAATTCTTTCCTAAATTGTTAATAGAATACCGAATGTATTTTTTCTACATGTAATAAACATATTTTTGTATAAATTAATACTTGAAAAATGAATCTTAATTACGAAGAAAAAGGATTATTCCATGTATGAAGAAAGTAAAACTTGAGCAAGTGAACTTGGATTACTTTAGATCTCCACTTTATTCAATGTTTTGGGTTTTACTTATCCAGGTTAAGGAGAATGCATTAACCTGAACAAGTGAAGCATCAGATAGTATATAATTCTCTTTTTAAAGACCACCTTACTAACAACTTAAATTATGACAATACTACTTAGCTTTACTACTAATGGAAAATATGACAATTGAGTTACAAAGCAAGTAACATAATAACAAAAATTTAAAGTAAATTTACTTGCAAAAACTACTATAAGTAATGGAGTTCAATATTTAGAAGTTTTATGAGTATTACTAATGTTTAAATTTTTGAGAAATCTAAAGATTTCATTCTTTTAATTTTGAATTTTACCCAAATACAGTATTTATTAAATAAAAATATATCACTTGTTTTAAATACTTTCTCTTTTGCTAAAAGTATAATGTAAAAATATGGATACAATGTATATGCAAGGTTTAAGTCTTTTGTTTTTTAGAGATGATATTTTAAATTTATGTAATGCTAATAATTGATTTGAAAACAAAAATGTAATCAGATTTTTGGTTTAAAAAAATCAGATGTAACAAAACGAGAACACTTTTCTGAAGTAAAAAAGTTTTGGGCAGACTGTTTTATTTTTAAAGATAGCTGGAAAAAAAAGAATAAAATCTTGAAATGAGAGTTTGTAATTTCTTATAACTTTTTGAATACTATTAAACTATACTCTACATGAAGGAAGCATTTTTAACTAACTTTTGTAAATAATTCCCTGTGCAGTGCATTACCTGAAATTTTATGAATTTTAATTGTATTATAAAAACTCTTGTATGTATATATATATCATATTTATATAAATCTTTCATGGAATCATTTTAATTTTTCTTGATAGAAGAATATATGTTTATGTGATATTTATTTCAGAAATCTTTTATACTCTGATTTGATCCTTGACGACAATATTATTTCTAAAATTTTTAATTTTTATGAATAAGCTTTTTTAGTTAATGTATTTCTAAATATTATTTTGAACTTAAGAATCATCATGTAACTTTAGAGAAGTTGTGATTATTTGGTTTCAATAAATTTATTAGTTTAAATTTTTCATACATGTTGATTTTAATTTGTATAAAGTTTGGTGTTTTTAAGAAAATTTACAGATCTTGACTCTTCAATATCAAATGAGATTTGAAGGCATTTGCAGTTTGTAAGGAATCTTTAAATGCATATAATTGAATAATCCAAATTCGAACTGATTCTTCAATGACCTGTAATTGTTATGTTTTGATGCTGTAATGCAATGACTTTTAAATCCCTCTGAATAGTAGATACTGATTGGTTTGGTTTGTTTGTCGCTCAACGGTCATTTTTTGCACACAAGGGCTAATTAGACCGGGACTTATGGTTTAAAGTGGAATCCGAACCACTACAAACGTCCATGCCCAAGATGGGACTCGAACCCACAAACTGTTGAACCGAAGGCAAGAGCTCTAACCATTTGGCTGCCAGCTCGGCTAGTAGATACTGAAACAACTTGATTGTTCTTATTGTTTTCAGTAGAAGAAATAAATGCCAATTCCTTAAGGTTATTATAATTAAGCCAGAATGCTGTTCCATTACAATAGTTTTTTAAAATAGAAATTTTTGAATTAAATATTTGAATAGTGATTATTTATTTATTTATTTATTAATTTTTTTTTTTTTTTGAGATGCTATTATTTCTCGACTAATATTAGTATCATTAATAGTAGTACTATATAACTATAGTTAAATATCAGACTTGGATAGCTATCTTAAAGTAGCTTATGATTAAGTAATCTGAACATATCCTTCCAATTTTTTTGCCTGGTTGCACTTATGATATACTTATTCAGTGCTACAAGGGGCGAATGTGATGGCATCTTATACAGTTGGTGTGCCATTTCGCTGTGAAAGTAAAAGGATAAAGAAACATACTCAGAGAAAGGAACATTCGTGCCCAAACCAGGACTTAGGATCCTACTGCTTCGAAGACAGGAATGCTAATCCTATACCATCAATCAGTATTCTTTCAAATTTGTAAATGAATTTAATCTTTTCAGCTGGCTAGATTTTGAAAAAAGGTGGGACAAAAAATTAAATTTGCTTAAATTGGATTTTGAGTCGGTGAACTTTTTTAAAATTTAATTTCAGTCATAGGTAATTGACAACAAGGCTATTTTTGATTTTGACATGACATAAAAAAAAAGCATTTAAAAGGGCTATAATATTAAAACTGACAACTCCTATATATGATTTTTTTAAAGGTTTTTATGTATAATATGATTTAGATAAGATAATGACAAATCTGTTAAATTATAAAACTTTGCTATCTCAAAGCAGAACAAAATTTTTTGTAAACTTTTAAAATTAAGTATAAAATGACAATTCTGTTGTAATTTACTGAATTTATAGTTATTTATCTTGAAGCTTAAGGCATTGCTTTTTTTTTGTTAAAAAAAAAGTTTTAAGGTATATAATTGGTTCAAATTAGGTATAATTGATCTTGATGCAAAACAAACTGGGCAAAAGCTTTGTAACCCTTAACATTTTTTATACATTTTCATTCTTGTTAAATACAGTCTTCTCATTATATTTTACTCGTCAAATTGTAAACTTTTTAAACAAACTTTTAAAGACTGCTTAGTTTTTAAAGCCATCAAAATCAGTTTTCTGAAATATTTATCTTGATTTTAAACTTTCAGATGAGTAAAAAAAATTAAGTAACTTCTATCATTTGCCTGATTTAGTATTGTTTAATTTATACATTTGGCACTTAAATACGGTGCCCTCTTCATGTGCATTCTGCACATATGTTATTCCCAATAAAGTGAGCAAGTAATTAAGTTACAATTCTTTTTCACAAAAACTGAACAGAAATATGACTTTTAAGTCCAAGTGCTTTTATTAAAGCCGATGAAATTTATATATATTTAAGATGTTCTATGATCTTGCCAGAAAATCCTAGTGAAAATTTTAGATAAAGCTGTATTTTATAATCAATACATTTTTATAAACATTAGTTTGATTTGTTTTATAATTGGCAAAATGTTAAATTGGTAATAATTTACAATTAAACTCTTGGTTACTTCTAAAGATAAAAATAGCATTTCATAAAATTTAATTCTACATATCAGAAAATGTTGAAGTTAAATATTTTAAATTGTTTCAAATTACTTTTTCTGAAACAAAACTTGCATACACTGCCTTTAAAAATATATAAAATATATGAAAAGACTTGTGAAGAGTGTTTAATTGTGTTGTATCATGTGATTCTGTTCAATTGTGATTATATAAACATATTGTAAGTTTTACAAACATTAACGATACAACTAATAAATTTATCAAATCTTATATGAAACTGCATAATATTACTAATTTTCAAAATTGTATTCATTTGTACTTTTCTACATGGATCAATTTAAATTAGAAGTTTGTGATATGTAAATCACATGTTTACCTTTGTAAATGGAGCGGGTGTAGATAGTTTCTTAAAACTATATTGATTTCGAAATTAAGGTGCTAATATTATATAAGAATATAATTTTCAAAAATGAAAATTGCTTTTTTTCTATTTATTAATAATGCTAACTTTAAGCTAGGTTTTTTAAATTTTAAAAACTACTCTATTGGTACTTCAATCCTTATCATACATTTGATGTAAGATTTTAAAATGTTGAAATTAAGTTATTTTCTGAAATATAATTTTTATATAAAAATTGGTTCTTCACAAATAATTTGTTAAATTTTTCCATTAATTTTTAGGTTTAGATCCTGTATCCTCTTCTTCTACAGTCACTACTACAAAATTACCAGTTACAGAACCGTCATCATCAGCTACTGTGCCAACTAAAACTACTGTAACTCCTGGCCGTCATTTTGATGCACCTAGTTTTATTGGGGGCATAGTATTAGCATTAGGACTATTGGCCATAATTTATATTAGTTTTAAATTTTATAAAGCTAGAACTGAAAGAAATTATCACACTTTGTAAAACTTTTATTTAACATATCATTTAAAATTCACCAAAATATACTTAACTTTTGTGTAAATTTGACATGAAATTCATTTTGAGGTATGAAAATACTCGGCAATAAAACTTCTGATTTAATCACAATTTTATAAAATTAGATATTCTATTAGAATTATAACAGTATATCTTATAAATGTATATAAATATTTGTAAAATGTTTCATTTGTGTAATTAAAGTAACTTTGTGAACATTCTAATTTTTTTTAACACTTAAACACTTATATAAAACTACTTATTTTTAATTTTCTTGAAATTGGCATTTGCTAAAAATTTATTTCTGTATTTATAAATATTTTTTGATAAATTTTTTGCAAAAGCTAATTCTTCACCCTTTAAAAATTTCAATTCTAATAATCTTCTAAGTGAGGTGGGACCATAATTTGGTAAAGTAGCTCCTTTTAGAATACTCTGTATAAGTTGGTGTTGCCGTAGTTCAGAAGTAAAGTAAATTTCTGGTTTTGCAAAATCTTCACATGTATTATTTTTTATACCTGATTTTAATATGTATCCTTCCACTTTACTGTTTGCTATTTCATATGCAGTAAGTTTCTTTGCTTCTACCTTTTCTTGAATACAATATTCGAACCATTGTTTACGTCTTTCCCGAAGTTCCTGTACTTCTATTCTTAATTGTTCTTCTCCAAATTCTTTAACAGTTTCTTTAAATTTTTTAAGGAAATGATCATACAGCATTTCATCTCCATAATTCCATTCCTCTAAATTCTTGACTGCTTCAGATGATAAATTTTTTCTATAATTGTCTGAACGAGCATTTTTTGTGAGGCTTATAACATCATCTAAATCCCAACATAAGATGTGGCGCAACAGAACTATTGACTCATCAAAAAATTCAGAAATCATTATGAAATCAAAGTTTTCATCTATTTTTTGAATGGCTTTTGCTAATATAGCACGATTATTAAAAAATGAAGGATGGATTCCCAAATCAAATAACATTTGATTTTGTCCCATGCCTTTAGATCTACTTCTTAGTTTTGGAATTAAAGAGATATTTTTTGTTCCTCTGGCATATTCTTCTATATCCATGTGATAGAATTCCTGTAAAAATGGATTTAACGTAATGATTAAGTTATGTGTAAAATATGCTAAACAGATTATATTAAAATGTACATTAATGGGATTGTACTTATTTCTTTAAAAGATATTTCTTTTATCCTGGAGTATTGTATATATATTGTAATTTTGTAATTAAAATTGTTTTCTTTACTTAGCATTTTTTGATATACAAAGTATCAGAAATGTTAGGAAAACTATTAATTACATTACACACAGAAATTAATATCTACACTAATTTAAAATCTGTTATACATTACACAATGTTTCATCTTATTATAATCTGTAAATTACCAACATTTCATGCACTACTAATTTTCATAGATCCATTACAATTTTGAAAAAGAATTCTAGTTTGTAGACGAGACATATTTAACTTTACAAACTCTGGAAAGAGTAGTGAATAAATCTTAGACAATAGGTCTAAGATATTGTTTTGCTTGTAATTCAAATAAAATATATAAGAGTTTATGAAACACTTTTCATGTACTATTTAAATACTTACCCCTTCAAACAAAATATACCAGTTTCTTTGAGAACAATAGTCATTTATGATCATGCCACCATTGTTATTGCTTCTAAATTTAGACAAAGTATCACGTTTTGTCCAAAAATGTATGGTTGCAGTATTTAACTCTTTTTTTATTATTTCATTTGTTCTACACTATTTTAAATATCTCACCATAAATACTCCATTGAATTGAAATTTTTTATTAAACAATAATGGTATGAATAATGTGTTTCAAATTTTATGTGATGGTTGTGTGTGTGATAAATGTGTGACAATTGTGATAAATGATTTACTTCTAATTGAAATTTTTGCTGTACAATTAAGTAATAACTTGATTTCACCAAATACCCACACATTTGCTAGGTAGTCTTAGATTATATAAATTGATTTCATTCAAGCAAAAAAAGGAAGAAAAAATTTTAGTTTTAAAGCAGTGAAAAACGATGCAATTGCAATTATGTACTGCATTAAATTTAGGGATTAAAAATTGTTGAGTTAGTAACCGGCATATTAGCAGTTACTTAAAATAGATGTTTTATAGATAGCATAGAGGAATGGGTGAAAAGGAGTTTTTTTAGGTTTTTCCCTTTTGTAACATGTGACTACTTCCCTCTACATATGAAATATTTTTTTTGCATTTGAGTGTTATTCTACACAATGTAAAAATATGAGCGATTCTGGTTTATGTTTATACGTTAATTGCTTTCTTACATTAAGGTTTTAAAACTTCATTTCATATAATATTGATACTTAATTTTTGAAGTGAAAATGTTAAAGTTTTAGATAAATCACTTAAAAAAAAATCAATAGCTTTTGCTTACTATTTTAAATTTTCCAGTGGTAATAATTGGAAGATGTCTACTAAACTTCAGCTGGTCATAACATTGTCTAACAAATAAAGGTGAAAATTTTCCTTTAACTTTCATTTCAGAGAATGTTGTAAATAAGCACAAACACTTGTAAGGTTTATTTCTTAAATGTTTTTAGGTAAATAATCTCAAGATTAATGTTCAACTTGACAACCAAGATTTGATTTCAGGAAATGGGAGGTCTTTCTTTTTCTACATGTGACCAAGGAGAGTTCAGATAAAAAAAAAACGCTCAGTTTTAAGCAAACTTAATTCTTTTGTATCAAATGAAAGGCATATATGATATGGTGCCAAAAATAATTTTTACCTTCCACCGAAGGACTTTAGTATCGAATCATTTGAGGAATAAGAAAGTGCACATCTAAGAGTGAATCAAGAATGTGTGCTAATTTGATAATTATGTGAACAAATTCAAAATTTAAACATACTGTACTTAAGAGTGATATATCTAATAATATTCCTTAATGTTTAGTGGCATTATTCCTTCTTTTAGATTCTTAACTTGGCAAAATGTACCAAGAATAAAAAGTAATTTGCTAACTGCTATTTAAAAAATGCTTTATTATTACTAGAACTTTCATAAAATTGATGCCTAAATAAGTGAAAATTGTTTTTAAACAAAATACAAATGTGCACAACTAATAACATTCATGTTTTAATATACAAAGAGTTGTTACACTAAGACTAAATAAATTTTTCATGATAAATTGAATGGAAGTAAATTTTAAAATGAATAAAGATTAATCATCCATGATTTGATTCTATTTTATAAAAAATTATGCAATTTCTTTGAAGTTCTGACAGTAACACCTCATCGTGAGTAACACCACATATTCAAATGCTATGTGGATTGTTATTGTTGTCTTTTGGCTACATTTTATCATGCCTTTTCAAAATTCAACGATTAATCAGTTTAAACTCTAGTTACCCTTTTTTTAAAAACATGTTATACTTACTAGTTTTAGCAGATAAAAGCCTTTGTTTTTCAAAGCTGAGAGACTACAAATATAAATGTTTTGTTCGATGAGAGTGAAGATATTTTTTGAAAGTAATTTTACTAGTTATAATAATCTAACTTAAATAAAAAATATCGTTTAATTTTTGCAATTATATATATTTATTTATTACTATTATTTACTGACATAATTGAAAAATGTTGCATATACATAATTATGTGCACATTCAGTTAAGAACTATTTTTAAAATCAAATAAAAAATAACAATGTCGATACCTCCTGAAATTAGATTCTTGGAAATCTGTACGAAGCCTGATATATGTACAATTAAATTTAAATGTATCAATTCAAAGCTAGAAATAAGCATGTATGTGCGTGAGCAAATAAATATCATTTTAGTGTATGGTTAATATTACAAAATGCACATACATAGTTTTTCTGGGGGAATTATTGCATACTGGCATATGCAATAAGAAAATATGGAAATCTCTGAAACATTTATCTTTCAGTTTTTCACAATGCAAAATTCACTTGTTTCCATTTGTTAGAAATGTACGGATTATTAAATTGATGTTTTAAGCTGTTGAATGAATGTTCCATTACTGAATATCTAATGAAATTCAATCGAAACTGGATTTCAATACTACTTCGGCTGGGCTCAGCCTGAGTGACGAGGTACCTGGGTCCTAGGACCCTCACCCTCATCTGGAGCTGGAATTGGAGTGGTAAGCTATATCTGTTACTGATTGGCATATTATTGGTTGTTAGATCTTGAATGGGCGAGGCTTAGTTAAGAATTTAAGTTGTTTAAGATTTAGTTTATATTATTTTTAAATTTTAATATTAATGGTGATAATAATTATTAGAAATACAATTGGGAATTTATTAATTAGTTAAGAGGTATTTTAAAGTTAAGAATTTTATTAGAAAGTTTATTATTGATATCTTGAAAGTATTGGGTGAGTTTGAATAGTTTGTCCATAGGGGACTTAATTTCTTTAAGTTCTTTAATGAGGTTTTTAATTGGTATTCCTTTAAAAATAATCTTAATTTCATTTATTAACTGTAATAAATCTGAGAAATCTTCTGTTAGTTCTGAATTGCTCGTCAGAGGAGTTGGCTCTGTTTCTTGAACGGGAGGGGGAGGCGACTCTCGCGTACGAGATTCCAGGTCTCACTGTGTTGGTTTTGACACTGTTTTTACTAACAGTGTTGAATTTATTTATTATTGAAGTTTTTGGCTTGGGGAACTTGGGGCATCCCTTGTAATTGGCAGGGTGATCACCCTGGCAATTAGAACATTTTGGTTTTTCAACTTTATCATGGGGACAGTCCCTGGTGTTATGTGCTCCTGCACATTTAACACATTTCGATTTAATGTGGCATGTGTCAGCCGTATTATAGAATTGTGGACAGTTGAAACACTGCATCACCGATTTGGTTCCTCTGTAGTGTTCAACTGTCACTCCAGAGATGTGGCATAATTTATCTATTTTGTACATTGAGGCCCCTTCGGGTCCGGAATAAATTGTTGTTAGAAAGATAGGCATAATTTTGTTATTTTTGGGATTTTTCATTTGGCTTACTTTAGCCACTTGAAAACCTATCAAATTTAAGTTATTCTCTATATCTTGTGGCTTAGTTTTAATGGGGAGACTCCGAATTACGTATTTCTTGGGCTTTTGATTTGAACTTTTTATTAGAATGTATTCAATTGCCTTGTCCTCGAATAATTTTGTGAGCTCTCTGTGAGCATCCGCAGTTTTTACTGAAATTTTAAGTTCTTTCCAGCAGTTTTGGTAACAAAATCGTGCTTAAAATGTTCTTTTAGTTTGCGAATAAATTCGATTGGATCGTCTTCATATCGCGCTAGCACCGGCGGTATTTTTCCTCAACTGGGGCTGTAGCGGGGGTTGCTCGTTCTCCTGGGCGGAGTCAAGTTGAGCGAATTGGTTAGCTATTATTACAGGAACAGGGGGCTCCGGAGATGTAACTTAATCTGTTTTTGAGGGGTGAACAAACTCCTCTGATGGCTTTTTTAAGGCTCTCTTTTCTTTTTTTACTATTATTATTTCCAGCAACATTAGCTGCATTAACTTTATCATTATTAGTACTAATATTATCCCTATCATTAACAGAAAGAGGGGGAAATGCCAGATCAGAAACAGTATAGCTACCTGAGCTAGATGGCTTTATAGTTTCTCTGGAGTTGGCCTGTAGGTTTTCCATTTCCTTATCAATTGTTATCAAGTATCTTTCCCAAAAGCAGACGTTTTCCTTTAGGATCTAGTTGCAGCTTGGCAAATTCTGAGTCCTTGAGCCCGATCATTTGCTGCTTTACTTTCTGCAATTCCTCTAGTGAGCTTCCAGTTGGCATTGATAGTATATCCATAATTATTTAAATTTTTTAAACCTATCGGTCTTTTGATAGCAGTGAAAACTGCTGTTTGTTTTCCCGAAGGAAGATGCACTACAAGAGTAGTAGTACTCGAGCAGGTGAGCTGTGGAGCGTGGCTATACACGTCTTCTCTTAGCAGAGTCCCAGACCCGAATGTGGATTTCTATAAATGCATGAGAATAATTTATTGCATATTAAGGCTTCATAAAATTATTCAATGTAAAAAAATGACTATAGTGTAATAATGAATGAGTAAATTGATACACAACTTGAGTTTGTATTAAAAAATAACTCAATTTCATTCCCATATGGTTATATATTATTAAATGTAACTATTATTTGAGTTATACTTCATGAGCAATATTAATTTTACTTTTTCTGTGTTTACATGTGAATGTTTTGTTAAGTATTAAAGTGATTAGAATTGTTTCTTTTTTTATCTGGATAAGAGAGACAACAGAACTTAGAATTCAGTATCAAAATGTATAAAACTATATTCTGATAAGTTATATTACTAGGAAGAAAACTAACTTATTTGTTTGATTTAAATGATTAACAGCAATGCTGTTTTCTGGAATAAATGCATTTTTTTAAAACATTTGGTACTATTCAGTATTGATATACTTTTTAAGTTATTCTTAAGATTTTTTGCATTTCCACACACACACATTTACTGTTTTCACACTTTTCCAGACTACACATCTATGAAAGTCAGTCGATGTAAAATCTTATCAAGTATAATGACTATAATATTGTACAAATTATGGGTTATTCTGTGATGCAAGCCATGTTGTTGTCTAATACTTTCTTCTCTTTTAAAAGAAAAAAGATTTATTATAGTTAAGTTAAGAAAGAGCTTTTTAATTTCTTTACAATGTTAATTTTTAAGCTAATTTTTAATACTTACACTTATAAACAAAATGGATAAAATAAAACTGGTTCAGAATTATTTAATTGAGACTAAATTTAGCCTGTCTAATGTGTGTGTGTGAGCTAGAGCTTTATGTATACAGGATAATGAAAGAATTACAGTTAATGTTTCTATAGTGCTGTACTCGATTTATCAAGAGTGCAATATTTATGGGCGGGACACCCTAATGTTATTTTTGTAATCTTAATTGTTAAAGGTGAAGTAATTTGTAAAGGATACTGAAGCACACCTTATCATTTACAACATATATCACCAATAAAAATCTCAAAATGGAAAGAACAGACGCTATTTCTCTCGGATTTTTATTCCTGGTAAGCATTAATTCTTTTAGTGTTCTTTTAATGTGATTCAGTTTTTCTTTCTTCCCACTGGAAACATGGAATTTTATGAAGCACGATTTGCTGGATATTAACGATTTCTTCAAAATTAATCTACAAATAGATTTAACTAGCTAAAATATTTTTCCAGAACAAAAAAAAAATTTTTCATATAGAAAAGAACAATTTTGGTTTTTTTAGAACTTAAAATTAAATATACCTAATATTTTATCTTTCGATTATTCATATTTGAATAAAATAATAATCATTGAGTGAAATATTTTTCATATAATATCTGATGTTTTTTAATCAAAAGTAATTGAATGATCTCATAATTACTGATAGAATCTTTACTTTAATTCTGATTAATAAAAAAGCCATCATCTTAAGGTAGTTAAAACATGTTTATATGCAATCAAATAGTAATTATAGTAGATGTTTTTTTTAGGAACTCTTTGGGAGTGTGATAAAATATTTCTTAAAACAGAAAAATAAGTTAAAATTTAAAACCAAATTTTTCTTTTACCAAACTCTTAATAAATAAAGTAATTCTGAAAAATTTAGTACGCATTATTAAATGAAATTATACAAAATACATTTCACACTTCTAAACAATTTATACTTTCATTTAATTGATGAAAAATCAGGAAAAAAATGACCATAGTTTTTTGTCACAAAACTAGTTTTCGAATGCATTTTCCCATTTTTTTCGATCTCAAAAATATCATTCTTTATAAGGTACTATCATTTTGTAAAACATTCTTTGCTTGCTCTTTGCAGTATTACTTAATTTTCTTGTTTAATATGCGAAAATTATTTTTCATTCACCCTCATATATTCTCAATTATTTAATCATCTCCTACATATGAATTACATCTGAATCCACGTTCAAGAAGTCCTACAAATGAAATTTCGGATGCAATGGGTTTCTTTCTTGACTTTCTAAAGTTAAGGGGGTTTCTTTATGAGCATTTGCACATCAAAATGATCTTTGATATTGTACTTTGTGCAACATCGTTCCAAGCAAAGAAAGGCAACAGCTTTACGCCTAGAATGTCCATTTCAAAAAACATTCCAAGCTTATTATAACTTGCAAAAGTACCTTACAATATTTGCATTTAAAGGTATTGAATATACTCTGGCGAAAAGGTTATCTGATGGGAGCTAGTTAATCGGAAGAAATATCCCATGAATTAATTTTAGAACTTCCGGGATTTCAACATCAGCAGCGCAGTTATCTACGATTTGTAGGATCTAGGATTCTCCGATTAAAACGTTGATCCAACCTTCTCAACCATAACATTAAAAATGGAGAGGGGAATTCAAAAACGAAAGAAAAAAAGTCAATCAAAAATAAACGTAAATGAAAGTTACGTAAAAATAAGTTTGCAAAAAAGAGATTTTCGACACACAAAATTTTATTTCATTAATGAATTAAAATTACATGTGCGTCCATAGGACCAGCTATTATTTCGTAAAATCGTGAGTATTTGTTAATAAGAGGTTTCTAAAAGCGAATGTCTATTGTATTTAAAAATATGTACGATACTTTTAAGTTGTACAAAAGTAATAAAACAATTTCTCATGGCTTATTATCCAATCTAATTAAATATGTAGAAAGGTTGACATTTAATTAAATTTTCAATTTATTTCTTGTTCTCCCGTTCACCCACAAATATATAGATTTTTCACAATTATTATTTTATAAATTGAAAAGGTAATTCTCGCTAATAATTCTTTTATTTGTATCTTTTACTAAGGTTTAAAATGTTGAGAAGTGTTTTTAACACTCACTAAATGCTTTGTAAAGGGAAAAATATAATTTCTTTAAAGAATGTGATTCGTGCTGACATCTATGTGCCAAATTTAAAGACGACGAATGTAATATATTTTTATATTTAGAATGTAATAGTTTATTGGGTTCATAATTAAATGTGTTTCATTAATTTATTATAATTGAAATTAAATTGTAATTGATTTAAATATTAAGCAATAAAAGATAGCAATAAAATATTAATTACTGGTTTATGTAAATTAATTTATGTTTTAAAAAGAAATGGGAAAACGAAGTTTACGACTAAAATACAAATAAAAAGTAATTTCCTAGTATAGAAATATCTATTTATATGAGTATAATACAAAAGAAATGAATTTTTAAAGTTTTAGTTCTTTTAATCTTCTAAACTTTTTAAATTGTTTTTATTGGGATATTTTATGTTATAGATAAAGTTTTTTCATTGTAATAATAAATTTTGATTTATATCTTACCTGCATATTATTATATTCATATAATGATTCGAAGTGATTAATTGGATTTCTTATGATAGAAATGTACACAGAATCTTTTGGCATCAATTTTTCAATTGCATCCCTGCTGAACACCGTGTGGTGACACAACATATTATAGCCGAGGATTTCCCATGGGGCACCTGAAACCATTTCTTTCTTAAAAGGTTTCCCTTGAGGAAAAATATGAACTTTAGGACTTACAGGAAGGACTAAAGTTAAATCATTTTCATGTGCATATCGCATTAATATGTTCTGAACTGATGTGCTCGCACATTTATGCGTTTTGAGGAATACAATGTTTTTCTTTGGTATACACGGAATTGTTTTGGCAGAGGTATGTAGTACCTTCGTTTGCGGCCATCTAGAAAAAGAAAAAAAAGTTAAGATACTTAATTAAAAAATTTTTACACTTTACACAAAAGTTTAAATTAATAATTGGTATGAATAAACAGATTATATATATATATGTATATATATATATATATATATATATATACGATGTTTTCCATATTAGATTAATATTCAATATAAAATAGAAACCTTTAGAAATATAATTCAAAAAATAAATACATAAAAAACATCAAAATGTTCATAAAAATTACACTTTTGCATTAAAAAATTCCTTTCATAGTGATATTTAGGCATATTTAATCTTATTTCTATGCAAATTTCGTTTCAGATTTTAACATTAATAAATCGTAATATTTATTTATTTATTTTTTTTTTGAAAAAACAGTGTTTTACTGTTATAAAAGTAAGTTTATAGTCTATTTTTCAGCAGGAAAACACAGGGTAACTTAAAAATCTTTTGTATTAAGACTTTATAATTCCCTTGTATAAATTATAGATCCTCTGAACAATAGAAATCTGAGAAAGATTATTTTAATGTGTGAACATATCTGTAATTATATCAGAAATTTTGTTTCCTTCACATAAAAAATTTCATTCTTGTTGCAATTCCAGAACTGAGATGTAAATTAAATTCAGCATTTTCCATTACTCATCAAAAATTGAGTGGAGTTATTTTAATTCAAAGTTTAGGATTTATTTTCCAGAAAATCAGGTGTCTAAGTTCAAAGGGAGAGAGAGAAACGCCTATTAAATTTATTTTTATCTAAAATACGATGGAAAGTTAATCTTATACTTAAAATTGATAAATGGTTTTTGTTGAAAGAATTAATAAGCATACATATATTTGCAGAATTTAATTACCATGTTAACAGAATATTTATTATCACGTAACAGGTTAATATATATTTTTTAAGAATAATCTTTATTTTAAAGTACACGCGAGACCAGTTTTTTCTAGAATAATTTTGACATGAGATTAGTAAATACCAACGGCATTAATTCTGCAATTAATACGATAAAAGAGGGATAAGAAAATGTTTTGTTCAATATAGGAAATATTATATTCTTGAATACTTGAGCAGAATATATTCCACTTGTAACCATATTCTAGATAACAAAACTTGCTAGCAGAAACATACAATAGACATGTGTGTGATTAAATTATATAACTTAGTTTTGGAATGCAGAAGAAGTTCCATGGAAATGGGATAGTTGTTTCCTTTAGGTTTCTCATTCCACACATAACGCGATTGTGCATGTTGTTGAAAGACAAGTGATACAAATGTTAGCAACAAATTGTAATATTACTTATAAAATGAGTGGCCACTAGATGGCAGTGTTTAATATGTAATGTTGAGAGGTGTGTAGAAGTAAGAGAGAAGAGAGATTGTAAGAAGGAGCTCACTATGAAGGAGCTACCTTAAAGATGTCTGTAAATATTCTGTAAATAAACCTTTATTAATTAGTAAATTTATAAGAACTTCTTCCTTCCCCACCTAAGCTACTCACTCGTCATCTGACAAATAGTATGAAGCCGATAACAAATCAGAAGAGGGATATAACTCGCGACGCTTTCGGAATTGAGGTAGGCGAATTTTAATTGTTTCGTTTCGAAATGTATATTAACGTATTAAGTAACGTATTTTGAAGTAGTAAACGATATTTAAGAATTTTGAGTATAAGTATAAAGTATTTTCTTAATTTCGTTTGCAAAAAGTAATTTCGTTTTTAAAGAAACAATTATTTTCGTTTTGGGTGAAGTAAAAGTAATAATTTCGTTATTGATATAAATTATTTTTATGTATAAAGTAATTAAGTATTATAATTTGTAAAGTATGGCATTTTGGGGGAAGGCTAAAAAAATAGATTTAATAGAGTTAGCAACAGAATTAGGTCTCTCCTTACCTGAAGATGCTAAAATAATTGATTTAAAACGTATTATAACGGAATCAGAGACGTATGATGAAGAGTTTAGTAAGAGCTTATTAAGTAGGATTACTGAAGATCGAATTGCATCAGAAATAGCCGCCAAAACGTTGGCTGACCGTGAACATGAACTTGAACGTTTGCGTATCGAAAATAGAGTTCAAAATGTAAATATTTCAGATATAAGTAGCAACGATGGAAGTAGAAATGTACACATAGATTTTCGAAAGTTAATGCACGAATATAAAATTAAAGATGGGGATATAAATTTTTATTTAGTTTTATTTGAACGGCAGGCAAGACGAATTGGGTTGAATGAAGAGTATTGGGTGTCACAATTATTGGGACTGCTCCCATATGAAATTACGCAACTTATAGCGCGTGAAGACGAAGATAATGCAAATAATTATAAATATGTAAAATCTTTATTGCTTAAAAGATATAAGTTAAGTGCTGATAAGTTTAGATTAAAATTTTTAAATCATGTTAAAAATGCAGAAAGTACATGGAAGGATTATTCATTCGAATTACAAAATTATTTTGAGGAATGGATAACGGGACTCGAGATTTCAGATTTTAATAGCTTAAAAAATTTAATTATTACTGAACAATTAAAGAAACAAGTAAATTCAACAACTCGGGAGCATTTTGTAGATGAATGGCCTAAAATTAATTCTCCAGACCAGTTAGCCGATAAATTGGATAATTTTGATAATGTTCGATCTATTAACAGTTTTAAATTAAGAAACTCATCGAATTATAATTCTCGTAATGGTAAATTTCAGGTAGAAAAGAAATCATTTCCGTTTAGTGAAAATAAAAGTGTTAATCGAAAAAAGCTAGTTAGCTCGGATATTCGAAATGAAAAAGGGGAATTTAAATGTTTTAATTGTAATGATTATGGTCATATAGCTCGTGAATGCCCGGCGCCGAAGACTTCAGATTACTGTAAGAAATGCAAAAAAGTAGGTCATTCGCAGAGAATGTGTAGGTTTGAAACAGATCAAAAGCGCGAGGGGAATAATTTATCTGTCAGTCAAAGCAATTCGGATTCAAGTGCGTTGTTGGCGCCTACGAACTACTTGAAAGATGCTTATATTTATGGAAATAAAATGGTTGCATTAATTGATACAGGAAGCAGCTGTTGCCTCTTAAAAGAAAGTATTGCAATAAAAATGAATTTGAATATAACCCCAGATAGCAGTAATTTATTCGGTTTTGGAAATCAAAATAACCCAGTAACTAAAGCTCTTGGAAAAGCTGTAGTAAATATTCGTGTAGATGATGTAGTTGGAAAATGTATTCCCTTATTAATTGTCGAAGATAATTCCCAACCATGCGATTTAATTTTAGGTAGAACATGGTTAGATTTACCATACATTGCTTTTACGTGTATTGGGGGTAATCTAAAATTTAAATACGCAAATGACGATGTTTTTTCAGAAATTCAAGTAGATTTAAAGGAAAATACAGTTAAATTGAAAACATTAAATGAAACTGAAATCGAAAGTAATTCAATTAATTTAATTAGAGCGAAAATTGAAGAAACCGAAAATTCGATAGTTAATGCAACAGTTTTAGTCAAAAGTATAGGACAGAATTTCGATTCTATTCTTGAAGTGGTTAACGGTGAAACAGTTGTACCAGTAATAAATAAAGAAGAATTTAACTTAAAAATTAGGAAAGGACAGTGCTTAGGTAGAGGAATGGAAGTAAGTGAGGAAAGCTTAATACTATCTAATAAAGTTAAAAGTAATAATGAAAAAGTTGAAGTTATAACAGTTAACAAAGAGAAGTCTCCTATTTTAATGAAAGATATTAATTTTGACAAATCCTTAGAAAGTGATAAAAAATTGGAACTTTTGAATTTATTAAATAAGTATCGTGATTGTTTTGCTTTAAACTTAAACGAGTTAGGCTGCACGAATTTATGCAAAATGGACATAAAAGAAATAGAGGGCAGTAAGCCCATTTTTCAAAAACCATTTAAAACTAATTCTGAAGAGAGGAAGCAAATAAAAGAAATTGTATCCGAATGGAAGAGGTATGGAATAGTTTCAGATACAAGATCTCCTTATTCCAGTCCTGTATTATTAGTTAAGAAAAAGACAGGGGAACAGCGATTGGTTATAGATTATAGGAAATTAAACTCTCAAACAATAAAGGATAAATTTCCATTACCTAAAATTGATGACATTTTAGAATGTCTGGGAGGAAGCCAATTTTATACTACTTTAGATTTAGCTAGTGGTTATTTACAGTTACCATTGACTGAAGAAGCAAAATTGAAAACTGCTTTTATAACTCCAGACGATACAGGTCAATTTGAGCGAATGATCTTTGGATTGGCGAATGCTCCAGCAGAATTCCAAAGACTCATGAATCTTGTTTTGGGCCCATTATTCAACAAAAAAGTACTGTGCTACTTAGATGATATATTGATTCCAGCTAAAACATGGACCGAAATGATACAAAAACTTACTGAAGTATTTGAATGCTTAATAAAAGCCAATTTAACTTTAAAATTACCAAAATGTGAATTTGGAAAATTAGAGACTGAGTTTCTCGGTTTCATACTTAGTAAAGATGGTTTGAAACCTGGACCACGTAAAGTAGCAGCTATTGAAAAATTTCCTATTCCGAAAAATACGCACGACATCCAAAGATTTTTAGGGCTTACTAGTTTCTTTAGAAGATTTGTTCCAAAGTATTCTCTCAAGGCAGCACCATTGTCTGAACTTACGAAAAAAGATGCAAAGTTTGTTTGGGAAAAAGAGCAAAGTGAGGCTTTCGAGGAACTTAAAAGTAATCTAATTAAAGCACCGATCCTAGCTCATTATGATCCTCAAAGTGAAACTGAGGTACATTGTGATGCAAGTTCAGTTGGATTGGCCGGAATATTGTTTCAAAGAGATAGTAAAGGGAATTGGAGGATGGTTTATTGCGTTAGCAAGAAAACTACAGAAACTGAACAAAAGTACCATTCGAGTAAATTAGAGTTGATGTCAATTGTGTGGACATTAGAAAGGTTAAGGCAGTTTCTGATAGGAATAAAGTTCACAATCGTTACAGACTGTCAAGTACTCGTGTATTTAAACGCTAAAAAGTCATCAAATCCTCAGATGGCAAGATGGTTTAACCTCATGCAAGAATACGATTTTGAGATCCGGCATAGATCAGGTGAACGAATGAAACACGTGGATGCACTAAGCAGAGCAGCTGTTGAAGAGCCAGAAGATACTTTGCACAGTATTATTGAGAGAAAATTTGAAGTTTGTTTGACCTTGAGTGAAGATGAGCAAATATTGATGATACAGCAGGCTGATCCAGAAATACGAAAATTAATAGAAATATTCAGAAAAAAAGATCAGGATAGAACAAAAGAAGAAAAACAGCTTATAAGAAATTACATCTTTAAGAGAAATAGATTATTTAGATGCATAAACGAAAATGGAAAAGAAAAATTTCTCTATGTTATTCCAAAGAATATGAGAAAAAGTACAGTAATTAAATTCCATGATCTTATGGGACATTTTTCTATTGACAGAACTGTAAATAAGATAAGAGAATTGTATTGGTTTCCTTATATGAAACGTTATGTACGAAGGCACATTTCGAAATGTTTTGAATGTTTAATGAACAAAACGCCATCAGGAAAACAGCCTGGCTTGTTAAATCCAATTAAAGCAGGTCGTAAACCTTTTTCAATTATACATATGGATCATTTAGGACCTTTTGTTAAGAGTTCTAAAGGTAATCAAGAACTTCTGGTCATAATAGATAATTTCACAAGATTTGTCCAATTGACTCCAGTAAAGAGCACGTCAACATCCCATGTGCTGAAGGCTCTGAAAAAGTTTGTAAATACTTATGGTCTACCTGAGAAAATAATAACAGATCGAGGAACTTGTTTCACTTCGCATCAATTTCAACAATATTGTACTGAAAATGGTATACATCATACACTCAATTGTACGAAGCGACCATGTGCAAATGGAATGGTTGAAAGAGTTAATAGAACAATATTGTCTACCATAACAACTGGTATGGAAGATCAGAATCACAAAGATTGGGATGTTAAAATACATGAAGTTGAGAGAAACTTGAACAATTTTGTAAACAAGTCAACGAACAAGACACCATTTGAATTGCTCCATGGTTATTCTCCACGATTCAACGATGGAATTTTGAGAAAGTTAGCTGATGAAGAAGCTCAGAGTTGGCAAGATCCATCTATAGTGCAGGAAGAATCTCGAAGACAAATAGAAGAAAGTCAACAAAAAATGAAGCAGTATTATGATAAAAAGAGATGTAGAGCAATGACGTTTGAACGAGGAGAAATTGTCGTAATGAAAAGAGCCCCGAAATCTTCAGGCCAACCTACGAAGACACAATTTAAGTACCGAGGCCCTCTTATTGTTACCGAGGTATTGCCGAACGATGTCTACCGTGTGACTCAGCTAGAAGAAAAAAGAAAGGCCACTTCTACGCAACAACAGCTCACATTAGTCAACTAAAACCATGGCTAAATGAACCAGATTCGGATGAAGATGATACCGATAGTGCCAATAGTGATGATGAGGACTATAGCCCTAGACGCAATCCACATAGATCCACTCGCAAGGACTAAAGCTGAATGAGGGATCCTAAATGGTGAGATCTTTTCAGTTTTATTTAAAGAAAAAGTTGCAATTAAAAGGCAATGAACTTATCATAAACTATTGACTCTAAAAATAAATAACTTTAAAGATCATTTATTGTATACTGAAGTATTCATCAAGTATTATGAAAATTTGTTAAATTTATTCTGTGAATGATTTAATATTCCTAAGTTCATTTATTTTCTATTAAACTTTTGTTGTAAGTAGTTTTATTAGAATTGTATCAAGAATTACTTTGTGGAAAAAAGTGTATTATATATTATTATAGTTTTTTTGTAATCTAACTTAATAATTTTCTACTTTTAATGGAAGAAGTGTATTATTAATGATAATAATTACAGTATTTGTTTGTGTGAGTGAAAAATAATGATAGTTATGTAGTTAATAATTTTATTTAATCTGCTGTGTTTAATTTAATTTTTAATGTTAATATTTGTTGTATTAATTAGTAATTTAGTATTATTACATAAATTGAGGACAATTGTAAGGTCAGTCTGGCCGAATGTTAGCAACAAATTGTAATATTACTTATAAAATGAGTGGCCACTAGATGGCAGTGTTTAATATGTAATGTTGAGAGGTGTGTAGAAGTAAGAGAGAAGAGAGATTGTAAGAAGGAGCTCACTATGAAGGAGCTACCTTAAAGATGTCTGTAAATATTCTGTAAATAAACCTTTATTAATTAGTAAATTTATAAGAACTTCTTCCTTCCCCACCTAAGCTACTCACTCGTCATCTGACAAATAGTATGAAACGGATAACACAAAGAACAACGTTACTGCGCGTTTTGCGTCATCAGCATTATCAATGATAAATGTGATTGGTGACTTTATTGGCAACATGAGGTTTGATTTGTCGCTCAAGTCATTTTTTGCAAGAGGACTAATTAGACTGGGAATTACTGTTTAAAGAGGATCTGAAGCACTGCAAACATGGTGGGATTCAAACCCACGAATTGTTGAACCGAAGCCAAAAGTGTTATCCATTCAGCTGCCAGCTCGACTAGCAACATGAATATTTTGTGTTCTATATTCTCGCTCATCCTCATTATATAGTAATGCAGATTTCACAGTGCCAGTTGTGGACTTATAAATTCTGATGATTCTTGATGTTCATAACTGTGACTTTACAGATCGTAATTAATGGATGTAGAGTGATGCGCGGACACCTTTTAATTTGTATATCCTTATAAAAGACACTTGCCATCATTTATTATTTTTTTTAAAATAAATTGAATGCTTCAATCTATGTTTAATCGGAAGGGTTGGGTTTTATATTTGGTACAATGATCATTTTTTCCACTCGCGCGAGTGCTAATTAGACTGAAATCCACAGTTTTAAGTGGATTCCGAACCACTACAAACAACAGTGTGATTCGAACTTATAATCTATTGAACCGAAAAAAAAGAGAACCAATCGAATTGGTGTTAAAAAAAACGCACAATCTATTGAACCGAAAAAAAAGAAAACCAATCGAATTGGTGTAAAAGAGAGGAAAAAAAAAAAAAAAAAAACGAAATGCTCATTACTTCGAATCAAAAATCCTTTATAGAGAAGACAAGTCACTAACTAAATAGTTATCTATAAACGCGTAGAGAAAATTGAATTAGAATGTAATGATACCGTTGTAAAGAAGTGTGACCAGATGATATTTAGAATTGCTTCAGAGTATGTTGTTAAAATATGAGCAAATTCTCGGATATTTAACAACGCATCAAAAGAGTCTATAGAGAGGAGCAGTATACTACAGATTTCTGATTTCCAGTGACCTCATAAACAGAGATATAAATTAAAATTTTTAAAAGAAGATCATTCAGAGAGTTCAAAAATATCTTTGCCCCAATCCTCCTAATCTCCCTGTTCGGTTAGTTGGTTTATTTGTCATTCAACGGTCATATTTTGCATACGAGGGTTCACTAGATCAGGATCGATATTTAAAGTCGATTACGAACTACTACAAGCATCCAAGCCAGAGATGAGATTTGAACCCAAGATCTACTTTCTAATCTTTTAAGTAGCCTTACAAAGCCACTCGTCAACGCAGGTTCAATCATTGCATTTTCTGTATTGTTTCATGTTCAAACAGAAATTCAATCCGGGATTAAAATATGTATATCAGCCAAAGAGATAAATTTTAACATGCTTAATTTTTCCTTCTATTCTAATAAAACTATTAAAATTTATTGTTTTTTGTTTGTCGCTCAATGATTATTTTTTTCACACGAATAAAAATATGTCGCTTGAGACTTGCGGGCCATATCTGTCGAATGGACCCCTCGTCTTTGACTTCAAGAATTTTTAATTATAGGTCCATTGCAAACAGATCTAGGGGTTGGCCCAAACTTAGATGGATTGATTGTGTAGAGGAAAACTTTAAATTGCTGAAAGTGACAATTTGGAGAACTGTCGCCTCCCAGAAAACACAATGGAGGAGTATTCTTGAGCACGACAGCCCATCTCGAGCTGTCATGCTCAAGAAAAATTAGATTCCCAGTCTCAATTCAACTTGGAAATGTAATTTAGACTATTTAAAGTTATTTTAGGATTTTATTCAAGTGTGTTCCATTGACTGTATTTATTTTTTGGTTCTTAAACTTTAACAGATTGACAATTTTTAAATTGTCAAACTTGATCCTTATCAAGATACTAAATTTGTTTTCGATAATATATTGTAAAGTAGTGTTGACATGACGATTAGGATGGATAAATAACAGTAACCGTATTTGCTGTGCCATGAACTTCTATTCTGTTTCTCATATTAACATTCGAGTGAATTCGTCCTCCTATGTCCTATACATGTCCATCCCAAATATACTAGGCATGAACGGTAAAATAATATCTCCACACATGAAAGGAAAATTAATGACAAATCCTACTTTCTGGAAGCACTCTCTATTGATTTATTAGAGACAAAAGCTAAGGATGAGCTTTCTTTTTGTAGGAAAGTATTATAAGGCATTTAGCTACAGACTTCAATTTCTCATTGAAAAAAACACCAAGAATTCTATCAAAACAAAGATTTTCAAATCTACTTGTATCATGAAGATTCTATTTCTTCTAGTTGCCAAAATAATGTAAAGGTCACTTAAAAGCCTTTTAATGTTTAATTAACATTTACTCAAGTTTGCTAAGTCAAATAACTTGTCTATGTGTTGCTGATGGAAATTCAGTTGTTTTACCTTATCATGATCAATGGTTGCCGTGAATTTTATATTCCAGCAAAAAATGTTTACATTGGTATTAAAGATGCAGTTCATTTTGTCATTATCTAATCTAATTGTGTGATGTGGCTTATCTATTTTGAAGAGCCTTTCAAATAAATGCAATGCTATAAAAATACATAGTTTATGAATTTTTTGTACGATATTCCTTTAGAATTTTTAAATTGATGAACAAGCTTAAATGGTGAAAAATGTTTTCGTGTTGGCACTTTTCCTTCTTGAAGAACACTGCAGGCAATTTTAAAGCACCTTTGGAACTTCTTCCATATACTTTATAATAAATGTGGGAAAACAGTGGCTTCAAATACACTGGCCTCCATAAGTTAAAGAATATAACCGTTTTTTATTTATTTATTTATTTTTGCGAGTAATTTGAAAGTGAACGAATGTAGAAACACCAAATTTGGCTGACGTGTACAAAACGGATGTGTTGATTGTAACATATAAGCTTATAAGAAAAACGCTTAAGTGATTTATAGCAAAAAAAGTTATCTCGCTGGAAAAGTCCATTGTTAGAAAAGAAGAACACAGTTTTATGTCGTAAAATGCCATAAAAACATAACAAAAAGAAGTTTTAATAAGAGATATGTGCATCCCTTGCTTCAATGTATTGGTGCCATTGACCTTCCATGCTGTCAGTTAAATTCTCAGAAACGAAGACCACACATGGAGTAAAATGTTTCTCAGTTCTTATGCACATTTTGGAGGATGACTTAAAGTATAGCAATCTGTCTACCAAGATAGTCCCACAAATTCTCTATGGGATCAGGTCTGCAGATTGAGCTGGCTATTCCATTCGCTCCTAGTCGTGCGTTATCATCCATGAGAATGAAATCATTTCCAATTTCAAAGGCAAATGAGTGGATATATGCTTCAAGGATCTCTATTCCTATACTTCACCCCAGTCACAGTTCCACCTTAGAACACATGTAGGTCAGTGTGATCACCGAGTTAGATTTCTGCCCAAACCGTTATTCCATCACCTCAGTAACTGGGTCTTTCAATATTGTTGGACTGAGGGTATCTGGTGATTTGTTCCTTTCAGATCAGCATACCTTCCTGAATCTCTCTCCTGTGTGAATCAGGACTGGTCTGTAAAAAGTACAGAAGCTCATCGATGTCTGGTCCAGGAAACGTGTTCTCTTGTCCAAGATAAAAGGGCCCTTCTCTATCGTCAAGTGAGTGGAATACATACAACTGGTCGTCTTGCATGGTAAAGATGCCTTCGCACCGTACTAGAGGATATTCTTCTCCTGATGCTGCAAAATATTATGCAACAAATTACGGTACAGAAATGCTTTTTTAGGGCCGAAAGAGCTATAAAACGGACTTCTGCTGGTGTAGCTCGTGGCTGGCCTGGAATATGTATTCTCGACATGCTTAGGTTTTACATTGATTCCAGCGACGGTGGACCACACTGCGAGACACATTAAGGCATCTAGCAGCATCAACCTGTGACATCGCCATTTGCATTCATCCAACCACCCGCCACCTTAACGACTCGAGTAAAAAGATTCTCTCAAACATTGCGGGGCCCCACTGACTATAGTCAACGAATCTCACAAAAGTTGCAAATCTCAGTGAAAGTTACTATCACTGAGTTACAAAAGCCTTCTGTTTGCATATTTTTCTCTCACTCACACCTGTTCTTTTCTATAAAAAAGTGGTAGCGTCTTTGCATAAATTTACACAAGTTCGTTTCTATCATTTACAGTTGACAAAATGTTTATTCGTACACTTCAATTTTGGAATTTTATAGCAAAATAAAATAAGGTAACTAAGTTAAAACTGTAGAAATGTATTTTATTAAGGTAAAATAATAATAATATATCAACAAAAACCAATCACATAAACTTTAGTTTTTATTAATGAATAAAACTTTATAAAAACTATACAAAAAGAGTATTTGTACTTTTACTTAGGGACAAAATTTAAATATAATTATTTTATAGAAATTTAATACTTTGTATGCATTAAATTGGCTTTTACAATTGCTTCAAGACGGCTTGGCATTGATTCTATTAACTTTTTGGTGGTTTCTTGGTTTATTTCTTCCCAAGTCTCCATGAGGGCTTCTTTCAAACTCTTTTTGCTTGTAATATTTTTTTTTTCGAAGTTGAGCATCCAATAGCATCCACACGTTTGTAATTGTATTTATATCCAAGGATTGTGGTAGAGTTTCAAGGCGTCTTGGCGCATTATAAAGCAAGCATGTTTTAGAAACTATCGCAGTGTGTTTTAGATTGTTATCTTGTTTGAATAAGAAAGTGTCTCCGATACCTTCAATTTTCTAGCACTGTCTAGATAAGATATGACGCAACGCATCAATGTAACTTAAAGCTGTCGAAATATATTGTATCAAGGTAAAGTGTAATTTTCCCACCTCGCCATCAGACACACAGCACCAAACCATTCACATTTACACCACCATGCTTCAGGGTCATGAATGTACAACTTTACTATCGAGAGCTTTTATATTTTTTCACACAGAGTATTTGTACAGATACATAGGGGTGACAAAATTTCAAACTTACTATCATCTGAATAAATAACTTTTACAGAAGTCCATCGGTTTGTACTTTGTATTGCATAGCAAATTCTAGACGCTTTTTACTATTAACTTCAAGACGATCATTGGCTTTGATTCTCGGAGTTTTGCTCTTTGAACCAGCACTATGTAGAACTATTTCTTCCTAAGCTTCCATGAGCGGTCACTCTAATGTTAGAAGATGCCAGAATTTCATCTGCAATTTTCTGAGCAGAAATTTGTGGTTTTCTAATAGCTGCTTTAACAATACTTCGTTTATTTCTTGAAGTTAATTTACTCGGGCCACCTGGCCTGCATTCATTTTCAACGCGTCCAGTATTTTTATATTTTCTAACGATGTAAACAATAACTTGACCATCTTTTGATGAACCTATGTAAAGGTAACTTAACCATCTTTTGAGTTTCGCGATAAGATTTTCTACTTTTATTAAGGTTAACAATATTAGCTCTCATGTCTAAAGATACTTCTTTTGATTTCGTGGTCATTTCTCAAATTTTCTGTGCGAGTGAACTTTACTGTTAAAAAAGATAACCCCTTCAATGTTTAATAAATACAAACTATCCAAAATATTAACTATCATGTGAAAAATTACATGAAATGATAGTAATACTTACCGGATATATAGGTGTACAAATATACTTTTTGCAAGAAATTTTCCACGTTTGTAAGATTTAGATTTTATTTTCAATTATTTCAAAATATTGTTTTTCGTTTACTTTGAAATAAACAACAAACTCATGCTCACATATCGCAAGGAATAAAATAGCTGCATATATGTTTCTAAACTTTAAAAAAAAAGTGGTGTACAAATAATCATTTTGGCTACTGTATAAAAACTATAAATTTTAGTGTCATTTTTTATGTTGAGCTTTGAAAAGCACGTTCCTTAATTTTTGAAGGTCAGTATAGGTTAATGGTTTAAAACTTCAATTTTAGTTATCACTTTATGGCTCGCTTAGTAAAGTTGTATTTCCTTGATAAAAAGTTAAAAAAAAATCACTAATAGACTTTTTCCTTTAAACATTTTAAACGAAAAATCACAGCTATTTTTCTAATTCTTTTTCATAATCTTGTCAAAAGAATTTCACTTAGATTAAATTTTCAATTGAATATCTTGTACTAAGGTTATAATTATTTAGAGAATTGAAATTAATTCAATATTTGCGTATAATAAAGTAGATTTAGCACCGAAAGTACTTTTTCTTTCTCTATAGACTGGTGCTTTTCTAATTACTTTTTTCATAATTTCATCAAAAGAATTTCACTTAGATTAAATAGTCATTTAAATATTCTTCTTTTTTTAAGATCATAATTATCTGGAGAATTATAATTAACTCGACATTAGCTTATAACAAAATAGAGATTTACTGCCGACAGTACTTTCCTTTCCTCTATTTATCCTTAAATTGTTTCATTTACTTCAAGGGGAAAAAGCGTTTTTTCACGAACGAAAAACAGAAAGTGACACATAAAGTATTAAGATAAATCATACTTAGATTGAGACGTTAGAAACTATCTAGGTTGGAAAGGAGCGCGCGTAAGCTAGTTTCTTCCATCTTATCAAAGAAAGGAGAATGAAAATATATCGTTACTTTCTATCATTTTTAAACATATGGTAGTGAGATGAGGCACACACATGTTAAGTGAAATGTTTTTCATCGCAAATATAAAGTTGAAAGCGATAAGTCATTCCCCTCCTTCACCCTTGACCCCCAGCAGTTCATGATGCAGTTCCTCTCACTGGATGTCAGAGTCATTCACGCTTTTCAAAGACCATGTGTTACTATTTAGTTCTAGAAAGCGAATGGAGTAACTCGAGATAAGGCCAAGATTTCACGCTCTACTTGAGATCAGCGCACACAGCTCCAGATAGATTTCTTCTCGTCACTGAAGAAAGCAGAAAGTAAGAAAAATAGTCTGGAAAAAATTATGTGAGAAAGCATATAAAATTGTGGTGAAAAGTGAAATTTGTATTGAATTTGATGGAAAATCGTACTTGAAATTTTATAATTTTTGATATTTACTCTTTTTATATTGATTTGCATAAAATGTGAATATAATTAATTTGCTATCTTTAACTAGTAATATACTTGTCGAATACAGACATCCCAAAATAAAATGCTATAATAATAAGCACTAAACCCATTCTCAGACTGATCCTTTATTAATAACGATACCTACATTTTTTAAGTGAATATAATATTATAAATAGAGATTTTTTTAGCACTATTAAGAAAAAAAATTGATAAAGGTACATTAAGACTTGTGAACAAATTAATTATACAAATTGTTATAATGTTATTAAAATAATTTAACAACATGTAAGAGAAATTAGTCTATGTAAATTAAAATCTTACAACCATTTTCGTTTAAGCACAACATCTATATTCATTTGTTAAAAAATCCGTGCAATAGCAACTATTGTTAAAAATAGATCATTGAGAAAAATACTTTTTTGTGTTTGATTTTCATTTCTTGTTAACCACTCGTAAGATTTTTCTTTCCTTTTCTCTCTACATACTTTTTAGAACATTCAATGAGTCTTTATTTGTTCCCACGGGAGTTAAATTTATAATTTTTGCTAAATTTTTGAAAATTAAAATATTTAACTCTCTTTTTCCTGATAGATTGCTCAAAATTATGATAATGTGTCAGAAAGTAAATACAAAAATCAATTGCTTTTGAAAATATGTATAAAAAATGTGATATATATATATAGTCAGTGTGTTGTTACATCGTTAAAATATATATTTATATAATTTTTGAGATAATTTTTCATCTTTAAAATAATCCGAAAGCTAGTTTAAGATGCAAGGCATTGTTAGAAAAGAAAAAGAACTTTATGAAGATTTTGCGTGACATACCTACGTGTGAAAAATCATCAGAATTTGACCTTAATTATATCAAGCAATCAATAAATTTCATAACCTTAGAGAATATTTATCATTGTTTGTCGAATACAAAAGTAGGGTCAACTTTGTAAAATTGATTACTGTTGAAAGTTTTCAAATTTTTGCAGATGTATACTAGTTTTAATTAACAAATCTAAGAACAATTTCCCTTCACAAACATTAGGTTATAAGGCAGACTTCACTTTTATAGAATTTGCTGTACGAGACGAAAAATCAAAAGAGAAACACTTTCAGATGTCTTATTTTAAAAACCTTCAGCGGAATATCTTAAAAAATTAAAATTGATTACTTGATCCAAAATTTTAGATAACATTGCTTTGCGAGAAAGAAATTTCAAACTTTTTTAGATAATTTAATACAAATATTAACTGATTTCACATAATGTGTTATTAGTTTTCATGCTATTAGGGCAGCATATTATTTATCCGTATTATATTTCATTATATAAAAGGGAGATCGATCACATCACAAAAGAATTTCATCTCCTAGTTATTTTTTGAGCTCACGTCTTTACGAATCAGGATATAAGTGATAAAATAACTCACGAATCTCGGATTACATAAAAAGGCATCTAGTTGAACATAACGAGGTCTATTTTACTGTTTGCGTATGTGAATAAACCACAACGGCTATTCGTGCACATAACTTATTGGACTAGTTCACAAGCAGCAATACCTTTTATTTTCCCCTTTTTAGATCTTTTTTTTAGATTAGTTATACAAAGACATGAATTCTCAAAATAAAACATAAAATGTTGTTTAAAATTCCGACTTAAATTAAAAACGTGAATACACTACACTTCACATTGTAGCCTTTCATAGTTTTCAAAGTTCTTTATTTTCACCATATTTAAAAATTTTTATTATTTAAACTTTTTAATCGAAATTGAAGTAACTAAATAATTGATTATGCTTTCAATAATAAACCGATGATATACTGTTTTACAAACGAAAATTTTCTACTTTCGGTAAAAGAATTGACTCATTTTCATAGATTATCGCATATTGCAGAAAGCATTAAAATTGCTCATGAACATGATTTTTCTGTTAGGAGCAATAATAATAAAATTCTCGAGTTGGATTGCCCAAGCAATGACTTGATAATTTTTCTTAGATTTTAATCGCTCTAATATAATCTATTTAAAATGTTGACTTAAAATATTTGATGATGACTCAAAAATTTTATATATTATAAGCATAAATACAATTCATGAAAGATTTCTTGATTACATATTTCTTAGGTTTTAAATTCAAAAATAAAACATTAAAACGAAAGTGAATACTTAAATGTATGATATTATCGAGTCTTTAGACACGCTTAATACCGTAATCATAGTCAAAATTTCGTTATTTATGAATTATGTGAGCTTCAAGCGTGCCCTGTTTATTTTATTTTTCTCTATTAAATAAATCTTTTGTTTCCTTATAGCTTGTATCCTGTAGTTAATTACGAAATATTTATTCACAAGCTTATTAAAAGAGGAAATTTTTTAAGAATATTATCCACTTATTTGTCACAGGAAAAAATTATTCTCGAGTTTTAAGCAATTTTCTATAAGAAATATATATTTGAACAACAATTGCTTATGTAAACAGCAATTTGGATTTGAGAAGACTTTTTATTTTGAATATCATTCAATCAGTTCTGAACATTATTAAAAGTCACTTGAATTTCTTTAGAACATTGTATAACAGTAATTATTAACAATGGAAAAAGTTTTGCATCTTTTAAATTTCTTGCATTAACCCCAAGTGAATTATTGCATATTTCACAATTTGAAATATAAGTAATATTTCTATCTTGACCGTAAGTTTCATTTCAATCTCACTAGTTAGAAATTTTTCGTATAGGAGAATCAAAAATTTATAAAATTGACAGAAGTCTACAATCTGTTGGATAAATATTAAGTTTTCTAAGATAACTAACGATAACTCAATATAAATGTAGTAATAAACATCATACATGATGTGTGTGTATGTGTATTCAGGAAAATCATTTTATCTGTAAGCATTTAACTAGCATGCAGTCTAATCGCTTTTGATAACATTTAAAGAATCTAGTTGCTGAAGAGAAATATTTTGTAGCAGTCATAAAGTTACTTTTCTTTGAAAACTATGTTTTCGTAATTTAATAATTTAGTTCCATATCTTCACGTTGACATATTTTATGGCTATTAATAATCAACAAGATTTGATTTGTGTCGTCAATATTTCGTCATACACTTTTGTCATAAGTACGCTAATTAGACTAGATTGGTTGGTTTGGTAATTTGACTAAGTTGACGTCAGTCCATGGTCACTTTTTACACACGATAGCTAATTCGACAGGAAACAGCGGTGTGAAATGGATTTTGAACTATTACAAATATTTGAGTTAGTAATCAAAGTATAAAATCATTGAAAAAAATCAAAATATTGGCTATTCACCAATCAGGGTCGATTATTAAAAAACTTTGTTGCAGCAATCAGGTTGATTAGTTAATGTAAAACCACACCCTTCTTGTCCACGAGCTAAATAGACTAGCACCAATGATTTAGAGTTAGATTTGGTGTCACTAAATATACCACACCCTAGATAATCTCCCAACCATTGGCTAAAAGCTACCATTCCGCTACCAAGTCGATGTTGCACGAGGTTGCTAGCAATGGAATTATGATCTCGTAAAGCCGAGGACTTTAAAGAACTTTCTGAAAGAATAGAATAGATAAAGCGGTCATACTATCATAATTTTGTGGTGTTCGCTTACTCCTTAAAATATATAGAAATTTTAGTTCATTGAAATGTGCAGAATAAATTTAAATGTCTTACGCTTGAATTGTGAAGTTTATGGTACGATACTAATAAATAATTCATTTAGAGAAAACTTAACATAATTAGTTGAATGCATATTTATATAATTAATAAATGTTGAAGTTTCTAAAATATAGGAAGGCAAGATGGAAATATTTTTTGGGAAATACATTCATCTTAATTCAAACCTTTGGCAATTAATTTTCAAATAAACTAATTATATAATATTTTCAAATCATCTGAGTAAAAAGTGTTCATGTAATTAATCTTAAAATTATATTATAATTTTATATAAATAATCTAATAATTAACTTATAAGCATTTGGAGACATTAAACTGCAGTTATGTAGTTGCTTGTTTTATATATTTTGTTGTAAAAGTAATTTCATGCACTGAGGTAATACTTATGTCTTTTCAGCATATTTTTTTATCATTTGTTTAATTATTTAATCAGAAAACAATGCCTCTCGTATGGCGTAAAATTTCGTTTATACGTATTTTTCTTACATTTTAATAGAACAAAAATAGGTGTAAATGATTTTTTCTAAAATTCAAATCTTAAATTCTTGGCGAATATTCTTCCGGATAGAACTTTTGTTACGGGACGAATGTTAATATGCCTTACAAATTAGCCATTAAGCTAACTGTTTCGCTAATAGTTATAAATTATAACTTGAAAATTACATATATAATTACTATAAATTATAACAATTATTTAGTAACAATATTTATAGCACGAATTAATTAATAGTGAGTCTGCGTTTGTCTGGTTCGTTAGAGAGTTCTCGTTATCAGAAGATAGTGAATTCAAATCCCGACCTAGGCGAAGATGGCGCTAATGGTGGCTAGGGCACGTTAAATATGTCGTGGTCGCAATGTCCTCCATATGAAATGATACCTCTACGTTGCAGGCCAAGTCTTGGGGATCTTCTGCTTGGTCCCTGCTTTGAAATTAAGGTTACTCTGCAGGAGATTTATTTAGTTTTCTATTCTCATGGTTCCTCATTCAAGTGAAGCTGCATACAGCCTTTAAATGTTTTCCTATGTAATTTTATATCCCATCCCAATATTGAGACCACGGGGCTGGTTAATGAGGGAGTCATTCTCACTTTCGGAAGTAAGTAAGATTGAGTCCCAGGCTGGCTAAAGGTGGCCGGGGCACGCTAAATCTGGCCGCAATGTCCTCCAGGTGAGGTGACGCATCTGGGGGTGGCAGGTCAAGTCTTGGGAATCTCCTGGTTGGTCCCTGCTTCAAAATCACGAAGACTCCATCTGGTTGCTTCTATCCAACTGGTAAAGTCCATCTAAGGGCTAGATACAGGGAAGTATACTGGTGCAACAACAACATACAGCCTTTAAACCTGGACCAGTGCTTTCAAACTACGGGGTCTGCAGGACTTTTTGTAGGTTTTTCTGTACCAAGGGGATGAGTAACATAAATTAATAACTGAGAAATATTTAACATTTATTCTGAATAAAGTAATTATCATAATAATTAAATTTAGAACAGTTATTCTAACTTTATTTGAAAAATATGTCCCAACATTTGAAAACAATTAGTTAATCAACTGTACAAAGCAAAACATTATGTTCAAATTTGGCTGAGCGGAATGCGTGTGTCAATGACACAATCATTGACACTTGTTTGATCAAAATACATGTCATGAACACTATGAAACAAGCCAAACCCTGATTGTTTCATTTAAATTCCGCCTAAATCTTCAGACTTAAGTCTTACACAGCGATGAGAACATTGAGCGTGATGAACATTTTCTTCTCATTCGTTTGTTATTAACGTAAGAAATGAAGAAAAGTGCATTTTTACACTGTAACCAGTACAATTACTATAGAAAGGAAATAGGCCGTGTACTATTTGTTTTTCCACTGTGTTGATACTTTTTTGTAAAGAGCCTGTTTCGACAACTGTAAATCCCATGGTGTTTGTAATAGACATTAATAAACAATGAATTTGAATTACTTAGTTTTCTTTTGTAATGAAAAATATGAGATAACTATCACCGTTTCATGGACGCCCAGCCACTGGATGACAAACTTAAGAAGCTCATTCAAATAGTGATATAAAATACAGACAGCCAAATGGTTAGCGTTTCGACCATCGGTTCAAACAGTTCTCGGGTTCAATTTTTCACTTTGGCTTTGGAAATTTCTAGTAGTTCGGAAACTGTTTTAAATTGTATATCTTGTTCTAATTATTTATATAGCCTTTGGGTGTAAAAAATAAATCACTAGTGATGAATACATAGGTAAATTTTGGTGTTTTGATTAAACTTTTCAATTTGACGATCCCGCAAGAAATCGTTTAGATTACGAATGACCGCGTTTGGTTGTAAAAATTAATAACACGATTTTTATAACCAATAAATAAATAACAATATTTATTGATTTTTCGAATGGTCATATTTTATACACAAGGACTAATTAGAGCAGGATTTACGTTTTAATTTGGCTTCTGAACAGTACAAACATCCTAGATCAAGGTAAGATTCGAACTCATGCACTATTGAATCGAAGTCCAGAGTCTATATTGATTGGAACTCAGCTGCATACAATGCAGTAGGAGACCTCACAAAAATTTAATATTCATCGGCCCTCTAATGATGACCACTTTTTCTGCTGTTTCAGGTTACGAATTCAAAGACATGAGAGAGGTACTTTTTTCCAAACTAGCTCTGCCACAGCTTCTTAACTAATTCCTGTCAAACTTAATTCGCGATATGCTTTACATTTCTTCATTAGATAATATCCATTTAATGAAACAAATCTGCTTTTTTAATAAGTTTAAAATTATTTATAGTTTTTCAGTTTGTAGTATTGTATAATTCGTTATCAGTTTATCATTGATTTTCATTTGCTTTGTCGCTCAAAGATCATTTTTTGCACACGAAAGCTAATTAGACCGGATTCTACGGCTTAAAGAGTATTCCAAACAACTACAAAAACCCATGCCTAAGATGGGATTCGAACCCACCAACTGTTAAGCAGATGGCTAGAGAGTTACCTATTATCGAATAATGTTATGTCTGTAATCGAATGGCCTATAGCTATAAGTCCTTTTAATATAATTAAATATATTAAATTTTTTTTTTTAGCTGGAAGAATTGCTAAGCAAATGGAAGCCGGAATGTCAAGTAAATACTTGTTGGCGCCAGTGCTTTGAATGTTTGCTATTTTTTCCTCACGCCAAATGCACCAACAATGCCAAAGGCCGAGGAATAAAAACCCCTCACTTTTATTGTAGTTCGTACTTCCACTTGTTGCCTTGTTATCTTGTTTGAAAGCAAGTTTAATTCCAATTGTTATATGATAAATGAAACTTTATTTGAATTGCAATAAGGAATAATTATAAAAACATATAACTCTACAATACTATTTTATTGATTGAATCATTTGAAAACAGTTAAAAAAGCTGAAGCATTTTCTTTTTCTTTGCTTGTTTACCTTTTCATTTCCAATAAATTAAACTAGCATTTATGAAAATAATTATAATATTAATGACAAAAATATTATGCCGAATCGAAAATCAAGGTTTCGAGACAAATTTACTGAATATTTGTTCTTTGGATTCAGCTTCTTGATTATTACGTCATTACAAGGGGCATTACTGCAATTTCGTTTATTTTATTTAAATGAGAGGCGTGCGCCTGCCTCTACAACCACATGACTCTAAAGCAGACGAATAATTTAGTATCATTACATCTGTACGTTAAATTATCAGGGTAGAATTTAACCTCTGCAGTAATAAAGTTAATCATTTAAGTGAAATGGTGAAATTGCACTCTATTGTGTTCTATTACTATAAATATGAAAATACTAGTTTATTTTACATTCTAACTCTGTTTATTTCCCCTTTGTATAGTTAGTATAAAAAATATATTAATAGATAAAATAAAAACTTGCTATCTAATTTTTTCTGTAAGTAAAACAAAATATTTCATTTAAAAAAATTACAGGAATTTCCATTAATAAATGAGACTGTAGACAAATTGTTTAGTTTTGTAATCAATTTATCGATGAAATAAACTATTAAAATGTGTGTGTAAAATGTAACGACTTACTGAGTAGATTAATTTTCTATTTGCAGTTAATTTAAAAACATTCGATTGTGACATTCAATAACTCTTGTTGACCGAACAAAACTGTTACTAGTGTTTGTCCTTTAATGATTAATGCAGCAAAATAATGGGTAAGGAAAAAAGATACTTTGGCAAAATGAATTCGCATTTAGCTATGCTTATTGCGATGTTTCTAGTGCCTATTTTTGGTGACCGCTAAACACAGATAACCACTTCAAAAATTTGAACCACATTTAAATGACGAAATATTGCACCTAAAGCTGGAATCTCTTCTCCATGTACGACGCAACAGCGGAAGAATATTAGAGCCCATTATAGGATGGGTTCTCACAGCGCGACAGTTTTCGGATTTGTCTTGAACGAAGTAATAATACTGCCAAATACAACAAATAACGCACAAGTCATAGTTTTTTTCCTTTTGTGAGGGACGTAAGAAAACAGAAATTTATGCTATAAGCAAATTTAATGTATTGTAATTTTAAAAAGAGTGTGACTTTACTTAGACGATATCTATTGAAAATATGTGTATTCTGAAGGAACTATGGATTTTTAAAGAACTGCAAATAAAAAAAAAAAAAAACAAATATTGATTTATAAATGTGTTTGCAATTTTTAGCAATAAGTAATGTAATCATCATTCTACAAATTTTAAGGCTCCTTTTCATAAGTTTCAATGACTTATTGAAGTCAATAACAAATGCATTGACAATTATTAAAGTGAGAATAAGGTAATGTTAAAAATACACTGGTTATATCAAAAATTAAGGAAAAATAACGATAAAAACATTTTGCGGGGGAATTTAATGAAACTTATACATATTATACAATACATAGGAAAGTACAAAATAGCATCAAAACAAATCACCAGATAATTACGGTGTTATAAAAATTAGCTTATGTATGCAATAAGCAAATGGGAGGTGTAAGCATGGTATTGGAAAAATACCTTTTAATAGGACGTGTGATCCCCCGAGAAGCAATACATCACATGAGTACATGCGGCAATGTGTTATGCTCTCAATCATGCGTTCTATTGTGTAGGAAGTGCGAGCCATTGCTCTTCCAAAGCAGTTAAAAGCGTGGATAGAGTCCTAGGAAGGGGATTGAGAGCAGTTACACGTCGTCCTAGAGCGTCCCAAACATGCTCGATTGGGTTAAGGTCCGGTGATCGAGCTGGCCACATCATGCGCTCAATTTTTTTCTGCTCAAGATAAGGATCCACGATGCAAGCTCTGTGTGGTCTCGCATTTTCATCCTGTAGCACTCATTGCCCTGGCATAAGGGTGCTCATAAGCATCCAGGCTATTATATCTATTGGTGTGAGCATTAACATTTCCACGGGCAAAGACATGGAGGTCTGTGCGTTCACCCAAAGTGATAGCCCCCAAACATAGACGTAACCTGATCTGTATGGATCTTTTTCAAGGATGTTTGATGGAGGAAAACAATTTCCACGTTCACTCCAAATGAAAACACGCCTATTATCACTTTCGAGGCTAAACCTGGACTCATACGCAAAGACAACAGCCCTCCATTGATCACGCGTCGAGTGGACATTTTGACATATTCATTGCAAACGTTCCAGCCTATGGTATGACGTGAGCGGGAAGCAAATGACTGGTAGCTTCAAAGCACAGTTGATCTGGAGCTTGCAGCGAGGGAGTATTCGAGTTTAGCCGGAGTTGCGGCTCTATTCCTTCGTGCGCATAATGACTGACATTGGTCATCGGCATTCGTGGTAGTGCGTGGCCGACCTTGTCTGAACATCCTGGATACCGAATCCGAGGTTAGAAATTATTGTCTAGTTTATAAATCCCAGATGGATTCGCATTCAATCATGTAGCAACTTTTATCGGAGTTTGTTTTGTCTCGGGTCTCCTAATAGCTCGCCATCGAAATGATTCGCTCAAATGATGCCTGGAGGCCATTGTCACAATTTCGCTATACCAGATTTTCTATCTGAGACATGCAGCGACGGTTTTCACCTTGCTCTGAGGCATCCATTTTTATGCTCCTCGCAAATGACGTATTCCGACAGCAGCGCTACTATTTGGTATCATGTCTCATTGTTCAGGTCCTTTTACTTACCAACATATTCAAATTTAATTGAGATTGGCTTATTTTAGGGAGCGTTATAGCTATTTTTGTGATTTTTACTTATTTTTCAGTAACCAGTGTAATATCGAATCTAGAAATTTTTTATAACTGAAGACTAACACTTATATATGACTTAAGCTGATTTTTCTTAAATGCTGTCAATATAATTCATTGGTAGTTTGAACTTTGAGATCCAAGGATAAAATCTAGGAAAATAAATAATCCTATTTCTTTTTAATTTAGCAGAAAAAAGCTTTTAATGCCACTTTTTCAAAAACTCCTGGTATGTTCACTACTTTACTGTTACCTTTCGACCAGATAACTAATTTTATTATTATCTAAGGATTAAAAGTGAATTCTGAACCATTACAAAACATCCACGCCAAAGTGGAAGTTGAACTCTCCGAATTGACGAACTGAAAGCCAAAGTGCTCACTATTAACTGCCAGCTTATCCAAGATTGTATCAACGTTTTATGTCTTAATCTATAGGAAGTTTCTGCGTAAATTAATCCGTAACTATTTGGTTTGCTTAGACAGAAATTTTTTCCTTATCATGATTAAAAATTTATTAAATGAACTCGCAGGCGAATGGTAAAGCTCTAAACTTCGGCTCAATTGTTCGTGGATTCGAATCCCACCTTGGGTTGGACGTTTTTAGTGGTTCGGAATCCACTTTAAACGGTAGGTCCAATCAACCCTCGTGTGCAAAAAGTAATTGTCGAGCGACTAACACAAAAAACTGCCCGAAAATCTATTAATGATAATCAAGGAAATGATAATCAATATTTGACCAATTCTAGGTAATTTTTCTTGTTGACTTCTGAAATAAAGGGTTTTTCCTTGGCCTTCTTCCTTTTATACCAGCATTATGCAATACATTTCTAACTGCTTGGGGTGTTACAGCTTTTCCTGAGATTGATTCAATTTTTGTGGCCAACATCCTTGCACTTCCTGTCGGATATTGTAGGGCATCTTTAACCACTTGTCGTTTTTCTCTGACAGTCTGCTTGCTTGGTCTCCCTAATCTTGGCCTATTACCCACAATCCCAGTTTCTTTTTTAGAATGCTGTGAATTGCGCAAAGTGAAGTCTTCAATTGACTGGAAATTTCTCGAAATGTTTTACCACTATTGTGCAGCTGAACGATTTGTTCTCTCTTCTCCGAAGTGAAATCTTTTATTTTGGGTGCTATGGCAGGAAAAGTTCACGTGAACTGAATATCTACAAATTAGCAGCGAATGAGACAAGCGCCCTTGACATTGATACGGTTGAAAGTAACCTTGAAAGTTTAATGACTTCACCAGTGCTGTAATTTTGCATGTTTCTGCTTCTGTTCTAATACTTTTTTGTGATGCATTTTTTTATTTTAATTACATTGTAATTACTTTTAAATTTTATTTTTTACTTAGTTGTAACTTTCTAAGATAGTGTTATCATTTATAAACTGATTATACAATTTACTTGATTTTATTAACTTGAAAACTACAAATTTCTCATTGTTCTAATACTTTATTTGCCAAATGTATATTAAATTAAGAAATTGCCAAGCTGAATGCTCAACGGCCAGACATTCAGTTCAACAGCTCATTGATTCAATTCTCTTTATAAGAACGGAGATTTGTAGTGTGATTCAGAATACACACAGTTTAAAATTTTAAGTCTCGGTTGAATTAGGCATTAACAAGAAAAAGTGCCTGTAAAGCGACATAGCAAATTCAACGCGTAAAGTACATATGTATCTACAGGGTCTGTTGGTCGCTCAATGGTTACTTTTTGCACATGAGGCCGGAACATGGAACTTAAAGTGGATTTCGAGCCACTGCAAACACCCGTCAAGCTGAGAGCCGAATATTTAGCGCTCTTGCCACCGGTTCAACAGCTCCTGTGTTCAAATCCCACCTCAGGCATGGATATATGCAGTGGTTTGAAATCTATTTTAAACCGTAGGTCTGGGCCTAATTAGCCCACGTGCGGAAGGGATGGCCGTTGAGTAAAGAATAAACTACTGCAAGTATCCAGGTCAGAGGAAAAATTCAAACCGACAAACTATTCAACTGAAGGCTTTAGCGCAAACCATTTGGCTACCAGCTTGACCTGCACTTGACCTGCACATAAGAGCTAATCAAAACAATTTTTTTAGTCTATACTTAAATATTTTGTATAAATAAATATTATTGCACCATTAGAGACATCCAAGTCAGAGATAGAAATCGAACTCACGAACAGTTGAACCGAAGGCAGTGTGCTAGCCGCATCTAGAATGTACATTTATTAAAACAATATAATTATATATACCTTTATAAAAGCTCTTTATGAATACAAATAACGACCAACTTGTCTAGTGGTCAGCGTGCCTGACTGCGGATAAAGAGGTCCTGGGTTCGAATCCCGGTTCGGGCATGGATGTACTTTCTATCTATCCTGTCTTAGTCCTTTCCTTGTAGAAATGAGGTGTGAATGGTTGCCTACCCTATAAACGGGTACCTATGGCATGTGTGTAGAGCAAAGTCGTACTTTCACCTTCATGGTGCTCTGATTAAAACGAAAGACGGTTGACTTAAATTCGCATAGCCAAGGCATAGCCAAGGCGAGCTTGGCTTGTCCAAGTGTCATTAGTAACAACAACATGAATACAAATTAATATGAAGATTTTTAAAATTTGTAATATATTATTCTCTTTTGCCGGCAAATGTATACAGAAAAAGTCATAAAAAGTATATTTTATTGTTTCAAATTTATATTTTTGCACGTTTACAGACAGAACTTTACTAGTTCTTATTTGCAGATTATTTTATAATTTCTCGTTCTTATTTTCTTCAAAATATATTGCAATTCAATTTAATACTTAATCTATAAGAAATTAAACAAGTTATTAGAATGAAATTCTAACACTTGTAGAATCCATTATTTGGACATCCTACAATGTAACAAAAATCTACATCATTATATTCGCGACTGAATTTACCTACAGTTAAAACCATTTCCTCTGTAGTACCATTATATATTCTAGTTACATGAAATTTTTTCTGATGACTCATGCGGAAAATTAGTTCACACATATACATTCAACTATGCTCCAATTTAGTTGACTTTTCTCTAAATCCACCGACAACGATCTTGTACATTCAAACTCCGAATGCTAACAGAAATTGGATAAAAACCATTTCACAGACGCAAGGAAAAAAAAGGGCTTCTTATCTCGGTAATAGCCCAATCCACTCAATAATGATCATCAGTTTGATGTCCAAAATGAAATATCGAGGTAGGGTGATATATATTTCATGTTTCAATATCGTTTTAGTGACCTTAGATTGGAGCAGTATTCTTGCCACCGAAGAACAGCCCTTGTGAGCTAATGGAGAGTGCATTATTTATTGAAACGTGAAGGGGGAGAGTTTTCAGACTAAAAAAGTTGCTATATCATTATTTGTGATAATCATTCTCTGTTCCTGACCGTCAATACATATCCAGCTAATTGTCTTTTTCATGGTCAGGGTTAGAAACGTAATAACAGTTCCAATACAAAAAAAGAAAAGCTATATTTACAATGGATTTTTAATTCTATTTTTAATGGCTTGTTATAAAATAAAGGACATAAGATACTGAGAGAGAAATACTTTTTGAAGTATTTTTTAATATTAATTGAATATGTAACTGAAGTGATATTCATACATATTTATTTGCTATCATATAATATTCTTTTTATAAGATTGAATAAACATTAATATATATGCATTTTAGTTGTAGTACATTAAATAAGTTCTTTTAAGGCTATGTAATCACCACAAATACATTATTATAAAATATTTACTGAACGGTCTATTTTTCAAATCAAATGTTCATGGGTTTGATTCCCAGTATATTTAGAATTATTCCCCGTCAATAATAATTTTAAATCTATTGTATAAGGTAAATCTGATAAAATTAGCACTCTTGTGTAAAGTACTTCGAAAATAGCTAGAGGCCCAGTGGCTGAGTGGCAGCGTTTCACGCTCCTAAGGCACAGGTCCGAGGTTCGATCCTCGGGCTGGGAAAGGTCGACTCATCCTTTCAGTGGGTTGATAAACTGCAAAACCAAGCATGCTTGGGAACTAATCACTTGCTGTCTCACTTTAGGCTGACCACCTAACCGGGACATATGCTTCGCACCCCAGGGCCCTCGGTCATAAAAACAGTGATGGGCACTGTAGGCCTTGGCCTACATGGGCTGTCTGTGCCACGGAATTCAGTTTAGCTTAAAATAGTTAGAATTATCGAAATGTGTGTCGATTTTCTGTACATTAAAAAATAATATAATGAAATTTTGGAAAGCTTAGTTGGCTACCAATTGAATATAATTCTCGTTTAATTTAACTGTGAATAATTATTTTGCATATTTATGTGAAAAAATGTGTTTTATTTAATAAAAATACACAGATATTTGTTTCCTTGTATATAACTTTTTTTCTACAGATGTTCGAGACTCCTAATAATTAATTGTAATAAAAGATTAAAAAAAAGAAGAATCATTTTTTTAAAATGCATTGCAATACATACTGCAACAAATATGTGAAATCTTACATTGAAGAATCCTTTTATTCTCACGTGTTTAATAGTTTTCTTAATAAATTTATTTTTCTTCTATAGATGAATGACATTTTGTATTTTTGCTTACATTTAAAGTCAATTATAACAATCTTTTAAAATATTTTAATGTTTTTAGTTAAAGTTTCTGTAACTTTTCATACAATCCTCTCATAGTTATCAAAAAGATGGCTTTTAATTGACAATCTATGGACTTAGGGGGAAGAAAAATTTGGAAAATTAGTAAAAACGAATTCAAAGATATGCAGTTCAAAATAAAAGTTAAACATTTATGTTGCACACATGTTAGGAGATTAAATTTCACACCACTGTTATCAACACACATTGGTGAAAAATAATCTCCTAACTTTCATTTTAAAGCTTAATTATACTATAGTAAAATTTTTGGAATATAATAGAATTTCCGTAAAAATCTAAGATGGTGTATTAATTTTAAACAAAATTTAGTTTTACTGTGGACAACTATTTGCTAATATTTTAAAGGTTATTTTTTGATTAAAAGTTTCCTCCATTTTAATATTATTCAGATTAAAATTTTTATGAAAGAATCTTTTATAATTGTGCCGTAATTTTTTAATTCTTAAAACAGGGAATTTCTGTTTTCATACGTTTTAATATTATTTTATCTATTAGAAATATTTTGCTCTGTAGCGATTTTAATTCAAAATAGCCCATTTCATTAAAATTTTTTAACGAATCCTGCATACTTTAAGTATTTCATACCATCTGGTGAAAAACATATTATAAATATATATATATATATATATATATATATATATATATATATATATATATATATATATATATATATATATCCGGACAAAAAATAATAATACCATCCGAAAAAAAATATTATTGCCAACAGTCAGCTGAATTGTCCGAGCCTTCAGTTCAATAGTACGTAGGTTCGATTTCCTTTTCGAGCACCAACATCTGCATTTAGCAGTTCGAAATCTTCTTTAAGTAATTAGTTGTGTTTGAATTGGTCCACATGTGCAAAAAAGTAACCATAGTAACCAATGCTTGAAACCTAACTAAACCAAAAACAAAAATTTTTAAATCAAAATTTATGTGATTTTAACATATTTATATCATTTTAATGGAATGCTATTAGGATGAAACTTGTAAAGTAGGCTGTATTTACACAATAATGCTTAGCTTTGTTGAGAACTGAACCCACTACAGTTCAGTCATAAGCGCATTCTTACTAATTCGATCACTTCTCTGTATATTTCATTGAGTAAATGTAATTTTTACATACAAATCATACCACTGTTTCTTACAATGAACATTTCACGACGATTTGGGGAGGAGTTCCAAGAATAAGCTGTGAAAAATTCAGTGGGAATTTTGATAATAATGGGACAATAGTAAATAAAATGTTTTTCAAATGGGATTTGAATTCAGACCGCTATGAAATAAAATAAAAAACAAGATACTACTATTATAGCATATAAAGAGCTTTGTTCCATATAAATGTGCTAAAAAAGAAAGATTTCACATCTTTTAAACCAATTATGGAGTTCCGGTAAGAGCTTCTTGACTATAGAAAAAATGTTTTTACTTTGTGCCATATATTGATATTTTGAACTTTATAATTGATTATTTAACATATTAAAACAGTAAGTAAGATTTTTTTAAAAGACACATACTCTTTTAACTTCTGATCGATAGCAAATGATATATTTTTCAGAAGGAAACTTGAAGAACCCTCAAAGTGAGCACATTGAAATCAGAAACGTAACATTTATGTGTCGTCATTCAACGATGTTCAAGGTCAAACTAGAAATTTTCAACTCCGAATAGTATCGTCTTCACCATTAAGGGACGGAGATGTAAAATTCATAGATATATTTTGGCTTCCCATCACATATAGTACATAACACGAAGAGCGTTGTAAAGATTTGTTTAAAGTAAACATTTTCAAATAAATTCCGTTCATATTAAAATTAAAACATAACAAAGGAAGAAATACGAAAAAGTTTCCAGTATCAAACGGCAAGTTCCACTGCAAAAATCAGAAATGTGTGACCCAGCATATATCAAAATTGATCAAATATCAGATGATCAACAAAATTTTCTTAATTTTTAAACACATCATTTAAATGTTAAAAAAAGTTATATAAATTGATACGAATTCTTGAAAAATGAAATGTAAGCAAAATATAAAAAGAATGCATTGATCTTTTCGTTGAAATCTCAAAATATATAAGTTTTATAAAATTAGAAATCAAATATTTTTGATGATCATCAAGATTGCGTACATTTTCGTTGAAGTCGGAGAAAGTTATGAATAAAATTGAAACTTTCATCGAAATTAACGAAAAGAATCGTTCAAGCGAATAAAACTCGATGAAGTGGAAACAGACAGTGTCAGATTTATCATCAATGAAGGGCAAAATAGAATTGAATCAAAGAAATAATAAAAGATTGAATAAAAATATAGAATGTTCGGCTGAACCATGGAGATAAATGCATTTTGGATTTAAATCCATTTTATATTGAAGATGATTAATTCATTATTGTGAAATTCGGTAATCATTAAATAAATATAAATAAAGATTAAAACTTTCTTTCTAATAAAAAATTTTAAAATTCCCTTGATTGAATTAAAAGTTACAATAAAAGATTAACCAAAATGTTTGATATGTATTAGTTTTACAAATTAATAATAATTTAAGTTACGTATTTTTAATGATGTATTTTTTATCTTTGATCATCAATGTTATGTTGCTTCTAATAACCAAGCTCCTTTGAACACCTTCAGCGTATTTGCTTTTCGTACTTTTATATTCATTTATTCGTTGCTTTTTTATGCAGTATTCTCTTGTATCAAGGCAAAAAGCTTTTAAAATTTCCACATACTCACAAAGACAGTAAATAGTGGAAAAGTGACATTAAAAAGTTATTAATTGAAAATTTGTGTGTTGACAAGATCAATATAATTGATTAAAATTTCACACTGAAAAGTAATTTATTGGTGATCATTTTTTGAAATAAAATTGGTGTGGATTGAAATAGTTATACTATCTCTAAATAGGAATTCAGTATTCATTGCAATGATAAGTCTGTTGATTTTCTATCTTTTCAGATCGCAATGGTACAAACACTTTCAAATCGGCCATAAATATAAGGTTTCCAGTTTCATTTGCCAAGTGTAGTACCTTAAATATACATTTTAATGTGCTAAATCTGAGAGTTTGTCGCTCAACGGTTGGTTTTTGCACTCGAGGGTTAATTAGACTCGGACCTACAGTTTTTAAAGTGAATTCCGAACCACTACAAATATCCATGCCACAGTGGGATTCGAACACAAAGGCCAAAACATTACCCATTAGATTGCCACCAGCTCTGGGAAAAATTTCAACTAAGCTTAAGTACTCTGGTCATGTATTTTAGGAAGTGTGTCAAACTTGCATAAGCAAGCTGAGCGTTGTATTCTTGGATTGGTTTGTTTGTTTGTCGCTCAACGATCATTTTTGCACACGAGGGCTAATTAGACCGGGACCTACTGTTTAAAGTGGATTCCGAACCACTACAAACATCCATGCCCAAGGTGGGATTCGAACCCACGAACTGTTGAACCGAAGGCAAGAGCGCTAACCATTCGCGGCTGCCAGCTTGGCTTTTATTCTTGGAAAATGCCTTCTAAACGCTGTATAATGGGAAATAGCACAAATAGCCGGGGATAACAGAGGAATAACTTCTGACAATATCACTATTATCTTTTCTCGTTTTTCTACAAGTGTTGTATTCTCTGGCTGGATATTTTTTGTAAATTAATTACCCCTTTTTTTCCTGGCTGTGGTCAGGAAGTCCCTTTTTATAGATCATTCTCTTGTAAGATTGCACACACATCCCGTTTTATTCCCCGTAATCCCCCTCCCACGAAGTAGACTGCCCTAGTGGAGGACTTGTGGAAAACCGGTTCCAGAGAGAGGCAAAGGGACGGGATTGAAGAGAGACGGGGTTGGAGATGACAGAAGGAAGTTACGAAGATAAAGCTTAGAACCCACACTGCTAAGAAGGACTCTGTTAAGCCTGACGTTTTACTGGAATCTTAAGACCGTAAAGTCACAAAGTTAAAATAATGAAGTCCCATGAGTTCCTCAGGCAGGAGAAGTAGTAGTATGTTCCTGTAATACGAGTCCAGATCAAGAAAGTCACGCTGATGGAATTAATTAACAGGTTTTCGAAGTCCTGAAAATAGGCTGGCTTAATAATAGAAATTTCCTTAAAAAAGAGAATGTTTTTTTCTTACAAATTATTTTTCCAGCCAGTAGTTTTTTTCAGATTGTGTGTGTGGTACCATTTATTTTATTACTTTACTTTTAATTAGTGTAAATTATGAACTCCAGGTGGGTACTTAATTATGCTGCTAGTAAAGCTCAGATATTTGAAATAATATATGCAACTAAATTTTACATGTATGTAAATGGATTTGTAATTTTATGATTGAACTAAAAGTAATTTTTAATTACAAAATCAAAGCCAGTATATGCATCTATTTTCAGGTTTGAATCTGGGATAATACATTATTTAAATTTAAAATATTATTTGTAAGCACAATATGATGAAGGTAATTATCTACGCAACACTAGATATGATAGAAAATAAATACTTCGAACCAATTTCCTAGCAAGTAAAATAGCACATTTACAACTACACAACACAAGGCGGGTTTCGTTTGTCACTCAGTCATTTTTTGCACTCGAGGCCTAATTAGACTGGGATCTATGGCTTAAAGTGGAACCACTACATCCATACCCAGGGGATGTGGTAGAGCATAGTGGTTAGGGCATCGGCTTTTCGTCCGGAAGTTGGTTGGTTGGTTGGGTTTTATCGCGCAAGGTCCAAAATTGGACATGCTGCGCCAAGAGCAAGTTTTTGTTGCTTTAAATATTTATTTAATTATTTTATTATTTATTTATTTATTTTTTCAAAAAAACCCAATCAACATTTAAAATTTTTAAAACACAAAAATCTGTGTATATAATATTTTAAAATAAATTTTATAAAATAAAATATATGTACAATTTAAAAATTTAACAATTAAATCAAATAAAATGTATGAAACCTATTGCTCTTAAAAAAGCGAATAGGTTTCTATATGGTGGATCCCCTATTAAATCAAATAAAGTTATAAAATCAGTATTAAAATAGTGTAAACGTTGTTGGTTAAAAACATAACATGAAATTAAAATATGATATATAGTAAATGGTTCTTTCGTCCGGAAGAGAGGGCTTTGATTCCCAATGCAGTCATCGAGTACATGCGATATACGTGCTCGTTAAATCTGTGAAATCGCGAAAGTCTTGTAGTTGGTTGTTGAGCAGTTATAATGGGTGTAATGGTCTAGAGAAAATTTTCTCCCCCTCCAGACCAATGTCAAAACTGAGAAGCAGATTCTCTGGTGGTGCTATCTATCGGAGTAGTTTTATAGTAAAGTCGCTCACTTTCCTGGTGCTCTGTTTAAACGAAAAATCCATGCCCAAGGTGAGATTCGAACCCACGAACTGTTGAACCGAAGGCAAGAGGGCTAACCATTCAGCTGCAACACAAGGCGGGATCGAAGTGTTGAATACAGGGTATCTAAACATAAATAGCACTGGAATCGGTTAGTTTGGTTTGTCACTCGACGTAGCTTTTTGAACTTGAGAACCTAGTTGGACTTATAGTTCAAAGTGGATTCCAAACTACTACAAACATTGATTGAAAATAAGATGGATGAACCCTCGAGCAATTAAAGCGTGAAACCATTGTTAATTTGCAGTTTAGTTTGTCACTACATGGTCAGTTTTTGCGTACCAAGGCTAATCAGAATGAAATGTAAGTTTTTAAAGTGAATTACAAACAATAGCTCTCAAGGTGAGAATCTAACTTGTGAACAGTTGAACAAATAGATTTGACCATTTAACAACTACTTTGCTTCAATCGCCGCCAGAGAATTAGACTGCTGTTCAAGTGCGCACAAGTCTATAGCGATGAGTTAAGAACCACTTGAAACTCTGACGATAGTCATGCTTGACAACCAAGTTATAAGCGTTTCAGTCCTGCGTTTCATGTAATGATATCTATCTGTTTGAATATTGGTCTGGAAAGAAGTTGGCTTAATGAGGATTTGAAGGAAATTAATTCCTTAACGATACAGCCGGGAAAAAATCCTGCCACCATTTGCATTACCTCCCAACGGATTCCTACAGAGCATCAAGTCTTCTTTACAAAACACTAAGTTCAGCAAGACTCAGAAAAGATGCTCACAGTAAAGTGATACCCTCCCAATCGTAGCATCATACCTGGCATATAATCTTTTATATTTGATCGAAATTTCTCGCGTTTCGTAGGATCAACGTAAATTTGATTTATTTCCCCTGTTGCTGAGTCAAAAATGAAAATTGCATTCCTGTCTTAGACGTATACATGTGTCAGGAGAGTGCTTGCCAGATTCCTGGAAAGAAATTTTTCCTGAATGGGGAATAAGCCCTGTTAGGCATAAAACTTCCTTGGAGACCCGAAATAAAGTACACCCCAAAAATTTACCATAACCATGTATAATATAAGGGATTTTTTTGATTGACGATGACAAAGTATATGCATCTACGACTTGTATATTTTATAATATTAATTCACAAAAAATTATTTTTTAAAATAATATATTTAAATTAGTGGATTCAAAATAGATTTTCCATTGATAGTTTAATTTTTTTGTACAGAAAATATTGATTAAATTAGCAATTGATACTACTTATAATGAATTTTCTTTACTGAAGTATTAGAGTTCATCTATCTGCAAAAGCCGAACTTATGCTTTTTAAGGTGAATTCATTTCGATATAAAATTTCGAGTGCTTTGTATTGCTGTCAAGTAAAACAATCGGACTCTTCAGTTCGAATTTTATCACTCTGCGATGGAGTCTGCAGACAGCTTAGCTTATAAAGAGCCTGGCTTTCTCTCTCATTCATAAATAACTTATATTCCCAAACACTGATATCTGAAGCCAAAATTTAAATAAATATATCGTTTTTAGAATAATATCGCTCGAATGAAAGGTGAAGAATTGAACAGATTTGACAAGGGCATGCAGTTAGTTTGGCCAAGTAAATGACGTTCTCAGCAAAGAAACAGAATAATCATACTTGTGGATGGAACCATGCAAAGAAGGGTAATTGCATTACTGAATGGCACTCTTGACAAGACAAGCTAAATAACGAGGCATTGTATTGACATTTGAAACTGTCACGTTATACACTCTTTTGCATGAGATAACAATCCAAATTGGAGCCTGCATTGTTTAAAAAAGACATTACTGTTGTTTACTCTAGATACAAATTACATATTTCTTTATAAAAAAACAAAGCCTTTTCGTAGTGTTTGTTATAATTTGAAAGAAACCATACTATTTATTGAAAAGCAAAGCAAATTTTATTAAAAACAAAATTTTAAAAATTAAAGATTATACAAATATTTTAAGAAAATAAAATTACTTCGTGTCTTAAATGCAATTCAAAGATTCCTTTCAGATTTTTAATCACGATTTTGAGAAATATTGTTGGAAGAATTCGGACGTAAATTTTCCAAGTTATTATATAATTTTATAAAGGAACATGCTTATGAGGCAGTTTTAATTACTCATAAACTATTTACACAGTTAAGTTTTTTAAAAGAAGGAATTCAAATAATTTTAATTCATTAAAATTATTATTAGAATAATAACTTTTTTAGACCTCACCTCTTTAAAAGGACTGCAAGAGTTCCACGTGTTAAGTCTGAAATGTAGTTATAAAAAGTATGAAAAATAATTTTGTGATGCATTTTAATTTGATTTTGCAGTATTGTAACTATGATAAATGATATCGTGATAGTGAGACGAATCAAAAAATGACATCATGGTATAAGGTATCTTAATTATCTTTGTAGCTAACATGTTTATTTTTTCACTTATTTTAAACAAATTTAGCTTGCTAAAGGTAAAATTAAGTCGCAAACTTTGTCTGCATTCACATTGCAAAATTAATGGCATTATTGTGAAGTAAGATAACTACAAGTATACAAAATTGTACAGTTGCAAATTTTATTCCACTTCATGAAACTTTAAATCCACTCAATATAACAGATAAAGAAATACCTTCAACACTTTCGACGACTACTATATTTTATATTGTTAACATGGAATACGCCAAAGAAGTGGGATTAATTTTAAACATTGAAATGAAATAAAGATAAGCATTTTTTTTTTTGAAGAAACATGAAGCAGACGAATTAATTGCATTTTCTTAAGTTTCAGATGGGTATATTTTAACTGCTCAAATTTATATATTGGAAGAAAAATTCTGGATTCTTCTAAGACATTTTATTTTTAAAATGTTAGAATTCTAACTTATAGCATTGATTTTTCCAACTATAAGGAAAATATTGCTATTAAAGAATAAAAATACAAAAATTTTTGTACATGTATAATTGAATGTGATGGAAATTTCTCATCAAAAATCTCATCATTAGACGCAACATGTCTTATATAGAGACTCCTAAATGGAAATTTTGGATTCAAAACTGGATTTGTAAAACATTTTTATTGATGCATGTCATCATTTTTCAAGCTACAGAAAAGTTAGTACAGATCTGGTTCCATAGAATAAAGATAGGTATTTTTTTAGTTTTAATAGTATAGAGTGACTAGCAGTACAGTGATGTACCAATTTAATAAATTGCAGAGAGAAAGAACATAATTTATATTTTGCTACAATATATAACTAGAGTTTGAACTGAAAAAATGAGCACATTTTGCCTTTTCAATTACAATAAAAACGTTCTCTTGAAGACAGGTAAAGTCACTAAACAAGATTTTTACAGAAGCATGCATTCACTAATAGTATGACTGAGAACCTTTTCATCAAGTGATTTCGCGGAAGTACTTCCTTCTGTGACACTTAATTAGAAACTTCTTCCGCCCACTTGAAAATGTCAGCGTTGACAGCGCTTGAATCACTCTGTTATCTCTTAGCATATCCTTCCGGATTTGTTTACATTTCAATATTATCTTTGTGTCGGTATATGAAATAGAGGACGGAAACAATATATACCCTGGGAGTTTCTCCTGCCTTGACCTTTGTCCAGAAGAGTTCGCACTAACAAGCTCGATAACACATGCAGTATTCAAATAGATCTAAAGAGTGTTTTGCGTTTCACTTGAGTATCCAATTAATCTTTTATTTATTTTTTTACAAACTTGATAGGAGTAAGGTAATAAAGTCTATGTATATATTATTGTAAATATTGATTGTAGCTTATTCTTTTTACATGTTTATTTAAAAGTTAATCCAACTAAAAATTTTTATAAATTATGTTAAGCTAATAAAAACATTTTTATCAAACAGATATTTTCATTTCTTAAATATGTATAATCAATCATAATTTCAAAGTTTTTTTGAAATCATAAATTTATTTTTTGATAGAATATTTAAAAACTACAACTGATATGAATTAAAGTATATTTTTAATAAGTTAATTGACGCTATGAAACAAGCTTCATTTATAAATATTAAAAAATTTGATCTAAAATGTGCATGTTATAAGAAAACATAATTCTGTGAACCAAAGTATATTAGTTATAGGGAAAAACATAATTGATTTTGTAAACCAAAATACATATATAATAGTGGAAAAACTTAACTGGTAAAAACACAATTGATCCGATAAACCAAAATACATTTATAATGAAAAACGTAATTGATGTTATGTAAGCCCTGGAAAAGTCCTTTTGCTAACCCACTAGTGATATAACAAGTCTAAGAGGACTCTTGTAACAAAGATATGCTAATAAAATATGCTGAGTGGTAGCTAAATGGTTAGTGATTTGGTCTTCAGTTTAACAGTTCGTGGGCTTGATTCCCAACATTGATGTGGATGTTTACATTGGTCCAGTAAGCACTTTAAACTGTAACTCTCCCGTTCGAATTAGCTCTCGCATGCAAAAAATGATTATAGAGTGAAATGGAATTTTATTTTTGTGCAACTTAAATGATTTTGCATCAAAACTTCACAAATTAACTTTCTATGATAAAAACGTAATTAACATGGCTTATGAACTTATACTTTACTGTGATAATGTTAGCAATAGTTATTTTATGTTAAATTTTCCAAATTATCTAAATTAAATACTTTTTACTGAAAAGAAATAATGAAATATATTCATGAATAATGAATTAGAAGAATTGAAGCTTTTCATTGTGAAATGGAAATAAGAATCCCCCTTATATATATATATATATATTTATATATATATATATATATTTTTTGCAGTTATATATTTGTTTATTCGTAAACAGCAACATGAAATGCTGTGTAGTTGCGTCTAGCTATTAAATGCTATAGAAGTTATAAAAAAATTATACTACTGATCACATAAAAGAAACTTATTTTTATCTTCTCTCAGCAAATATTTGACTATATTTTATTAATGAAACAAATTTTAATTTTTTTAAAATACATTTTTAGTATTAAATTTTGATCAAGTTTCTTCATTTTATTTTGATGGTAACTTAAATTTTAATAAACTTACCTTTTTGTTTCGAAATGATTTTCAGTTATGAAAAGATTTTTTTGCTTAAAATGAAGATTTTTAGAAGCGAAAACTTATAATTACCTTAACTACAAGTATTTGATTCCTAAACATGCTATTTTATTCTGAATTCTTTCAAATATATAATAACTTATACTTAAAGCTTTATTTATCCCTAATTTTATAATGTTTGTACAATTCTTCGAGTTCGAGTCTAGCTGGTTGCTGAACAGTTAGCTCTCCGAACTGCAATTCCACATTTCAATTGTTCTTAGATTCGATTCCAACCGTGAGCATGGATGCTTGTGGCGGTTCGTTTGATCTGGCTGATGCTTTTTAGATTACTTGGGTCACTTTTTGTCACGTAGGCTAATTGGACCAGGATCTACAAACTTAAGGTGGACTCTGAACCACCAGAAACATACATTTCAAGGTGGGAATCGAACCCACGAGCTATTGAATCATGCATTGGGCTTTCGAAGGCTAAAACATTAACCATTCAGTTTGGCTTGCAGTGGTTCGTAATCCCCTTAAAGTACCGGTTGCATAAGTTCTTATTTGTCAAAAAAAGACGTAGATCGAAAAACAATAAAAATCTATCTAAATAATTTTAAATGCAGTTCTTTCTAATAATTTTTTCTTTCTGTGCATCAAATAAAAATCTTAACATGATTAGGATATTTGACACAGAATTGATAAAAAAAAAACTGAATAACAAAGAACTATAGTAAAAAAATTTTTAGTTTTTAGCTTGCAACATTTTTCAAATTTCAAGCTCATTGAAAGAACTTGTCGTTTTTATTCATATTTCATAGAATTCTTTAAAACTTATTCGTTAGATTTGTGGAACAAATGCACATATTGCACAAGATTCCTCAAAAATGATTCACGAATATTTTTGAAGTCATGATAAACATCATTCATAGCTGCTGAACAGTAGATCTTCTCTTATGCATAATAAGTACGATAGAACATGTTATAACACCTGCAATACATTTATTTTATTACTTAGATGGTAATGACGTCACACTTCAAACAAGTATTTTATTAATTTTAGCTTCTTATATCAACCAGGATGAATAACTCGGTTGAAGTGCCGTACAATATTCCTTCGAATAAATACATTTTTGTATTTAAATATTTTGTTTGTAAACATTTTTGTATTAAATATTGATATACAGATGAGAAAGTATTTAATTTTAATATTTGAAATACTTTGTTAGGTAATTTTTTGGTTACTGCAAAGTAAATAAAAAATTTATGTTGCTCTAATTTAATATTATGAAAAAGAATAAATCTGTAGCTGAACTCATTTCAATACAAAGGAGGCAAAGACTATAATTAAGATTTGGGTTGCATGTGCTATAGAAATAATTATAGTAATTAAACCATATGTACAGAAAAAATTGTTAATATTTCAAATTTTAAAACCCTATTCTTAATTCGAATCTTTCATCTTAAAAGTTAAATTTAGTCTAACTGATAAGGTAACACCACTAAATGTCAAATTTCCAAATTTATGATTTACTATTCATATGATGAGGATAATAGAATCCAATGTGATGTAACTTGAAATTTTCATATAAATATTTATTGCAAAGAATAATGGCATCTCTCTGGTTATTTGATGACACCGTTCCTTCAGAGTCCCGTCGCTCAGCTACTGTTGAACTTTGGGAGAGGATTTCTACATTCACATCTTGTTGAAGTGAGTTGCTGGATTTGATTGCTTTGTCTAATAAGTTGCAGCCTCTTTTTGCACAATAGAGCTTATTGGACCTGAACTTAGGGGCTTAAATGGATTCCGAACCATTGCAAACATTTATCCCCCGAGGTGAACACCGAACCAATGAATTGTTGTACTGAAAGTCAGAATGTTAAATATTCAGCTACCTGCTTCACAGATCCTTGGAAGTTTGGCTTGATTTATTTTGTGCTCAACTGTCGCTATTTACTCACGAGACCTAAGTAGACCGGGCCTTATGGTTTAAAGCAAATTCCGAACCACTACAAAAATACGATCTGGTACATCGAAGGAGAGAGCGCTAACCATTCGGCTGGATGGATGCCATAGATGTTCATATACCTTACTGCTGCTTCTAGCTGTTACGCTATCTGATACGTGGTGCCAAAATTACAAGCATAACTGCTAATATTTCTAAGGAAAATTTTCAGTGATATTCCGCAATACACTGTTAATAACAACAGAGAGGAAACAAAAAAGTTATTCCCTACTAATAATGCTTACAATATAAAAATTTTGTAAAAATCGGTAATTTGTTTCTACTTATCAATTTTCATAAGTAGAAGAATTTAGAATAAAATTTTAATTTTAAGAGATAAATTTAAATATGCAAAAATACATTGAGGGGTGATTTTAACGATTGTTCAATTTGTATACGGATAAAAATAAGAATTTTTTCTTTTAGTCAGCTGCTTGCTGAAATCCCCAAGATAAGAAAAAAACTATCTTAAGACAATTTCCTTAAATTTCTTTTTTATTACCTAACAAGACGCGTATATATAAAAATTATTTTATAATGTAGGGGTGTATCTTCATAAGGATTAATATGCTTATGGATGTTTTTGCATAATATCTTACAAAATAAACGTAAAAAATCTTTCAGAAACTTGAAACTTAATAAGATAAATTTACATTTGAATTTTTAAAAAAAGCCATAAAATATATAAGGAGTGATATGTTGCTCTTTCAAATAGATGAATTAATTTTAAAAACCTAATAAATGAAGACATGAAAAAAATAAAAACATGAGTATTAAATAGGAAATATGGAAATAATGAAATATATTTAAAACAGGAAATCTTCTAGATTTTTTTTTTTTTTTTGCAAAGAGAAAGTAGTAATTTTCAATAGAAGAGAATCTGACATCTGTAACCATGTTCTTTATTAATGAATTTTCCTTTAAATTATAAACAAGGCTCAACGCAATTGCTTCTTTATTTATATTCAAATTAAAGGATAAATATTTAATAACGAAAGGATTTAAATAAATTTTTGAAGAAAGAAAAATATAAATTTCTAAAAACATACTTTAATTTAATTTAAAATGTATGGGAGGAGCCCGACATTCAAAGGATATGGACATAGAAAACAAGTTTCTACTCTCGACACCAATGGATAAAACACAGGATTCTTAAAAATGAAAGCTTAGATTTTAATGATACTAATTTTAAAAGAAAAATAGAAAAAAAGATTTGCAAGAATAAAATTTAATATTTTAAATGTATATAAATGCGAATATTACCCTATGTAAAATTTTTCAATATATTTCACAATATATTTTATTATTTCCACGTTTCCTATTTAATACTCATGTTTTTGTTTTTTCTATGTCTTCATTTATTAGGTTTTAAAAATTAATTCATCTATTTGAAAGAGAAACATATCACTCCTTATATATTTTATGGCTTTTTTAAATATTCAAATATAAATTTATCTCATTAAACTTCAAGTTCCTGAAAGATTTCTTACGTTTATTTTGTAAGATATTATGCAAAAACATCCATTAGCATATTAATCTTTATGAAGATACACCCCTACATTATAAAATAATTTTTATAAATACTTAAACAAAATTTTGATTTTAATTATGTCATTTGCTTTAAAAAGGTTGTGCGTTGTTTTTATAATCTTTATCAAACTTTTTGAAAATCCAGAGGTTTATTAATTTATTTTGATCCACAGAAAATATAAATCCTCACTAAAATGTTTTGTAAGTTAAAACATTTTAATCACATAAACAAATTTAAACATAAAAGAGATTGGTTTGCTTGTCGCTCAACGGTAATTTTTTGCACACGAGGGCTAATTAGACCGGGACCTACGGTTTAAAGTGGATTCCGAACCACTACAAACATCTATACCCAAGGTGGGATTCGAACCCACGAACTGTTGAACCGAAGGCAAGAGCGCTAACCATTCGGCTGCCAGCTCGGCAAACATAAAAGAGAATCATTAGTGCAAAGGAATTGCTTTTTAAGGGAAAAATTACTGTGCAATGCTTAAAATCCTCTTTTTTTAAATGAATGACGTCAGTTGTTGGAGGGAGCCTGGTGTAGCTTTTCATTTTCTTCAGACATGGGATAATTTGACCGGTCCTACGGTTTAAAGTGAAATCGGTAACATTGCAAACATTCACGACTCATCTAGGAATCGATCCCACAAGTTATTAAATTGAAAGCCAGAGAGTTGAATATCCAGGATTAGCATGAAAGTTAACAATTGATTACAAAAATTGGCGATAAATTTAATTGTAAGAACAAAAAAATCTGCTTACTTTAAGCATATAGTTTAATGTTTTAATTTTCGTTTTTAGGAAAGAAATATATACATATTTATTAATTTAAATAATGTCTTCAGAGCATAGGAAATATTGAGTTTTACAATGACATTCTATCTTTTCGGTATGGAAGGAGAACTTGTTCACCAAGACTATATTATAGGAATGTTACATTGATACCAAGAAAATGTAATTAAGAAAGAAATATCCTACTCTTTTCATTTATTCCACTTTTCATATGATTTTAACAGTGTAAACAGTATTTGTTTAAACAAATGTATTTTGACATTGTGTAGAGGGCAGTGTAATATCTTAGTGTATATCATAAATTTATATTATATATAATATATTATACACATTACATATATAATTTAAGCATAAATTCAATACAATTTGGAATTTTTTAAACATTCAGCGCTTTTTGTACAATTTTGCAGTGCAGGAATATCAGTAACGAGCTATAGTAGAAATAACAGAATGGATAACAACGGATTAAGAAAATGTGCGAGGTACTTATTTTTTTTTACCAAAGATAAAATTCATTCAACGCACACACACATAAAAAAAGTTATAATTAATAAGTTAAGTTTATTAACAAGCTGAAGTCATTATATTAAATAATTAACTGAATTAAGATAAACAGAAAATGAAGAAATCAAAGTTCATTTTTCAGTCAGTATTTGACGCTCGTTGATTATTCCTCGTGATATTAAATATTTAAGAATTACAAAAGCTGTTCCTAGTTATATTAATAAGTCTCTTTTTCAAAAGGAAACAGCCCACAGTAGCCTGATCAGGAAAGACGTCCCTCGTGCAGTGAAGGCAGGGAGATCGATGGTTGACCCATCCCGTAGACGGTCGTGTTGATATGCACATGACAAGTTCCGTAAGGCTCAGTGTTCCTCTACTGAGAAGTGAATATGAGGATGTTATCTGATGTATATCTTGTCATCGGACAGTTACGAAGTAAATGACCAAGTTTAGTGTCTTTGATTGGTAGGCATAAGTATCTGAAAATTAGTCGCAATAACCTAAACACATTCTTTATGTACATTTTGTTGGAAGTTTCAGATTCATTACAAATGAGAAGAAATGTTTGGAAAATAAACTTTAAAAATACAACTTACCTTCATCAGATATTAGGGTATTGGTCAATTGCAGAATGACCAGTATCATATTCATATCTGAAAATTAGCGCATTCATATTTGAAATTTACTCTGAGAGCAAGAGGTAAATTAATTAAATGTGAACTCATAATCTTTTTAGCACTATAAGATTATTTATGAAACATTATGTGTTTGATTAACAACTTAATATTAAATAAAATGCCTTTACTACGTTTCTCATTAAAATAGCTATACGAAGAATATAAAAGGTGCAAATTTATAAGATTAAATTTGATCTAAATAGAGTAGGATTTGGTTTTTATATTGGTTTGCCAATTTGGTTTTTATATTGAAACCAATAGTTTCAATCTAAATTTTGTGAATATTATGGCATTTGGATCAAAATTTAATAAATAAAGTCTAACTGACTTAATTGTAGCTCGTCCTCTATAAACACATATGATGAATATTGGTTCACATATTACTTGTAACAGAAGCCAGATAAGAATTTTGAGACCATTTAGTGATACATTTAAGTGATGATCTATGTTTTCTTTTATGGGAAATTCTTTTTTACATGAATAAAATACACATCGTTGTCATGTGGAGAAAAGGCTTTGCAATTGAGAATTTCGCCTTGTGAAGAAGTATTTTGTATTTCTTTACCATTTTTTCAAAGATCAGTAATTTAGCAAACAGCTATTGAAAATCTTATGGCAAAGATCAATAAGTCAAACAAGGGCTTATTTTTTGTGTCCCTATTATATTTTGTTAGCCAGTTATCATGAATCTTACTTACATTTAGGCCGAGCTGGCAGCCGAATGGTTAGCGCTCTTGCCTTCGGTTCAACAGTTTGGGGGTTCAAATCCCACCTTGGGCATGGATGTTTGTAGTGGTTCGGAATCCACTTTAAACAGTAGATCCCGGTCTAATTAGCCCTCGTGTGTAAAAAATGACCGTTGAGCAACCAAAAAACCAAACAAACTTCCTTATATTTATTTCTATTGGTTCCTTATTACTTAAGAATATTTTTTCTACTCTTTATTTTTATGTCGCTCACTTAGTTTGATAACTATAATATTCATACACTGAGAGAGCTTTATTCATTTTAATTAAAAGAAGTTTTGATTTTCATGTTATAAATGTAGATGAAAAATAAAAAGTTAAAAATCAGTTAAAAAGTTAATATAATCATATGCAAAATTTCGGATTTAACCTTTAAAACAATGGAAGGAAATCAGTTAATTATTCTGTTCCTATAAAATCTTTCATAAGATAAAAATATTTTAAATGAAAGAGATGCCAAACAGAAATAATTCCAATCTAAATTTATTCTTTATATTCACAAAGAATGGACCGAATTAGGCACATTTTAACTTACTTAAGATATTCCTCTTTGAATTCTTATGCATATAGAAAACTAGCTTACGTATTGACCCCATTTATGGTTCTTAAAACTAATTGTCATGAAAAAACACTCGATATTTCAGAAGACTCACCATGTATCTTGACACTTTAACTATGCTTCTTTAGGTTAACCTCGTGGCTTTGGGGTAGGAAGTTATTGGCTTCGTTAAAAAACTGACGTTAACATTGCACTGTAAGCCATGAATGATTCTGCTCTAACGTTAATATGGGGTGAAATCTTAAGCAAACTCCAATAGAAAGGGGTACACAATGCTTTGTACTTTGTCCGAACAGAAAGTAGTTGATCCCATCTTATGTTTAGTAATGAGACAGATGTTGTATTTCTACAGGCCTATCTGTCAGGGTGGGTGCTTGGGATTTTTCTTTTGAGACCCGTGAGACGACGAGAATTACTGTCTATGAAATATTCTTTCCAAAATACCTTACAACAGTCTTTGGCTGTTAAGTTGACGGCTACGTAGATATTAATACATTGCGCTAAATATTTTTTATTACATTCCAGCAACATCATTCTTTAATAAATGTCCAAAATCATAGGAGATCATTAAATAATGTATTGGAAATAGATGTGAAAGGTTAAAGTTTCTTTGGAGAATTTAAAAATATGTTGGGTTACTTAAAAACAACAATTACTATATGTAATTAAAATATTTATTCGTATGTTTATGTAGTATGGGATTCAAATTTAGTTTAATTTCGTTCCTTACTTTACGGTTAGAATTTGATAACAAAATCTGCTATTTAAAGTGGATTTCGAACCTCTGCAGATATCCCCACTGAGGGGGTTTATTGCTAAATAAATAGGGTTAACCCATAATTAAAGAATAATTAACGTGCTTTAATATTATAGGAACATGTACATAAAACTAACTATTCATTAATAATGATCAGTCAACAAAAATGTTTTGAGAAAGAGTACATATTTTTCTAAATTCTGCAGATAACAAGTTTCTTACAAGAAATAAGATTATACGTCAAAAGGAAAAACTTGCTTACACTCTTCTCCAGAATAAAAACTATAAAACGATTTTTTTAATACATCTAATTTTTAATTATTAATTTTTTTTAATATGCACATGCTCATGGTGTATCGCGAGACCCCAAATGCTCTCAATATATTCTGAGTAGTAACTAACCGTTTCGATACGTGCGCCAAGGGAATTATTTTAGTGCCTCGATTTATTTCCGAAAAAAACACGACTCTGCATACAATGCATAAGAAAACCCACATGTATCGGCATGGTTCATGCGCACATCTAGAATTCATGAATTCATCTACATTTGGGGGTGGTTAAGATGAGAATCCTTTTGATGTCTTCTTCCATCACACCTCTCATTAATATTTTACTACCCATCAAAGGAGGGTTGTGAAACGTAATCACTTACAAATAACTTCATAAATAAAAGGAGTTCGAGTGAGAGAGAGAATTACTAATTAATCTACTTATCTTTATATGATATGTTTGGTTTTTTTATTGGACAGAATTCGTTTTTGTGTTCTCCCTTTATAACTCATTTAATATTATATTGTAAATATCATTAATGTTATCAGTGTTTTACATATTGTTTTACAGAAACTAAATTGTAGGTTATGTCACATGATAATTTAATATAATGGAAATGCTTATTTCCAAAATAAGATGTTTGGGAAAATGAGACTTCAGAGAAATAACTTCAACTTACAGAGGTTTATCCACCTACGGTCACACTTGTGGCACAAGAAGACCAACTGAATAGGGACCTACTGATTAAAGTTCACTCCAGCTTACTGCATTTGTTTATAAATAACCAAGTGCTAGTTAGGATTCGAACTCACGGATTGTTGAACTGAGGCTCAGAGGTCTATCCACATTCATCTGACGGATCAGAATTCATTTATATAATTAAATATGCGAATACATGTGTTGCGTAATACTTATTTTTCAAATTGTATTTACAATTTCATTATTACTAAAATTACATTTAAATTATTAATTAAAACTAATGAAATAAGAATTGCTTAAAAATATTGTACTTTACTGTTTATTTTATATTTTTATAGAATATTCATGTGTGATTTTATGTTTTTACCTAATTTAATTCAAAATCTTAAAATAATTTTAATATTATAATTTTTATAAAAATTTTAATCTTATTATTTTGAATTTTTTTGTGTTTCAACTAAATTAATTTTTTGTTTCAATTAAATTTAATTAATGCAATTTGTTCACTAAATTTAATTCAATTAAATTTAATTACGGATTTTAATATTTAAGAGGATTGTTTAAGAAATTTACATTTTCCCATTTGTAATTTCATATAGTTTGAGAAAAATAACAAGCCAATATTTTTTATTACCATTTGTTTTGGTATCATTTATTAAATAATGTACAAAATAAAGTTTTTTTCAGAAAGACTCTTTTTGGCATGAAACTTTTAAATTAATTTTTATAAACTTTGTCTCATAAGATACAAACATTTTTTATTATTTATTTTCACTAAAAAAGTCTGTTCAATATTAAAACAAATTTCTATTTTTAAAATTTGATGCGTAAATTCCGAATAAATTTAAATTCGTTTTGTTTTTTTCTCTTTTAGCACACATGGGTTGACTCCGCTAAGAATTACAATACAAAGTTAACTCCAACTTCTCCGTCTGAGGTGAGAATCGAACGCACGAATTATTGAACTGAAAAACAAAGCTCTTAATATTTATATTTAGTACTTTGCCTATTACATATAATACTTTCGCTGTTGATATTACAACTTTCACTGTTATGTTGTTATATTTTTGTAGTAAATTATTACTTTAACTTTATGATTTTATGAATAAATAAGTCCACACTTCTTTATTATTTTCCTTTTCTTTCAGGATAAATTTTTACAGTCTGATTACAAATCGTTCTTTATTTTAAAACGTTAATCATAGATTTGGGTTCCCCTCCCCTTTTCAAAAATAACTTATACGACTATAGATTCAAGAAAATGATTTTCTAATTCATTCATGGAATTCTAATTCATGGAGTTTTAACTGAAATAATTATATCGAATAATTTACTTAAATTAACTAAAATAAATTATTTTCAGAGTTTGGCTAAGCCAAAAAAATTCAATTTATCCTCTACTTATATCTCGTATTATACTTGTGAAATTTTTCTGCGAAATTAAGCATCTTACATTCTATTGAAAAGTTTTGCATTTCCTAATTTTAGAAATGAAATTAAATTTTTTTTCCAATATTAAACTAGTATCATTAAAAATTATGTTTAAAATGTAAAATCCAGATAAATATTGTATCTCATTGCTTATGTTATTATTCTTGTCTTTAATTCTAAATTTAAAAATGTAATGAAAATAATCCTTAGATTTATTTTCTTGAATAAAAAAACATTGTATTTTTTATAAATAACTATGGAAACAAAATCTGAAATTATGTTTGTATAAAAGCAGGAAAAAAATGTTTAACATTTTCTAAGTATGCTAGCGAATACACGAATAAATGAAGATATGTCTCGCATTCTTTTAAATTTATTTTCCGAAAGAACATAATTCATGCTAACTAAATAGAAATTAAATTCGTAAAAATAAGTAACTGCTTAACTAGAAATGCTAATTACATCTGAACGCTTTATTTGCGGGTGTTCATTATTTTTCATTAATTAAGATGCATTTTATGCCTTAAAGTAATATATTGTGCTTCATAAATATAAAAGTACCATAACTGAAAACTACGCTCTTGTTTCCTTGTTGAAATACTGCACTTTAGGAGAGATAAATTATTCTTGTATTTTAAACAGAACTAAATACTTATAAACGAAATAAATTTTAAATGAAACATTAAAAAAAACAGAATTTATTACAAGTTTATTTTATAAAATGTATGATTTTTAACCATTGGACTTAAAACAATTTTATAATAATTACTGAAAATTTGAATTACGATTATTTACGATGATCTTAAATTCGGTTTTCAAAAATAAATAAGTTAGCATAATCTTATAGCTTCTGGCCTCCTATTTTAATTTTTTAAATTAAAAATTTATTAAGTTTTTGAAATATGTACAAATGATTTTCTCAACGTCTTTTATTAAAATTAATTAATGGGCTATAGCCTTGTTTTATGTTCTTTTGATCTAAGTTTCATAGCTTATTTGATACTGTTAGTTATTAACTGCAAAAGTTATATATTATATGCAATTTAGCCAAGTGCTTGATGAGAATACTTTTAATGATCGAAAAATGCTGCGTTGGTTTTGGAAAATTTTAGACTGATGAATTTTCAGCATAGTATCCCCTCATATAGGGGCCGAGCTGGCAGCCGAATGGTTAGCGCTCTTGCCTTCGGTTCAACAGTTCGTGGGTTCAAATCCCACCTTGGGCATGGATGTTTGTAGTGGTTCGGAATCCACTTTAAACCGTAAGTCCCGGTCTAATTAGCCCTCGTGTGCAAAAAATGACCGTTGAGCGACAAACAAACCAAACCAAACCTCATATAGGGTTCACCTTAATTATTCTTTTATTTATCGAGTGTCCCAATCCCGAGGCACCCAAGGATATAGATTCTCTTTGGTTTTTCCTCTCATATTTACTCATTTCAATCCCTCCACAGCAATCCATGAGTATCTGTAGCCGCTCTGTTTGCTTCTTGCTTCCTATGGACAGTCAATATCCCTACATGTTGCGTAGGTCATGCGTGGCAACCCTTTGGATGGGTGGTACACTGTGGTCCCCATTGTATTAATCGGCTGGTATCTAGCTATAGTCATGGCTAGTCTTCTAGGGGTCAAGCGAAGGGGTCACATCTTTGGACTTGGTGTTAAGGGTGGTCACTGACTTTCGGGGGTGACTAGCAATATGATAAGCACCGAGGCTGGAAATATCCAGAGCCGGTAGCTGCCATACGTGGTGGGCGGTGCCTGCTAACCTGAACCTTTGCAAACATTCTATGGGTTCTAGCTCTCGTGTCATTAAAGCCAATTTATCTACTCGTAACATGTTGATGGGTACACCAGGCATGCGGTGTCAATTTTTCTGATACAAAAACTTCTAACATCAACTATTGGTAACATAAAAAATGTTAAAAATTACGATCGGGAGATCTTGTTCAAGTTGACACGAAACAAATTTCGATAATCAGTAATTTAAAAAAATCAGGTTCATAATAAGTCAAAACATCATTTCATAAAACTTTAAATGACCCTCGAGGTGTCTTTTCTAACCCCGATTTCATCCATGTTGTGGCAACTCAGTCACAGTAAATCCCTAAATGGGGAATGAGAAGTGCATCTTCCCTATCCGATGGGGAATCTAGCTCAGTTGCTATTTGGATACAGTCGCATGAAGGCCGTATTGGCACCAGTGTATTATGGTGTAGAACTCATTTAATGGAAATTAATCATGAAAATTGTTATTGTTAGATAATTCATATTAGATTGTTAAAATAAAATATTAAAAGACAATAGTACTTATTAATGAATAAAATCACGCAACCAAAACGTAACGCAACACATGTTACAAAAGCAGAATTCTTGGAAGAACTTTGTGATCAAGGAGTTTGTGCTGCACATCGTATAAACATTCTACGTGACGGAAGATTATTTCCACCCAACATGTTTTAACTTTTGAGATACCAATATTTTCAAAATCCATAAAAGCAGGTTATATAAGTTGCAAACTTCGTCCATACATTCCTCCTAACATTTTTAGAAGTGTTAAATGTCAGAGATATGGTCACTCTCAACAGGCATGTAGGAATACTGATCTTATGCGTGGAAAATGTACGCAATCTGGTCATGAAACTAATGCTTGTACTTCAGAAGTTTTGTAAATGTTCTGGTACACATGCTGCATTTTCCAAATCTTTCCCTACATGGATCTTTGCTAAAGATGTAATTACAACCAAAATAAAAGAACATATTAACAAAATATTACTTTCCCAGAAGCAAGACAAATAGTAAAAATAGATTACCTATTCTTCTATTTATTCTACCTCTATCTCTTCTACCTATTAAGACCCTATTCTTCTACTTTACATTCAAATTCAAAAATAAACATTAATCCAGCGAATAAGAGTTGTTTACTAATATCTGCTCCTCTTTCAACTTTGTTAACTAAATCCACTTTAGCAGCAACTTCTAATAGCACAAAGAAATATTCAATCACCAATAAATCTAAGACTAATGATACAAAATTTAAAAAATTAAAATCTTGGGAAAAAGTATCAAAAGAACATTGATAAATCCACTTCTGAAACAGATATGGAAATAGATTCCTCCTCTACATCTCAAACCGTTCCAAAATGTGGAGAAGAAAAGCACAAAAAACAATCAAATATAACCTGCTGTGAATGACTTTAATTTCAAGTAAATATCTTGGCTCTAAAAAAAAACATTGGAATTTTTTATATAACATTTATCTGTCTAATCTTTTTGACTTTCATGAATTTGTTTGAATGCCTTTGTTCTTCTGAGTCATTCATCTCAACATTCTCAAATTAGTTCTTATAAACAATGATTTACTCAAGCACTTTACTTTATCAAACATTTATTTTCGACGCATTTTATCCCATCTGAGGATTTTGTGCCAGTAAAATCAAAATCCAATCAATCAGTCTAATATAGCATGGAAGACTGAAAACATCAGTGAATATTTTGATAGAAATCATTAATGGAAATAAATCCAAATAAGCTGGTTAATAAAAATAATGGAAACTTATCAGATTTATAAAAAAAATCCTTACTAATATGGTGTAAGACCATTTTTAGCATGTAATATATTTTGGATTTGCCAAGGACTCGATTAATACAGATATTGAATAGTACTTAGAAGAATATTGTACCATTTTCATAAAGATACTACATGTAATACTAAATGAGATACTTCATGTAAATTCTAAGAGAGGTGCCACTGAAGGATATAGAATCCGTATTCAACCCTCTAAAACAGCCTATCGAGTGAATATGCTGCCCAAGTAAAGGTTTAACTTCATACTCGAGTTCATCAAATTAGAATTGGACAAGTCTCGCTATGTGAGTAATCACACAGAAAAATTCCATCTCTAGCAGGAAATAAAATTTGAATCATCGAATGTATACCTGGTCAAATTAAATTCCTCTATACTTCTTCCCAGTGATTTTTTCTTTTAAGGGTTACGATTGGTTCAGCAGAAAACGTCAAGTCTTTTATATCACGATTCACCAATATGCGTGACACAAGAGACAATCTCGATAGTACGCTTGTGCTGTTCCTCCACATGTACACTCGGCCTGTTGTAAAGAAAAACGATTCATCAGACCATATTACATCCTTCCACTTTTCAATCCACAGGTTTCGAGATGGGTTCACCTCTGTAGAGGATGCTTGGTATTAACGTCTGTGACAAATATGACTTGGGAATTGCTGTTCTGCCGTAAATTTCTTTCTAATGAAGTTGTTTTATTATCTAAATGTAATCATTTACATCAGAGAATCTAGATGCTGATTGGGCTCTGCGGTCACATTTGCTGCAGTTGTTCGCCTTATAGACTCCGCTTCAAAACCCATTGTTCTGTTTCATTGAGCTTTTCTTTCCGTCCACTGTTTTGCTTTGCCTAGCTTGCCTTCCCACGCTGTTTGCATGTTGTAATAACTTTAGACACTTACCTCTAGAAATGCCTAAAAGTTGGGATGTTTCGGACACTTGCTCCTATTAGATGGGCTCTTACAATTTGAGCTCCAGGTCGCTGTGGCCTTTTTGGTTAGGGCGTCGTTCTTATTATCGGAAGGTTGTGAGCTCGAATCCCGGCTTAACCGAAGATTCATCATGTTCGCTAATGGTGGCTGGGGTACGTTAAAACTGGGTGTGGTCACAATGTCCTCCAAGTGAAATGATATCTCTGAGGTTGGCAGGCCAAGTATTGGGGGTCTTCTACTTGGTCCCTGATTTATAATCATGCAGACTCCACCCGGCTGCTTCTATGTAACTGGGGGAGCCCAACTCAGGGCTATGTATGGGAAAGCATGCTGGTGCAACAACAATTTGGCCTCCAAAAAGTTCTGACATTTTATGCTTTTGAAAAATTTCAAGACTTTCAGAACTTCAACAAACCTACCACACTACCAAAATATGTAATTTTCTTTTTTCAAAAAAATCTAATAACTATTATTATATTTTAATGCTTACCAAGTATATTAAAAATATCACTTTTAATTATAGACGTTTCCATAATTTAGATACGACTTGCGCATCTACAGGAGAACTTTCTATCAGAATGAAAGTTAATAAGATAAAAGTAATGGAAAAGTGAGTATATCAGTTTAGTGGAACGAGTTAGAGTGAAAATTGAGAAAAATTTAGCTTAAAGGAAAACTGAAAAATCTTGAAATATATGGAGTTGCCCCGTAATATATTTACTTCACTTAAACGGGCTGTCCATAAGAAAATGCTGGTAATGTTACAAATGTATATGCATATATAGTTTTATAACACTTGAAAATATTTATGAAATTTGAATAAGTATTCAGATGTAAAGGTGCACTCATATCGAAACACTCTCTTATCTTTAGTGTTAAATAACTTAGCAATGTAGCAAAATTGGTAATCAAGCTGGCAGTTGGTGAAATATAATTATTTGAAAACTTATATAATTTTTAATTTTGTTTATAATTGTGTTTATCATTGGCAGTTAAGCATTTTTCTAACTTTGCGACCTACGCGTAAAATGCGAATTTCTCCATTTAACCGTAAAAAAGCCTGATTGGGATTTTCAATAAACTGAGAATTATTTTTTAAATTGCTTAATTTAGGATAGTTAGATTTTCCCATAATTTTTTTAAGTATATTTTAAACACATTTATATTAGCTTTTTTCCAGAATAAAGAATTTTTTTTAGTGTATATTCTCTGAGGTAAATGATATGTTTGTAAATTATTCATGAAAATCGTATTCACAATTACTTAATGCACATTGACGAATCTCCAAATGAACGGGACCACTCAGTTAGCTAAATATTGCTCATATGGCTGGAGCTTTTAACATATGTAATAGATAAATTAACAAATAAAAGCACTTATGCTTTTATTAACATCCATGACATTTTACCTTTCGAGAAAAATCTGTTTCGGAAACATTAAACCTTCATGATCAAGAAAGTAAAATTAGAAAATTTACAAGCCCGCATTCCAATCTATGTGCATGCAGAAACGGAAAATCTTGTTCGAAAATTGAATTTTATCGACATTCAATTCGGAAGAATGTAGTTCTGCCGTTTGATCACATTGAATTTTTTGACAGGAACTTAATGAGATAGATCTTGATTCCGTTGAAAGACATTTGTTGTTTAATCTGTACACATTTGCCTACACCGCTGTCTACCGCAGTCTGATGTCTTGTTACTTGAAGAGTCTGAAGGTTCCGAGGACAGTTTGAAATACAAGGTCAGTTGACCTCAAAACATTTTTTAAGAAAGTATTGTCTTTATGTAATCCGTAATGTACCCCTGAACGTTGATGTTAATTATGCTGTGCTTTTTCCGGACGTAAATATCAAAAACGAAATCTATCTATAAATGCAATTTTTAGTTATCACTTCGAGCTGTCATGCTAAAGTTTCGCAGTAGGATAATTTAAATGTTCTGAGTTCGGTTTGTTTATAGTTCTATATGGTCATTTTTTCCTACAATTGTTAATTCGCCTTGGACCTATAATTTAAAGTGGATTTCAAACCGCAACGAATATCAATGCCTAAGATGACATTAACATTCACATTCAAAAAACGCTCTACGATGAAATCCTAAGATAATTCAGGGAAAAACTTGAGGTATAATTGGAAGTACAATATTGAGGCACACCTTATAGTTTTTCAGGGATACGAAGCTAATACAATGAGAAAATTGGAATGCCTATCATTAGAACGTATGAACAGCTTTGTAAGTCTTTTTCCAGATTCGAGTGCAGGTATAACTTCATTTCAAACTGATACAATAGTCCATTAATTAGCACCAAAATTAATCAATTGAAAAAAAACTCGTTCGGCAACAAGAAGGAATTAAGCCACGATTTTATAGCCACCAATTAAAGTGAGTGCTAAATGTTTTACACACTAATCAATTTCATTTTTATTGTCTTATTAAACATCGTGAAGTTAAATATTTTATAGCTATCCACTCGATAAATATACATTTTTTTTCTTAATTTCTAATGAACTATATGCATTACGTCTTTCTATATTTCTTAAATAGAAAAAAGGTAAATTGTGAATTGTTTATGATAAAATAAAATTACTTCCTGTGTATCTAGGTATTTCTAAAAATATTTCCGTATGTATAAGAAATTTTAGTTATATATATATTTTCCCTAAACGGTTAATAAATTTAAAAAACAAAAAATATAAATTTTTATTTTAATACAAATTCTTTTCAGTTTTAGTAAATATATTAGAAGTAAATAATGTTCATGAGGAAGTCTATAGTTTATAAATGATTTGAGTCATTACAAAATTGAAATCTGAAATTTTATGCAAGCTCTGCGCAATAATGTTTTTCATAATATGAATTATTTGCATAGGGATAAAAGTAATTTGTTTCGCCGTTATCTCCCGTTAAAGAAATTGACAAATAAAAACACAAATCAAGGCCAGAAAACAATTGAAAAGCTGAATAAATACATCAAATATGCGCATAACTCTCCATTCGCACAAAACTTACATCCCATAAAGGGTAAGTTCGCAGCAGATTTTCATGATTTCGGAAAACTGCACTTTTAATAGGTGTTTAAGCATGTATATCATAGATTTATCAATTTTTTCCACACTTGCCGTCGCATCTTGATGTTTTTCTTATACACTGCCATTTAAGGTAAATCTTAAATCAAGGTAAATCAAATTTTATGCTACATTATTTAGGATCGTTGCACACGTTTTCTACCAAAAATATAATTTGAGAAGTAGATTCGTGTCACAGCTGTCAAGACTTCGCCTATACAGAAGATGAATTTTCAAAATATGCAACCACTTTCCTAAACCGATGAGTATTTACTTAAGATTAGCCAATTTTTCATGACTGTTTGAAGCGCTAGCTAAAGTTATTTGCCGACGATAAATATCCAATGCAATTCATTTAAGAAATATCAGTTTTATTTTCCTAATTTGAATTAAATTCTATGCCAAAATCTAAGAAACAACTACCTTTCTTTTCATATTTAAAATACATTTTCTGTATTATGAATGTATATTAACTTAAAAATAAATTTAGTAGGATACTGGAATGATTTTTGGAAAAAAAAAATTTCAGGTATTATGGAAATTAATTTCTGTATATACAAACATATAGATTGTTATTAAATAAATCTTCAAACAAGCATTAAATTTATTGTATACAATATTTTTGCAGAAAAAGATTACTTATATATTCCTTATATGACATATATAGTTAAAACTCCTCTAGAAACTAAAAAAAAGTAGTTTCCAGTTGGGAAAAATATCAAAGTTTAAGAAATATATTTAAGCATTTTTTAAATATATTTTAAATTATTTTATTTAAGCAAACAAGAACAAAAAAGGGAATAAAATGTAATTAAAATTGGTATTGTAATTAATTAATGAAGAATGAATGCCTCTCATCAGAAGCGGGATAATTCATTTCAATTAAATTCGACTAGTAAAACTAATTATTTGCGCTTCGTTACATCATCCAAATTTTATTTCTTAATATTTAAAAATAAACTAGCTGACGTTTCCACTCATTATCTGTTTTACCCGGAAATCTTATTTCTAAGAATTAAAGTCTATTTCTGAAACTTACTGGACAATAATTTAATAAAAGAGCGAAAAACATTAAAGAATAAAATTAAAAAAAATGCTTCTTCCGCTTCCTCTAACAATTCTTTATAAAAGGTCACTTTATGGGTAACCAGATTTTTTATACAAATTTAAAATTTATTTATTATTGTATGATTTATTTAAAACTTAATATTCATAGAGCAAACTCTTAAGCAAAATAAAATGCATGTCAATAAAATTAATGCTTATAAGATTGAAATATAAGCATATAAGAATTTTTATATATTTTTATAATATTTGTAGCAATTCTTTTATAGATATAATGCTTATTGCTCACCGCTTACTTTCTACACTAAAGTGCGAATTCAATTGACCTAAATGTAGAATGTATTCAAAATGACTTCAAACAGCTGCGACTAAAGTAGGAATCGAACCCACGAATTGTTCAAATGAATTCCAGAATGCTGATTGTTCTCTTGACAGATCGTAAATTATATTATAAAGGCTTTTAATTTATTATTACCATATTATTCAAAAATTATTCAAACTATTAGAATTTTCTAATAAAATGTGCAATATTAAATTAAAAACCAATAAAATTTCTTATATATTTATTAAAAAATTGGTTGTATAAATCGACTAATAACGTATTATTATTATTCGATAAATTGTTAAAGTAAAAGCCAATATGAAATTTTGTGTATTTATAATATTTGTGAGAACTGTTTAATAAATAGTTATAAATTTCAAATTAGCGTATTATTTCAAATTAGCAAAAATAACTAGTATTGTTGTATATATATTTTTAAATCAATTGACGCAATTCTTCATAAAATGGAATGTTTGATATTTTAGAAACTGCATCAAAAGATATTCCGTCATTAAAATGAGAATAGGAACAAAAAGCTTTTCTTTCCACTGTAGTAAAATAATGAACAAAAGCTCATAATTTCAGTTCTATTTATTTAAAAATGTTTGAACACTCGGTTAGATGAAATGCAAATACTTTTTTTCAAATAGGCTGTTATCTTTGCTTCCTAAGGTAAATGTTTTCCTTCATAGCCACAAAACATATTTTGCAACATCTGTCTTTAAAAAGAAAAATGTACAATTTCGAAAATATTTTGTGTTTGCTTGTATTCCTTTTAAAAATAGAGTAAAAAAAAAAAAGAATATTGCTCGATTCCATAAGTGGGAACACCCATAAATATAGGAAAAGATTGCGGACATTTCATAACTTATTCGCTAAACTTTAGAACCATGAGTTTTGATGTTAAAAATAAACTTATGCCATACCCACAAAATACGGAAAAAATGCGAAAACACAGGTCAAAGTTATTCTTTGACCTCGAATAACAGGATAAAGTTAATTAACTTTGACCTCGTGGCATTTGATATGGCAAAAATAGAACTCAAAAACCTTTAAACAAAAAATGAGAAAAGAATTTAAAAAACTTAATATATTGTAATCATTTTTAAGAGGGACAAAAAAAAACCCATCAGTTTCAATATTTCATAATGAAGTAGAAACACAGTTGTAAATATAATACTTTTGTGATTTTGCATAAAATATTCTTTCATTATGAAAAGGATACATTTTTACATTAAGAGCCTAAGTTACTGAAAAGAGGGGAAAAATTTAGTGAAATCACCATTGTCCTATTTTATAAAAAAGATAGCTTTGTATGAAATATTTGGCTCTTCAGTTTGCATAGATTGTTGTTGCACTAACATACTTTCTTGTATCTCATCCAGAGTTGGGCTTTACCAGTTCGGTAGAAGCCGTCGAGTGGGAGTCTTCTCAATTTAGAAGCAATAACTAAGCAGAACTCAATTTAGAAGCAATAACCCTATATTTGACATGCTATCCCCAGAAGTATCATTTCTCATGGAGAACATTGCGATCATAACCAATTTAACGTGCCCCGTACGCCCTTGGTGAATTTAATGGATCTTCGGTTCACCTGTGAACTCTTATGTGAGTCGAACTTACTAACTTCCGATAATCGGAACGACGCTAAGCCAATTAGGCTACCACGACCTTAATTTTTGCCTTGGTTATAAATTTTTTCGGCCCGCTTTAAATTATTTTTAACATTTTAATGATCACACAAATGAAAATAAATTATTATGTAATGAAAAAATTCATCTAAAAATTAAAAAAAAATTCATTTACTATTGAACAATCTGCATTATTATGCAATTATATTATTTTATATGCAAAAACTTAAATATGAATTTAAAAATAAAATAAAATGTTCATTAAGATTTTCTAATTTATATCGTCATTATCTTATAAGCAAACAACACTTAAAAGTGATATACTACGGGAATGTTCCATTTTCTTTGACAGGAATTACGGTAAAAAGAATTCAACATGTTCCAAAGAATTTACGAATTGTGCATCAATTTGTATATAATTAATATTCTTGAATTTAAAGAATTCTAACTTTTTATTTACGTGTGCTGTTGATTCTGTCTGTAGTGCAAACCTAAAGTGGAAAAATGCCAAGATTTTGTTTTTATTTCAAGACATACCGTAAGAGTTTAACTAGTTTTAGTTTAAAGAACTTCGGTAAAGTTTAAATCTTAAAATATCCTCTGGCAACACAAATTACTCCAGGAATCTTAAAGTTGTTAGGAAAATATATTTCTTTGTGGGTACTCTTGTTTCTTCCAGTGGTATCTAGGGAGAGAAATATAATAATTTAAAGAAGTTTATTGTTATCGATTCTTAAGTTTTTTACAGCCTAGGTATTTTTGTTATAATTGAAGCTTCCTTACATATATTTTTAGAAGTAACTTGCGATATAATATCTTTCATCATATTTTGCTTTCTATAATTTTGAGCTGTTCTTTTATTCAAGAAATAAGTTCTTTATTTTAATATATTTGTCATAAGACCTTGAAAATATTTGATATTGCGAATATGGTGCAGAAGGTATTTTTTTAATATTTATAAGAAAAACATTTTAATTTTGTGATGGAATGCAGAGTTCTTTTATTCAAAATATTTATTTGTCAAATATTTTCAAAATATTTATTAATTCAATTGAAGGCTATTGTTTAAAGTAGACTTCTGACCACTGCAAACATCCACTGATGTCGAAATAAGAGCGGAACTCAAACTGTTGAACTAAATGGCAGGGAAATGACTATTGAGCCACCATATTTCCTTAGTTGATTCTTTTTTGTACATAACTTGCATTTTTTTTTACCATAGTTGCAGTTGTGAAAATTGTGGAGTTCTGAAGTCATGTCATTTTATTTATATTTTTTGACTCAGAGTTATTCTCCTTGAACTTAAGGTTTAATCACAAATTTTCGTATTTAATATTAAATCACAATTATTTTATAAATTCTGATAATTAATGTTTCGTTAGAAAATAGTATCACTTGTATGTGCATGTTAAAAGCAATGAATAAAATAACTGCATGAAAAAAATTCACTTAATTTAAAAATATCACCTTGAAAAAGTGAACATAAAAATTAATATAATTAGGATAGATTTCATAAAGTTGAAACAAACACTTGGAATCCTGTGGCATGAATTGGTAGTACTAATACTATATATATATATATATATATATATATATATATATATATATATATATATATATATATATTCTATTATTTATTTCAACTGAAGTCACAAAATAAAAAAATCGTCTCTTAATTTTGATTCGTAGTAAACGAACTAGGTCAACATCTGAGCTGGTGGCCTCCTCTCTAATCTTTCCCTCCTCAACAATGGTGATGTATTAACATTATAAATGTTTTAACACACATTTATGAAGATATTCATACAAGTTGGGTATCAAACCTGTTTTCTTCTGGACTCGAGAACTATACATTCCCCCATTAGACCACAGGAATTTCGAAAAAATGTTTCCAAAAGACATGCTCGCGTATAAAAGTTTTAAAATTTAACAGAAAAAATTCCGAAGAAAATAAATTGCTACATTTTTAGAATTTTTGGAAGTATATTTCTCACATGAACCACAATTGGGAAAATTGAATTTGATGTGTGTGATTTCTTTTTTTATTTATCTTTCTGAATTAAAGTTCTTTAAATAACTAATCAAAAATTTACCTGCTAATTTGAAACCCTCATTTTTCTTGGCATAAATTATATTATGGTAATTACTTTTACCAATGCATGTTTCACAATTGAGGGAGGAAAATACTTTACACTAAGAAGTCATTAATACGAAGGAAAATGTAAACTGCAATGATAAGATCAAAGATGATTTGTGTATTTAGTAATTTGTTTTTGGATATGAAATTTTTAAGGAAAGATAAAACATTTGTTTTTTGATCAGTAATGACTTTCTTCAAAGTCATTTATTAAATATTTATTTGTAGGAAAGATATCTATACTACTTTATATGACGTATAAAAACAAATTAGAAACAGCTTATTAAAAATATAAATTATCTTGAGGCAAGAATTTAATCTGATTATTTTTGATAATTTAGTGACGAGTTTTCCTAGGGTATTTGTAGTAAAATAGGGTTTATAGGTTTCTCTTATGTAATTCAGATTCATATCAAAATGTTTTTACATCTAGAATAATAATTGTTTTTATTCTGCAATGATACCAATATTTCGGTCTGTTTATAGGAAATAAAAACTATAAATATAGTAGTTGATGACATTGTTTTTAATCAAAATAAATATTTTAGTAGTGATAAATCTTTCATTTTCCGAAATTTATAAATCCCAAAATTTTGTCTCTTGATATTTTTTAATCATTTACTAAGAGATTAGTAAATAAAAAGGGAGCATTTGCATATTACTCTTAAAATTTTATTTGAAACAGGATTTTAAATCAATATATGACGGTGGATAAAATAAGAAAATTTAGCAATAGACTAAACGTAAATGTTTTAATTAAAATCGATACAAATAAGAAAATTCTTCAGACATGGGTAAACGTAATTAAATACTAATATTTTAATGAAATTTATTTCATATATCTGAAAAACAGTTCAAAACATTAATACACCGAATTATTTTATGATTGAAACCAGATAAATTGAAACAGCTTTTTTAAAGCTATGCCCAATTGATTATCTGACACATCCACAAAAAAGGTTTTTTTTAATCATCCTTACCTTTAGCCTTCCGGAAGTACTTTTCAGAGGAAAGGAAGTATTTACGAGTCTCAATGAAGGAAATCCCCCTAACTTCTGACTACCCACCAAGACAAAACCACTGTGCACAAAGCAGAAATGCAGCGTCCTTCCCCTATTATTTAGTAATTGCAAGAATCGAACCTGTGACAGTTCACTTCCTAGAGCGCAGTATTACTATTACACCAAAGGGAACCCAATTAGAATCGCGTATAGCTGGTTCGGACTATGGTGTCTTAGTGAAATTTAGTTTGGTTTTGCGTGTTTGTCGCTCAATGATCCTTTCTTTTTTATACAAGAGGGATAATTAGACCAAACCCACTGAAAACGTCTATACCCGAGATGGGATTCAAAACCATAAACTGTTAAACCGAAGGCCAAAGCACTAACCATTTATTGAAGAAATGCCTTTCTGTGTGTGTGTTAAAAAACATGATTTTGTTACTTGATCCAGTGAAATGTATCATACTTTAAAAAAGATTATGCGCATTAAATTTTGACAGTAAATTATGGGTGAAATTTGAAGGTACCTGCAAAGGTATCGAACTTGTCGCATGACATGGTTCAAAATTGAAAGATTATTAGATGTGTTTTGTAGTATTGATCAGCAGGTTTAGTTTTTCGCTCAACGACCATTTTTTGCATACGAGGGTTAGACCCGGATCTACAGTTTAAAATGGACTACAATCATACAAACCCGAGGTGGGATTCGAATTTACAAGCGGTTGGCCGAAGGTCAGAACGCTAACCATTCAGCTACCAGCTGGGCTTATCGGTCAGCAGAAATTGGAAACCGGAAACAAATGCAATAAGTTTCGACATTTTTTGAGAAAGTGTAAACACCATTTCTGTTGTTGTTTCAAATCCCAGATGGTGTAGCTAAGCTCCATAAAGCCAAAAATCGTTAAAAAGTCTAAAAATAGAATAGGATTCTCACACCATTTCTAATAAGTTATAACGGATTCATTTACAGGTACGAGGGACACTGGGTTTTAAATAATGATATGATACCCGTAAACATGATACATTGCAAACTTAAATTATAATAAAATACCATTTTAAAGGCATATTTAAAGAGAAAAAAATAAATTTTTCCATCAATTAATATTCATAAGCTATTATAAGAAATAAAAAAGAACCATAAAAAATCATTCAAATTCATTTTTTTCTTATTTTCTAATACTATAGTATTGAAAAATCAATGTTATTTAAAGAAATGCTCTTTATTTATGTCATTTTGCTGCATACAATTTTTAGTAAGTATTATTTTAGTGTTTTAATATTTCAGAGTAACAAATCGATTAGTTATTAGTAACTGGTTCAATTGAAAACCAATTTGTTTCCCAACCAGTTCGTAAGCAAAGTCATTTTTGCAGACGGAGTCTGATTAGACTAGAATTTACAATTTAAAGGGGATTCTGAATCCTTTCAAACATCAAAGCCCCAGAAGGAGTTCGAACCTTTAAACTATTGAATCGAAGACCAGAGCGCTAACCATCTGACTGCCATCACACCTGTTTCCTAAACATGTTCATAATCTGTTTTAAATATTGCCAATATTTATGTTGTCGAAAGAATCATTGAATTGATTTATAACATTATGAATTTTAAATTTGTGTTTATGCGCAACAATAATTATATAATTTACAATTATTTTAAATATAGAATCCAGAGCAAATCAATCATCTGCTTCAGATTCCAGAAACGAAATTCCTTTTTTTTATCTGGATACCTGTAGCCAAATTAGTTTAGAGTTCTTTCGAACTAATCCTACTCCTCGAGCTGTTGCCAACTATATGAGCTGTAATTTCAATAAAGCACCAGAATTAATTAAGTTTACCTTTTATGGTCACTTTTTGCTCATGAGATTCATTCGTACAGCTACAGATATCCACGTCCGTGGGGAAAATCAAGCCACGAATTGAATTGATGGTGACTAAGAAAGTATCGGGATATAATCCAAAGATCATTCGGATCAACATCTGCGCCTTTCACAGTGATTCAAGTTCATGATGACCATTTGATAAAAGCAATACGGATTAATTGCTACGCCTATCTTGTGATTTAAGCCAAAGCTAACTGCTTGGTAAAGGGAATCCTTATCCACCGTTCATACTGCACTTGTTGCACTCAAACGCGTTTAAGTGTCGGCATAGAACTTTCTCGCGATGGCAATATGTAATATAAATCAGTTCGAACTGATTTAAATACGTTCCAACAGATTTAGCGCCACCTTGTTTTCTGATATCTTGTTATCAGTATTTGATGAAATATCTGAAACCGATCAAAATAAATACAAGCGAATCAGAATTTAAAAAAATAAAGACAAATATTTACAGAAGTATTAAATAAGCAAAAAAATATTATATTAAGATTGAGAAGAAATAGATTTGTCGACGACATTCTTTGGTTTCGTATTCTGTTGAAATACAATTTTAAAAAAGGGCATTTTGGTATGTAAATGTTTAATATACCTCCATCAATTATAAAAATATCGAAAATATAATTTATTATAACAAACAATAAATAATATTTTGAACACAAAAAAACCAATATTTCTTAAATGAGTTTTGAGTGTAAGGCAGTGCGAACGCTGTTTTCAGTGTGGTGTTTCAGTTATATTAATCAGATTTAACTTTAAATTGATTTAAATATGGCAAGGAAAAAAAAACCAGGTATTAATAAATTGATGATGATTGAAGAACGTATTTATAAAATCATAGATTTTAATTTAGAAAGTATTGAGTTTTAAAATAAAGATTTTGAAAGAAAATTTACTTACTGTGTTTTTATTTTTGTTTTAGAAGAAATATATTTTACAAATGTAACTTTTCTTATATTTTAAAATTCTATATGTATTTTTGAGAATTATTTTTAAACTTAAAATAAAATTTATAAGCATTTTAAATAACCTTATAGGATGTAGTCAAAATAAATTAAACCCTATCATGCACATTCGATAAATGATTTGTATTAAATCTCTATAAAAAAGAAAGTGCGTATCTAAATAAATCGGATTAATGCAATTAAGAAACATATTTCTTAAGTCGATTATTCCTTATTTAAAACATTCTTCAATACAAAATATCAAACATCTATCAAGTTGGTTGTTTGTAGAAAATTACATTTAAATGGAAGAATATAGATAATATTCTTTTTTATTATAAGCTTCATTATGCTTATATTAAAGTATAATTTCTTCATTTTTTATCAACAGGGAAGTAATACTAGTTGTCAAAAAAAGCCAAGTCAAACTTAACTTGGCATTTTATACATTTTCTCTCGGCACATAGGAATAATACTAAATACAAGACATCAAATCACATACGCAAATTTTCGGAATTTTACATTTTTCAGCATGGAAATATTACTCATTGTAAAAAGATAATTCACACACACGCATATTATATATATATATACATAATCTTGAGTATACTAAGTAAAATTTAATTACTAAATTATTAAAAAAAACAAAGTAAAATTTCTTAGAAAATTTTAGCATAAGAATAAAATTAAATATCTTGAATTCTTTGAATTAGAAAAGATTATTTAAGTATACAAACTCAAAAATCATTGTGTAGAAAAGTTAAAGAATAAAATTAAATATCTTGAATTCTTTGAATTAGAAAAGATTATTTAAGTATACAAACTCAAAAATCATTATGTAGAAAAGTTAATGGATTAACTCAATCTTATACGCGCAAAATTTATTTTGAGCTGTCAAATCAATACAAGCAACAGCGTTGGGTATTTTTTGAGCATTGCTTGTTTTTGAAAAGATAACTTGAAAAATATTGTTAAAAATTCAATCTAAATCAATGTGGCAAATACATATTCATTCAAATCAACAAAAATATTACACTGAAAATTATCCAAACTTGAGTATACTCATGAGAAAAAGAAATTCTATACTCTCATACAGTCGACGGAACCCACATGTCATATCCGGTAAATAATATCTCGGGCCTATAACATGATCCGTACTATGCCGACAGAGGGCTGGATCTCTTTGATTCACCGCTCTTTATTTCTGGGTTTTCTCTCTGTGTAAGCAAAGCAGGGGACATTCAAAATACCCAATGATTTGAAAAAAATATTATCAATAATTTCTTATGTAAAATTCAACTACGCTTGGCAATAATTTAGTGTCAATATCTTATCCAGTAATTTTCATTTTATTAGCACCTAAATGTGACATTTGTGAAATAAGTTAAAATCTTAACAATTGAACATTTTTCAGTAAGTTATTTGAGAGTTTGTTGTTATCAAACATCTGATTGAATATTTTGTTCTTAAATGCTTTTCATTTGACGCTAAGTATGTGTGAATACATTTACGAATTGAATACGTACGAATCACAACAAAATAATTTTAATTCACAAAGTTTTTTGAAGTACACAATGTTAAAATATTTTATAATTATATTTAAATGTATTCAGCGATTAAAAACCAATTGGATTATAAATCTACATCGGATAATTAATATAAATTTTGTAATTTTTTTTGTACAATTTTTGCTAAAATGATGAGAGAAATAATCAAATTAGGATTGCAATGACCTATGTATTGAAACCCCAAAGCATTATGAGGAATTTTTTTTTTACTATTGAAATTCTTGATTAACATTCAAACTGTCGAAATTTATCAATCAAAGAATAAATGTAGAAAATAGAATTGCGAATGGAATTTTTTTGACCAAAGGATTTCTATTTATAAAAGAAATCATTAAATAAAAATAACATGTAACTTCCAATTTTTTTCGTCGAGTTTTGAATCGCACATTTTGAATCCGAATAATAAATTTTAAAAAAAGAAACTCTTTTTGATTTAAAACACAAACGCACAATAAATCATATTTTGAAAATGCAAACATTAAAGTAAAAAGCGAAAAGTTTCCATTTATAAGTTAATGTTTTCAAAGGCAGATACATCTGATATAAGAAAGCAAAATAAAACACATCTTTAGTTATATATTACAATATCTCTTAGAGCCCATTTTTCTTGTATATATAAACAAACTACATGGAATTAGTATTTTAAAATTAACTACATAAAATAAATTTATGATCTTTCAACTCATCGTATTAATCTGACAATCAAGCAAAATCAATTTCAAATAAAAAATTTGATACAAAAATAAAATATCATTATACATTTCTTTGAGAAACTGGGTTTTATGCATATATAAATCTTACTTAAGTAATTAACGGTTCTAAATTAATACGAATGTAATTAATATTATTTTATAAATAAAATTCACATTGTTCTAGGACGATAAATAAATTACAAAATACATAAAAAATATTATTTGATAATTTATGAAAAGTTTTTGCTTACTTCATAACTGTCATCAAATAGGATTTAGGAGAATATCCAACCATATAAAAAAATATTGTGAACAGTGCAAAACCATAAATAAAAAACAGCCAGCGACTATGCATGTATAAAGGACCCATAGTCACAGCACATTTTGACGCTCCGTTTTTCTGTCGAAACGTAGGGGAAGCTATCCGTTCCCGCTGAAAACTAATTATCGTCTGCTAGAGTATTTTTTTCTTTCCATTTCCCACTAGAGGGCGTATGTTTCATCTCTTTAAGAGATGGTTTAATTCCGGAAAGCGCATATTCTTTTCTCTTTTTCATGAGAAGAAAACAGTTTTTGTGGTCAGTTTGATAAATGTGTCGCAATTTTGCGCCGATAAAACGTTGCGACTGGTTTCGCTTCATAGCTTATTAAAAAATTAATTATTAATAATTACCCGCCTATAACAACCCCACTTGTTAAAGTATAGCAGAGCTTCACAGACAGTTTTGTTCATTATAAGATCCGACTGTTGTCTATTTTGAAAGGAAAGGATTTTTCCTCTAATTGATTTAAGCAAGGATCACTCTCTTTGTTTCTTTTCTTTTTAGATACCGATTCCTCCCATCAAATCACTGGAATATTGCTAAAGTTATTTCCACTTATTTTCTTAATCTTGGCTCTGTTGACATTAAGCATATCATAAATAAAGTTTTTCTTATATCCTTGCAGTATAAAAATAAGCGATTGCAAGTGATGTTTGAAACTTTGTTGCATAACTGCTAGGGTAAAGAATGTATAAGTTATGTAAATTGTTTTATAAATGGAATGCTTCCTGACTCTTGAGCCGTGGGTCCCGGGTTCGAATCCCGGTTCGGGCATGGATGTTACTATCTCTCTGTGTCTCTCTGTCCTTTCTTGTGTGTTGATGTATGAATGTGGCCCGCCCTATAAACGGGTCTCTGGTGGTATGACGCGGGTAATGCTACTCGCCTCCGTGACTTGGTTTACAGGTGCCCGCTGGGTAACGACAAATGAGTAGCAGTTTCCGGCCTTGTTGTGGCGAAGGGTTAGTCACCCAAGTGCCCGCCGTTATTAAAAAAAATAAATAAATAAATGGAATGCTTATAAAATTATTTTAATAACCGAGAATCATAAAGTGCTGAAATTTAAATATTTCAATAATTTAAAAAAAATATTTTAATTTTTCTAATTAAGTTTTAGTGAATTTAATAGGAAAAAATTTCAAATCAACTTATTTCTCACATCGTTTCATACATTGATACTAATTTGCTTATAAGTCAAAAGTAATTTTTTATTACTTTCGACTTAAAAGCAGTTTTGGCCAATGCAGTTATTATATTGTAGCGAATGCATGACCAATATTTTAAGAATTATATTAGAAATGTATATATATTTTTTAAACTGACAGCAAGTTCGAAATTTTAAGCTCTACTTTGTGTATAGGAATATTTAGTCATTATTGAAAATATTGTCATTATATTCTACCCTAAGGTATTGAAAGGATTGTCACCAGGATGTTTACAAAAATATATTAATACCTACAACAGAATTTAGTTCAATAAATTTTTCAATAATAACAAATTTTATTCAATAAATTTTTCCAGATAAAATATACTTAATTAGGTTTCAACACATTATTTAACACATTCACATATATCAGAATTAACACATTTTTTTCTAATATTAACCCCGCATAAGCCTGGAAACTGAAAGCTGCTCTGAAGTGCTTCTGAATATCCATTGCGCATTCATCTTCCGGTGCGACTTCTTATAACCAGGACTATAGAGAGAGTGTTTGTGCCACACACAAAGGACATCGTCGAAACTGACACTTCCAAAAATGTGCATGCTGAAAGCAACTACATTTGCTTAACAGTGTAGTTGTGATCTTAAACTCTCCCCAACAAAACACTACGCGAATAATTTCCGTTCTAGTCTTCAATTCAACACTGTAGATTGGTTTCCTACCTCGGACATTACCGTTTGTTGTTGCTCGGAGTCCACTTAAATCTTTAATGAGTTCTAGCATTAAAATAGTAGTTGTAGAGTGAAAACCAACCGAACCAAGCCACGGTCCTATTTATCAGTCAAAAGGATTCCTTTTTATTAATATTTGATGCCGCACATCGGTTAGCTTAACTGCGAGTGCTGATGGAAGGCGTTTGAATAGGCTCAACGATTCTGCGTCTCGGCAGGAATATTGCGTCAGGCATGAAGGGAGGGCACTAATCATATGTTGCAAAGGAGAAAACCTGAAATCCCGGTTGGAAGCTCCCAAACACTCATTTGACAGATGTGCATAAAGAAAAATGAAACGTAGCAATTATCTCTCTCTATTCAATAGTGCCTGGGATTGAACCCGGGACTTCCCGCTTCATACAGAGAAGTGCTGCATATAGGTCATAATGAGCTCTTTATTAATATTAGAAAACAACTCTTCTAAAATCTTGGCCTTATTAAAATGATATAATGGATACTTTTCATAGTAACTGGTAGAGAAGAAGTACAATATTTTTGAAATCAATAGATATTCATATTAATAATAAGAAGAAGATTAATAACAAGAAATGTAATATTCGAAATCAATAAATGGGAAATATGTGTACGAACTCTTTCATTAATAAAAAATGGAAAGAAACGTTTCAAGAAAATTTTCACACAGAAATCAAACTGTTTTGAAAAAAGTAATAATAATTAGAATGACAATCATTTACGGTTTATTCGGTAGGAAAAATTCCTCTTTTCAATTACCATTTTTTTTTTACATTCGTCAGGTGAATTTCTTTTTATTCTTTAAATATTAATATAAGATTACTTAAATGTTTCATTTATTCTAGGTCCTCTTTTGATATCTCTTACAAGAAACTCTTTGAATACTCATAGTTACAATTTCATAAAGCTTTTTAATTCTGCTTTGAAATTTTAATTCCTTCAAAAACTAGAAAAAAAACCTTTTTAACTATTTGTATCCATAAAATTTGTATTTTAAACTTGCTAAAATTGCTTAAGTTTGGGAATAAAAACTGAATAAGATTTTAAAAAATTACTAATTTGACATTCAAAAAAATGAATTACTTTGGCACCCTAAAATGGATAGCTAAACAGCTAAAATCTTCCGTAAGGTATCTTAAGAACCCTCTGAATATACCCTCTGACCTTGGTGGATGGTCGGCCATTTTAACATGCCGCAAAAAAGAAAGATCTCAAGCACATCGACAAAAATGCTGAAATAAAATTAATAAAAATAAACAAAAACAGTTGGCTCATTAAGATTTTCAGATGATATAGATGGACTAAATTGTAAGCTATCTTAGAAATTAACCTTTACAAATTTAAGAAATTTCTACAATTTAAAATATGTAAATTTGTCTTTAATTAACTAAGTCTATTAGAAATATAAATTAAAAATATTGTTAACTTGTAAGATAACATATTCCATCCTTAAGGTTACTCTGCTCTGAAATTAGTATTGCTATTCAAACGAATCTATTACTAATTTTTCTGTGAAATTATCATTATTCTGAAATAACTATAATTTATTACCCTGAAATTATCATCGTTACCGAGGACATTTTGTATCATTAACTTCTTTGAAATCATTATCGTTAGCTAGAACAAATTTTATTAATAAGTGTTTTTAAAATCATTAATAAAACTAAATTTATAGTAAATTTTTTCTAAGAAAGTTTTTTCGGACACCGTCACTTAACATGAAAATTAATATGTTTTAGCCTTTTACTGTCGTTTTAATTTAAATAAGTTGACTTTTATTGAGCTTATTTTTTTTACAGTTCTCACGTTTCAAAGTAATCAACTGAATTATTTTCTATGCAAAAGACATCCATAACAACTCATTCCGTAGATTTTATAATATTTTCCCCCAAAATGCTGAACAAAAACGAAGATATATAAAACGGGAATAGGTGGATATTTTTCATCGAGCTAGGGACATGAACCCATGATTGGGCATATTTAGTCCATTCACCTATGCACAAGAAATGAAAACAAGTCCGTTATTTATGGAATACTTCTTGAGTAATTCAAATTTCATCTCAAGCACAGCTTTTAACGTTTATTTTGAAGTCTATTTTCTTTAAAATACACGAATAATTTCTAAATAAATTTCATCAAAAGCTACTGTTGAGTAGAAATAAAAATAATTTTGTAACATATCTCATAAAATTTAGTTTAGTTATTAATAGCATGATTTGTAAGCAAAGGAGTTTTTATGTGATTTTTTATTCATGGTCTTTTTGTAAGCAAATAGTTTAAAAATTGTTATTTCAGTGGATTGTTTCGAATAGTTTTATTTAAAATGAACAATGTTTGTGCGCTCATTGCTAATTTATTTCTAGCGAAGTGTTATCTTATGGAAGCAAAAATAAATTAGAACAAAGGAAGTATCGAAGTGGACAAAAATGGGTCCTCAATTAAAGGATATCCTTTTCTCACTAATACAGGAAGTAAACCGTATATTTAATGCCTAAAGTCATATTATATTTTACTCTTAAAGCTGCATTTATAATGAATATTTCTCAAAAAATTATGAGATTATTATGAGAAAATTATTACTTTAATTCTAAATTAAGTGTTATCTTTTTTAAAAAATGAATAAAACATGAGAGGCTTCTTAAAAATATTCTTTTTTGAGTACAGATGTTAAAAAATATCCTTTTAAAAGTATTCTAATAATATTTTAAAATTATTTATAAATTACCAATACTCTAATTGAAATGAATACTCAAAATTGAAATGAAATAGAGCACATGTTTTAAGTTAGAGAGAGGCCAAAATTCTCTGATACAAGTTTCATTTTATTTTTTGAAACTTTTCTCAATTCAAGCCCGCATGTAAATTTGGTGACAACTAGTGATTTCGAATCTTCGGGCCATAACACTAGGCCTTCTGTCAAAGCCGCTGAGATCTTTCCATGAAACACACGTGTAATCACAAGAATGGTGCTTTAAAGCTGCATTGATAATGAAGCCTGCAATTATAACTGCTGCAGTTATAAATGCAAAGCTGATTGATAACTGCTTTCGGAATAAATGACAACCCTACCTAAACGTGTATCTAGAGGTGCACACTCTCAAATTGTAAATTTGCTCCTTTTTCAGTCTGTAAATAACTCTTTGATCATTATAAAAGAGTTTCAAGAATTTTATTTTACAAAAAACTGCTTTCTTAATTAAGTAAAATTTAATTTGAATAAAAATCCTTTAGAACAAGTTAGAAGATATTCTTAATGTGTTGTTGTTGTTGTTGCCAATGACTTCGTTGACTTCTTAATGTGTAATGAACGTAATAAAAATCATTGCTTCCTCAAAAAACGCAGAACATGCAGTTAGTTGAACCACTCCATTACAAATAAGAAATATATATTTACAGCTAGCGCGTGAATGAAAGATAATTAAAAAATTTTGGAATATTTCGATGCAATTTTTTTCCGTTAATTGCTTTGGTAGGATTAATTTTAGATTTTTGTTATTTTCGTACCCTATAATAAGTCTTGGTAAATTAATAAAATGTATTTCTAAGAAAATTTTCTTTATTTTTACAGTGCCCAATAGTTAAAAAATTAGTTTTTGCTTAATTAAATTAAATTAATTGCTTTAATTTAAAAATTTGCTTAGTAAAATTTTTCTTTTGGCTTAATTTATCCTTGAGCATAAATTTGCAGAAAATCTAAATCTTTATTTGCATGTGAAAATAATTTTAATGAAAACAAATACTGATTGGACTTTGGGAGTTGAAGTCCTAAGAGATTTTTATTGTGGTTACGTTTGATTATCAAAATTAAATAGTTATACTAATTTATAATAATAAATTAACGTAATACTCGTCTTCAGTAGTTTAATATTTCTTAATCCGTTCACGCGAAATTCACATTTAACATTTTTATAATCGGAAAAATTTGGCTATCTAAATCTGATATTAGATACATTCAACTCACCTCTCAAATTTAGAAAAATTTTCCTTTGCTGCTAATATTATTATTAAGAAAATAAAACTCTTATCCATTACTATATATCTGAATGAAATCAAAACTAATTGTGAAAATAAAGGATTTTGTGTTACCAAGACTTATTTTCATAGTAATATAGAAGATCACTGAAATTTGGAGAAACCAACTTATGAGGAAAATATTTTAATTCAATCACAGTTCTTTCGAAAATATTGTGTAGAATTTAGCAATATCACCCAGAAGAAGACACAATATCGCAGTAAAATTATTGGAGGTATTGTATTGTGTACTTTTCATTCTTTTCTTGTACTTGTTATTCTCATATGTTGTTCTAATGTGGAAGTTTAAAAAAACCTATATTCCTTTACTTTACTTGAAAATCATCCGTATTAAGCACATTTATGTGATGTAATTATATTTACAATGTGTTAAATATAATTGTCATATACGCAATAAGGCATAGAAATCATTTTAATAAAATTTGCATTAACTCTAATATGCAACGACAAGGACAAACGTTTTCAATAATTTCATTTGTATGGTTGCCTTTGAATATTACTATTGAGATACTAGAAAGCGTAAACTATAATAAATAGCTCCTCTTTCGTTTTAATTTAAATTTCAGCTAATATATTAGATGCTTCGGTAATATTAGAACTTACAAATAGCAAAGGAAACCATATAAACTTATTAATATCTTTCGACATATGCACGATATTTCACTATATTCTTTATATTTGATTTCTGAATTATGAAAAATATATAATTTTCGATAAGTTTCACTTGTCTATTAAATTATCATTTCGACTGAATGTCCATATTTTATCGATTGCTAATTGCATCCATTTTTTTTAAATTGCAGTATAATGTTTCTTCAGTTAGTTGAATTTTCAAAAACTGATGTTAAACTTGATAAAAATTTACATAATATAAGAAACATGAAAACATTTCTAAATTTTAAAAAATAATGGTTACTGTGATTAAATATTCACTTTTTATGCAAATGTATACAGTATTTTTATTCTTCCATATATTCCTTTACTGTAGCTACACATCAATTTATATTTACCTGATGGAGGATAAGCGCAATTGTAATTAAATGTGAAAAAAACTTTTAAGTAAATCTGTAATTAAAATGATTCAATTACTTTGATTTCTTACCTACATTTGTGAAAGAATTCGACAAAAAATATGAAGACAAACATGCCTTTTGGATAGTAAAATTTCAATAGACCAGATATTCAGATATCACTTGATATCCGACAGAAAATTTAAAATTTAAATTAACCAAATACTTTTGATTATACTTCGTAATTAAAATATACAAAGAAGGAACTGCGAGTTTCGATTGAAAGTTTTCGATATACATACATACATACATACATACATATATATATATATATATATATATATATATATATATATATATATATATATATATATATATATATATACAATTGTGAATTGTAGTTTTTGATTTTTAATTCGCTTTGATGTTTAAAATACAAATTCTGCGGAGATTAAAAGATATTTCACTTAAATAAAGAGAATAAAGGGGAACTAAAAATATTAAAATAACTGCAGGGAATTACAACTATACATTTATGAAATAGGTAAAAAGAATATATTTTAACTCTTTTAATTATAAATAAGAATACATCTTTATATAGAGATTCATAGGTTTTTTCCCCCGCTGGAAGCATAGAAATATGAATTCTCATGAACAGTATTATTTCATATACGAAAGTATTATTTCATGTAAGAGAGCACACATTTTATTTTTTTCATTTACGACACGCAAATCAGTGATGATTTTTATTCATCTGTGATTTTTATTTACTTATTAATGGGTGATAGGATATTTTATACATTAATTAACAAAGCATAAATACCATTCCGTTCATTACATAAGAGTAAAATAAAAAACTAATGATATAATTATCTCATCTACTCACTGTACTCAACTCAGTATATATAGAAATCAGATACCTGAATTATATTTATCTGTGAATGCACTCTGTCTGATCAGACAACAGATGAGAACTGTAATAGTTATCGCACACTTTTTATTTGACGGAAGTCCTGACATAAACTTATGAGACATATTTGTCATTGAATTAGTTGAACGACAATTAATGAATAAAATTCATATGCCATGTAATATCTATTTTCCTTTTTAATTGTGATACTAATGGAATCACCAATGAAGGCCTATCGATAAATTCATTGGAAAACATTCTCTCTCTCAGCTATGAAAATAGTTTAAATGATTTCAATATTTAATAATTTTCAGTCTCTTCCTTTAATAACTCAATTTCCTCAGGGAATGAGAGGGAAAAATAATTAATTAACAGTAATTTAAATCAATGGTTGCAAAAACCCTTACGGCAGCATATACATTTCCAATTATTTTGTTTTAATTTACTTATTTGTGCGATATAGGAAGTTTTTATGTTTGCAAAAATGATGACAATTTATGGCATACAGATCTTTATTTGTTGAGCTTAATTAGAAATTATTTTTGTTAAATTATTCTTTTTTTTTAAATTTGCAATTGAATGTTTTCAGCTATTAGAAATAGAAATTTAATAAAGCAGTAGGAATTGAAATGCCAATTCTTATTTACTGGTGAGATTGTTTACCATTTATGTTAACAAATTTAATAACGAAAATCCTTTAATTATAATTGTTTTTGAAGAAATTAAATACTAAAAAAATACCTGAAGCACTAAATCCATTCTACATTCGCCGTAATTACATTATGAAATAAATAAAGTATGAATTTGTTACGATGATATTCATGAAGAAAATTGATTAATAAAAAACAGGCTAATTAGTTGACGTTATTTACATTTCTTTGAAAATTATGCATATATATATATATATATATATATATATATATATATATATATATATATATATATATATATATATATATATATATATATATATATATATATATATATATATACATATATATATATATATATGTATGTATATATATATATATATATATATATATATATATATATATATATATATATATATATATATATATATATATATATATATATATATATATATATATATATATATATATATATATATATATATATATATATATATATATATATATATATATATATATATATATACATATATATATATATGTATATATATATATATATATATATATATATATATATATATATATATATATATATATATATATATATATATATATATATATTATGCATGTATATACAATCTATTTTAATGTATGATATTTAAATGATATTTTTCATTACTTGGTATACAATTTTAAATAAAATTCTGTAATTCCATAATTTGCTACCAAGAGTACAGTAATCAAGCTGAGATGCGAATACAGGACACATTTCCGTAAATGGATATTTAATAAATTTGGATTTCTTCCTTCGAACGTAATTTCCCTGGATGAAGCTGAACTGTTCATCTTCAATATAAGAGACTGATTAATGCTGCAATCTATTATTCAAGTAGTCCACGCGAATGGAAGAATTCAACATTGCCATTACTGAAATGATAAACTTCATAAAGTCCCTTATGCGAGGAAGCAAGTTCACTTTTCATAATATTACGTCATTATTGTATATAAATATATTGATCTCTGACCTTTCAAGTCTGCATTTTATGCATTATTAACATAAAATTGCTTTAAAACTTTATGGTTAAAGTAAATATTAGGTCGGGGAAAAAGAAATCCATTATTTTTATATGAACTTCAGGACTTTATTTAACATGCTTTGGATTGTCCGATTTGGGTCAAATATGCACCGTTTTGTTGTATGATTTGTTGCCATTTTAAAGGTAACTTCATAATGCCTCTCTCATAGAAGTCCTGGTCTCTATTTGCAAAAAACTCTAGTAGTCGATTTTCACATTCCTCCCTAGATGCCAATTTTTTATCATTAAAGAAATTTTGCAATGCAAGAAAAAGATGATAATCGCTTGGTGCCAAGTCCGGACTGTATGGTGGATGCATTAAAACTTCCAAACCAAGCTCCTGAAGTTTCTGGCGAGTTACTGTAGACGTGTGTGGCCTAGAGTTGTCCTGGTGGACCTCTCCTGTTGACCAATTCTGGCTGTTTCTGGTCAATCGCTATCTTCAAACGGTCCAGTTGTTGACAGTAGAGATCAGAATTTAGTGTTTGGCCATATGGAAGCAACTCATAATAAATAATCCCCTTCCAGTCCCACCAAATGCATAGCAGAACCTTCCTGGCCGTTAGTCCTGGTTTGGCCACCGTTTGAGGTGCTTCACCGCTCTTTGACCACGATCGTTTTCGCACAGGGTTATCGTATGTGATCCATTTCTCATCTCCAGTCACTATCCGTTTAAGAAATGGGTCTATCTCATTCCGTTTGGCCAAGGCTTCGCAGATGGAAATTCGATCCATCATGTTTTTTTCTGTTAATTGGTGTGGCACCCAAACATCGAGCTTCTTTTTGAATCCAGCTTTGTGTAAATGGTTTAAAACAGTTTTATGGTTGATTTTTAGCTCCTGGGCGATGTTACGACAGCTAACATGCCGGTCAACTTCGATCATTTCTCCGATTTTATCGACATTTTCGACGACCGGTCTACCTGTGCGAGGTGCATCTTTAACATCAAAAATTCCTGAACGGAATCTACGAAACCGAAATTGCACATAATTGGCTGTTACAGTATCGGAACCATAAACACCATTCACAATTTTAGCCGCCTGGTTTGCATTTTCGCCTTTGTCAAAGAAAAACTATAAAATGTACCGAATTTTCTCTTTGTTCACTTCCATTTTTAACACCCTGTAACTCACAACTGAATGCACCAAACAAAAAACAGCAAACGAATTTTTTTACTGCGAAATGTCACCTTTCCAACGAGCATAAATCTGAAATTGTTTGATCGATACTTTACGAGAAATCTATCAGTACAGCCATCTGCCGAAAAAATAATGGATTTCTTTTTCCCCAACATAATATATATGCTACATTTTAAAGCTTAAATTTTTCATTTAAGTATATTTAAATAAATTATCAGTAGTATTTTAAATGAAACTTTACCCCTTCATTGTATATTACTACATAAAAGATCAATTAATGCTTCAAAAACTAATTTCTCTTTAATTGATTTTCCTTATTAACAATTTTTTTTTCAGTGAAGAAACCTACACAAGCTTCAACGTAATTCGTTTATTACATACATTTTTCATTCATTTATATGCGATAAATAAGTAATAAAAATCAACTTCCTATGCCGATCTATCCATAATTTCTATTAGTACATATGTCCATATCTGCACTCTTCTATTATCAGCCTAGAGGCGCTCCATCATTTTCACATTGTACTACAATTCTCTTTTCCCATTTTAGTGACAGCCCGAGACTAATTACTGTATGATAAAGTACTAGCTTGAATGCTCTATTCATATGCTCTCTGATGCAAGACGCTTAATGAATTCAGTAGATCGCGAGATCAATCTTCTTAATAGGAATAATTGTGGGCAGGATACCCAAATCACTTCAGCCGTGTCCACATTGCTTGTTGCTGCAAACTGGAAATGAAAGAAACATTTTTCTACATAACTCATTGCCACTTCTATTTATTACTCAAGGCCTTATGATTGTATTTTATCCCAATTTCTCTTAAACTATCAAGATAATTAGAAATTTTGTAAGAGAGAGAAAGTTGTTCTTCAATATATAACTCTATATATAACAGCACAAGGTAGTTTTAAGGTAGTTGTGAAATATAATTTAATGTCATTCAGATATACTGACCTTTGGGATTCTCTTACTTAGTATATGATCTTAATTTACCGTAAGAAAGCACTGATAAGAATACATCTTAACTCTTCAGCAATTGAGAAAATATGAAGCAAAAAATGTTGGATTTTTGTATCATTCTGCAGTCGTGGTTTTTTCTATCTGTTCTCTCAAGGCTATCTCCAAGCAGTTCACTGCCAATAAGCTCACTCTTAAGCACTTATTAATGAAAGCATTATCAACTCTGCAAATGAACACTGACTGATCATAGCTATTGTGAGGTTTCTCATGGGGTTCACTTTGTCTTACTTACTAAGAGGACATTTCATACATTATAAGATTTACTTACATGTTTCAAAAAGGAACAGATTACGAAACAAGTGATTGATTCCCATGCCTAATTAAAACTTGAAAACCATTTATTCCCATTCTTTATGAAACGTCGCTTCACAAAACTGGAAATACAATCTTCACCTTTTGGATTCATCGTGGTCTAGCAATTCCTGGACAATAAGAAATGGGTGAAGTGTGTTTCCATTCTGTAGATACCGTTTTCGGAGTGGATGGATCAGATTTTCTGGCTGCCTCTCTTTACAACAGCTGAATACGGCTGACTATCCAAAGTCTCTGAGGCATCATTGCACTATCGGTACCAAATAAAAAAAAACATTACTAACATATTTGAATAATTAACCTATTCACTGAACGCTGCCTTATCATCCAAACCCTGTTGTTCAGATATGTGTGACAAGGTAATTCTTCTTTTTAAAGAAAGTATGCTCTTACCAAAGCGGGGTTGTTAATTCTAATATCAATGCAAAAATTAGTGCTTATTTATATGAACTCTGAAATTATTCGTTGAATTGCTTTATTTAATCATGAAATAAACCATAGACTTACAGCTCATAAACTTTTAAAATGATAAAAAACAGATTACGAAACAGGTATTTGCATGATATTATTTTAACTTCACTATCGCATAATATTTATTTACAAAATGAAGGGCATAGTAAAATGCAGAATAAAAAAGTTATCAGTACTTTATGAAAATTGTTTATTTAAATGTACTGTGCGTATACATTTATCTCAGATTTAAGTATATATATATATATATATATATATATATATATATATATATATATATATATATATATATATATATATATATATATATTAATGATAATATTATCAATGAATATATAAATATATATTCATTGGAATTTCACTGTGTGATATTTATTAAAATAATGAAGTTAATTTCCACCAATAACTTTTAAATTAGATGAACAAAAAATAGTTATTTATGGTGAGAGAGAGAATTTCTAAGTTGAGAGAGATTTAATTACTTATAAGTTAAAAATATACTTCAAGTAGCAAAAAATGAACTGTAAAATAAATTTATTTTACGGGAAACTTAATCTTGTTTTGATAAAATAAAAAATAAATAAACAGTTCGATAAGAAAAAAATATAAAATAGATGAGTGTTTTTTAGTTTTCATCCCCTCACGTAATTTGCAATCACCATTTTAAAATACGCAAATTTATAAATAATACGCAAATATATCTGAGCATCCTATTTTAATATTATTTCTTATTTTTCTTTTGAGATTGTGTCATTTTTTATTATCACATTACTCCTTTCTTTTAGTAACGCATTCTTACAATATCTTTTCAATTCAGCCTTTATTCTAGTTACTGTAATGAACAAAAATATGAATATAATTTCTAATAACAGATTTGTAAGAAACTTTGAGGACATAATTTATTTTTCTTATAATATCGGTCCCGTAAGGGAGTCTTATATGAAATTTTATTTTTAATTATATAAGTCAGCAGTATGGAGTCATTTATGGAGTACAGGAAATTTTGACATTGTGTCGTGTGCAGCCCAGGGACGTAAGATTGCTGTAAGACATTTCAATATCCTCCCCGTAACTTTCCATCTGAAATGACTTTTCCCCGATTCACGTTGAAAACTCCCCAACACCTGACTCCACATTCCAAAGGACGTGCAAGCAGAAAGCAGGAGAGAAATCTCCAGCTGCTCAACAGTGACTGGAATTAAACCCGAGGAAGAGCGCGGTCTTATTTCTAAACCACAATAAGCTCACGCGAAACTCCAGAGGTTTATTGGTATCGTTCCATTGATAGTACCAAAATTGTACAAGTAATTGAAAACGTATTTTGTATAAATATTGATTATAAAAATGTATGTCATTGGGCACCCGTGGAAATCATTAGGGGAACAAATATATGAATCTATATACAATGTAATATTTTTTTACAGGAAAAATTTTAATGTATTTGATAGCAAAAATTTTCTTTACTAAATATTTCACAATAAATATTTAAGTATGTGCGTGTGATTTATGAAAAGTTCAAAAAGAAATGTATGCTGCTTTTATTCAAAATATATTAATGATGATATAAGCTATATGTTTTCAATAAAGAAAATTATTGATCCCCAATGATTCTGGTGGATTTAATCACTGAAATTTTTATACAGATGATAATATGAGTATATTATCATCTTATAAGGAAATTTTATATGATAAGGAGTAGGCAAATTCATTTGGAAGTTAAATGCCCCCCGCTAGCCTAATTTAATCATTTTAAACTACAAAAAATCTTCTGAATATCAAGATAGTCCTCTACTGTGTCTATTCATGGAATAAAAACTTAAAAAATCCTACGTAATAAGAGAAGTGTCAAGCTTAAGTAATCGATGCTTCCATTTTCTAAGGTTTGCGGAAGATTAATATGAGTAAATATTCAAGAGTTAATGCAACTGTGCAAACTCAGTTTTGAGATAAGATGAAGATGAAAATATATTACATGAGTGAATATTCGCAATAAAGGAGTTTTTTTTCACTGTTATGTCTTAATGCCTTTTTATTTTTATATATAGAATGACTAATGAAAGGGCACCAAATTTGCATAACTAATATAATACATTAAAGTAACATTAAGGAAATATTAAAAAAATCTAATTTTGTCCTATTTGTGCATAATTTCGCTACAGCTTTTTGCTATTTCTTATGCAGCTTATTGCGTCAAGTGAAGAATAATAAATTGAATGTGAAGGAAAGAAAGACATACGAGGGTTACTCTGAAATTTTTGAGATACGCGCAGACGAGAATTTACAAAATAAAAATAACGGTTTAATTTTAAAGTACAAAGTATTTTAACACAGAAGACGATTTTCTACTGATTTACTTCAACTTGTTTAGCGTGAAATAGATTTTAAACAGAAGAGAAAATGGAGTTGACGCGAGAACATTTTCGCGCTATGATTTTCTACGATTTCAAAGCAGGATTCAATCAAGAAGAATGCGTTCAACGGTTGCAATTAGCATTTGGTGATGAATCTCCAGCTCGTGCTACTGTATTCAGATGGTTTAGAGAATTTAGAAGAGGTCACAATTTTCTTCAGGATGAAGAACACACAGGAAGGCCGCCGTCGGCAGTCATCCCGGATAATGTGTCTGCCATACGAAAAATGTTAATGGATGATAATCGCTGTACCTATCAAATGATACAGAAGGAACTTAACATTGGATCCGCAGCCATACACAAAATCATTCATGAAGAATTACATATGAAAAAAGTAGTTTGCCGTTGGTTTCCCCATAATCTAACTGAGCATCAAAAAGAGGAGCGTGTCAGAATCAGCAAAGAAACTCTTAATATGCTGAATGATGGTGGCCACCGCATCATTTCTAAAATTGTAACAGGTAATGAAACGTACATACCGTTTTTTGACGTTCCAACATGTCAAGAAAGCAAAGTATGGTTCTTTGAAGATGATCCCACGCCGACAATGGTGAAAAAACAACAAGCACTGAAAAAAGTGATGTACTCCGTTTTCTTCAGAAGTACGGGATTGGTCCAAGCCATCCAGTTGGAAGGACAGAAGATAGTAACAGCAAACTGGTATACCACTAAATGTCTTTTAGAAATTCTACAAGAACTGAATGTTAGGGGATTAATGCTTCACCATGACAATGCATCTTCACATACAGCCGGATTAACAGTCGAGTTTCTTAAACAAAAACAAATTAAAGTGATCGAACATCCGCCGTATTCACCTGATCTAGCTATGTGCGACTTTTGGTTATTCTTTAATCTAAAAAAGAACTTATGTGGACGTCGTTTTCATTCAGAAGAAGAGATTAATGTGGCTACAAATGCGTTTTTTTATCTATTCGAAGAAATGAATGGCTTGAGGCATTTAATCTATGGAAAATTCGTCTACAAAAGTGCATTGATGCTGGAGGAGACTACTTTGAACACACCTAAAATATTGTTTAAGTATAACTTTAAAAAACCTAGTTGTATCTCAAAAATTTCAGAGTGACCCTCGTATTTATTCTCTCCAGTCTATACCGCATAAAAAGTACACTCACTTAAAACAGAGTGGTTAAGTTTATTTCGATTTTATACACGTTTATGATAAAGTAATAATTCGACAAGTACTGTTTTGCGATTGACGAGAAAAGGGACAAAAAATATCAAACGTAATTAATATAAATCATGAAATTGCAAAATAGTAGCATAAATCATGAAGCAATATTAAGAATTATTTATATCCGAAGAAGAAAATGATATTGAATGAATGATATCATTTATGAGATAATTTTATATTAGAGTTGTCAACAAACGTAAGTTTAAAATCCAATCAAACGAATAGCAACAATATTGTACATAAGCGTCCTTTTATGCATTCAAAGTTTACAGCATTTGACCATACTTTCTATGAAGCAATCAACCATTGCAGAGTCAAGCAATCTTTATTTCTCCATTGGAACAGTTTCCAAATTTGCTCATATTAAGATTAAATACAAAATGAAGATTTCTAATGAGATTCGGCCTGATTGAGTGAGCCTAATACTTCATATGCATAATACCTGTACCGTCCAGACGTTTTAGTATTAACAGCAATAGAATCTAATACTTCATTTGAATTTCATACAACGTTTCTCAAACCCTGTCTGTAAACCTGGTCTGAAAGATTTTCGAAGAAAATCCTTTCCCAGACCATGGCAAGACTTAGAATGTAGGCTGTTCTGGAGCAGATTGCGTATGCTTGTGCTTTCTTGACTTTTAAAAGAGTTTCATCGAGTTACAATGCAAATAATGACTTACTGATGAACATAAGTTTACCTCAGTCAGACACAGTCTAATTGATAATGTTTGCGACGCTACTTACGTCCTGTTCCTATAGAGTGGATTCATAGTAGAACACAAAATTGAGATTATTGAGAGTTCATTCCATTATTGTATGGTCTTATGCCCATAGTAGGGGCCAACATTGGTTTATCAATGGTCGCCTCAACCAAACATGTCCTACCTGTGGAAATTGCTCTTAGATTCATTTTGGCTACTTAAGCAGTGTATTATTACCTCACTGATGTCGTATCTTTTGATCATCTGGAAACGAATCTTTAAGCTCATTTTGATTTCAATTCTTTTCAAATTTGGGAAATTACGGAATGGTGAACTCCACAGAATCGAGAAACATTTATAATTCATTGTTCCTGCTTTAATAGATTCGCACCAGTGTGTATATGTCCAGTATGTTTCATTCTTCTTCTGGAAACCATAGAAACGAATTTGTTTTAAAACAAATATTGTATGCGAAGTTCTTGGCATGAATCTTTATTTTGCTGTTATTATGTAAAATATTCTATTTTCTATCTACTTTTTCAGCGAATTACATCCTCTGCAATTTAGACCAGCTTCCAAAAATTAATTAAAATTAAAAATTAAGATCTTCATGCTTAACTTTTAGAAGTATTTAATTTATAGCCAAGAAAAAGTATAACTCTTATCTTGTAAAAGGTTTGATATTAAAGAGTGAAATTAGTGCAGAATTACAATGTCATTCATCATAGCATCATCGTTTATCTATTGTAAAGGAGCATCTGCTTAAATAAAATATTAGACACTTTTTTTTTCTCGGTGTCTTATAGTCCTGATTTAAATGCTGTAAAGCACTGCTAATTTCCAAATACGAGAACAGGTGTTAGGGAGTCATCATGAACGAGAGTAACGGTTGGCTTAAAAAAATCTTAGTTGACATCATTAGATCATCAATTTTTTGTATAGTCAGTTGATGTGCAGCAACAATGATCTTAAGAAGCATAGAAATAATACATGCTTAAATAAAATATTAGACACTTTTTTTCTTGGTGTCTTATAGTCCTGATTTAAATGCTGTAAAGCACTGCTGATTTCCAAATACGAGAACAAGTGTTAGGGAGTGATCATGAACGAGAGTAACGGTTGGCTTAAAAAATCTTAGGTGACATCATTAGATCATCAATTTTTTGTATAGCCAGTCGATGTGCAGCAACAATGATCTTAAGAAGCATAAAAATAATACATGCTTAAATAAAATATTAGACACTTTTTTTCCAAATACGAGAACAGGTGTTAGGGAGTCATCCTGAACGAGAGTAACGGTTGGCTTAAAAAATCTTAGTTGACATCATTAGATCATCAATTTTTTGTATAGCCAGTCGATGTGCAGCAACAATGATCTTAAGAAGCATAGAAATAATACATGCTATACACATCCTGCAAGCTGTATGTTTATTACACTTCTATATCATTCATAATTCTCTTAAAATTCATTTTTTCATCGATCTCCAAATCGAACACAAATCAAAAACTTTTGGTTTACTCGGGTATAGTTTTTTTTTTTGTTAAATTTTAATAATTTCTAACTTTATTTGCAAATATATAATGTATCAAAATAATATCATAATGTATAAAATAATAATTTAAAATGATATTTAGTTTATTTTTTAAAATCAACTTTTTTAAACGATGTTTCTAAGTTTTTTTTTTGTCTGGTCGCTATTGTGTGTTTCTGGTTTCACATAAAAATCCTATACAAAATTAGAAATTCGCTAATGTATTTGCGGCTAAAATATATAAGAATATTATTTATATACAAACTTTAGCATGATAGCATGAAGAAGACCATTGTTGTAAGCAGATGAACAGTAAAAATTAGCTGAATTGAATCCTTTATTAAGATAAGGCAAAAATTGCATTTTAAAAGAAGCATAAAAATACATTTAGAAGCTACGTTGGATAAGAACGATACACATTTCGAGTTACATATCAAATGGCTAAGCACAAGCTACCGTCTTATTATTTTGAACCATGGTTAAGTTACGAGATAGACGCTGAAATTGGCACCTTCCTTTTCACGTGACACCAGAGGCATTGTGATACGGACCATTTAACGTGCAAGGCTTTTTAAGAACGACGGTTTTCGAGCGGTCGATTCGATTACTCGTGTCACATATCAAGCCCACAGCACTTCGGATATAAGAAGGAAGCCTTTCCTTAATTGTTATCACACTTACTGTTATTTTACAATTGACGAGTAGTAAGAGAAATGAGGTGAAAACTCTCTATTTAAAGATAGAAGTTGACTTTAAAATTGTGTAAATAAATGAGATCTGAATCAAAATATGTGTTGATGAAAATATATTAAGTATATTTGGATTTAGCAAAAGGGTTCAGGGTTCAATCTCAACCACTGTTGAACAACGGGAGATGGATATTGCACTTTTGTCTCCTGGATGCATGTCTGTTGAGGTGTGTGCTTGTGAGTTTTCCAGGTTTCCTCCCTTGCGACATGTGAATACGCCCCACTATCGATGAAATTTTACGTGGTGGACATTAAAATGTCTTACAGCAGCTTTATGTCGTTAATGTCTACAATATATTCGGAGTCAAATTATATTTGGTTTGGGCTCACCATGGCCTGCTGGTAGTACAGAGCGCTTCAGAGCGAAAAGTACCCAAGTTCGATCCCAACCACTGTTGAACAACGGGCGATGGGTAGAGCGCTTCTGCATCCTACGTGCACGTTCGCCAGGATTGATCCTCGGAAGCTACCCGGGTTTCCTCCCTTGTGACACGTGAGCCGAGCTGGCAGCCGAATGGTTAGCTCTCTTGCCTTCGGTTCAACAGTTCGTGGGTTCGAATCCCACCTTGGGCATGGATGTTTGTAGTGGTTCGGAATCCACTTTAAACCGTAAGTCCCGGTCTAATTAGCCTTCGTGTGCAAAAAATGACCGTTGAGCGACAAAGAAACCAAACCAAACATGTGACACGTGAATACAACCCACTGTGTATGAAAAGTCCTCCCGAAAGGCAATTTTCCCGATACGCGTTAAGATGCCTAATAACAGCTTTAAGACGTCTGGCTGCCTACTGTAAAAAGTATACTTGAATGATATATGAGCTGCAGAAAGAACACGTCTGTGAACATTGTTAAAATTACCTGCGTGTGTAAAATCATGGAAAAATTGGTATACAAAACAATAATTTTGAGTATTGAATTCATCTTAAAAACAAAGTAAAAAAGAAAAAAATATTATAAAGCAATAATATTTCAGCAATAATTATAAAGCAATAATAGTATAAAGCAATAAATTGAAGAAATGCCTCCTATTTAATTGCGTGGAATTTAAAGTATATAAATATATGAATTTTAAATAAATACATTAAGCAGATGTTTTATTATGAAAGTATATTAATATTATACTAGTCCTCTCGTTGGATTATATGTAACCATTACTGTAAGGATGATGGCAACACGTATAACATAAAGTATAGCTTATTACATGTATAATACCTTCTAAGTATATGTTCTACGTGTTTATATATGGTAATAGTTTCTGAGCAAAATGTCTTAGGGATTCTATTGATCAAATATTTATTTCTTTTAGTTGTATGTATCTATGCAAGTATCTAATGCCAAGAACTGAATATATGAATTTTTAAAATACAGAATATGTAAAACACGCTCCTTATTCTGTTGTCACTATAAGTTTTATGTACAAGATTTTTTCTCTTCCTTTATAACCATATTGAATGTATTTCCAATTTTTGTTTTGAACACGTCTCCAGCAATTTGAGCTCCCAGAAAAATATTCTCTATTGAATAATTTCGTAGCTTGGGTTGTAATGTTCTGTTCAAGTTTTGTAGATGTTTATTTTCACTTCACGTCAGTTCATATTCCAAAGTTAATATATTTTTCTCATACATTTTATAGTTTATTCTACGAAAATACTTACAAATTTTTTAATGTCGTTTTTTTTTACTTTTGTGTCCACTGAAAAATAAAACGAACTTTTAAAATTACATTTTCTTTTTTATTATTAAATTAATGTGTGTGATTTTGGTACTAATTCATTAAAACTGAGCAATGACAGAAAGACCAACAATTCTCAAATTATAATTCTCAAAAAATAAAATTAAAAAAAAATAAGTTTAAAATTTTATTTTTTGTTAGGAATGAAATTGAAATTAGAAGAATGACTTAAAATACCGTTTAATTGCGTTTTTATTAGTTAATAAATTGTAATCAGTGAAAAATAATCTGAAAAACAGCTAAGAAAAAATAATAAACATCAAATTATCAAATTGTTTGGGAATTTTGTAAAATAGGATAAAAATTAAACAGTCTGTAATAAAGCGTTTAATATAAAAAAGCTAGTTGCTTTTAATTCTCTAAGTATTCTCCGATGTTTCCCATAATGCCACAGAACATTTTCATTGGCTAGTGCCCTACACTTTGAACAATAATAAGAATAAATGAATTAATCAATTACAAGTATCATCGATAATATTTTACACTTGCTTTTATGTAAGTGTAAAATTATTATAGTAAACACTTGCTTATGTAAGTGTAAAATTATAGTAAACACTTGCTTTTATGTAAGGACTTTTAAATTGTGTTTAAGTGCGCTCTCATACAAACAAAATTAACTAGACTAAATATTGGTTTTTCATCTATCATTAGAAAAAAATAGCGAGTTTACTGTTTTTATACATCATTTAAGCTTTTGCCTATAAATGCATGCCTCTTGAAAATTCAAGATATTCATAAGTAAAGAAATGTTTGGATATGTGTGAAAAAAGTAACTGCTCTAATATAGTTGAATTTAATTCAGTACCTTCTAATACTGAAGTAACTATTGAATTTGAAAGGAAAAAAATAGAAAAAGCTGCTACATGTGTGTTCTGTTGGTCGTGATTCTACACATTAACTTTCCAATCTAAATCATAAGAATTTTATTTATAGAAATTTTTTTTAATTTAGGAAAAATTTATTTTGATAATGTAAATTTTATTTACATAAGAAAATAGAGTCGTTGATGCGTTAGAAACCATTGCATACGTAATCGTATGCAATAGTTTCAACGCATCGACGAGAAATACTTTAATATTTTAGCCCCCCTCTCCCCCGCATTGACTAATAGTTGGAATCTATTATGAGGCCCTCATTCACACTGAATTTCCAGGTATGAAACCCAGAAAACTACCAAGCATACGTAATCCCAGTCATGCATGAAGAAGACAGAAGCAAAGCATCCCTCACACATTGCTTAACAGTGCATGATTTCGAACCTAGGATCCTACACTCTAAAAAAAAAAAAAAAAAAAAAATTATCACTTTGACTACGCATCGGTCCTGTTCTTATTTCAGTGTTGCAAAATGCTTAGACTTATCCTATGCTTTGATAATTAAATTTTACTTTTTTAAACGCACAGAAGGACTCATCCAATAGCAAATCTTCATTTTTTAAGTATTTTGTTCCGATATTAAAATTTGTAGCTATTACATACGCATAAACCTTGTTATAGTTTCTACTTCAGTAGCACTTCATTTACGAAATAGAGCTCTTATTTGTGTACAACTTAATAAATTCAAAAGTTTTGTGAGAGATATTTAACTGTATAATAAGTACATTTTATATAAAAAATTCGTAAATTTTCAGTAAAGCAATCTGAGGCACGAAAGATCCCTACTTAACATTTCTTGACTAACAAAGAGAAGTTTTAATTGAATCAAAAGTTGATGGTAAATGGCAGAATTGCGTACGATTTTCCTACCTTAATTTCGGCAACATTTTGCAGTTGTGAAAGGCATGAAAAATTAAACAGTTCCTTCACTTTTCTACAGTACTTCGAAAGAAAATACTTTTGGCTCGCTTTGTTGTGGTATTTTAATAAGTAATATTTTTTAAATTTATCATGTGTTATTTTTAAATATATGATATTAATACTTGACAAAACTCAACAAAATTAAGTATACAAACAAGTTGTTTATTTGATGTTCTACCTACTACTCATGGACTGACTTACTATCAAACAAGTACCTACATTTAGCTACTAAGTGTGTTGGAATAATACTGACAAAGTTTGAAAAACACAAGAATCAGATTTATTCAATAATAATTAGTTACAAAAGTAGTTTGACCAAATCTTTAATTTGGTTAAATGAAGGCTAATATACGCAATAACTATTCAATAGTAATACACAATCTCAAAATACAGTATTCATTAACGGAAAATTAACGGGCAATTTATAACTACAACTCCGAAAGGTTATAAGCTAAAATTCAATTTAATCGATATTAAATGAACTTTGGAGATATACCCCTGTCACATATTCAAAGTATTCTAGATCTACGAGTTCTAAAGATAAGCACTAATTAAATAGCACAGAGACCGATCGGTGAGCATTCAGTGAGCCGAACAAGCATACCTTGGTACACGCCTGTACTTGATAAACGTGCTATCGAACGGAGGCATAAGCCAACAACATCCCTTTAAATATCTGATACTCATTTGCATAAATTGAAAAATGAAGCATTTTAAGATGCTGCCATTCTCGATTCTAAAGTTATAGTTTCGATTGGCTTGTTTTTCATTCGGCAAAGACATGCTGACACACGAAGTTATTTGCCGATGTAATAAACCGATTGGACAGAGTTTAATGACGTAATATGTCATCCTTCCGAAACTAAGCGTGTTTAGGCTGTCGGCAGCCACGTATTAATAAAACTCAGATTTACGGGTATCGAGTGAACAGCAAAACAGCCGATACGAGAGTTACGAACCCACGGAATTCGAAGAACGGGAAACGGCCGAGAAATAATTAAGTTTAAGCTTTTTGATTATCATATTTTAACAAAAATCCTATACTTCAGAGAACTTTAAAAAAAAAGTTCATTATATATTAAATCTTCAAAATAATCAAGTGTCTACTAAAACAAAAAACGGCACAGTTATAAAATCACATACTAATTAAAATATTAATTCTATTTTTTCATTCTAAATGCAAAATTCATTGTTAAAAATTACGAAATTAATAATTCCGAAATTGGTTACTGTTTTTCTTGCAGTATCAGGAAAGAATCTTTCTAAAACCTTGAATTACAGCTCAAAATAGGCTGCAATGTTGACCTCAACTCTTGAAATTCAACACTCTTAGGAAAAACGCAAGTTGCAATGAGTTTCTGATTTTCAGTTTGTCCTTGCCTCGTCATCCAGTTCATTGAGCAGTTGCAAACCAAAAAGTTTCCTGTCAAGACAAAATAAATAATTATCCTCTGAAACGATGGCTTCATTTTGCTACATTGCTGTTAACAAAATTAATTTCAATCAACCTTAACGCAATAAATAACTTAAATACTATAAAAAACATGAAGATCAGTAATTTTCTATTTTATTATATTTATTGAAGATTTTGAAAATTACCATATGTGAGCCCACAAGTTTAAATTAACTGCTGTTACGAACCAAAAAATACGCAGTTCATTTTAAGTTGCAGATTCGTTGTAATTAGTCTTCCTTTTAAATGTCTAGAATCTGTTTTTGGAATACAAAACTATGTAAAACGCAATTCTCAATGAGTCTGAATTTTTTGTCCGTGTCTTCATCCAGTTCACTAAGCAGTTGCAAATCAAAACGATCAATTAGTCTTCTCATTTTATAAGACTAGTTTATATGGAATCTGTCTAGAAAAAAATGTGGAGATTCTAGAAATTAGGCTTTCGTCTGAACAGATTAGTTACTAGAATATTTAGTTTTTATTTTATACGTATTCTGGTGATAACTAATACAGATTTTAAAATTAGACTTAAATTTGAAGAATTTCATGGTATAAATTTCAATTACAGAATCGGATCCTGAATTGATTGTTTTGTGGATTGAAAAAAATTACCTCTCAAATCAACTCGCTCCACCAACGCAGGTACTTTAGTCCAGGTAGACGCTGATAGAGTCTCTAATAGATTATTATTAAGTTTTACTTCTCTTAATGTGGCCATGGCTTGAAAGAGATCCGGCGGTAATGAACTGATTGAATTATAACTAGAAAAAGTAATGTGTGTATCAATTAAATTCAAAAAGAGAATAACATCCTAGATAAAGAAAAAAGTCACGAGTAAAAAAGTAAATAAATACATTAAAATACGGCTTGTCCTTTTAAATGGGATAATAAATATGAAAATAATACGGAATATTTTTATTTTAAAAATGAAAGTGCTAAATTATGTATAAAATGATCGTTCTTAAAAGTGATTTTTTTTCATCGTGTGTGTGGTATTTAAACTAAGATTCTCGTTACCTTAAAATAAGCGTTACCTAACATATTAAGTGAATAATAAAATAAAGAGGAAAATTATCTTAAAAATTTCTGTTTAATTTTTAGATAAATTAGAAGAGGGTCTAAAAATTACCTTCTAAATAATAATAGAAGAAGAATTAGAGGTTTCTGTGAAAAAATATTTTTAAAAAGTAAATATCGTAAAGAATCCTTAATATGACAAATCTCACTTTCTTTTCACATATGTGAAGAAATATGAACATTCAAGAAAATAGTGTTAAAAATTTTGTGATTTATAATTCTGAGAACTCAGTAAAACACATGTTTCTAAATTAATAAATAATTCCATTGATAAAAGCCTTTTACCCAGTTAGTCCTTAAGCTTAAATTTTTTTTACAAAAGTAAACTTTCTATTAGAAAAGAGTTAGGCAGTTTTATTATGAGTGAAACTTTAATAATGAATTACGCTGTGTTATGAACTAGAGCGAGAAGTATATTCTAAAAGTCTCGTTAATTCGCTGATACTCTCTTGTTTTTAGATATATTTCTCTATTGACGAATACAAATTTTTTATTAAATTGTCTAATATGGCTTATAAGTAACCCGGATTTTTTAAAATATATCCAGTCTTACAAACTTAATTATATTTAAGAAGACAAATCTCACTTAGTTTTGATAATTCATCCTATTTTTCAGTGCACTAAAGTTACGGAAACAAAACTAGTTGCTTTGTAGACTAAGTAAAAGTATGGATTATTTTACTGGAAACTCTAACAAATATTCTATGAAATCACTATTCTAAATATTATTTCCATAGTTTTTCAAGTGCATGGTTTTCCTTCCCAGAAAAAAAAATTAAGCAAGCCGAACTGTAAGAACTATACTATAAGCTATAAGAATGCTAATCATTTTCAAATCTAACTTTGAATGCATTTTTATTGTTTGCCTATTTTAATACCCAGTTGTGCTTCTATTCCAGTGAAAGCACAATCAATAATCGAGCTTGTAGATGTTGAGTTATCATGAGTAATGTCTTCAGTTCAACATTTCATGAGTTCGACTGATATCAAGGATAAATGTTTATAGTGGTTCGGAATGCACGTTAAATTGCAGATACTGATAAAAAAAAATTCTAGCCCTTGTGTGTAAAAACTGGCAGTGGTACTACAATCAGCATAAAATCTAATCCAAATCGTATTCATATTTAAAGATAGTGATATTAACGCTTCATCCTGCCTTTAATATCTAATGATGCACGGCATCATTTGCATTTTGTTGACATACACCATTAAATTCAGAATTTAAGCACTCTTTTTATGAATTCCTAATCTGTTGGAAGTGATTCAATAAAAATCTTGTTATAGGCCACAACTTCTACTGTCTCTCATAGTACAACAGTCAAAAAACATTTTATAACAACATGATGCTGTTTCACACATTTTCATAGGAATGAGTGGAATAAGTTAAAACATTTTCACTATAGACATGATCTCCAAACTTTACCCTGGTCAATAACTAAGTTGGACATCCAATGTGTTTGGCTGAACAAAAGAATCATTTTTACACAACTTGTTTTTTTTTCTAGAAATACCATACAACTTCAAAAGATCTTATATCTCATCATTATGGATTGTATCGATTGTATTCTGTAGTCACATTAAAGTCAGAAATTCTAATATCACGATTTGGTTTGTGAATCTTTAATCAGTAAATTACACTTTTGGTTTGAAATTATTTTAAAAAATACTTTGTAGAGTGTTTTGCTCCCCTTTTAAATAATTCAGCTTTAAAGATAATAATTTTATTTTTGCCAGTTTATATATATCACAGAAATAGTAATTTATTTTACTGGCTTGTGTAACTTTTTAAAACGAGAAACATTTCGTTAATTTCAAAATAAATACAGTGACGGCAAAAAGTATTGGCACATCTAGTTTTTTGCAAATTTTGAATTGATTAAATAAAACAATTTATTCAATTTAGAATAAACGAAATGCTTATGATTAACTGAAACAATGTGCACTTCACAAAATTTTTTAATTTTAAATACTACAAGGGTTACTCTGAAATTTTTGAGATACGCGCAAACGAGAATTTACAAAATAAAAATAACGGTTTAATTTTAAAGTACAAAGTATTTTAACACAGAAGACGATTTTCTACTGACTTACTTCAACTTGTTTAGCGTGGAATAAATTTTAAACAGAAGAGAAAATGGAGTTGACGCGAGAACATTTTCGCGCTATAATTTTCTACGATTTCAAAGCAGGATTAAATCAAGAAGAATGCGTTCAACGGTTGCAATTACAATTTGGTGATGAATCTCCAGCTAGTGCTACTTTATTCAGATGGTTTAGAGAATTTAGAAGAGGTCGCAATTTTCTTCAGGATGAAGAACACACAGAAAGACCGCCGTCGGCAGTAATCCCGGATAATGTGTCTGCCATACGAAAAATGTTAATGGATGATAATCGCTGTACCTATCAAATGATACAGAAGGAACTTAACATTGGATCCGCAGCCATACACAAAATCATTCATTAAGAATTACTTATGAAAAAAGTAGTTTGCCGTTGGGTTCTCCATAATCTAACTGAGCATCAAAAAGAGGAGCGTGTCAGAATCAGTAAAGAAACTCTTAATATGCTGAATGGTGGTGGACACCGCATCATTTTTAAAATTGTAATAGGTGATGAAACGTACATACCGTTTTTTGACGTTCCAACACGTCAAGAAAGCAAAGTATGGGTCTTTGAAGATGATCCCATGCCGACAATGGTGAAAAACAATGCGCACTGAAAAAAGTGATGTATGTCGTTTTCTTCAGAAGTACGGGATTGGTCAAAGCCATCCAGTTGGAAGGACAGAAGACAGTAACAGCTAACTGGTATACCATTAAATGTCTTCCAGAAATTCTACAAGAACTGAATGTTAGGGGACTAATGCTTCACCATGACAATGCATCTTCACATACAGCCGGATTAACAGTTAAGTTTCTTAAACAAAAACAAATTAAAGTGATCGAACATCCACCGTATTCACCTGATCTAGCTATGTGCGGCTTTTGGTTATTCTTTAATCTAAAAAAGAACTTACGTGGAAGTCGTTCATTCAGAAGAAGAGATTGCTGTGGCTATAAATGCATTTTTTTCATCTATTCGAAGAAATGAATGGCTTAAGGCATTTAATCTGTGGAAAATTCGTCTACAAAAGTGCATTGATGCTGGAGGAGACTACTTTAAACACACCTAAAATTTTGTAAGTATAACTTTAAAAACCTAGTTCTATCTCAAAAATTTCAGAGTGACCCTCGTATATATAAATATAAAAAAATACATAAATCTACTTGGAAAAATGTATTGGCACATTTTCATCATTTGATGTTAAGCAACGTTTAATTTAAATTTAATACTTAGTAAAAAGAGTCCATTTGCATCAATAATGGCTTGGAGACGCCTGGGCATTAAGTGGACCAAGTCTTGGATCAAGTCTAAGCTTATTTTGTCCCATTCTTCGGCCAAAAGTGGTGGTGTTTTCTCACCATCACATCTAGAGAATGCCATAAATTTTCAATTATATTTATATCTAGTGATTGGGGAGGAGTGTGAAGCTGTTTTGGTACATTGTACAGTAACAATTCTTTGGCTCTGAGTGCAGTATGTTTTGGGTCGTTGTCCTGCTGAAATATATAGTCAATTTGAAGTCCCATTTTTGCAACACTTGCTTTCAGATTATCACGCAAAATGTTCACGTACCCTTCTACATTCAAACTGCCTTCAATAAAAACAAGGTTTCCAACACCATTATGTGAAACACGTCCCCACACCATAACATGCCCACCTCCATAACATTTACATTAACAATCACATTTTTCTTCTTTAACTCTTCGTTTTTTTCTTCGCCAAATTGTCCTTTTACCGTCAGAACCAAACACATTAAACTTGCTTTCGTCCGTGAAAACAACAGTTTTCCAAAAATCAAGAGGTTTGTTTATGTATTCTTTGGCAAAAGCGAGGCGTTTCTGACGATTTATTTCACTGATAAAAGGTTTTTTCTCGGTGTGTTTTTTGCCATGTAGACTAACAGAGTGCAGTACATTTCTTATTGTTCTTTCAGAGACCTGTACTCCAGAAACTGACTCGACCCTATTAGCCAAATTTCTCATGCTGGCATAATTATTTTTATCGACTTCTTACATAACTTTTCTCACCATTTAGCTTCTTTGGTCGTCCTGTGCGCTTTTGGTTTTCAACCGTACCACGTTCTTCATACCTTTTATACACATTTCTCACTGAGGAAAAACTTAAATTTAAATAAGCAGCAATTTCACGATATGTTTTTTTTTGATTTCGCAGCAAAATTATCTTTTCACGTGTGCCTATACTAAGTTCTTTTGTTTTAGGCATAACTAGTTAATTTAAATATTTATATAAATTTATACACTTAGAAACTTTGCTCACAATTTATACTATGTATTATAGCTAAACAGTGAAACAAAACTACAAAATTTAGAGGACACTAATTGTGCCAATACTTATTTCACTTGACTTACTTAAACAATTTATTTTTTAAAATAAAATTGGTAGTTAAACAAAATTTTTTAAAACACATTTATATCAATGAAAAATTTTTTTTTGGTTGTGAAAAAATTATCAAAAATTGTATGATTTTCTTAAGAGTTAACGTTAAAAAACATATTGTGCCAATACTTTTAGCCGCCACTATATACTATTGTTTAATCTCACAATATTATATAAGTGTGTGAAACTTTTATTTATTATAATTATTAGTTTAATCTTGTAAACATTATGCTCGTTTAAAAAGTGTTTTGTAATTTCAAAGAAAATATAGTTATAAAAAAAGAATATCTCTAAATATGTTTAAAAACTGAATTATATACATGCCTTAAGTCTAAGATATGAAGCTTTGAATCTGTCATCACAAAAGCTTTTCTGCTAATGGTTGCTAAGCGATTGTGAGAAAGATCTACATATTGTAATTGAGGGAGGTTTGAAAAAGCATTTTCTTGAACTCGTGCTATTTGGTTATTCGACAAGATTAGTCTTCTTAACTGCCTGAGAGTCGGTGGAAAAGAAGCACCTTCCGCAATCTCAATTCGGTTGAAAGAAAAGTCTATGTTTTCCAACAAGGGAGTTTTTTTTAATTCCTTGGTAGATGTTGCTATAGTTCCAGACGCAGGAAGACAAGCAGAGCATAAGCGACCACTGAAAAAGGAGAATTCTAGTTAAACTACCAATGTATTAACATAGCAAATTAAATTTTCAATTAATTTTTACATGTTCAGAAAACAACCTTAGAATTGAATCAACCAGCATTAAAAGTATGTGATTTTCGATAAAAAAAATTCTGTAATTTCTAGAAATCGTTTATTAAAAAATTACTTAAAATGCATCGTATAAAATTTCACAAAGCTTAAATTTTTGTTTTAATCCAAATTAAATAATGAGATATACAATGAATTCTTAAAAGTATTTTTTTTAATTAAGACATTCTCCCTCTCTAATTCTATTCACACATTGTTGTGTTACTTATTTTCTGTTATACTTTTCTTTAAATTTTGCATTTGCGTTCTTTATACTGCTATGTTATCAATAAATTGTTAGAGTTAATTAAATTAACAGATTTATTTATAATTTAGATATATATTGCAATGAAACGGAACTCTACCTAATAAACCAAGTAAAACAGTTCAAAGTCACTGTATGGTTTTCTTTTTTGTTTGTCCCGCGCTTTTTGTTTTCCGTGAGAATTCTTTCTAGTTATTGAGCCATATTCACACATAGTAAAGAAGGAACCTGGAAAACTCTTAAAAGAACCATTTAGAAAGCAGAAGAGCAATATTCATTCATCTCAAATTGTCCAAAAGGGATTGGGTTCGAAACTAGAATTTTCCACCCAAAATGCATGGAACCATATTAAGCCCTTATTCAATTCGTTGATCTTAATATCTATTCATAAGAAGAGTTGTCATTATACGAAAGAGGAGATATGTAGTTCATTGAAGCAAGACTAAAGTGAAAATGTGCCTTATTTCTTAAAAAATCCTTAAGGTACAATTTTTTTAAAAAAATGCTGCTTAGTATTATGAAAAATGCTGCATTAATAAATTCTCGAATAATTGAGGGTATTATTTGCTTCGCTTAGCTTTCCTTATTTTATAGGCCTTTTTTTATTATTATTTCCTTTCGTGCTATACTAAATTACTTGTTAAAGGAAAATGTACAAAAATGGAAGAAGTTATACACAATTATTAACCTTTTCTAACTGTTCTAGAATTAAATTCATTAAAATGTATTAATCAAAGGGACCTTTTAAATTTCTAATTATTTAATTAACATATTTTATGAAAAATGCTCAAGCAGTTACAGAATTAAAAAATATTTAATAAGGTAAATCACATTATGAATTTTTTATACAAATTTATTAGAGAGAGTTTCTAACTATTAATGAATAATCACTTAAGACCAATGTATTTTATTCTGCTTCGAGAATCAGTGGAACTTTTATTTTATAAAGATTTCTCAATATATTATTTTGTGTTATTTATATTCTATTTTATTTTGTATTATTTATATTCAATATATTATTCTCAATATATTATCTTTCGGAAATGTAGTAAATTTAATTTAAATTATAATTTCAACTTGAACTTCTTTAATGTACATAAATGTTAACTCATTTAAAAGTTTAACCATGTATATATATATATATATATATATATATATATATATATATATATATATATATATATATATATATATATATATATATATATATATATATATATATAGGTTTATATTCATTATAAATATTTTAATAGAGTTATTGATGTAATCGTTGAAAAAAGATGGCATAGCAAAATTATGTCTTTCGGCAATTACAATTATTTATATCAGGCACTAGTTTCAAAATTTAATTCCTAAATTGTGAGTTTTAATATTTTCAAAAAAATACGAAAGAGTGTATTACTAGCAAGTAATCTTCTAAAATGTTTTCATTACACACCAAATATATTCTCCATAAAAGCATTTCTTTAAATTTAAGAGACTTTAAATATAATTCTTATACATTCTTTTCTATTGTTTCGAGCCAAACTTTCTATGAAAATAAGCATTTTTAAAAAGTACACTTGAGTGAGACTTCTTTTGAGGGATTTGTGTGTGTGAACACATTAAAAACTCATTCTCTAACTGCTTCTTAAATTTTGAGATTTCTCAATATAATTATCGTCTATTTCTTATCACTTTGAAATCAAAATTCATCCTCTGATCATCAATTACTAAAGACATCTTAAAAAATTTATGTTATTCCACTAGTAAGGTACCAAAATATTAGAGTTATGCTTCGTAAAGTCCCAAAGAGAGAGAGTTATTTAATTTAATAAAAACTTAAAATTCACAAAAGGAGCATAAGAGAGTTTAACTTAAAATTCATGATTTCTGTTCGAATAAAATATTTTTTATTTTCCATGAAATCAAGTTTTTTTTTTAAAGTTGAATGTATATTGTTATGCATGTTACTAAAAGGTTTCGTAGTACAATTGAACTAACACAGTAGAAAACATTAAAAATCTATGTATGAACCCTTTAAGCTAGGAAAAATTCCCAGATTATTTGGTCTCTAGGGTCTTCTTAAAGGATATATTCCACTTCTTGATAATTTTACAAAAAATACGCGCAGTTTTGTGTTTCGAGGTATCTCCGAGTTTGAAGCTCTACTTAGATTGCGTGAGTAAAAACCCATTTCATTCTAACATGTTCCTGCTGGTTGGTTGGTTTGGTTTTATGGCGGAAGGTCCAAAATTGGACATGCTGCGCCAAGAGTAAGATTTTTATAGCTTTATATATATTTTTATTTTAATTTTATTTTTTTTTTCAAAAAACCTAAGTAACATTAAAACTTTATAAAAAAACAAAAATCAGTGTATACATTATTTTAAAATCTAATTATAAAATATAAAAAAGAAAAATCAAATATATATATATATTTATATATATATATATATATAATTTTAAAATTTAAAATACAAATTAAATAAAATATATGAAACCTATTGCCCTCAAGAAAGCGAATAGGTTTTTATGGGTTGGATCCCCTATTATATCAAATAAAGTTTTAAAATCAGTATTAAAAAAGTGTAAACGCTGTTGGTTAAAATCATTACATGAAATTAAAATATGATTAACAGTGAATGGTTCATCACACGTTTCACACCATGGATTTAGTTCACTTAAAAACAAATGTCTGTGTGTGAAACGTGTGTGTCCGATACGAAGACGAGTTAATCTAACATCAGTAATGGTAAAACTGATAATGAGGTGAGGGATGAAAAGATGGTATGCAACTTGTTGCCGACCTGTAAGTTCCATGATTCCTGCCAAAGACCATAGATAAAACTTTTTAAAACCTTTCTCACATATGAGAGAGGAACCGATGGTAAAATTGGATCTGATGCATTCTTTGCCGCTGCATCTGCTCTCTCATTTCCTTCAAGACCCATGTGGCTTGGTATCCAACAAAATACAATTTCTTTTCCCTTGCCAGCAAGGGAATCCAGTGCTTTGAAAATTCATCGAGACAACAGGGTGACAGGTAACGCTATTGTTTTTCAAGGCTTCAATAATACTCCTTCCTGCTGTCAGTATATATACAAAATTCATGACAATTATCTGTATTCACATGCTGAAGCGCGTATTAGATTGCTGTTGCTTCAGCAGTAAAGATGGAGCAGGACGAATGTAAGCTGTAGCTAAAAAACGTATTATTGATAAAAACTCCACACAGCCAACATGTCCTGCGGTTTTAGATCCATCCGTGAATACAGGTTTGTATGATTGGTTCTGACAGTGATGAGAATAGTATAGCTGTTGGAAAACAATAGGTGTTGTGTCCGATTTTCTGAATTGAGCAAAGGTATTTATAAAAGTATTTGTTGGTTTATACCAAGGTGGATAGAGAAACTGGTCAATAGACTCTATCCGAACATCACATAGGTCTGTGAGCTAGAGATGCGATTTGGCTCTTGTAAGAAAAAGTGGGATGCTCAATGGACGAGCATCATATAGTCGTTTTAAAGAGCATTAGGAACCATAGAACGTAACGGATGATCAGGGGTCGACATGATCTTAGCATAAAAACTGAGAGATTGCTGCCTACGTCTCAGGTCTAACGGTACCACGTATAGACTCTGGACGGGGGATGTGCGGAATGCCCCAGATCATATCCTCAAAGCAGAGTGAATAACTGTGTCCAGTCATCGTACAACAGAAGATCTAGCCGATCCATAAACAACACATCCGTAGTCAATGCAGGATAGAATCGATGACTGATAAATTCGAAGTAGTGATGAGCGATCTCTACCCCAAGATGTATTTGACAGCACCTTGAGGATATTAAGTGATCGTTCACATTTCTTCCGCAAATAAAAAACATGCGGAAGAAATGTTAATTTTCGGTCAAAGATAATACCCAGGAATTTTATTTCATTGACTACTTGTATTGGAGTTTTTTGATATAAATAATTGAATCATTATGTAAGCTAGTCTTTCTACAGAAGTGGACACATTTACTCTTGCTTGGTGATAAGGTATGGCCATCTCAGCACACCATGCAGCAAGTTTGTTAACAGCTGTTTTCAGTTGTCTCTCAATTAATCGCATATTAGACCCCTGACATGATATTTGCATGTCATCAACATAGTGTACCATTTATTGATGGTGGTAATTGATGTAGGATGTTACTGAGAATTAAATTAAAAATGGTGACACTTAAAATGGAGTTTTGGGGAACACCCTCAGCTTGAATAAAAGTATTGGAAAAAAATGTTCCAATTCGCACTTTAAAAACCTTAGCTTAAAAATAGGACTTAGCTTAAAACTTAGGGAGGTTAAAAAAGTTTTGAAGGAATAACGGAAGATTACCCCGAAAGCCAAAATCATATAGTAAACGAAGAATTCCATACCGCCATGTACGGTCGTATGCCTTCTCTAAATCAAAGAAAATGGAAACGAGATGATTCCTTCGCACAAAGGCGTTCCGTATCTGCGTATCCAAATAAGTGATAGTATCAAGAGTGGATCACCCTTTTCGAAAGCCACTCTGATTAATATGCATACATTAATTTTTTTTCTAAGACCTATATAAGACGGGCGTTCACCATACATTCGAGAGTCTTACAAAAACAACTCGTCAGAGCTATTGGTCGATAATGTGAAGGATCTCAAGGATCTTTACCAGCCTTAAGAACCGGAATCACTATTGCTTCATTCCAAATTGATGGAAATTTCTTTTCAGTCCAGATCCTATTGAACAAAAACAATAAGTTCGATAAGGAATCTGGACTTATATTTCGAAGCATTAGATAGCTGGTTCCATCATGTCCTGGACTGGTATCATGGGCCTGTGTGTGTGTGTGTGCTTTAATGCTCTCTTCGATTCCAACATCCTAAATTCGCAGTTGTAAGGCAAAGCTTGTCCATGGTTGAAACGAATTAGTGTTCGCTCAGCGCCACTCTTAGTCCTTAAAAATGAAGGACTGTAAGAGTCGTTGCTGGAGACACTAGCAAAAGTTTCACCAAGGGTATTAGCAATGTCTTCAGGAGAAGAGTATACAGCAGCTCCGGTTTTTAAAATAGGAATTGAAAAATCCTTATAAATCCCATTGGATGCTTTCACTTGTCTCCACAACTGCTTACTGGATGTGGAAGATGTAATAGAAGATACATAGTAAGACCAAGATTCCATCTGACTTCAACGGCGAGCTCTGCGAGCTAATGCTTTTGCTCTCTTAAAGGTGATAAGATTCTCCGTTGTGGGGGACCTCCTAAATAACCCCCATAAGTTCCTCTGTTTTTTAAACGTTTCTTTATTCCACCAAGGTTTGCTAAGCCTGTGTGGTATAGAGGAACTCTTAGGAATTAATGCATCATCTGCATTCTTAATTGTTTCGGTGACTTTACATATAGCAATACCAATGTCCTTGATTGAAACCATTTCATAATCAACAACTGCCAATTATGTAAATAATGTCCAATCTGCCCGAGTGAACACGTAAGTAGGTAAGCATTGTCTTACACTACTACCTCCAGTCTGGGAGATGACGAGAGGAAAATGATCGCTATTATGCAGATCATTTCTTACTGTTAGATTTAACAATGGCAGAAGAGATGGAGAACAGATGGTTAAATCAAGGCAATGAAACGTTCTTGTGGGTACATGGGAATATGTCTTCTCGTCGGTATTAAGCAGATAGAGAGAGTTATTAGAAATAAACTGTTCTATCTGTCGACCGCGAGAATTGATATCATTACTTCCCCACAAAGAATTATGTCCGTTAAAATCACCGAGTAACAAAAATAGTGCAGGCAGCAGATCAACTAATGTATCGAGTTCCTCTTGGCGGATGACATCATGTGGTTTTAAATATAAACTACAGACTTTGATCAAACATGTAGTGTGAATTTTAACAGGTATAGCCTATAGAGTAGTATTTAATGGCTGAATAGTGCTGGGGAAATTATTTGATGTTAAAATACAAACACCACCAGACACTGCACCATCATCACCACAGTCTCTTCTAAAGCATTCAAACCCTAGCACAGAAATGATTTGGGAAGTCTTCAGGAATGTCTCTTGAAGTGTAACACATGCAGGATTATAATTTGTTATGCGAGACTTGATGTCATCAAGATGTGATCGCAAACCATGGCAGAGAGAGAGAGAGTTCCAAGAAATAAAGGAAGTTATTTTTTAAATTGTAAATTTTCTTTCACGGAGCTGGAAGGCTGGTTTTCTGTCATATTCTCGAGTGATATATCATCGTTCGAGTCAATTAAAGAAGCCGCTTCAGTCTCCAAGCAGGAGAAAGTATTATGGGTGGAGATAGGTTTATTAGCTTTTTTTAATTTTAAAGCTTTCTCTGCTTTTGATTCTGCAAAAAGAGCTTTTCTTATAAATATAGGAGTTTTTTAAAACTTTGGCTTTTCTGATGTTTGGGGTAATATAACTGGAGAAACAGAAAAGATTTCGGTTTGTGTGCTGCTCGATTTAGTAGTGACTTTTCTGGCAATAGTGACATAGCTGACTCCTGGGTGGGGAGCACGTGAAGTGACCAATCGTCTTGCCTCAGGATAGGAACATTTGTGGTTAACCTTAAATGTGGCTATCTCTTTTTCCATCATATACCGAGGACAACTTCGAGAATAGGAGGGATGATCACCATGACAGTTGACACATTCCTCATTTGCCACTCTTATGAACTATCGTGGCCAACCACCCCGCAACGAGCGCAGGTGAGTTTGCCTCTGCAGGCGTTTCTCGAGTGTCCAAAGCCCTGACATTGGAAACATTGAAAGAGATTTGGTATCTTAGGCCTGACGGGTAAATTCATATACGCTGCTTTTACATACTGTGGAAGGTCTGGTGTCGCAAAAGTCAGAACTAGGTGCTTAGTGTCAATTACTTTGCCATCCCGTCTGACTGTGGTGCGTCTTACACCACAGACCTTCTGGTTCTGTAAATTATCCAGAATCTTCTCTGACGGCGAGTATAATAAATCCCTTGCTGAGATGACACCACAAGAGAAATTAAGGCTGCCATGAGGCGAGACAGTCACTTCCATGATAGCCAATGATTTCGTGCTAACCAGAATAGCTGCTTGAGAGTCTGATGCAGCCTCTCTACAAGCAAGTCACCCGAGCACATCTTTTAAACTTTTCTGACTTCCCCAACGATTCCCGATATTCCTTTTTCAATCAGGAAAGGACCGTACCATCCACCACCAATTCTGATAAGGAGATGCAGACCAGCTGCACTAGTGCTAGCCAGATCCTATACGCTCACAGTACATCCCTGAGGTGGCCTCCACCCTTAATGAGTCACCCAGTAGATGCACCGATCGCTTGATCCATAAAGCCGATTAATGTGCTGAGGACCACAACACACCTCCCGTTTACCTAAAGCAGAAGCCAAAGAAGTGTGTTGATCTTTGGGGGCCTCAATTACCAGGACCCTCCTTTCCAGGGACCCGGGTCTCCACGCACGACAAACACATGGGTGATTTAGTCCTCCAAAGTAGCTAATAGCAACAGAGCGGCGAAAGCTACTCTAGGGGAGCCCTCGACCTCTTACCAGGCAAACACAACGAGGGAGAAAAGGAAGAAAAAGCAGAAGAGTAGAAAAGAGAGGGAAAAAAAGAGGACAGATCACTAGGCTACCTCGGGATTGTGACACCCGTGTTTACCTAAAGAAGGTAAACCCCCTGAGGGGAACAAGTTCCTGCTTTATAACCAAACATACTCATAAAATGTTGTTAACATATATACACTCTTATAATTTTTTTGAATTTGTTACAGTTTAGCTAATAAGATTAAGCTTGCTTTAGCTTAGACAAGCTAAAGCAAAAGTTTTTTCCAGTTACTTAAAAATATCTGCAACTTGATTCAGAATTTGACATTATTCTTCTAGAACCGACCGAGGTGACAATGTACTCTTTAGCTGCGGGCCGAAAATCGTTTTAGGGAAACTTTAAAAGTTGAATTTAAGAAATGTCCTTTATTTTGACTTAAGTCATCACAAACCTATATATTTCAGATAAAAATAACGTGGTAACATAGTTTTTGTTTTTCATAAATAATATTTCATATACAAGTCTCAGCATGTATTTTTGTATTTATGAATATTATATATATTTAATGTGAATATTGTCCATTTGACCACACACTTTACTGAACACACATGTCTACATTAAATATTTTAAACATATTTATATTATCTAACTGAAAACATGTCATAGGCGATTACTTCAAATGAAATAATTGATTCAGGATATAAAGAGTCTTTATTCTGATGTTATCCACAAGATAAATAAGTAAGAGAATATACTCTCGCTTTTAAAATTCAATTAGATAAATAATGCATAAGCGTTTTAATATTGAATTAGAATGCATATATTCTTTTAATTTTAAATTAGACAAATAAAACTAATTAAGACTTGCTTGTTTAACAGTAATGCTGTTTCAGAGGTTAGTTTATCCTTGAAATATATTTAATAGAAAACAAATCATAACACAGTTTTAGGTTGCTGTTATCAACACGATGTATAAACTAGAGAATATACACATTTATCCGTTTAAAAAATTCAATTGAATAAGATTAAACTTTCATATATTTAATAAGGGAGGCTGCTTAAAAAGTCAGTTTGTCTCAAGGTCATCTTCAACGAAAAACTAAACATTCAAATTGACATTTCGAGTGTGTCAATGTCTCTATCACGTAACTCTGACCACTACTTTTTAAGAAGCATACCATTTTATTGATATCAACTCTATGTATAAGCTGGAATGTAAACATAAATTTCTTTAAAATTCAGTTCGGTAAATAAACTTACCTTAGGTTTGCATGTTTGACAGCAAAGCTGCTTAAGAAGTCAGTTTGTCCATCAAGGGCATCTTCAACCAAAAAATAGCCATTTAAGTTAGCATTTTGAATTTCAATAACTCTAACGCGCACTTCTGACAACCACTTTTTAGGAAACATACCATACGACGTAAGTTTACTTTTTGGGTCAACTTTTTTTCCAGGATTATTTTCATTATCTTCATTTAGGAAGGTATTTAAAAGTACAAGACGATCGATGATAAGGCTTTTCAAGCTTTTTGTAACCTAAAAATGAAACTTGAGATTTATGATTATTTTAATATTTGAAATTTTAAGGTATTATATTTTGCTTGATAAGATTATGCCAGGTGTTATATAAATATACTACTTACAAAAATCTAACGATTTAGTTTAAAAATTTTCATATATTATATTTTAAAAATAGTTTTTAAAATAACAATCTAGTATAGAGTCATTAGTTTTATTTATAATAAACTTAATATCATTTTTTCTATTAATAACTATAGAGCTTTATTTAAAATTAAAACTTATTTACATATTCGATAACATATTATTTTAGGCCCCGATTCTAATTTAATTAAAATATGTAATATTTCTTTTAGAAATAAGCAATAAATAACAAAATAATATAAATTTTATAGATAATTGAGTTAAAAGATTAAATTTTTTAATAACATAATAATGTAAAGAAAATGATTTATTTTGTAATATATCTATTTTTTTAAAATTAATGTAAAACATTTACATCTTAAATAATATGCTTATTTTTACTAATTAATTTCTTTACTCTGCATGTCACTGAATTAAATTAAACATAAAACTTCATGAAAACATTTAAAATTTCAAAATGCATTTGTTAAGAAAAAAACATAAGAAGATATACTATACTTCTTCTAACTCGGTAGGATTCCTTATACCAGGGCATATTACTATTGTCGAATTGTCTTCAAAGTTACTACAAAAGCAGGGGTGTACCTTTTCCAATGGTAGGCAGTGTGATCCGGCCTCCACGGAAGACAATTTAATGACCAACAACAGAGTAATCACTAAGTACATGGCTTCCTTCTGAAATTCATAAGAATTCATAACTTGAATAAAAAGAAACCTCATCATAGAAGCTTGTTCTTGCTTTGATAGGAAGAAATCTATGCATAGAAAGATGAATTTCCTACCTTGTATACTTGTTTATGATTATATAGTAATAGAATTTGGCTTATTTATTTATAAATAAATTTTATATCTAATAGAGATTTTTGACAATGACTTATAAAAAACAGTTTTCCATGCCTCAAAATTTTCCATTTTATTGAATCAAAGAAGGGTCAGTTGCTATGATTTATTAATGTAATGTATAACTCTTGTATCTCCATTTAGATATATCAAGCAATAATGATTGTGTATGTATTTTTTATATTATATTCACATTATATATATGTTCCAAAATAGTTGAATTCTGTTAAAACATAGTTTATTGGGTTCCTACCAGTAACAGAGAATTTATCTATGACATAAATATTAAATTGTAATTTATAAAATTTAAATATAAAAGTTATTAAGAATTTTGCTGGAATATGTTCGGTAAAATTCCACTATAATATGTTTTTTTTTTTTTTTATAATTTCAGGATTCATTTAAACAAGATTTGACTGTATATGCATGTATGTAATGCAGTATTTCCTAAAAAGTTACGATTCACTTCAGTTACGTCCGAAGGTAAGGCATTTTAGTATCCACCGCATAAATCACTTTTCATGAGGATTTTTCATAGATAGTGGCCCATATTCAAGTGTTGCAAGAGAGAAAACTCTTAAAACTCCTAAGTATTTAACCTGACGAATGCATGGGCAGAAGGCAGAAATACAACATCCATCTTCCGTTATTCAACAGTAGTTGGAATCGAATCCGGGACTTAATGCTCCAAGGAGCACTTCTTACCACTAGGTCACGGTGATCCCAGAGATGAATGTTGCACATCTCCTGCCTGTATCCTGTATTCACATCTTTTTAATAAGTGTTTCAAAGTTTTTCGGGGGAAAAAGTCTTTACGTAAGATCCCATTCACAAATGTATTAAAAGGGCCTTTGTTTGTTAAGATGTCCCCTATGTGATGTAGTAATTAATTGAAAATAAAATTGTGGATGAGACTTGTGCTCTTTAAAACGCTTGACTTTCTCTGATGACCCAACATTTTCACTTTTCTTTATGACGAACTCACTTTTTACCGAATGTAGCCTGTCCACATTAAGCTGATTTTTCTTAAATCCGAAATAATATAACTATTTTTTACATATTTCATGCAGTAATTTTAGACAACTACTTACAACTTCCGAAACTGCATTAAATGATGATTTTGAGATATGATTTAATGATTTTTCTTGTATTTATTATTTGCGTAATCAAATCCGAAATGTATTGTCAAAATGATTGTATTTTCATGCAATCTAGATTCCTAGCTAAATGATTTGTTCTCCGGTCAGCAGTTCATAGGTTCGATTTCAACCTTGAGTATATTATATATATATATATATATATATATATATATATATATATATATATATATATATATATATACATTACTGAAACTCACTAAAAGGATTAAAAGTGTTCAGCGGAATTGTTACACAGCAAGTTTTATTAATTAAAGTAAGAAATAAGAATAGTAAAATTTCCTTTTTTATAAGAAATTTAATGCCTAACAAAAGAGTACATTTTATAATGAAAATTAATGGTGATCATGAGATCATGAAAACATTCTAAGTTATTTAGTCATTATGTTCTGAATTATTTTAACTAATGTAATAAAATATTTAGTTGATATTTTTAAATAAATCTCCTTTTTTTAAATTATTTAGTTTAATAGAATAGAAAATCGTAAATGAATTATGCACAAAGAATGAAAGGAAATTCTTCCATAGAGAAAAATGAAACTATAAATGTGTAAAACTAAAATGTTCTTTTAAATACTTCGAAAATATTTTAATAAAAAAGAAATTACGGTTAACTTTAATTGACTCATACGGGCAAAAAGCAAATCTAATCTATTGTAATCATCATCCGATGTACTTAGGAAATCTCTGGAAAGAAAAAGAGTAGTTAACTTTAAATGGACTCTTTTATTGTACAATAAAATTAATGGCGCAAAAATAAAGATAAAAATTAAAGAGAGAGAATATTTAAATCAAATAAATTAATGCATTACGTGTTTTAAATACATATATTTGTAAAACTTTCATGAAATTTTAGTCCTTTTGTTCACAGATTTAAAACAGTTCATTTTAATAAACTAATCGATGTGTCTTTAAAATGAACGGGAATTCTTGATGTTTAATTAATTATAAAATAATTATTATTAATTTAAGTAATAAAAATATTCATTACTAAATTTCCTCCTATGAACTTCCTATGAACTGGAACAAGAAATAAGCAATTGAAATAATATATGATGTAAGATTTATATTAATAATGGTTAGTTACATTAAAAAAGTGTTATGGTCCTTTTTAATAAACTTATACACGTGAGCTTTTCGTAACAAGGAGAATAAAAAGATAAATTTAGCGTTATTGCATACAGTTGTTACTCCATATGGCTTTATTTGGAAATCAATCCATATACAGAAGTCAGTTCACCGCACCACAAGAGGGTTCAGAAAATACAATAAAACAATATAAAAAGAACAATGAACAATTGAGACGTAATGGAAAACCGTTGAAGAGGAGCAAGCAAAATTAAGAGTCTATAACTGTTGGTAATTAAGGAAGAGTTCTCGCTTTCCAATTCCGTTGCTCAAATAAGGTTTGGTGTAACGTCCCCATTTTTTCCTGGGACTCCCTATTCTTCTTCTTAGAGATGGGTTTGTATGTCATTGGGCACCTCTGCTTTTATCAGCATTTTGTACTATTAACTCCAAACCCAATGTTTCCTAGTTCCAGTTGCTCGGGTCACCCACTTTATTAATAAAGTCTGATAACCCTTTAATGGAGTACAGGTGTAAATCTCTAGTATGGATGATGCCTAAAGAAGTTAATTTAGGGAGGGCAAGAGCCTCGCATTCGTAAATGATATGCTTGGCCGTTTCCTCTTGCATGACATTTCCTGCAGATAGGGTCTTGCTGAAACAGTCCCATTTTATGGAGGTGTTTTCTGAAATAATAGTGCCCAGTTATGAAGCCTATGATTAAACGTATCTTCTGCCTAGAGCATCTTAGAATTTCAGAGGCAATCCTCGCTGATGATCCACAGATGATTCTGGTCAGAGAGTCAGTCATGCTAGCGATAGCTTCTCGACTTTCACCAGAAGAATATGGTTTGGAGGTCACTTCTACCTCCTGTGAAGGATTCATTGCTGCCCCTTCACTAGATTGCCTCTGAGTTCCCTTGTCTTTTTCAGCAAGTTCTACTTCAGAGGCTTCACCTGCAAATGCAGAAAGGTTTGTTATTTCTTGTGTCTTTTCAGCCACAAGATAACAATGAATAAGCTCAGGTAATATAACAGTCCACCCAGATTCCCTGAGTTACTGGGCAAGGCAAAAAAACTCTAGAAGTTCGCCAGGCAACTAGAGGCTCCGTTAAGACACCATTACCGCGGTGCCAAATAGCCCTAGGCACGGGTCGCATAACACCAGGGTTTACGGGAGCTGGTTCGCGGCCTCTGATTCTGTATTCAAGGTTATTCTGTCATTCCTACAGGACGTTCGGCGATCCACCACCTGCCGACGCGCCTTATAGTTGCTCAGGCCCAAGGTGGGACTCCCTATACACATTAGAAAGTGCTCAGAATTCAAGATGCTTGTATACTGCAAGTTGGACACACTTTGCAATGTTTGCAAAGGGAGGCAAAGTGTGACAGTGGAATCCTTAATTACCTCCGAGATGGTGGGCAATGAGGAATAACTTTCGGCATTGCAGTTCACGCTAAAGCAATGGGGATGAAAACTGCATAAAAAATTTAGACTGAAAAAACAGTATTAAGATAATGAAGAAAATTATATTTCATTCTCCTCTCTTTAATGTTATAGTTTTGGTTAAATATTTCTGGTAAATAAAATTTTAATTTTAAACTTCATCCAAGTTTGAAAAATATTGGAAATTTGGAAGTAATTAAATGATTAACTAAAGTAATAACTTCAATTTATAATGAACTGTTTCAATGATCTCTCGAGATATAGTTATATTATAGATATAAGAATCTCTTGAGATATAGTTTTAAGTACTTTTTTTTCAAATTAATTGCACTTTTTGTAAACCAGTTAACTATTAATTGTAATTAATTAATTTATTAACTTGTTTTACTAAAGTAAAACCACTCATTGTTTGGATGTCATTATTTAAATTATTAGGAAATCCTGGGAATGTGTAGTTTTTCTCTAATAAGTGAACAATTTAGTTTTGACAACAAATATAGAATTATTTGGGAGAAAAGTTTGTCCTAACGTAATTTATGAACTTTGTATCATATCCGAAAAAATGAATATTTTACATTCTTTTCATTTTTCTGAAAAACAATATCTTAATTTGCTAAACTGTAATGTAAATTTGTATCTTTTACTGAAAGTACATCTATAAAATAAAGATAATTTATCTCTTATCGTAAAATACAACTGATCAAAATCAAATTTTTCATCTTACTGTATCTTTGGCTAATCACAATAATTTTAGCCAAGAATAAATGTAAATCATAACCTGTCACGTTAAAAAACAAAAACTGTAAAATCAAAATCTTTGTCTCACGATTTCCGATAGTTAAAACCATTGTAGTTAATTTACGGAAACAGTAAGATAAAGACTTTGATTGTGCATTTTAAAGGCCATAATATTTATGTTCAAAAGAAATCATATCTTGCTCTTTTTTTTTAATTAATTTAAAAAAAAACAATTGAAATAACAATGTTTAATGTTTCAAAAATATTTTTATCAACGTCTATTTGAATAGTGTTCTTAAGATATAATAACGGGACTATTATATTTTAATTTTAATGACTGTTATAAATTATATCGATTATAATAAAATGTTTTAAGACTTCATTTAGCTGAATGAATAAGGAAATCTTACCTTTCTCGTCGAAAGCATATATGATGGACTCTATTCGGTTGCTCATTAGTAAGTGAAACTTGGAAACGTATCTTCAATAGGAAAAGGGCAGAAATGTTAACAGATGTTAGGGATGAAACTGCAAGTGGGAAGAAATACAGAACCTAGGAACCCTCAAACAATGACCGAATGGAATGGCTACAAAAATTCTCAGAAATACAGCAATTCACGCAGTTTGGTTATATTGGAAATAATCTATTCAGATTTCTTTTTACCCGGAAGTAAAGAATTCCCAAAAAAAATGCCATGAATGGGACAAAAAGGCAAAACATACACGTATTATGAATATTTTTATATTGTATGTAAATCTTCTTAAAATATTTCAGAGACAATGTGACTCGAAACAGCTAGCGTCCCTTCTTTTAATATCATTTCGTTAAATGAGATTTTCCTTTTCTTTGACTGAAAAGGCTCATTGATTATTTTCATTCTTTATGAATGAATTATAATAGAGTTTATATGTGATTTCTGTTGTTAATAAAACTATATAACAATAGATATTAAGTTCTATTATGAATTAATAACATGAAAAGTTCAATCGCTTATTTGAATTTTTTACAATAAATTTCTGCATGAAAAGTAATAAAATTGTCCAAACAAAGAATTAATTTTTTTCTCGGAGCAACGGAAACAATCTTTTACCCAGAAATATATTTTTCTTTTGTTTTTAGAATACTAAGATTACTCATTCTCTCTTGTTAGTCTATTGAGACGTCTACGATTGTATTCATTTTCAACTAGAAACCATGAAAAATATGGATATCATTAAACAAGTTTGGAATGCGATTTTTACCCATAAAAATAATATTTTAGTTAAAAATTATCTCTACTTTTCCATTATTACTATTTCTTTGATATATATTTACCATATTTTCCTGTATATTATCCGCAAGACTTTTTTTGCAAGTAAAAGAAAAAAAGTGTCGCATAATCCACAGCAGTATATAATCTGCAGCAATTTCTTCGAAGAATATTCAAAAATATATACGGTTGATACCTTTTTGGGTACGATACCTTTTTTGGCGCCCCCTTGAAAATAAAATAGTAATGCGATATAAATATGGGAATAAAATGTATTAAGTAATAAAAGATATATAATAATATAATGATATATACATTATAATAAATAGAGTATAATTGTAATAAGAATACAATATAAATGATAACAGAATATTTTACCTACTATAAAATAATCGAAAATATATTAATTTAAGGCTTCAAGCTCAGCTTAGAATTTAAACAAAATTCAATTCTAGTTAAAGAAAAAACACTTATATTGAATTCGGAAAAGTGTAATGAGAATAATCAGACTTATGTAATTTAGAATTAATTATAAAAAGATATAAATGATTTTATATACTAATATACAAATATTTTATAAAATATAAAATTTTTAAACGTGAAATTATTCCTTACGCATCTTAGATATAAGCAGATGTAATTATTTGCAATCTAATATACTACACTATTCTCATTTTTCTTGCCTTTGCCGAAACTAATTGATCAATTATTTTATTAAAGTTGATCCCTTCAAATTTTTCTTTTTCTATACTTAAAATTGCTAAATCACTTTGACGGTTTTGACTCGTGGTGGATCATAAATAAGTCAAAAATAATTTTATTTTACTGAATGAACGTTTACAGCTTGCAATTTATGCAGAAATAGTAAAAAGTATTTGAATGGCAACCTCTCTTCTTCTCTCTATCTTCACCGTATGAGATAAGGCATGTTGGGTGTTTTAATAGTTTTAGGTTTAATTTCTTTTCTACAGCTGAGTAACATCTTTCAGTACCACATTTGTCTATAGACTTCTGTTCCATGGAAATCTGTATGACAAAATTCACCCAAACTTTCACATTTGTTAAGCACGGTGACTTAGTGCTCCCAAGGCACAGGTCCGGGGTTCGATTCTCAGGCTAGATCAACTCAACCTTTCAGTGGATCGATTTACTTAGTACCAATCATGCTATGGAACTAAACACCAGGGATTTCGCTTCGGGCTGACCACCTAACCAACACCTCCTAGAGTTAGTAATTTACTGCTATACCACTGTAGGAGGTGTTGATCAATCCGGGACCTATGCTTCGCACCCCAGGGCCCTCGGTTAGGAAAACAGATGGGCACTGTAGGCCTTGATCTGGATATTACAGTTTTGAAGTCAAGATATTTATTTATTTATCAATTAATTTTTAACTTTTAAGAAATTGATTTTAATGATTTAACATTTCTAAAACAATGTCTTAAAATTTTTTTAATGTATTTTTTCTAGCTTCTTAACCAATTGAAGCAATTAAACACTTTTATTCCCTATTAATTGTGCATTATCTTATTTATGAAAGATTCTACAAATTGTTGATCATTGAGTGTTGAACGGAAACTATACTTTATCTTAACAAATTTTCAAAAACTCTTTAATATTACTAATTTTACAAACTTTGGCTATTTATTGCAAAATAATTTGGGTAAGACTTCACAACCCTAATTTAGGATCAACTCACCTGATTTTTCACAATGATATCTTCTTAAGCATTTCATTAACCATAGATTACACAGAGAATTTTATTTCATTTTTTTAATTCAGAAAAATTCCAGAGAAAATTAACTTTAAGGGAAATTTTGCATTTAAAATAGCTTTTTAAATTATATCATTCGGACCATTAATGTAAAAAAAATTACTTTTGTTGTAAAAAATTATAAATCACAAAACGTAATTTTGATCGTTTATAATATCTCATTTTTATACGATAAAATCAATTTTTCTGATTCCAAAATTAGAAGAAATTTGTTAATCCGTCGTAATGGACTGGTCAGGTTCCGTAAAGTTGTGGTGAATGACACCTGAGCCAGACCACGAAACAATGACCATCAGCCTCTTCTGGTGAATGTCTCGTTATGGACAGTGTTTTTTTTTTTTGATTCATCTTTGTTTAGATATTGCGATGAACGCATACGATTGGCGTACATGATTTATTCATATTGACAATTGCCTGCCATTCTGTGGCTCCAATGTAAAACTCATACTTCATCAACACACGAAAATTTCGCGGATTTTCAAAGTCTCACTCAATCACCTATACAAAGGAAATTGCAAAATTTTTTCAAACTGAAATATGCGTTAAAATGAGGAAGAGATGTATCTTGATGATGACAGATGTAGAGACACGAAAAACTAATTGTGCCAAAATATGGCGTCTAAATGAGGTTATGTCCAATTGAAATAAATAACAAGAACTTTGCTCCATTTCATATTTGATAACCTAGATATATATATGTTTGTATGTATATACATATATATATATATATATATATATATATATATATATATATATATATATATATATATATATATATATATATATATATATATATATACATATATATATATATATATATATATACATATATATATATATATATATATATATATATATATATATATATATATATATATATATATATATATATATATACACACAATGTGTGGGTAGATTGCGTAGATGAGTGGCTCTCAAGTGGGGAGTAGCGGTGGCGCTGCACTTTCTGGAGTATACATCCCTCGTCCATCCTGATGTGGTCGGTCCCTGACCAATTTCTAATTATTAGATTAAAATATGAAAATAACATAATTAAAGATAAAGAAAAAAACAATATTGAAAGAAAAAAATGCAAAAACTAAAGTTCAATTGTTCTTGTTTGACTGAAAAGTAAAAGATAAAAGTCAATATTTTTTTAATTAAAGTTCTTAGGAATTGTCTCATGGTTTCTTTAAATCTGCAGATGTGGAAGTCAGGTTTGGGCCTTCGTATCTACCTATTTTCTTGACATCAAAGCTATCATTACACCGGACCTTCATGATTTCGTAGGGCCAAAACATTTTGGACGCAATTTCATTCCTACACCAAACTGGGTTTTCTTTATGGCCACTTTGTCTCCTATGTTATATTTCTTTGCTTCTTTTCGCTGTTTGTTGTATTGTTTTTTTCTTTGTTCTTGTAACTTTAAAATGTTTCATTTGTCATCTTCTCTCATTTTCTGCTTATTCTGTAGTGTTGATTGGTAATTTTCTTTTTCCAGAAGTTCTGTGATTTTGATGTCATTTTTATTTTTCATTTTAATGCCTGTTAAAAGCTCAAATGTTGTAAATTTGGTTGCTGTTGATAACTCATTGTAGTGATGATGTGTGCTTGTACCATTGATTAGGATTGTCAAGTGTTAGTTTTGTTAAAATTGATATTAATGTTCCTTGTATCTTGAATTTTCTCAACTTGTCCATTGCCTCGTGGTACTCCTGTGGTGATTAAAATAATTTCGATGTCTTCCTCCTTGCAATATTTTTGAAATTCTGCTGAAGTAAAAGCTGGTCCTTTATCACAAATTATTCGTCGTGGGTTTCCGAAATTTACCTGTTGTAGTTTCAATTTTTCTAAGGCTTCATGTGTTGAAGTGGATTTGACTGGATAAATCCAAACAAATTTTGTAAAAGCATCTACTATTGTAAAAATGTGTTTGCAGTTTTTGTTGGTGGATGGAAGTGGTCCTAGCAAATCTATGTGGTTTGTGTCAAGCGGTAAGTCTCCTATTGGTATTGAATGTAGAAATCCTTCTTGATTGCCAAGTTTTTTTGATGAAAGTATGCAGTGGATGCAATTTGTGATAACATTTTCTACAGTCTTCCGTATATTGGGGAAATAGAATGGTTGTTTGACCAAATCTTCTGTTTTGTTTATGTCAAAATTTCCTTTAGAATGTTCAAGTTGTACGATTTGATTTTACATATCCAGCGGGACTATTAAAATTTCTTGATTGTTCACCACTTTGTACAAAATATCATTTTTTAATGTAAAATCAGTTGAAGTAGATGTTTGAAGTAGTTGCTTAATGCTTGATGTATAGTCATCATACCTTTGTGCTTCTTTTATTTTTGTGTTATTTCGTTGTATTAAATAAGCATGATTGGGTAACGGCTGAGAGCATCAACATGTTGCATTTGTCGTGCTGGTCTGTGGAGTATCTCGTAATCAAAATCTTCCAAGAAGAGAGCCCATCGTGCTATTTTGGGTGGTAAATCTTTTTTAGACATTGTTTTCGGGAAAGCTTGACAATCTGTGTAAATTTGGAATTTTGTGCCTACGAGGTAGTGTCGAAATTTTTTCAATGCTGTGATTATGTTAAAACTTCTAGTTCATTACTCGAGTATTTCTCTTCTTGTGGAGATGTTTTTCTACTCATGCAGTATATTGGATGGAAATTATTGTCAGAATCCATTTGAAGGAGTATGGCACCGAGTCTTTTCGAACTGGCATCACAGTGTATTTGTAATGGGGCATTTTGCTGAAAAGGATGCAGTACAGGCTCTGATGACAGGATTTGTTTTAAAATTAGGAAAGCTTGTTTTTGTTCAGGACCAAATGTAAATGGGATTTTATTTCGTATAAGGTCACTTAAAGGTTTTCCGATTAATGCACAGTTTTTTATAAATTTTTGGAAGTAACCAGTTAGTCCTAAGAAAGATTGAATGTGTTGAATTGTTTTTGGTTCAGGAAAATTCATAACTGCATTTGTTTTAGCTGTTGAGGGACGAATGATTCCTTGCTCGATTATATGACCTAGAAAATTTATTTTACGACGTAGAAAATTACACTTTTAAAAGTTGAACTCTAATTCGTAATTAGAAGCAACTTGGAACACTTTCTCAAGCTTTGAAATTCCTTCAGATTCAATTTTTGATGGGATTAATAAGTCATCCATGTAAATAATAACAGTATTTCTTTAATGAGTTCTTTGAAAACAGTTTGAACGTATTTTTGAAATAATTGGGGAGAATTGCATAGACCAAAGGGAAATTTTATGAATTCATATTGTCCGTAGTGTGTTATGAAGCTGGTGTACTAACGAATATCAGGTTCAATGGATAAATGGAAGAAACTTGACTTGAGATCGAGGTTTGAAAAAAAATTGCTTCTTGTAGGTTATCAAAAATATCTTCGATGAGGGGTAGTGGAAATCTTTGTTTAATAGTCTTTGAATTAAGAGCACGGTAATCGACAAAGTCTTATTGATTTGTTTTTTTTTTCTTAACTAAGACCAAAGGTGCGGCGAAATCTGAATTAGATTCACAAATGATACCATCTTTTAGCCATTGTTCAATCTGCTTTTCGACTACATGTTTCTCTATTTGTCCTGATTTTCTAGGCGGAAATGCGATAGGTGTGTCATCGGTTTAGAATTATTTCCATAGGTAAATTTGTATCTTTAATTTTATTCGGCTTATAAGATTTAATAATTTAGTCTATACGTTTGCGCGTATTAACGTTTAAAATATGTGATAAATCAACTTCGGTGTGGATATTTAAATTCGGTAAATAACAGTCTTTATTCTCGAAAAATGAGCATTCGGTATCTTCATATAAATGATCGTTCCCGTTTTGAAAACAAGTGGTTGTATATATATATACATCGGAAGTTTCGCTTTCGGGGCTGCGTGAAGTGTTGAGTGACGTCACTTCCTTATGTGATGAGGGTGGTTTGGGGTGCCTTCGCGAACGGGGACTAAATTATGAGCAGATGTTTTCACTTGACATTCCTTTAATACTCTTGTGATTTTATTTTTTATCAGGAGAGCTCTTATCAGTTCGAACGCGCTGACCTTCGACCCGTTGAGTAACACTTTCACCGAATCTATTTTTAGAATCTAACCGCGAGTGGTGAGGGGCACTATGTGGGAAAAGACTATTTTCATAGTCATTTTTGCCGATTGTATTCGAATTCTTTAAATCAGAGGAGCGCTGCTTCATGTTATGCAGAGTGCATAGAAGGGGAAAATTATTTTTAGAATGAGTGAGAGTTAAATTTTCTCTTTCGATTCTGATATACTCTTTCTTTGCATTTTCTAAATCATCAAAAGTATTAGGGGGATTCATTAAATCACAGGAAAGATTTTGGCATACGGCTGCTGTTACCGTTATCGGATTTTCTCGAAAATTTGGAAGGGCTAATTTTATTTTTACTAGTTGCGCTTGAACTTCGCTGTTAAAAGCTAATGTGAGCTGCACAGTACCTAAATAATTAGTGTTTGGTGAAATAAGATGGGATTTAATACAAACAATGTTCGCTCCAGAATCTATAAGTGTTTTTAAGATTTTACCATTAACAAAAATATTTTCATAGTGTAATTCGTTTATCTATTAAATGAATGAGTTACCTTCTACTTTGCAAATGGGGTTATTTGAATGAACACTATAAATCGAGGGTTTGAGGTAGTTTCGTTTCTGTAGTTATATCCTCCACGCGATTTGTTTATTGCGGCATTTCGCGAGTGGTCTATGAAATTTCTGTCGCGTGAGCAGCGATTGTAGTTTTGAAATGAATTGTTTTTTTTTGTTTGTTCTCAAACTGCGGTTGGCGGGTTTCGATAAAAGATTTTCTTTTCGAAACAAAATATATATCGCATTGTTTTGCTAATACAGTTGGTTTGAACCAGTTTTCGCTTTGACGTATCGAAATATGTTGTTGCGTTTCACAGTCAAGGGTAGAAAATAATTTGTGTCCGCTATCATTAATTCGCATAAAGTTTTAAAGTCAGCAACATTACGAAGTTTACAATAATATTCGAAAGCACTATTTAATCGTGACGAGAATTTCACATGGGATTCATTTGCCAGGCGTTGAGCTCTACGGAAATTTATTAAGCATTATTGGGGGGTTCGTTGAAATTCCGTAAAATAATATTTTTAACTTTTTCGTAATCTTGAAATTCGTTTTCTGAGATCTAAATATGCTGTCAGCTTTTTCATCGAGAATATTAATTAATATCTCTGATTTTAATTCGTGTGAAACTTTTTTAGTTGTGAAAGCGCGTTCGAGGAAATAAAAGAAAAAATTTAAATTTTAGGGTTTCCTCGGGACGGGCATATTAAGTGTTTTATCGGATTGAATGAGACTTTCGAGATTTGTTTCGATTGCTGTGTACCTGGAATCGGGATGTTGGTGATTTATGCCGGAGTTAATTGTTGCTAGCTCTATTTCTTTTTCTATTTGTATCAGTTTGTTTTTTCTTTTATTGATTGTTCGACTTCTTTTCTTCCTTCGACAATTGCCGAAATCATATCTTTGATGAACTCAGGTTCATTTTTGAATGAATCAGTTTTTTCAATTAGTTCTTTTAAGCAAATCATTGTAGCATTATCAGGTACAGTTATACCTAGTACTAAGTTAGCATTATCAGGTACAGTTATACCTAGTAAAAAGGTTTGATCCTTCCTGGTCTGAAGATGTGCGATGCCTATTTGAAATTGTTGGCTCTTTGATGATGGTGGGATTGTTCTCAAAGCGGTGGTATGTGAGCTCGTTTCCGATGAAGCGATGAATTTGTTTTTCCAGAGTGGTATTATTGACTCCTTGCTAGTGGGACGGTGGGATTGGTCCTCGGAGTGGTTTTATTGGATCTTGTTGAAGCGATGAAATTGAATCTCCAGAGCGGTGATATTGGCTCTTGACTGGTGGGACAGTTGAATTGATCCTCAGAGCGGTGGTATTGGCCCTTTTCCGATGAAGCGATGAATTTTGGTTTTCTAGAGAGGTAGTATTGGCTCTGAGCTGGTGGGACGGTGGAATTGATCCTCGGAGCGGTTTTATTGGCTCTTGTTGAAGCGATGAAGCTGAATCTCCAGAGCGGTGATATTGGCTCTTGACTGGTGGGACGGTTGAATTGATCTTCAGAGCGGTGGTATTGGCCCTTTTCCGATGAAGCGATGAATTTTGGTTTTCTAGAGAGGTAGTATTGGCTCTGAGCTGGTGAGACGGTGGAATTGATCCTCGGAGCGGTTTCATTGGCTCTTTTCAGATGCGATCATTGTGAAAGATGAGGTGAGGATGTTGACCGATGCTACATGTGTGCTCCATTATACTCTGTGAGTTTCTCTATGATTTCTAGTTTAAAAATAGCTATGAAGATGAAGACCGGCGGGAGCTCCCATGTTGTAGAGGAGATGTCTAGGGGTTTGTTGAATAAGGACTGCACGTTAACTAACCTAGATATTTAATAATACAAAAGATTAGATTACAGGAGCGTTTTTACTACGTCCTGGCTGATCCATCTCCCCGCGCAATGTGTAGGTAGATGAGTGGCTACCGAGTGGGCAGTAGCGGTGGCGCTGCACTCTTTGGAGTATACAACATATATACCGGGTGATCCAAAAGTCAGGACGAACTTTAAAAATGAATAATTCGAAAACGAATCACGATACAAAGATGCGGTTTGCACCAAACGAATGGAAAATAAACCGGGTTTTGTGTGACAATGAAAAAGAAATAGTTCTGTTGGCGACCAACAGATGGCGCTATAGTGTTTTATTGCAACAAAAGATGATTTACAAATGAAACAATGATTAATGAAGTCAGATTAATTACAGTTAATTAGTACTTACTACAGTAAATGTTCAATGTGATGTCCATCATTCAGAAGAAAAGCTGTGATACGATTCACCACATCATTCACAGCATTTAGTAGCATTTCATGGGTTATGGCAGACACATTTTGGCGGAGGGCATCTTTCAGTGCCGCTAGTGATGCCGGTTGGTGGCTGTACACTTTTGACTTCAAGAAGCCCCACAGCCAAAAGTCACAGGATGTGAGATCGGGAGATCTTGGAGGCCATGCGTGATTAAAGTAGCGACTGATAATACGATCCTCCCCAAATGTTGAGCGTAGCAGGCGTTGCACAGGCAGAGCAATATGAGGTGGTGCTCCATCTTGCATAAAGGTGACTGTTTGGAGTGTCTGTCGGGCTTGCAGTTCAGGAATAATGCTGTTCAGTAACAGTGCTAGATATCGCTTACCGGTGACAGAAACTGTTTGGAAACCTGTCTGTGTGACTTCCTCGAAAAAAATGGACCAATTATGAAATCAGCAGTGAAGCCACACCAGACTGTCACTTTAGGCTGTTGCATGGGTACATCAACAAATGCATGTGGATTTTCTGTGGTCCACACTCGACAATTGTGGTTGTTAACAGTGCCAGAAAGTGTGAAATGTGCTTCATCTGTCCAAAGCACAGTGTGAAGCCAGTCGTGCTGCTCTTCCATCTTATTGAAGACCAAATTCGCAAAATGTCGGCGAGAGTCGAAGTCAGGAGGTTTCAGTTCTTGGTTATGTTGCAACTTGTAGGGATACCGTTGCAAAGTTACTCGCAGCGCTCTCCAGACACTTCCATACGACACTCCTGTCTGCCTCCAAACTTCTCAAGCACTGCACTCCCCATGTGCAGCAACCGCCGACATGGCTTGCACCGTCTGCTCCACTGTCGTGGCAACAGCAGCTGCAGTTGAGGGACATCTACTTCTTTTACGTGACGCCAAAGAACCTGTAGCTTCAAATTTTTTCACAATTTTGTTCAATGCAGAAGACATTATTGGTCCTTTGCTATCTCGCATACCCTTCATGTAGCGATATGCTCGCAATGGCACTTTCCGAATTCTTAAAAAACAGTTTAACTAAAAGGGCTTTCTCAACTATGGACAGCATTTTGATGCATACCAGCTTCGACTAGCATTACCTGCAGTAGTTGCTTCTTTTTATATCGTTTGTTGCATTGCATAATCCTACATCAGAACTCCGACAGCGCCATCTGTTGGTCGCCAACAGAACTATTTCTTTTTCATTGCCACACAAAACCCGGTTTCTTTTCTATCCGTTTGGTGCAAACCGCTTCTTTGTATCGTGATTCGTTTTCGAATTATTCATTTTTAAAGTTCGTCCTGACTTTTGGATCACCCTGTATATGTGTGTGTGTTATCAAGTATGAAATGGAGCAAAGTTCTTGTTATTCATTTCAATTGGACATAACCTCATTTAAACGCACAATTTGTTTTTCGTGTCTCTACATCTGTCATCATCAAGGTACACCTCTTCCTCTTTTTAACGCATATTCCAGTTTGAAAAAAAATTCAATTTCCTTTGTATAGGTGATTAAGTGAGACTTTGAAAATCAGCGAAATTCATGCGTTGATGAAGTATGAGTTCTATCTTGGAGCCACAGCATTGGAGGCAGTTGTCAATATCAATAAATCATATACGACAATCGTATGTGTTCATCGCAATAGCTAGACAAAGATGAACCAAAACAAACAATGTCCATAACGAAACATCCACCAGAAGAAGCTGATGGTCATTGTTTCATGGTCTGGCTCAGGTGCCATTCACCACAACTTTACGAAACCTGACCAGTCCATCACGGCGGATGTCTACTGTTATCAATAGACGAAATGATGAGAAATCTTGTGATTAAACAGCCAAAATCAGTTTATCAAATGACTGCATTCTCCTGCATGACAACGCTCGACTACATGTCAAAGCTACAAGATTTGAAGTTGGAAACTCTTCGTCACCCATCGTAATCCCCAGACCTTGCACCCACTGACTATCATTTCTTTCAGAATTTAAACAGCTTTTTATCTGTAAAAAATTCAACTCCGCACAGCCTATTAAAAAGACACGTGTTTGCAATATCAACAAAAACATAAAATTTCTTATATAACTTTGGTTTTAAAAATTAATATAATTTAAACCTTAATAGTGAATGTTATTATAATGGGAATCATTATTATACTTCATGTAGTCTTAGCAACATTATGCAATTTAAAGTTGCTTTGATGTTTAAAGTAGTGAATTAAAATAGTATTACTGACCATATGTTTTTTGTTAATATGTTTTAGTGATCAATCATATTCTTTTAACCACCATTAGATTTTAGGGAAGAATCATGTCCGATCAATAAATGTTCAAAAATGTCCCCCATATGCAAAAGATTAAATATAGAATACAGCAATAACTATACCATTCACAGAATATAATTTCTTTTTTAAAACATTCGTGAATGAAACAAATAGTGGGACGAATCATAAAATTTTAATATAAGGCCTATCGGAAAGTTCTGTCTAGTTTCGAAATAAAAGAAAATACAAATTTTTCTTACCGTCAATAAATTATTTTTAATAATATAATTACCACTGTTATTAATAACCGCTTGCCAGCGTGAGGGTAGTTTGTATATCCCATTTTTGAAAAATGTTAAAAAATCGAACTAGTGATTGTTTGATATCTTCTTTATTTGGAATTTTTGCCATTCAAAAAAATTTCGTAAGAACAAAAGCAAGAGATTGTCAGAGGAATAATGTGCATACGTATTCCTAATATTTTCCAGATTAGTTCAACAATTTTTAGCGAACTCTGTTCTAGACCTGTTTCTTGCACTGATGTCTTTAAAAAGTAAGAGCCGCCAGTGGCTTCATGCCGCTTCCCGTAAAGATCAGCAAAGTGAAGCATCATTTGTTGCAGACAGTGATTGGGAACACACTCTAGGTTGATGGAACTCCATGCGTCGGGGACGAGTCCACGTTCATCTGTGACTTCCAAAATCCGGGGCACGTTAAATATGTCCTAGTCTCAATGTCCTCTAAGTTAAATGAAACTTCTGGGGTGGTAAGCCGAGTATTTGGAGTCTTCTGCTTGGTTTCTGCTTCAAAATCACGAAGACTCCCCTCGGCTGCTTCTATCTAACTCGTCGAGCCTCACTCAGAGCGAGTTACAAGGAAGCATGCTGGTGCAACAACAACAATATCAAAAGTCCTTCTGCTGGTGTAATGTGAATGCCGAGATAAGGGGGCCAGCTCGTGTGTGATCTCATCACCTGACTGTTGTTCAAAACTACGAGACGCTTGGTGATAGGAGAGTATTCTAAAACCATTAACATTAAAGTACAATCTGCGGTTCACTTACCCCACTATCTATGTATGTCTTTAAATAACCCAGTTGCTGACAATTCTTTTCAAATTGAGTTTTACTTTCGGTTTTAAAAATTCAAAGTATATTAATCCTCAAATATCCCACTATACATACAGTATTCTCTCAAGCAGAGTCAAATGTGATTTAGAAGTGAAATAATTATGTTTTAAGGGTTCACAATATGTCTTTTTCCTTATGTTGTTTTCATAGGTAATTCACTTTTCATACCCAGTTATCATCCAGTTTTAGAAGGGTTCGATTTTGTAACGAGCAAGTAGAAATTTACATAGGACGTTTCGATCCTTCAAATTCTTCTAACTTATGTGACACCCATCTTGAATATTTCCACACCATTCATATCGTCGTAAAACCATAAAGAATAAGAATATCCTCCTAAAAGTTTTTCCTCAGCTGAATTATGCTTTTCTAAAATCTCCGATTTTATCTGAAAAGGAACTTACTCCAATATGATTTTAACAACATCGTAGTTCATGAAAGATAGCTTTCCAGAATATGGTTATCAGAATGGTCAAAATCACCTGTTTCAAATTTTTCGAACCATCTTCTGCATGTTCTATCAGAAACTGTACCTTCACCAAACACTTTCAATAAATTTCTTCCTTGATAAAATTCGTATAAAATACTGTGGCGTAAATGAACTTTATCAAAGGTCAAGGGGGCATTATCGCTTCACACTTAAGAGTAACTTGAATAAATATATTTTGGTTATTTTGCTACATCAATACATACTCATTATATGAAAACAATAGAGAACTAAATATGCTCCAAAGAAACCTGTGCTTACCTGTCGAAAATTGTTGTCATAAAAACGGGCAGTATCATTTCTCAAGCAATTTTAATAACTCACAGAAATAATGTCCAATCCTTAAAAAATATAAAAACTTTTTTTCGTTTGAATGCTAAATATTTAATGCTTGCTATCAATACAAGAACAAATATATAATTCATAAAAATTTATAGTATTATTTGTGTGTAGAGTATTCTTAAACTCATACAAAATGACTTCAAATTGCAAAACATTAGCACCTTAAAAATTTATTGGAAGGCAAAATATTACATAAAGAAATTGCCTTATTGCGATTTTAATCTTAAAAATTTACTTCGTAAGAAACTCAATTCATAAATTTTGGGGGAATTTTAATCTTTGTGATAAAATATCGGAAATATTGTAATGATTTCGACGGCTCGAGGTGGCGCTGCGAGGACAGCAACACGAGTTTTTTTTTTTTTTTTTTAAAGAAAAAGAATAGCGGGCTGTTCGGCTGGATTCGAAAGTGATTTAGAACGGCCATGTTGAGAATGTAATGGTGGTGTTCCTATTACAAAATGTAAATTAATGTCATGTGCAATCATAGATGATAATAAAAAATTGATTGCTAATATGTTGTGTGATAAATTCGCGATGTAAATTTAACTCAGCGTCAGAACAGACGTGAAGATTGGTGGCAGCTTTTCGGATTACGAAAAATCCAGTGATTTGTGAATTCTAACAGGAATCTTGCAGAATTACCAATAAAACAGATAAAAAATAGGGGTGAGTACCTTTTCTATCGATAGTGCCTTGGTATTTTAATTTAATCTCAGTTTTTGTATTAAAATTTTCGAAAATAAAATACGGAAATATATTCATAATTCATATTTTGTATTAAATTTTGGGTTAGGAATACTATTTTTATGGCACTCACTTATTCCTACTTAAAAAAATAAGAATATTGAGTACTTCTATAAACGTTTATATTTAATTCCTTTTGTTATAATTGACTGTTGGTTTATTATATAATCTTTACGAAATCGAAATTGTTGAATAATTATTGATGTTTGGAAGAAAATAATGATAAGGTATATATATATATGCTTCTCTTTTCTGAAATGTTTTCATTATAAAATATTGTGAATATTTTATGCTTTAATCAGATTTGTTTAAAAAAAAGAAATAAGATAAATATCAAGATTTGTTAGTATGTTTAAATACTTAATAATTGTCTGTTAATATTCTGTGACACAACATAAGTGCATAATTAGTTTTGTTTCTATAAAACTTTTTATTAGAATTTACAACAAAGTTTTGTTATGATTTAAATGAGAAATCTATAGTATATGTGATTAGAAATATGAATATATTTTATTTAAATTATGAATGATTGATAACATTTCTTTCCTGCAGCAGTGTATATTTTGTTTTGATTTAGGAATAGAATGTACTGTAATTGTGTTGATTAAAGTGTTTGTTTCGATTTTAACAAAAAAAAAACTGAGTACGCATTTTGATTTATTTTTATTTGTGACATTGAAAGTATAAAAAAAGGTTTTTCTATGTATTGAGTTTCATAATAAGAATTTATTATTGTGACGATATAATATATTGAATTTAGAAATAGTGTTTTAATTTACCAGCGATAGTAAATCAAAAGTGTGTTATGGTTTAAAAAATTAAAAAAAACTAACTTTTATTGCCTTTGTGACAAGTTGTTTTCTATTTTGGTAAAAATTGTGATATATTATTTTATTAAACTTGATTGATAATGTGTTTTAAATTCTTAAATACAATCTGATACTAGATTATATTTTGGTACATAATAATTAGAATAAGAATTTTTATTTGTAAATTCGACAAATTGTTTAATAAGGTATGGCTTATTATTAATATTGATATCTAAAGTTCTGCAAAGATTGTTGTTTTCTAAATAATCAGTTAGCTAGTCCTATATATTTGTATAAGCTCCATTCTCTTTAACACTTTTGTAAAGCGTTCTGATTTGGTTGACCTAATTCTAAAAATGGTCTATTTAGCTAAAGCTAGGAAAACTGAATTGTTGGAAATATGTGGAGCTAGGACTGGAAGCAAATGCCTCGAATAAAATTCCGGAAATTAAAACTTTAATTTTAAGTAGTGATATTTACAATGAGGAAGAAGTAAATTTAACTTGGATTGAATTATTGAAGATAGAAAACGAATAGAAGAAGAAAAAACAAACTAGAAGAAAAAGAGAGAGAAGAACGAACTCGACAGCACGAACTAGAAATGAAAAAGTTAGAACTGTCACAAAGAGAGAGTTTAGTCCTAAAATTCTGCTAACACACATTATCCCAAAGTATGATGATAACCATGACGAAATGAGTCGATATTTAATGAATTTCGAAAGACGAGCTGAAATGGCTCAGGTGCCGAAGAAAGATTGGTTTGCTAGCAGTTTTACCAATTGAATTATCCAATATGTTAGCTAGAGAACACAGCCTAGTGATTATGATTTTGTCAATTTTGATTTGTCTAATTATGATTTTGTCAAAAATCTGATCTTGAAAAGATATAAATTGAATAGTGAAAAATTGAAGCAAGGTTTCTACCGACATCACAAGTCTTCGTACAAGTCTTGGAGAAACTATGCCCAAGAATTCCTTAATTATTTTACTAAATGGATTTCTGAATTAAAGATTGAGACCTTACAGCAACTCAAAGATCTGATGGTTACGGAGCAGTTAAAGTTTCGAGTGCCTGCAGAAGTAAGAGATCATTTCCTCGATAATTGGGTGAAATTCACAATTCCCTATGAATTGGCTGAAAAGTTGGACGATTATGAAAGTATAAGAGAAAGTTTTAAGAAGAAAGAGGTACCCAGAAGAAATTTTCCCGTTTTTCGAAACAAACATTGGAATCACAAGCCTAAAGAGAATGTAAAAGATTTCAAACATAAATTCGAAATAAATTCTGAAACATCTCAAGATAAACAGAAAGAAAAGGATTTTGATAAAAGAAAAACTCTGCGTTGCTATGAATGTGGTTCAAGCAATCATCTTCGCCTACAGTGAGATAAACTAAAGAAAACTATAGAATATATTTTCCATGTTGTAGCTGATAAAAATATTGATGAATTGATGGCTCGATATACCAGTGTAGGTAAAGTAAACGGAGTGGAAATGAAGATTTTGCGAGATACTTATGCTACTTTGAATATGATCTGCAACAAATACGTAAAACCACACATGTATACCAATGAAAAGGTCTGGTTGAGAACGCCATTGGAAGAGACTTTGACTTGCTTACCTCTTGTAGAAGTGGAACTTGAATGTGAAATGGAACACATAATGACTAAAGCTACTGTTATCAGAGATTCATTTGATCAAGGTAGATATTTGCTGGGAAATAAAACAGTCATGTTATTTGAAGATTGCAAAACCAGAAAAGATATTCAAGTGCACATGATGAGTGCTATACAAAAAAGAGCCCAAAAGAAACTTTCTGAGCAGAAAGAGAAGGAAAAACACCAATCCAGCGATCGAATGGAAGAATATTTAAAAAATGTATGTCTAAAGATAACGACGAAGAAACCATACCTTTGGTTGAAGAATTAACAGTGAAAGATCTCATAAAATTTTCAACAAAAGATTTCATCAAAGAGCAACAAAACAGTGAAGAATTAAAACCACTTATTGCAGAAGCACAAAAGCCTACTTTACAATCGAAAAAGTATTTCTTAGAAAATTATATGCTTTTCTATAAGAAAAAAGATAAAAATGGAACAGAAAGAAAATTGCTGGTTATTCCAGAAAAATTTCGTGAGCAACTAAAAACGTTTTGTCACGAAGATATCACTGCCCATTTAGGCGTAAGATAACTAAAGATGTTTTTTTAAGATTTTCTATTGGCCAAATTGTTATAATGGCGTCGAAAATTTCGTCCGATCTTGTGACCACTGTCAACGAATTGGAAAGCCTCGAGACAAGAAAAAGGCACCACTGAAAATCGTTTCTGTTATTTCTGAAATATTTACTAAGATGAACGTTGATACTTGTGGACCGTTGCCTGTCAGCAGTTTAGGGAACAAGTATATAATAACTGTGATATGCATGTCATCAAAATATCCAGTTGCTATTCCCACTCCGAATTTATGTTTTACTACTATTGTAGATGCACTACTACAGATTTTCAGTCGTCTTGAGAACTACAAACTGAGACCAAGGGACGTTTTTTGTGAGTGTACTTACGTCAGAAGTTTTTGACAAGTTTGGAGTGCGAGTTGTGAGAAGTTCTGTCCGACATCCTCAAAGCAATCCGGTGGAAAGGATGTATCTAGATGTTTAAAGGCCGTCTCATCCTAAGGTATTCGGCAGCGAAAATGACTGATCGCGGACCGTAATCCGCCAGGAGAGAACTTAGCTCATGGTAGGTTGGTAGCCGGTACTCCAGCTTTCAATCCAAAGTCAGCAATGATATTTGCGCCGACCAAAAAGTCCATGACACCATGGTACAGTCTGCCTTGCACACAGACCGACCTCCACCAGCCCGCGGTCCACCCAGTCCCGTCCCCGACGGAAGATTGGGCAACTTGCCTTTATTATAAATAAATTAATATAAGATACAAAAGATGATTTTACATGCTTGTAATATGAACTTACTTTAAATTAAATTTGCTTATAAATTAAACATCTGATGGCAATGAACTTATAAATACAATGTACATGATTTCAATGATTCCTTTCCTTTCTCTCGAGTTGTTCAAAATTTGTGCTATTTCCATGACTTTATATTTTTTGGGAAAATATTTGATTCTAAATTCGTTAAAATGCTCGCAATCGTATATAATGTGTTCAATGTCTTGTTTGATGTTATCGAATTGACGTTTATCGGATTTATTGAAGAACCTATTTTGATATGATCCAAATGCACCGTGTCCAGTTCTAATTTGATTAAGCAGGAAATCTGCTAATATTCTTTTTTCTGTGACTTTCATGTATATTTGATATAGTCTTCTAGTTTTGTCTAATTTATTCCATCTGTTTTTCCATTGTTGTAGAATATGTTGATTCACCATTGTTTTTAATTGTTGTCTTGAATATGGAACTGTATGATTAATTCTATTTTCTTTAGTTGCTTGTTTTGCTTCCCAATCTACCAGTTCGTTTAATTCTATTCCTTTATGTGCTTTAACCCAGTGGAAAGTGAATTTCATGCTATTATAATACGTTATATTTAGTATTTTAGCTATTGTTTTGCTATCTTGTTTATTACATTTTATTGTGTCCAAGATAGAACGAGAATCAGAATGGATGTGACAAATATTGAATTTATTCCTAAGTGAATATTTTATGGCAGTTAATATTGCAATAACTTCAGCTTCGTATACAGTTGCTTGATCGTTTAATCTAATGCGGATGATATCTATTACTGTGTTTCCTATTATTATAGCTGCTCCGTCTCTATTGTTTATTTTGGAACCATCTGTAAAAGCGTATAAATCTTGCATATTAATTGAATCTGTCCAGTTAATCACCTGTTTTTCCCAAGGAGGGTTGCATTGTTTTTGTTTTGCCCATGTATTTTTCTCGGTTAATTCTAGGTTTCCTATTTTAGTACTTATTCCATGATTAATAATTAAGTATTATTCGTATTATATAGCCAAAAGATCTATGGGTGGGCAGCCCGTTAATATTTGTAAAGCTTCTGTTGAAGCAGTGCTATAAAACTTGGATATATTGAGTAAAGGTATTCTTTGAATCCGATTTAGTTTTGGATTTATTTTAACTGTGTTTTTATACCAGGCTGGAGATGCGTATAAAATCATTCTTTCAGTTACTACTTTATATATTGTTTTGGTTATTTGAGGTTTAAGACCCCATTTTATCCTTGATATTCTTGTTAATTTATTCATGAAATTATATACTTTCTCTTGTGCAATGTATTAAGATGATCCAGCCAATTTAGTCTTGTGTCCATAATCACTCCTAAGTACTTAATATTTGATGTATATTTTATATTACTTCCCATTATTTGTAATGTGGGTCTTCTTGTTATATCTTTTTTATTGTAAATATTGTGTAGCAGCTCTTATTGATACTTAAATTTAGTTTATGTTTATTAATCCAGTTTTCAATTATTTTAATTGGTGCTATTGATAACTTTGAGAATTTATAGTATGTTTTGTCTTTCAATAAAATTATCAAGTCATCTGCATATGCTTAGATATAAGTATTTTCTTCAAATTCTTCAGTCAATAATTCGTTGACAACTAGGTTCCAAAGAAGTGGACCAAGTGATGAGCCCTGCGGTACTCCAATATTATATGCTATTGGTTTTTGTTTAGAGTTTAAGTATGTTCTGTCTTGTAGAAAAGAATGGATAATTTTATAGAGGTTCTTATTTAAGTTACAATTGTTTAGGATTTTCTTTATATTATTACCTCTGATTGAATTAAATGCATTTTTGATATCAAGTGATATTAAACAGGTATATAGTTTGTTTTTCTTGTTTTCATTTATTTTAGTTACTATTTCATAAATTGCATCATCTGTGCTCTTTCCTTTAGTAAATCCATATTGTTGATTACTTATGTAATTTTGAGAATCAAATGTGCATATGTTAATCTGTTTAGTATGATTTTGTCTAAGATTTTCCCAAAGATTGAAAGTAGTCAAACAAGTATATAAGGTTCTTTTGAATGTAAATCTTTGCCTTCTTTCGGAAATAAAACGATTTTTGTGATCTTCCAAACCTTTGGAAATATATAGTTTTGCCAGAATTTATTTATAATTCTATTAAACCAGATTTTGTTCATATTAAAAAGTTCTTTATAAACCTCCAGTTCTATATTATTGTGTCCTGTTGCCATTCCAATTTTCATTTCATTTATTACGTCTTCTATTTCTCTTATATTTATATCTTTATCGTATTCGTTTTTATAATTTTGTTTTATTTGCTCTGTGATCTCATATGGGAAATTATATTTCAATATTTCATCTGCAGCTTCTGATATATTGTTGGTATACGTTCCATTTTCCCGTTCAATCATGCTTATTGTGGTATACTTTATGTTATCTTGTCTGATTGCTTTATAGTGATTTCCAAAAATATTTTCATTTGTAATTGAACTCAGATATTCCTTAAATGCATTTTGTTTGATGTGTATGATATTTTTCCTGTAGATTGCTCTGCTTCTTTTTTACATATAATTTTGTAATGTTGTCTTTGTTCTTGATTTGTTTCTTTTTGAAATCTTCTCCGCAGGGCTCTAATTCTTGATCTTTGTTTTGTTAGTTCTTCTGTCCACCAGTAATTAGATTTCCGTTTATTTCTTTTAATTTTATTCTTGCTTTCAAGGCAGATGTTGTACAGTTTTCCATCTATTATTTCCACTAATTCATTCGTTTCTCTAATGATTCTATTTTATCTATATTTATATCTTCTATAAGTTCTTGTAGTTGTTGTTTTAGCATTGACCAATCAAGAGTTGTTCTGTTCATTCTTGGTTCTTTTTGGATTTTATAATTGTTTACTTTTAATTTACAAAGCATTATATTATGATCACTTGCCATGAAGTCATCTTTTATTATCCAATCAGTTATATAGTTTCTCTTTTTAAGTTCTTGGTTATTAGTAAATATATCCAGCTTGTACCCAGGGTACTATTGTATGTAGGCTTACATACAATAGTACCCTAGGTACTATTGTATGTACCCTGGGTGCTGGGTTGTCATATAGAGATGTTTATATATACATATATATATATATATATATATATATATATATATATATATATATATATATATATATATATATATATATATATATATATATATATATATATATATATATATATGCAGATTATCGCATTTCATAATTTTAAATATGTATATACACATAAAATAATCAGGGGCTTAGTGAATAAAGATTGTTTCTTGATTCAAAAATGTGTCTTATGTATTTTCACTATAATTATTATCAACTATTATACAGAATATGTTGATGGTTGGTAATGACACACTTATATTGGATTGTAAATAATAATGATGTGTGATATGTTAAATGTTTCTTCAAATAAGAGTTTTTATATAAATTCTAAATTACATTGTATTTTACATTTATCCCAGCAAAAACAAACTTATCATTTATGTATTTGAAATTTTTTAAAGTGAGCTGAAGTTCACAAGTCTTCCTTCTAACAGCATATCTATGACCAACATGCATTGATTTACAATGCATTTAAAATGTTCAAAACTTGCTATTTTAAAATGAGCAATTAATTTTAAGAAGCCAGAAAGGAGGTAGGATATTGTTTCTAATACCTTGCTACTAGGATTTTCACCTTTCAGCATTACAAGGGCTAAAGTTTTGACAGATTTATAACATTGGCCATCAAGTTGGTGTTCCATCGTGAAAGAAGTAGTATAAACATTGAAAAACTAATATTTTTAAATTTTTATTTAAGATATTTAGTGTCATTTGCTTGCTTTAAATATAGTATTAGTGTTGTTACAGTAAAACATGTAGCTTCAATTTTATATATTATTTATTACAACAATTTTTGTTATATCCACTTCAGTTGTCCTGTTGAACAACTATATTCATAAAAATCAATCAGTATTTATTAAACAATATACTTTTATATTTGTAAATATTAGATATTTTCTACCATAGAAATAATACCTAATTTTATTTCACAAGGTAACAGGTATAAACATATTTAGATGGGATCTTTTTATTGTGCAGATTTCTAAATGCATCTGTACAATGTTTAAAATCCTTTCTGAACAAATTGTTTATTGTTACTTCAAGTTTTTGAATAGGAAATATACAATCACAAAATTACAGATTTGTCAATTGTCCTAAAATTTTTGTATTATGTACAAATTTTAATATTGTGTGTAAAAATTCAAGCTGAACTAAATCTTAAAAAATATAAATTTTCAAGTTTTTATAACAAGGTAGTAGAAAAATAATATACCTATTTTCTTATATCAAACTGGCATTAATATTTTCAGAGCTATTATTTTAACCAAAAATCTTCTTTTGAAAAGAATAACACAACAAGCCTTTTTATGAAAATCAAGATGCATTGAATTAAAAAAAATAATTTTAATTTATAACAAGATTACGTGAGTGCAAAATGTTAAAAAAAGCAAGAACACTTTTCTTCATAATTCCTTTGCTTGATTTTCATAAATTCTTTTCATAATATCATAAAGTTATATCCATTTCTAGTACTAAAGTCTGAAAAATGGAAATATTTTCAATGACACAGATTATCAGTAATTTTTTAATTCACCCACATTTTCTGTCTTATCATTTAGAAATGATGAACAATAGTCTAAAGAGATTTTGATTCTACCTTACTGTTTTGAAATTATTTTTAATGTTGTAAAAAATTATTTTCAAAAACTCAATGAATAATTCAACTGTTGATATATTGTAATTGTGTAAATTAATGTATCAGATCCTTGCAAAAGAAATAAAAATAATTTTATTTAAAGTCTGCATTATATATTGTACTTAAAAATTGTTAATTAATCTTAATATATAAAAGAAAATTATTTTATATATTTTAATTATAATATAAAAGAAAAAAGTATTTTTATTCATGATTACATTCATGATCCATTTTTTTTATATAAATTTATTGTTTTGTGTCTTAAATATTAAATAGATTTTGCAAATTTAAGTAACTACTAATGTGATTTTTTAGTAAATTGTTAATAATTTAAATATTGAGTTTGTCAATTTAAATAGTTATAAGTTACTATTAAGAAACAGCTAATAATGCTAGAATATATGGATGATAATTTCCCTCTGCAAATAAAGATATTTATAATTGGATTGTGGAATAACATCTGCAATTTCAATACAACTCAAAATTACATGCAAATTGTAATATTGTTTTAATGCTAGATTATTTCATAGGATTTTTGTCACATTAGTTCCTACAAGATATGATTTAAATGATGATTCGCTGGAAGAGCTCTTTTTTGTTCACAACTTACATGTTGCCTCACCACATACTTTCATTTACGTATTGGTTAAATTTGTGCATCGTTTACTCATATTCAGTTGAGATGTAGTACATGAAACAGTATCTTTTTGTATCATAGATAAATTAAAAATTTGTCAATTAAACGTCAAAACAAAAGTGAAACCAATTTGCTTGGCATTATTTATTTTCATATCATCAATTTTCAGTGTATTACAAAGACTGAAAAAATCAAGTACTACCTTACTTTTTTTCAAATAATTTGTTTTTAAGAAATATAATACAATAAAATTAAAGTGAAACCATTTTTTTAAAAAAATAAAGCAATTTCGAATACACAAGAAACAAATCTACCATGTAAAGAATGATCGCAAAAAATAATAAATCTCTTACAACCTAAAAGAACTGAAAATGGAAAAATAGAAATGAAGAAAAAAATCACTATTTGTTACAGAGTGAAACAATATTATTTTTGATCAAATAACAATTTTCAGTTTATTTTCATAGTTTTATTAAGTATATATTTGTGAGAAACATTGGCTTCCCAACAATCTTACCGACAGATCTCGCCATACACCGATATAAAAATATGCCCTAGGGATGAAATTTTTCAATACTATATTTTTTACAATTTTAATATTCATATTTTATGCTTTTCACTGCTTTTATAAATGCTTATTATAGAAAATAAAATTTCCCTTAGTTTAAAAATTATTTAGAGATACCAAATTTTACTTCACTACGCGTCATATATATGCGAAAAAAGAATCTCCAAAACGAAATATGATTGGCTGAGTTTATTCTCTCAAAATTCCCAATATTCCCCAAAATTCCAGGTTTTTTTTTTTTTTTTTTTCCAAAAATTCCCGAGTAAAAATTCAGAAGCTTCAAATTCCCGGGAATTTTACATCTCTAATAGTAAGTGCTTGGCAGTTTTCTCAGTTACTCCTCTTGCGAACTTGCATATGGTTCACTATTTATGAAAGTTCTCCAAGGAGGCAATTTAAGCGATGGATGCTAAAATCCTTACAATGGTCTTCGGCAGAGTCAAAAATAAACCAAACATAGGGCTCATCGTATCCTAAGGGTAAGCCCATGTTCATCAAAATGGAAGTACCAAGCTTGATTCTAGCATCTATTAAAAAGCAGTTGGGTAATGTACTTCTATTTTTTCCATGTGCATTTGTCAGAATTGGTGCTTGGGATTTTGGGGAGATTTATTCAATTTTAATGCGTGAACACAGTCCATTTTATAATACAAATCCTCCCTAACGCGCTGTGACAGCACACAGCGCTTCATGGGTACGGAACATTCCGCCCCACGTCGCAATGTTACATTCAACCAATGAACATATAAATAATTTAAAAAAAACTTACGCACAATAATTAATATAAACATTATATAAACCCAAAAACCCAAAAATTAATATAAACACAAATTATTATAATTAATACAATATTCTTATTATAATAACAAATTATATACTAAAAGGTAAAATAAAAATTTTTGAAATGGATCTTTTGAAAATTCCTGAAGAAGTTTTTACTTTAACAACTCTTTCTGATCCGTTTGTCATTGCCCAGATAGAGTTGCACAAATTCTATCTAATGACCATTTTTGAGGAGGTAGTTTTTCATTTTTGATGAGCACTATCTCATTGATTTTAACATCTTCTTTCTCAATTCTCCATTTGGACCTCTGTTGTAAATTATTAAGATATTGCACCTGCCATTTCTTCCAAAAAATTTGAATAACTTTTGTTAATTTCTTCCAGTTACTCAATTTATTTTCATTAATGTCAAATAATTAGGTTCAACAATAGCATTTAAAGGTCTGCCAATTAGGAAGTGAGCAGGTGTTAATCATACACATCAGTATCTGAGGACAGAGGTACAAGTGGTCTGGAGTTAAGAATACTCTCTATCTGAGTAATGACAGTTAAAAACTCTTCATAATTAGGTTTAGCATTGAAACACACTCCAGTAAAAGGAAATTTAAATATTTTCACACCACTCTCCCACAAACCATCAAATTTGGGGGCTCTAGGAGGAAGAAAATGTCAATCAATTCCCTCTGTGGACATATAATTTTCAAGTTTCTCATCTGGTTTTAAAACCAAATGATGCAGTCTGGACAATTCTTAATTTGCACCTATGAAATTTGTCGCATTATCGGAATATAGTTTTGAACATAAGCCTCTACGAGCAACAAATCTCTTTAAACATGCAATGAATGCTTCTGATGTCAAATCTGTTACCATTTCAAGATGAATGGCTTTGGTAACCAAACATATAAAGATGCATACATATACTTTGTGCAAAACACTTTTTCTTTGATGTTTATATTTTATATTAAATGGTCCACAGAAATCAACTCCTGGGCAATTAAATGGGAAATCAGGAGTAACTCTCTCTTTAGGCAAATCACCCATTAATTGCTTAACTCCTATAGGTTTAACTTTAAAACATGTAATACAATCATGCACAATTTTTCGACATGTTGTTTTACCTGTATAGGCCAAAATTTTTGTCTGACATAATTCAGCAAAGCAGTTGGATCTAAATGAAAATATCGCTTATGATACATTTCTATAATGATTTTTGTGAGCTTATGGCCCTTTGGAAGAATAATAGGAAATTTACTATTGAAATTTATACTTGCATTTTTTATCCTACCATTTACTCTTAATAATCCATCCTGATCTAAAAAGGGGTATAAACATTTTATCTTACTTTTATCAGGTACTGGTTTTTGTTGACCCAAACATTTCATTTCAGAGGGGAATTCTAGTCTCTGAACCTCTTTTACTAAGAATTTTTCTGCTACCTTGATTTCTTCTGTTGACAATTCTCCTATCCTCTTTTTAGTAGAGCTCTTTAAGTTGTATAGGAATCTGAAAATATAACTTACAACATGCAATATTTTAGTATAATTATTACTAATATTGAGAAAGTCAGAAATAAAGGAATTTGAAGTTAAAGTCAACACAGATGAATCATTTTGAGGCATATTTCTCAGTTCAGAGGTAAACTCATCTTGTATCACTAATGTAGGAATTTCTCGGTTGGGATAGTCTTCTTTAGCAAGGAAACTGGGGTCGTTAAAGTTTACTTTCAATCAATTTATGAGGTTCCATTCCTCTCGAGATAAGGTGGATTGTCCCTCGATGACACGTGGCGCCACTGAAGGATCTCTTTCAAGTCCTGTATTAGAGCAACTCGGTTGGCAACAAACTTCTCCAGCAGGTAAGACTCCTTCCGGATCCACGAAAGAGTTATCATGGAATCACTCCATAAATAGATATTCTTACAGCATTCCTTAAGCTGTAAGGCATCTTTAACTTTTGTAATCAGCTTCGCTAAGAGAACTGCGGCACACAGTTCCAACCTCAGGATTGTAACTCTCTTAAGAGGTGCCACTCGTGACTTGCTACAAACCAAAGTCACTTCAGAATCTCCAGCCTCAGATGTCGATTTTCAATAGATGACATATCCATACGCAGACTCAGATGCATCCGCAAATCCATGAAGCTCAATGTGCATTGATTTGTCTATCAATATGCATCGTTTAATTTTAACACTGTTGATCGTTGCCAAAGTTTCAATAAAGTTCTGCCATTGCTGTGCTTCCATTGCAAGAAGGGCATCACTCCACTCTAGATTTGAACACCAAAGTTTTTGCAAGAAAATCTTTCATTTAGTTATCACTGGACCCAAGAGGCCAAGGGTATCAAAAGTTCTTGCAATTGTAGAAAGCACTGATATTTTCGTTGGAGGAATTCCACTCTCAAGATGTATTTGAAAAGTGAAATGATTTGTGTTGTGTCTCCACAGAACTCCTAACGCATTTGTCTCTTCCTGGAAATTGTAGTCATTATCAGAGCATGTCTTCAATTCCGAATGATTGCTACACCACTTTTGTAGCGTCATTCCTCCACTCCTTAGGATATACTGCAGTTCAGTTTGAAGCTGTTTGGTTTCAGTTATAGTGGCAGCACCATTAAGCACATCGTCCATGTAAAAGTCTGTCTCTAAGACGGGTAATGCGAGAAGGTACTTCTCTTTTTCATCTGTTGATAGCTGAAAAAGCACTCTAGTTGCAAGGTATGGTGCACTAACTGTGCCATACGTAACTGTTTTGAGCTCATAAGTTTTAACTGGTTCATTCACTCCCTCTCTCCAAATAATTCTCAAAAGTTTAGTTTGATTAGGATCAATTAAAACCACTCTATACATTTGTTTAATATCTGCTATAAAAGCATAAATGTGTTTACGAAACTTCACCATTATTGAAAAAAGATCCTCTTGTAAAGTACCACCATTAAATTGTGAGGAATTAAGTAAATTTCATAAAGTTGTTTGAGAAAACGCATTAAATACTACGCGAAGTTTTGTAGTACTTTTATCAGGGCGATAAATACCTAAATGGGGTATATAATACTTTCCTACTTCTTCCTCACAATCTGGAGTTTCTGTCATGTGACCCAATTTCTCATACTCGCTCAAAAATTTCTTATATAATTTTAAATACTCAGGCTCTTTTAAAAAACGATTCCATAACGAATTTAATTTTTTTAATGCAATTTCTGTAGATTTACCTAAACACTTTGGGTCTTCTTTTAAAGGCATTTTAACTATATATCTCCCTTGTCTCTCTTAACATTTGTTTTGAAATGTTCTTCACATATTATTGTTTCTTTATTTTTAGAAATTTTAGTTTCAACATTTTCTATCTCCCAAAATCTCTATTGCTTCATGTGTAAAGCAGTATTATTTTTAATAAATCCGCAATGTACTTTTCCCTCCATTGCAGTGGGTAAGCTCCCACTAACTACATAACCAAAAATGGTATTTTGAAGAACCAAATCACTATTTACAGGAAAAATCTGATTTGGGCGTAATAATTCATAAAATATTTCAGCGCCTAAAAGAAAATCTATGCAACCTGGTTTATTAAAGTTTTCATCTGCTAATTTTTCATATTTTAACTCTGGTACATAACTTTAAGCATCTTTGACCGCATGAAAACCGTAATTTTAGAAACAACTAAAAATTCTAACTCTTTTTTAAAATTTCCCTCTAAATTAGAAATTGTAGTTTTAGCAACCGATTTAATTGTTGTGCATGCATCACCTATACCACAAACTGTCAAATTTGTTTTATTTCGCTTTAAGCCTAAACTATTTGCACAATCAGTCGTTATATAATTATTCATTGAGCCTTGATCTAAAATAGCGCGTGCTATGTAAAATTTTCCTCCATGATCTCTAAGCAAACAATTTACCGTACTAAGCAAAACAGTTTTTGACAGATTTATTTCTCACGTAAAAAGAACTGGGTTGTTTTGGTTAGAAGGGAAGATCGGGGCAAGTGGGAAAAGTGAAGGCTCTTCACGGGGGCTGATAAGGGTCGGTTAACGCTATCACTTTATGCAGGCTGTAACTCCTCAGTTCTCGAAAAATGCAAAGAGCAATGATGCTGTCTTTTGACTCCCTCTTTTTGACATAAATAACATGAAAACCGCGATTTGCAGTAACTTACTTGGTGTTTACCAAGGCTGTTAAAGCAATAATTATTTTCTTAACTATCTCTACTCTATTAGAAACACGCAAAACCATATAATTTTTGCATTTATATAAGGATGATTTTTCGAACAAAGAAGGCATTTCGAATTCATAAAATCACGCACGCGGATAAAAACACTCTAGAAGTATTTCTTTGATTTGCGGGGTGTGTTTTCGGATTTACTAGTTTATTTTCTATTGTAAGAGTGGTTTCCCTCTGGATACATAAAATAAATCAATTTCTTTTGCTAATTTTATGGGTTGAAACCAAGTATCTGACTGTCTAATACTGATATGAGCAGCGGTTTTTCTATCTAATGTTTGAAATAATTTATCAGATACAATTAATTGTTTTAATTTCACAAAATCCAACTTTTCTCAATTTTAAGTAGTAATCAAAACTTGTTAGGCGCGAAGCGAACTGAATGTGGCAACTCAGCCACAGAAAATCCCTAATAGGGAATGAGAAACGCATCTTCCCTATCCGATGGGGAATCTAGCACAGTTGCTATTTGGATACGAGCGCGGTCGAATGTATTGGCACCAGTGTATTATGGTGTGGAACTTAATTTTATGGAATGTAATCATAAAAATTGTTATTTGTTAAGTTATTATTGTTAAAATAAAATATTAAAGGCAATATAGGACTTATTAATGAAAGAAAACACACAACCAATTCGTAACGCAACACTGAATATGTGTTTCATTTGGGTGTCTTACTGTTTTTCTGAATTGCTCTAAACATGATTGTGGTATGGGCTCAAATTCTCTGAGAATAATTTCTTTAACTTTTTCATAATTATTTAATTCCTCGTCACCTATGTATGAAATTACATTTGATGCTTTTTCACCGAGCAAATTTAAAAGAATCACTGCTTTAAATTTATTTGAAACATTTTTTGTTACAAATGCTCTCTCTAAAAAAGTAAAAAATAGATTCAAACCTTCTGGTTTACTCGATATTTTAATCGTTAATGTTTTAATGCTTTTTATTAAGGAATCTAATAGATTGCAGTCTTCAGTTTTATTTACTGAATTAATTTCTACAATTTTTGAATATTTTTTTATATATACCGGCGGGCACTTGGGTGACTAACCCTTCGCCACAACAAGGCCGGAAACTGCTACTCATTTGTCGTTACCCAGCGGGCACCTGTGAACCAAGTCACGGAGGCGAGTAGCATTACCCGCGTCATACCACCACAGACCTGTTTATAGGGCGGGCCACATTCATACATCAACACACAAGAAAGGACAGAGAAACACAGAGAGATAGTAACATCCATGCTCGTACCGGGATTCGAACCCGGAACCCACAGCTCAAGAGTCAGGAACGGTAACCACTCAGCCATTGGTCGGCATTTTTGAATCTAATCTCAAGCATGTTAATTCTAATTCAGCTTTCATTCTCTCTAATTTTATTTGCTCTAATTGCAACTCTGTTTGCTTATTTTTCTCAATTGTCTCTAATTCTAGTAAATGGTTCTCTTTTATAGATTTTAGAAGATCTACTACATATTCGGGCTTATTTTTAAACGTGACATTATTCTTTATAATGATCGTTAGTTCGACAATTATCATTTTATCAGTAATGACCTTTCCTATATCTGTAGCCGCAACTTGCAAATCAATTTTATTTACATTTTTAAGCATTTTGAAAACGAAACTCAAAACTCTATTTTTAAATTTATATATAATTAACTTAATCAACAACACAAATTATAAAATTAGTTATTAATTTCAACACAATTAATTCAAACTTCTGATAACATAAATTATCTCATGGGAGTGAATATATATATATATATATATATATATATATATATATATATATATATATATATATATATATATATATATATATGTATATATAATGTTTTAATAAAAAATAATTTGATTTTCCAATATTTCATTTAAGAAATCTTATGCATTAGAACAAAGTATGTTAATTCTACGGTTCCACGGAATACTGCTTATTATTTGGAAATACCTTAGATTTATAAAAACTCCTTTATTAGAGAGCATGTAATATAGCTTAGATTCACCCAAGAATCGATTCAGAAAAATACTGAATATAGTTTAAAGAAATATTGTCCCACATTCTTTATGGAGTTATTATGAAAGTTAGGAGGGAAATGTTGATGGTAAATATCGATTCCGTATTGAATACTCTAAAATAGACCAAAGCAGTTCAATTATATTGAGTTCCAATGACGCTGCACGGACCAAAGTAAAATCTTATAGTGTGTAGGTTAACTGGTTTTTAAATAATGGCAGCTCACACCATATATTGGAATAAACTGAATTTTATTGCTGATTAAAGAAATGCTAAAAAGTCCTAAATACATAAAATCTCAGAGAGAAACGATTTCTTAACTAGTCCGTTTACATCGTCGGGGAAAATCGTGAATCTGCTCCGTTGCTCACCATGCGGTATTGTTTGGAGAAGAATGGTGTTGCCAATGTTTAGGTAGAAAGTTTTTCTAGCTGCTGCTGACAACTTCCGAACAGAAGTGTTTCACCACATTACTCCCCCCCCCAGGTGCCTAAGGCACGAGGAGTTAGAGATATCGTGGGTTGAAACGAACTCTTCTGCCGGATGGCGTAGTTTGCACAGGGGGTTCTCCGTTTACAGCAGAGTCTTGAATTACAGGAACAGGCATCGCTTTTGGAGAGTTCGGTGAAGCTTGGGTATCAATGGGAACAGGAACTAAAGATTCAGCGGCCCCAGACATCAAAAATGCTGGTTTTAGACGGTCGACATTGATAACGGCTTCTTTTCCTTTAATGAGGAGAGTGTAGGTTTTATTAAGCCGTTTAAGCACTCGATAAGGACCATCATATGGACGATTCAACGGAGGTTTTACTGCATCCTGACTCACAAACACATGAGTGCACAAATCCAAAGCTGGGTGCACGAAATACTTGGGGTTGATTTGAGCTGAAGTAGGCACTGGTGCAACATTTCTCATAGACTCGCACAGCTTTTGTAAGAAGGAAGCTGCATCCAGGGAAGTAGAGATACTTGTTGCCTGAAAGAAATCTGCAGGCAGCCGAATTGTTGTACCGTAAAGCATCTCAGCACAGGTCCCACCAAGGTCTTCCTTGTAGGCTGATCGAAGACCCAGCAACATAATGGGCAGGCTTGATGTCCACTGGACGTCATTGTGGAACATTAACAATTGTTTTAATATGATCGGTGAAACCTCTCAATCAATCCGTTCCCGGTAAGGTTGTATGGAGTTGTGCGAATTCGGTGAATGCCAAGGATTTTGTTGAGATTCGTGAATAAGTTCGACTGGAACTGACGACCTTGATCAGTTGTTATGGTGGTAGGTACTCCAAATCTTGCTATCCAATGGGTAACAAAAGTTCCGGCGATGGTTTCAGCGGAAATACCACGTATCGGAATAGCTTCTGGCCAGCGAGAGAATCTGTCCATCATTGTTAAAAGATAAGAATATCCTTCCGACGGGGGTAAAGGTCCGACAATGCGCAGGTGCACATGTTGAAAGCGTTGTAAGGGGACAGGAAAGGCTTGCAAAGGGCTATGGTTGTGTCTGGAAACTTTTGACTTCTGGCAATCAATGCATGCGCGAGTCCATACAACACAGTCTTTTGAAATTTAAGGTCAGACGAAACGAGAGAGAATCAGTCTTTTAGTCGCTCGTACTCCTGGGTGGGAAAGTTCATAAAGGGAACCAAATGACGTTCCGTATGATTGTCCTGAACCCATCGATTCCATATTCTGCTAAAAGTCATGGGGTCTCGACCGACGCGAGCAGCAATACTGCGGTACGATAAACCGCAATCCCGGTAGGCTATAATCCGTCCTCGATCAAAGTCTGACGTGAGAGAAGACACGTGCTGATAGGCATTTCTTTTTATACGAGACATTAAAACTTTCTTTGCCGAAAACAACGTTGAAACGGAAATTGAGTATGAGAAAACTGCTGTCAAATCTCTGGTTTTATACACATTGTAGATGTCGCTACTGTCACCTGCTTTATATGAATGCTCTGAAAATCTAATCATTTGCATATCACAGCAAGTTCTACCTGTTATGCAAATTTCACGTGTGTGGTGTGCCGCTTTCCTGGTGTAGCAATTTTAATGGCCAGTAGTGTGTATAAGCATATTTAATGAAAATAAAATGTGTTAACTGCTTTATTTAAATGCAGAAATGTTAAGTATAATTGAGATATTTTTTATTTTTTAATGAATTTAATTTTATTTACGAAGATATTTTACTTATTCAGTATATTCTAAGCATAATATATTTCCAGAATTTAAAATATATTCCATATGTTAATCGAAAATATTTTATTTTCATGAAATTTTTAGTTATAATATATATTATTGAATATTTTAATTTCAATATTATAGGCAAAAACATATTTTCAGAAAATTTTTGTACTGCTTAAATTGTGTGCAACTGTATCAAATAAGAGTAAATAAATATTAATTTAATATATCAATATCATTTCTATTCACAATATAATGTAAAAAATGCTTCTCAATTGTCATAATTTCCTTATTTAACATCTGAATGAATATTCAGCAAGTATATGTTACTCACAAATTATATACTGATAATATATATTACTCCCGAATTATACTAACCACATAAGTGGGACATATGCTTCGTACCCCAGGAAAACAGATTTACACACTATAAGCCTTGGTCCACATCGGGCTGTCGTGCCAGAAGCTTAATTTTTATATATTACTCACTAGTTAGAGAGAGTAACAATATACTTACAGTATGTAAAAAATTTTATTTTTGTAAGTTATGTATGTATGTACACACTGTTAAATTACTACATGTTATTAAAAAAGTATAGCATAATTTAATAAAAATTAGTTTCTCTACAAGTCCTTGTTACCACAATATATTTTGTCACATACGTAAGTCATTATATATACTTACATAAGTATATATTACTTGTTAATTTTATATTGTAATTATGTATTATTACAGGTGATGCACAACCATCTACTTTTATAAAAAAATATAAATAAAGCCTAAAGTTTTCAAAAATTAAAAGCAAACAAATGTATCAACTGGTTGATAGGAATTTTTATGGTAACAATAGTATTTGTGACACGCATCTAAGTCTACACACAAACGTTAGTTATCTTTTCTAGAAGCTTTAGTTTTCCGGCATTTTCGTTCATTTTTTAACATCCGTTTATTCTTTTTATGATTGAAAAACTTAGACAACGTTTTTATGGCACACTCGTAATAAATTCTTCGAATCCCGAATTTTTCAAATCGAAACACTTGGGTTTCTCCCGCCTAATGCAATTCTTGACACTCACGTTTCTGAATTTAATCAACAGTTTCTAGGTCAAATATCATAAGGTATTTTTGAAAACTGTGATTATAACTTGGAATCGCTTGATGAAAATAACATTCTAGACATAATGCACTTGTCTATCTGTTCTTGGATTGATGCAGGGAAAAAAACAATACCTATCTGCGTACTTTGTTAAATAAACAACTGTAACTGAAGAAAGTCAAGAAAATTCAACAACTTGTGTAAATATGAGTTACTCATACATGAACTTCGCTAAAGAAACCTACTGCTACCCACAATTTCATTTCAGCCGACCGATGGCTGAGTGTTTTATCGTTCCCGACTCCTGAGCAGTGTATTCCGGCTTGGGCAAAGGATATTACTTTCTCTCGGTGTTTGTCCTTTTTTTGAGATGTATGAATGTGGTCCACCCTATAAACGGGTTTGTGGTGGTGGTGGTATGGCGTGGGTAATGCTACTCGCTTCAGTGACTTGGTTCACAGGGGCCCACAGGATAACAACAAATGAGTACAGTTTCCGACCTTGTTGTGGCAAAGGGTTAATCACCCAGGAGCCCATAGTTACTTTATAAAAAATTCATTTCAGGACTTTTTAAATCTTTATTCAGATGTAGTTTGTTTGTAAGAAGCACTGAAACATTAAATGATTAAGATAATGAAAAACACCTTTCGGGTATCAAACAAGATGACATAGACTGCAGCCGTTTGCAAAACTAATAACTGAATGGCTAATAAGATGGAAATTTTTTCTGAGAAAAACAATGAAATGCTTTTCTACATCTAAAATGCGTTTTTTAAATAGCAAAGTGATCACTTTCCTGATTTTCCAATAAAATAAAAATAAGAATTTTATTTTGCAATAGTTTTTTTTTATATAATGCATAGTAAATAATTGTTTTTTTCCTAATAATTTAAAGACAGTGTAGTTTAATAAATTAGTTTTACGATCTAACAATATAAACTTTCTATTCTACATACTATTTGATTGGTCCTTACAAGTTTGTAAAAACTAACATCAACTGTATAAAATTTACATCATATTCAGTAAGAAAAATAAATTGATTTCAGTGACCTAAAAACCCATTCCTATTGGAAAGCATAAGCTACCATCTCACCCTCATGTGATTGTCAGCAAACGTGTTAACATATTTGAATGTTTAAAAAAACTAATCATGAGAATTTGCTAATATTTTTTCACAAGTGCTCTAATTTGATAAAGGTCTACAATCTACACACACACAAAACTACAAACCTATAAAAACATCCATACCGACGATGAAAATCAAATTCAATAGTTATTGAACTGAAGGCCAGAAAGCTTAAAGGTTATTTATGAGTAAGATCAGTTACACAAGTAGAAATGAAACATTTCAAATAAGAAAAGTGCACATTGAAAATGAATTGTATTTTTTAAAGAATAAATTCGGGTTATAAATTTGCTAATATGTCTAATACAAATTAATACATTTATTTTTCCTTAAAGTATACTTTTTTACGATTGTATTCGCATCTATCAATCTTACGCCGATTGGACGCCATAAATTTTGCTTTCCATTTCATAATTGTGTGTTCGTGTTTTTCTATTTATCTGAAAATCTGAATTTGATAATCAATGCATTAGCTAAATGCATTTTTGTTATGAACCTATTACCATCAAATACTTCAAAAATGAATTGAATAGAAACAAATATTCAAATAATAAAATTACTTTCATTCAAGTTCTTTTCAAGAATTAAACTAATTCATAGGCCTTACATAAAAAAATTAACTATGCAATATACTGCAAATATTTGTAAGAATCACAAAATATCTTTTTAACATCAAAGAAGTCACAAATGCTAGCAATATTTATATATATAAATGCAATAAAATAACAATGTTATAGATTATTCGATTACATTTTAATTTTTTAATCAAACCCTTTCACAAAAGTATTGTTCATTATATAAAATTATGATAAAAATATTAGAGATCACTGATATATTTTTAAACATCACTAATATTAAGAAGCTAAAATTAAATTTTTACTTTTATTTATACCAATGCTTAAAAAAAATTATGTCGAAAACTTTAATATAAAACTTGCTTGTGAAGTTCACGAAAATTTAAACTTTCACTGGAGCCATGCATAAAAACTATTTTAAACAGAATATATTTTGAATCAAAATTAAAGCATTCAAAAATTATCTTAATAGAAAAAAGGTGACAAAATTTTGAATTTTAGTTTCTAAATTGGTGCAGATTTTGCAAATATCTGCATTGCTAATGTAAATCAAAATTAATTTCATAAATAGTTAAATGAATTTCTTAAAAATCTAATTATCTAAAAATATACTAATCATCTAAAAATATGCTAATTATTAATGAATGGAAAGGCAAATTAAATACTATTTTTTGAAGTACCTATTTTGTTATCAGTTACAATACATTTTTAATTTCTAGTACATATATAATATACATCAAATAGGATTTAATCTACTTAGTGTTCTCTTCTTCACTTTGTAATTTAATACTTCTTTAGCCATCAAGATTAACAGTCACTACTTGACAAACAATAAAACATATTTGGATACAGTAAGTATTTGTAAAGTCACCCATTCAGGTATAAAGTAAAGCTTACTTCTGATTCTTATTAAATTTTAAATGAGCTAATCGAATTTACAGTAACTAGTAAATAAATTGTAAAGAGATATAAAAGAATGCTTAAAATTTTGGAACATTTTCAATATAATAAGAGTTAATAATTAAAGAATATTCAGTATTTTTCTTTCTTTGCAAAAAAATAAATAAATAAATAAATAAAATAACTTTTGTAATGTATCTAAAAAGTACAAGATTATTGTAAACACAATGTAATTACTTCCCTGAATTTTTACTGAAGTGTATTAAATTTTTTTATTTTTCAATAATATATATTGAAAAAAAATAAAAAAAAAGCTTTATAATTTTTTTTCCAACACTTATCAATTAAACTTAATCATTTTACAGAAATTTAAATGAATTATTTTGGAATGCACATTTATAAATTCCATAAGTTGATTCATTTGATTAGTTTGTCGTTCTACACTCTTCTTTACACATGAGAGTTTATCTGAGCAAAACCTCTATGATTTAAAAGACACTCATTTTTGAGATTTCAAAGGAATTAATAAAATAGTTCATAAAATAAAATAGGAAAACAAGTGTTAGAACTTAAAATTAACCTTTTTATCACCAAACTGTTCTTTCTTAGTAAAAATACCATTATAAAAAATATTATTCAGTATGTGTATATGTGAAACTAAACTCTATGGCACGACAGCCCATGTGGGCCAAGGCCTACAGTGCCCATAACTGTTTTCATGACCGAGGGCCCTGGGGTGCGAAGCATATGTCCCAGTTAGGTGGTCAGCCTAATGTAAGATCCCCAGTGTTTAGTTTCCAAGCATGCTTGGTACTAAGTTAATCGACCCACAGAAGGGATGAAAGGCTGAGTCAACCTTGCCCAACCCGAGGATCGAACTTTGGACCTGTGTCATGGGAGTGTGAAACGCTGCCACTAAGCCACCAGGCTTATGAGAAACAAAACCAATTTGAAATTCATACTTAAAAACAGTTTTTTCATATTACTGATAATCAGATTAAGTTATTTTATTTTTTGTTTCAAAAGTAAAAACAAGTTTTTTCATTTTTTTTGATATACAAAAACAATTTCACTGTTGTTTTGCTCACTCTTGTTTGTGTGCTTTTCGCAGACATTCACAGCACAACTCACTAACTTCTTATTTGATATCTCAACATTCTTATTTTTTTTCAATTACTCAAAAGTTCTTACATACAAACTACATATTAGCTCCTATTTGAAAAGTGCCAAAATGAAATTTCAAGCAGCAGTGGGCTTTTTTAAGTTTATGAATGAATAAGTCATCTTCATTTATGTCATTGAGTAAATATCCTTGACTTTTTCAGTTACTGTGATAAAAAAATTCTGCATGTCAAAATAACTTAAATATCGTTTTTTCTGCAACACCATTCCAAATATAGATTGACAATGCACTGCACCTGGAGCAGCAATTTTATAAAGTCATTTCAAGCCACGATCACTCCTGGAATGATTACTTTACAATATTTGCATTTGAAACTACTGGTTTTAATTTGATGCACGAGTTATAAGATGGGAGTTAGTTCAGGCAGGAGAAATTCCACCCAAATTACTTAAATTGGGTCAAAATATGCGGGTGCCCCTTGGCGAGATTGGCGATTTGTCTGGCGCCAATCCTGTGTACGCGGAACGCTGTGCAAACAGTATAGCGGCCAAAACACAATGAAATTTCAAAAATAATGCAGTAAGCACATAAAAATGGGAAAATTTTTATTCAATATATTTTGCTGGAATTTTCTCATTTTGAGGTACACAAAATTCTCTAATAGCACCTAGATATTGCTTAAATTTATCTTCAGAAGAATCAGTGTATTTCCATCGCCACATGAATTCCACGAAATAGGAGTTAAAAATGGCTTCTATAATGCCGGACTGGCGATGACTTTTTTCCGAAATTCTCTTTTTATGACAGACCAAATTCCTTCAATCTTGTTTGTATGGACCCCGGTTTCCGGATCCTTGAATTACTTTGAGTGATTGATGGACAAGTGTTTGAAGTCATTCTCAGAAAGGCAGTCGTACGATTTTCAGCAATCGGAAATAATTGTTGTTCCAGGCAGGATGTTTTGTTTAATTACATTCAGTAGCTTCTTTTGTACCATCTGGAACAACTTCAAAAAAGCACCTTTTACTCCCTCTTTCAACACCACCGAACACCCAATTTCCATCCACCCTTTTACCCCTATTGTGTTTTCTTTTTCCAAATTTACTTTCATCAATTTTTACAATCATGCCAGGTCTCCCAATCATTTCCCACTTTCGAGCACATTTATCCACACAGACATCCCAACAAAAATTCTTCCAATCCGTTATAGTTTTATCATTATTAATATTTAACTCAGGATTAATCAATTCGCTGTTAGCTTCATACACCCACATAAACGAAAAAATTAAAATCTCTATCAAACTCAAATGGCTCTCCTCAAACCACGATCCCTTTCTAATGGATCGTTTTATGTGGTGAGCATTTGATCCTTTCACACGACAAACCCATTCAAAGCCGTCTGATCGATCTTTACGTTCGACCAGAGACATGACTTTCGCACTAACAGGACAAATATATATTACCAATTAAGCCTTCATTCATACACCAGTCAATCACTGCTTTTTTTCCGTTGTTTCCCAAATCGTACAAACACTTAAGATTGATTTCATTGCAGAAGTAATTTTCAAGGCTAAATCTAAATTTCAACAAAACAAAATAAACCTTAGCAGCTGAAATCCATTGTAGAAGTAACTGACCTCAATTACATATACCGTTAAACATTTAAAAATAACGGTTAAATCTAAACCAATCAGAATCATGAATGGATTTCAGAATAACATTTAGGGTTACCATAAATAGAACATCGCCCAGCTTGGCGATAATTCAAGGGGCACCCTCAAGTATAATCTAACCAAAAATTGAGATTTCAACAACAGGGATGCTATTAGTTACCTACAATTTAAAGGATTTACAATTCTCCAGTGAACATTTTAATCCCCCTTTCTCAATCGTAAATAAAAAACAGGCATAAGAATGAGAAAACATAAAATTTTTTAAATTTTAGTTAGCAAATGATAATTAAAATTATGTCTGCAGAATCCCGTTAGGGACCAGCCACTATTCACCAAATCATGAAATGTTTATAAATACAAGCATTTACTTAACTATGTAAAAATATACATATATCTAATTTGCAGCAGAATATGACTATAATCATACAGCATAGTCATACCTTCAGAAATGGTAGAGTCTCAAACTCTCATGATCTGATAGGAAAATTCTAATAAATGATAATCATGCTAAATATGGTACTATTATCAGTAAATAAATAAATAAAACCATTAGAAAAATGATTAACTTTTGCATAGTACTAAAAGATAATTAAATTTACGACAATATGAATTATCTAAATACTTCTTTGCCATAGTTACAATCTCAAAAGGCATAATATTTTAATAATATTTTTAGAAAGTTTACATGATACTGGTGAAAAATAATTCATGCATAGAAGATGAAATACAATTTACTACTATAAAAACTCTATGAAAAAATATTTCTAAAAAAATTGTGATATTTTATTGTAAACTCATATTTATATTATTAACGAAGAGGTAAAACAGGCCAAACAGTTGGCTGGTAAAGATCACAAAGTCTATTAAAATCCACAATAAGTGTAGCTTCCAAGCCCTCAATAGTAGCAGCTTTTTCGCCATACAGTAAAATTTTCTTTTCTTTTTCAATTTCATTTGCTGTATCAGGTGCCCCAACAGGTCCATTTTCAACTAAAAAGAAATAAATGTAAAATAATCACTATTGCTATGCTTCAACTTATACAAATTTCAATATGAAAACCAAGCTTATTTAGCTTGACATAATGCAATGATAAAAAAAATTATTTTGATTATATATAGTTTTTTTTAATAATATGCAAATGAAATATAAAAATTTCCAATTAAAATAATATGGACAATACCACGGAAGAGATTTAATAGCACATTTAAGATTATGCAACATTTCTAAGAAATTTTACATTTTTAACTGATTAAATTATGCATACTTTCTAAACTTTAATTCTTATATTTTTAATTAAATGTGATAATTTACACTTAATATAATTTATACTAATATACTCAAGGCTGTAGTTGTAAATGTTTCTTTGATAAATGTGTGTTTAGATGACAATATAATCAGTCACACTATATTGATTTTGTGACATGCCAATATACCACAAAATTAAGATGTTTCCACAGAACAGTAAACTTGAAAGGTTAGTTTGTTTACACATCCCTTAATAATACTTTTCTGTACACAAAAAGATCTTATAACTGATGGAATTCAAATCAATTAACTGTGGAACTGAAGGCAAGAGTACAAACAACTTGTCAATCAGCTCAACTACTAACATTGAAAAAGAAATACTTTCAATATGAAAGATATATTTCATTCCATGATATTGTTGCAGGACTTAAAGATGGGATAGTGCTCATCAGAGCATAAGGTCTCCGATTTGATACCAGAGATGGATGTTTTACTACCATCTCTTGTTTTACTTCTGCACACATTTCTATTAGCATAATTGCTTCAGATTCTTGTACATTTCTCTTTCAACATGAATATGGTCTATTATTTATGGAGTCTCCCAAAAACCAATTTACACAGTGGATATTTAAATACCTTACAACAACTTTAGACCACTTTGTTGTTCATTATCAGGTATTGAAGAGTTCAAAATGACAGCAATGAACATTTAAAAACCTTACAACAGTTTCAGGCCACCAGGTTATCTAGGTTTTCAAGGCCACAACATTTTAGGCCACCAAGTATTATAGAGTTTAAAAATAAAAGCAATTAACTTGAGATGAAACAATATTTTATCCTGTCAAAAAAGAACATTCAAAATGTAAATTGCTGAATTTTATTTTATTATTCACTAAATTTTACTATTTACAAATGATAGTCTTGTATTAATGGGAATAATGAATTGAAAATAGAAACTGGAGATCAATGAAAATTTAAACAAATTTTAGGGAAGCAAGAATTTTATAACTATAACACCTACTGATACAAAACTAATTAGATTTGAAAACTTTATAAACAAAACAATTCAAAATTATTCAACTGGTATATTTTGCAATGGCTTCTTTTTGAAAAGTTAAAAAATATCAAATGTAATATAAGTTTAAGAAAACTATATGTCATTTAATTTATAATTATAACTTTGCAAATAGTAATTTCCAATCGTTACTGAAATTGCCTGAATTGATATAACAATAATTGAACGAAAATATTTAGAACAATGTTGTGCATGGGACAAGTGAACATTACTTTTTGATTAATATACAGAAAATATAGATCTTACTTCTCCTAAATTTATCAAGGTGAACATGCTCAAATTCAGCATTTGGCAGAGAATCTACCAATTCAAAATCCTCACTGGTTGTTTCAAAAGAGTTCTCATTTTTTTCAGAATTCTCAGATGATGAATCTAAAACAAGTCAATAATAAAAGCATATTAAGTAACTACTTTAATTAAAAATGCAAATAAAATATGTATTTAAAATACCAAAGGTTTTACAAAATCCTGACTTAACAAAATCAAAAAACATTTTTTGTGTACAATTATTAATGATAAATTGCACAATATGATTACCTGACAAATTTGAAATTATTAGTATTGTCTACAAAATTTCAAATTTAATTTTTTCAATAAATTTTGATTCAGCATTAAAATTAAATTTTTGTTTTTGTACATTTTTCTAATGAAAAAATCAAAAAATGTTAACATTAAATGTTAAAAGAAATTTAATTAATACTAAGATTAAAAGCATATTTTGATGTGTAAATTCAAGATTTTTTGATTTTATTCAAAAAAATTATTTGATTTAGAGCATTTTGGAACTGTAATTTTACAAATTTAACAGTATAGAAATCTCATTTAGAATAAGGAAATTAATGTGAGAAATAAATTATTAAATAGGCAATTTACTTTCAAATGGATTAGAATTATAAAAAGGAAAAACTTAAATGGTGTAAGGATAGATTTGATACACTGTGAAATAGCATCTGAAAATAATGCATCCACATTGGAAAAACCTTTATTTAGTGGACAAATATTGAAAACAAGAGCTTAAAACTTTTATTCATGATGGAATTCAAACAAATTAACTGTGGAACTGAAGGCAAGAGTACAAACAACTTGTCAATCAGCTCAACTACTAACATTGAAAAAGAAATACTTTCAATATGAAAGATATATTTCATTCCATGATATTGTTGCAGGACTTAAAGATGGGATAGTGCTCATCAGAGCATAAGGTCTCCGATTTGATACCAGAGATGGATGTTTTACTACCATCTCTTGTTTTACTTCTGCACACATTTCTATTAGCATAATTGCTTCAGATTCTTGTACATTTCTCTTTCAACATGAATATGGTCTATTATTTATGGAGTCTCCCAAAAACCAATTTACACAGTGGATATTTAAATACCTTACAACAACTTTAGACCACTTTGTTGTTCATTATCAGGTATTGAAGAGTTCAAAATGACAGCAATGAACATTTAAAAACCTTACAACAGTTTCAGGCCACCAGGTTATCTAGGTTTTCAAGGCCACAACATTTTAGGCCACCAAGTATTATAGAATTTAAAAATAAAAGCAATTAACTTGAGATGAAACAATATTTTATCCTGTCAAAAAAGAACATTCAAAATGTAAATTGCTGAATTTTATTTTATTATTCACTAAATTTTACTATTTACAAATGATAGTCTTGTATTAATGGGAATAATGAATTGAAAATAGAAATTGGAGATCAATGAAAATTTAAACAAATTTTAGGGAAGCAAGAATTTCATAACTATAACACCTACTGATACAAAACTAATTAGATTTGAAAACTTTATAAACAAAACAATTCAAAATTATTCAACTGGTATATTTTGCAATGGCTTCATTTTGAAAAGTTAAAAAAAATATCAAATGTAACATAAGGTTAAGAAAACTATATTTCATTTAATTTACAATTATAACTTTGCAAACAGTAATTTCCAATCCTTACTGAAATTGCCTTAATTGATATAACAATAATTGAACGAAAATATTTAGAACAATGTTGTGCATGGCACAAGTGAACATTACTTTTTGATTAATATACAGAAAATATAGATCTTACATCTCCTAAATTTATCAAGGTGACCATGCTCAAATTCAGAATTTGGCACAGAATCTACCAATTCAAAATCCTCACTGTTTGTTTCAAAGGAGTTCTCATTTTCTTCAGAATACTCAGATGATGAATCTAAAACCAGTCAATAATATAAGCATATTAAGTAACTACTTTAATTAAAAATGCAAATAAAATATGTATTTAAAATACCAAAGCTTTTACAAAATCCTGACTTAACAAAATCAAAAAACATTTTTTGTGTACAATTATTAATGATAAATTGCACAATATGATTACCTGAAAAATTTGAAATTATTAGTATTGTCTACAAAATTTCAAATTTAATTTTTTCAATAAAATTTGATTCAGCATCAAAATTAAATTTTCGTTTTTGTAGATTTTTGTAATGAAAAAATCAAAAAATGTTAACATTAAATGTTAAAAGAAATTTAATTAATACTAAGATTAAAAGCATATTTTGATGTGTAAATTCAAGATTTTTTGATTTTATTCAAAAAAATTATTTGATTTAGAGCATTTTGGAACTGTAATTTTACAAATTTAACAGTATAGAAATCTCCTCATTTAGAATAAGGAAATTAATGTGAGAATTAAATTATTAAATAGGCAATTTATTTTCAAATGGATTAGAATTATAAAAAGGAAAAACTTAAATGGTGTAAGGATAGATTTGATACACTGTGAAATAGCATCTGAAAATAATGCATCCACATTGGAAAAACCTTTATTTAGTGGACAAATATTGAAAACAAGAGCTTAAAACTTTTATTCATGATGGAATTCAAACAAATTAACTGTGGAACTGAAGGCCAGAGTACTAACAACTTGTCAATCAGCTCAACTACTAACATTGAAAAAGAAATACTTTCAATATGAAAGATATACTTCATTGCACGATAATGTTGCAAGATTTAGAGATGGGGTAGCGCTCATCAGAGCATAAGTTCTCAGATTTGATACAAGAGATGGATGTTTTACTTCTGCACACATTTCTATTAGCATAATTGCTTCAGATTCTTGTACATTTCTCTTTCAACATGAATATGGTCTATTATTTATGGAGTCTTCCAAAAGCCAATTTACACAGTGGATATTTAAATACCTTACAACAACTTTAGACCACTTTGTTGTTCATTATCAGGTATTGAAGAGTTCAAAATGACAGCAATGAACATTTAAAAACCTTACAACAGTTTTAGGCCACTAGGTTATCTAGGTTTTCAAGGCCACAACATTTTAGGCCACCAAGTATTATAGAATTTAAAAATAAAAGCAATTAACTTGAGATGAAACAATATTTTATCCTGTCAAAAAAGAACATTCAAAATGTAAATTGCTGAATTTTATTTTATTATTCACTAAATTTTACTATTTACAAATGATAGTCTTGTATTAATGGGAATAATGAATTGAAAATAGAAATTGGAGATCAATGAAAATTTAAACAAATTTTAGGGAAGCAAGAATTTCATAACTATAACACCTACTGATACAAAACTAATTATATTTGAAAACTTTATAAACAAAACAATTCAAAATTATTCAACTGGTATATTTTACAATGGCTTCTTTTTGAGAAGTTAAAAAATATCAAATGTAATATAAGTTTAAGAAAACTATATGTCATTTAATTTACAATTATAACTTTGCAAATAGTAATTTGCATTCATTACTGAAATTGCCTGAATTGATATAACAATAATTGAATGATAATATTTAGAACAATGTTGCACACAGCACAAGTGAACAACATTACTTTTTGATTAATATACAGAAAATATAGATCTTACTTCTCCTAAATTTATCAAGGTGACCATGCTCAAATTCAGCATTTGGCACAGAATCTACCAATTTAAAATCGTCATTAGTTGTTTCAAAAGAGTTCTCATTTTTTTCAGATTTCTTAGATGATGAATCTAAAACAAGTCAATAATATAAGTATATTAAGTAACTACTTTAATTAAAAATGCAAATAAAATATGTCTTTAAAATACCAAAGTTTTTACAAAATCCTGACATAACAAAATCAAAAAATTTTTTTTGTTTACAATTAAAAATGATAAATTGTACAATATGATTACCTGACAAATTTGAAATTATTAGTATTGTCTACAAAATTTCAAATTTAATTTTTTCAATAAATTTTGAGTAAGCATTAAAATTAAATTTTTGTTTTTGTACATTTTTGTAATGAAAAAATAACAAAATGTTAAAAGAAATTTAATTAATACTAAGATTAAAAGAATATTTTGATAAGTAAATTCAAAATTTTTTGATTTGATTCAAAAAAAGTATTTGATTTAGAGCATTTTGAAACTGTAATTTTACAAATTTAACACTATAGAAATCTCCTCATTTAGAATAAGGAAATTAATGTGAGAATTAAATTATTAAATAGGCAATTTATTTTCAAATGGATTAGAATTATAAAAAGGAAAAACTTAAATGGTGTAAGGATAGATTTGATACACTGTGAAATAGCATCTGAAAATAATGCACCCACATTGGAAAAACCTTTATTTAGTGGAAAAATATTGAAAACAAGAGCTTAAAACTTTTATTCATGATGGAATTCAAACCAATTAACTGTGGAACTGAAGGCCAGATTACTAACCACTTGTCAATCAGCTCAACTACTAACATTGAAAAAGAAATACTTTCAATATGAAAGATATACTTCATTGCACGATAATGTTGCAAGATTTAGAGATGGGGTAGCGCTCATCAGAGCATAAGTTCTCAGATTTGATACAAGAGATGGATGTTTTACTTCTGCACACATTTCTATTAGCATAATTGCTTCAGATTCTTGTACATTTCTCTTTCAACATGAATATGGTCTATTATTTATGGAGTCTTCCAAAAGCCAATTTACACAGTGGATATTTAAATACCTTACAACAACTTTAGACCACTTTGTTGTTCATTATCAGGTATTGAAGAGTTCAAAATGACAGCAATGAACATTTAAAAACCTTACAACAGTTTTAGGCCACTAGGTTATCTAGGTTTTCAAGGCCACAACATTTTAGGCCACCAAGTATTATAGAATTTAAAAATAAAAGCAATTAACTTGAGATGAAACAATATTTTATCCTGTCAAAAAAGAACATTCAAAATGTAAATTGCTGAATTTTATTTTATTATTCACTAAATTTTACTATTTACAAATGATAGTCTTGTATTAATGGGAATAATGAATTGAAAATAGAAATTGGAGATCAATGAAAATTTAAACAAATTTTAGGGAAGCAAGAATTTCATAACTATAACACCTACTGATACAAAACTAATTATATTTGAAAACTTTATAAACAAAACAATTCAAAATTATTCAACTGGTATATTTTACAATGGCTTCTTTTTGAGAAGTTAAAAAATATCAAATGTAATATAAGTTTAAGAAAACTATATGTCATTTAATTTACAATTATAACTTTGCAAATAGTAATTTGCATTCATTACTGAAATTGCCTGAATTGATATAACAATAATTGAATGATAATATTTAGAACAATGTTGCACACAGCACAAGTGAACAACATTACTTTTTGATTAATATACAGAAAATATAGATCTTACTTCTCCTAAATTTATCAAGGTGACCATGCTCAAATTCAGCATTTGGCACAGAATCTACCAATTTAAAATCGTCATTAGTTGTTTCAAAAGAGTTCTCCTTTTTTCAGATTTCTTAGATGATGAATCTAAAACAAGTCAATAATATAAGTATATTAAGTAACTACTTTAATTAAAAATGCAAATAAAATATGTCTTTAAAATACCAAAATTTTTACAAAATCCTGACATAACAAAATCAAAAAAATTTTTTGTTTACAATTAAAAATGATAAATTGTACAATATGATTACCAGACAAATTTGAAATTATTAGTATTGTCTACAAAATTTCAAATTTAATTTTTTCAATAAATTTTGAGTAAGCATTAAAATTAAATTTTTGTTTTTGTACATTTTTGTAATGAAAAAATAACAAAATGTTAACATTAAATGTTCAAAGAAATTTAATTAATACTAAGATTAAAAGAATACTTTGATGAGTAAATTCAAAATTTTTTGATTTGATTCAAAAAAAGTATTTGATTTAGAGCATTTTGGAACTGTAATTTTACAAATTTAACAGTATAGAAATCTCCTCATTTAGAATAAGGAAATTAATGTGAGAATTAAATTATTAAATAGGCAATTTATTTTCAAATGGATTAGAATTATAAAAAGGAAAAACTTAAATGGTGTAAGGATAGATTTGATACACTGTGAAATAGCATCTGAAAATAATGCACCCACATTGGAAAAACCTTTATTTAGTGGAAAAATATTGAAAACAAGAGCTTAAAACTTTTATTCATGATGGAATTCAAACCAATTAACTGTGGAACTGAAGGCCAGATTACTAACCACTTGTCAATCAGCTCAACTACTAACATTGAAAAAGAAATACTTTCAATATGAAAGATATACTTCATTGCACGATAATGTTGCAAGATTTAGAGATGGGGTAGCGCTCATCAGAGCATAAGTTCTCAGATTTGATACAAGAGATGGATGTTTTACTTCTGCACACATTTCTATTAGCATAATTGCTTCAGATTCTTGTACATTTCTCTTTCAACATGAATATGGTCTATTATTTATGGAGTCTTCCAAAAGCCAATTTACACAGTGGATATTTAAATACCTTACAACAACTTTAGACCACTTTGTTGTTCATTATCAGATATTGAAGAGTTCAAAATGACAGCAATGAACATTTAAAAACCTTACAACAGTTTTAGGCCACTAGGTTATCTAGGTTTTTAAGGCCACAACATTTTAGGCCACCAAGTATTATAGAATTTAAAAATAAAAGCAATTAACTTGAGATAAAACAATATTTTATTCAGTCAAAAAAGAACAGTCAAAATGTAAATTGCTTAATTTTATATTATTCTTCACTAAATTTTACTATTTACAAATGATAGTCTTGTATTAATGGGAATAATGAATTGAAAATAGAAATTGGAGATCAATGAAAATTTAAACAAATTTTAGGGAAGCAAGAATTTCATAACTATAACACCTACTGATACAAAACTAATTATATTTGAAAACTTTATAAACAAAACAATTCAAAATTATTCAACTGGTATATTTTACAATGGCTTCTTTTTGAGAAGTTAAAAAATATCAAATGTAATATAAGTTTAAGAAAACTATATGTCATTTAATTTACAATTATAACTTTGCAAATAGTAATTTGCATTCATTACTGAAATTGCCTGAATTGATATAACAATAATTGAATGATAATATTTAGAACAATGTTGCACACAGCACAAGTGAACAACATTACTTTTTGATTAATATACAGAAAATATAGATCTTACTTCTCCTAAATTTATCAAGGTGACCATGCTCAAATTCAGCATTTGGCACAGAATCTACCAATTTAAAATCGTCATTAGTTGTTTCAAAAGAGTTCTCATTTTTTCAGAATTCTCAGATGATGAATCTAAAACAAGTCAATAATATAAGTATATTAAGTAACTACTTTAATTAAAAATGCAAATAAAATATGTATTTAAAATACCAAAGCTTTTACAAAATCCTGACATAACAAAATCAAAAAACATTTTTTGTGTACAATTAAAAATGATAAATTGCACAATATGATTACCTGACAAATTTGAAATTATTAGTATTGTCTACAAAATTTCAAATTTAATTTTTTCAATAAATTTTGATTCAGCATTAAAATTAAATTTTTGTTTTTGTACATTTTTGTAATGAAAAAATAACAAAATGTTAACATTAAATGTTAAAAGAAATTTAATTAATACTAAGATTAAAAGAATATTTTGATGAGTAAATTCAAAATTTTTTGATTTGATTCAAAAAAAGTATTTGATTTAGAGCATTTTGGAACTGTAATTTTACAAATTTAACAGTATAGAAATCTCCTCATTTAGAATAAGGAAATTAATGTGAGAATTAAATTATTAAATAGGCAATTTATTTTAAAATGGATTAGAATTATAAAAAGGAAAAACTTAAATGGTGTAAGGATAGATTTGATACACTGTGAAATAGCAATTGAAAATAATGCACCTACATTGGAAAAACCTTTATTTAGTGGACAACTATTAAATTTTCAAACTGAATCTGTAGCACCCCTCTCCTAGCATCCAATGAGCACCAGTTACTGCTCTGAAGAATTCTTCAGTGAGGGCCAAGACATGATTTTCGGCATTTAATGCCCCACCTATCTCTCTGTAATGTTTGTTTTGATGATATACAGCATTGAGTAATTCCAAAATAAAAAATATACATCTACCCTTAACCTCTTGGGCTCGTATTTCTAAAATACTTACCATCTAATATAATTTGACACCCAATGTGGGCTGAGATAAATAGAAGAGAAAATTGAAAAGGACACAAATTGATTGAAATATATACAAAAACCAAATTAAGTTAAAATATTAATATATTTAATTATTTTAGAATAAATATAATGAATTTATTCTAAAATAAATTTCCTGCAATTCTTTTATACATAAAATAAATAATTCACTAAACTAAATCAAAATTAATCATAAAAAACAGTTTAAGTAATTAGGAATAAAATTAGAGACATCTCAGTAAAAACGATAAAATTAGAAAGATTGGTATAATTCAAATCCAAAAATGAAATTTTCTTCAATTTTCAAATAAACAAGTAATAAATAAAGAATTAAAAATAATTTAATAAAGCCTTGTCTCTTCAACTAATAAAAAATATTTTAAAAATAAAAATTTATATTATGCATATGTAATGGAAAATTGATGTTTTATAGCAGAATGGTAGAATTTGATACATCAATAACTTCAATTTAACCTTATATTTAATAGTTTATTTCATGCTTAGTGAAAGAGTAATTCATTCATATTTCTAAAATAAAAACATATATAAATATAAATAAAAACATAAATAATAATTACAAATTTCAAAATTAAGTACTTGAATCTAAGTGAAATATAAAAATAAATGTAATATTCAGAGCATTAAACCCTAACAAATTAATGTTTAAAGTTTGCATTACACAGCAATAAAATCAATGTCTGGTTAATGGCAATGAATAGCAATTTTAGAGACATTTGATATGTGACACTTATATATCACTTTATTAGAATATTACACTAATACAAGAAATTCAAGATGCAAATAATCATAATATATATATATATATATATATATATATATATATATATATATATATATATATATATATATATATATATATATAAGTTGCTGAAAGATAATGAAATGAAACAAGTAGCCAGGTAAATATATTATATATATTCATCATATGATAGGTTAATTCAAACTATATAAAGAGATAAAATCAACATATAAATAACAATTTTGTAATTCTTATGTTTTATTTTATGCATTTGTTAAAAAGATTACTCATTTAAAATGTAAAATATTTAACTCCTGAAATAATTTTTGAAACCATGCACAGAGTAAATTTTCTAAAACATGAATTTTGGAAGTATCCAAAGTAAATAAAAAAATCAAGGTTTTAAACTTAATTTGAATTAAATGATGATGCATGAATGTACAATATTACAATTCATGCATCAATTCAGGAAGTTTTTACATTTTCCATTTGGTTCTAATGAGCACTGAAAATCATTTAATAAACATTAAAGTACAAAAAATTATAATAGAGAAATAACAAACTGATCCTTGCAAAAAAGATGTAATATAAAATGAAAATAGAAATTATTCAAACACTGCTTTGTCATAACTTTAACCAGAAAAAAGAATAAATAAAATGGTTTGGAAGTAATGAATAAAAACCAATTGTAATTTATGTGTTTTATACTTAGAGAACAAAGCTAAGAAACTTTGACTAGTTTATAGAAATTTGGAAAATATTTCTCACACAGCAGAGTGGAAATATAGTGTTTTTTGGGACAATTCCTAGATTCCAGTAGGGCAATAAAATGTGCCAAACAAGCCAATAGCCTTCAAAACATTTGATTAGTGTTTTGTTCTTATTTGTTTATATTTTGATAGTTAAACTTGAATATAAAGTTTGAAATGAATTTTTTTATTTTAAATTTATTAAGTAAAATTTATTTTGAAGGTTTTTAAATTTATAAAGTAAATATATTTTCGATTTTTTCATTATAAAATTTGAGTTTTAGTATTTGTATGTAGCTAGCGATAGAAAAGAATGGATGGTGGTAAAGTGATAAATTTTTAATTCTCTAAGTGATGATTAGGTAAGTACCTTTATTTTGATATTCAATAAAAATTGCTGTTGTAAGTAATAATTTATACAATTTAATGAGTATTGTGTAAAATGTTTGGCATGAATTGATGAATACCCTGAATTGTAATGCTTTAACTCAAGTTTTCATCAGAATGTATATTTACTAATATAATTCAAAACTTAGATTTCTTCATAAAAATGTATGTTACGGGCATTACAGATTTGGCTTTATTGCCCAATTTAATTTAGGACTAGTTTGTGCTATAGAGAAGTTTTTGTTAAAGGGAGCACCACTGCCTGGTTAAATAAAATTCAAGCATTCAAGCTTTTATAAAAATTTTGTTTATTTTACTGATCAAGTTTTATTGCCTGCTTGTCGCATGTTGTAGACTGTACAATACTTTGTTTATTTTTTTAGTATGTAATCATTGTGAAATTAGTTTCTAATTATTAGCATTTTAACACTTCCGTATGAAGAAATTATAATGAAATAATCGAAAATTTGACATTTGAAATTTATAAAGTGACATGGCCATATTCAAAGTTCCAGTTTGAGCATGATCAACTTTTTGAAAATTGAATATTGTACAAAGTGACATAATTTAAATTGCAGAGATAACTGCACAGTTTCTGGTGTGAAAATTGGAAATCATGCCAAATCTGCAAGAGACTCTAGAATTTTAGCATTTTTTGAAGAACTTCTGTAATATCTAGAAAAGTTGTTAGACATAAAATAGAGTAAGCAAATTTAATTTATGATGCTAGTTACAGATACTAAAACTCAAATTTGACAATGAAACAATATGAAAAGAAATTTAACTTTATAAACATAAAATAATCTTTCAAAATAAATTTGATTCTATATATTTAAAATTTCCTTTCTACTTAAATTCAAATTTAACACTTTCAAAATATAAACAAAAATGAAATTGATACTTTCAAACTACATCAACCACTTCAAAAGCTTACACTGCATTCAAATGAAAAACAAAGAATGCCAAATGCTTTAAGATTTACAGACACATTTAACAAATTTCATGCATGTACACAATTAAACGCAAGTTATGTCTTACAAACACAAGAAAACATTCTGATGCAGTAAACCAAGTTTGGTAAATTTATCACCATACTACAAATTTGGCCTAAAATACTTCCTTTTATATTACATGAAGATTTTTTACTATACCACACTTATTCTGTGATATAAAAGTATAATATATATATAATTTTCACTGAATGAAAAATTTATCAAGATGAATACATGGAATAATTATATAGAATAAGGACTAATGCATACAGTAAGAAAATTTATGTACATTACAAACCAAAATTACATACATCATTGATAGTTTGATCAAAACAATTAGAATAAATTTAGTGATAAAAGATGTACCTTTTGTTTGCCTTAAAAAGACAATATAGTCAACATTAAAGCATATTTCATCATCCGAACCTATTATGTCATCTCTATATGGTTCGATATCTGTAAAATAGGCATATAAAAATAATTTTTTATTTATTAATAATTAAAGTATTCTCTCTGTTGCAAATGTAACTATTTAAAATCATATTTTAGTTACACACATCCTTCATAAATTTTATGTATACAAACTTATGTATACACATCATTAGAGACGAGAAATTTTACAGAAATAGAATATACATAATCAGATGTGTTATCTACAATGAAATGATAAGTATTATCTCAAACTATTCAAAAAACCTTCACTTTAATTAATAACTAAAAGAAAATTTTCTCTCAAACAATGCAAAAATTTAATATACAATAATTTTAGCCCACCTTAAAAAAAAAAGAAAAGAGAGAGCAAGATAAAACTATTAGGATTCAAAATACCATAAAAATTATAAATTCCAAATTGCAATGTTTTTTTTTGGGGGGGGGCAATATTTAGAAAATATTTTCAATGAAAAAAGCATAAAGATATTAATAGAAAATGCATATTTTTATTTTAAGAACACTTAAATACAATTTTTCCTCTTGAAAATTTATGAAGACAATCAAAATTAAAATCTTTATATTTGCTATAAATAACTTAATATAGTGATCAAAAAAAATAAAATTTTGTTTTTATAGTTCCTAAAAATATAGGTAAAAACTAAATAATTAATAAGTTGGAAAGAAATAATTTTGGTCTGCTCCTTTAAAAAAAATTTGTTTAATTTTCTCAAGAAAATGTAGACAATTATAAACATCTTCAGAATTTAATAAGGGAAATCATACTCCAACTTTACTTTACTTTAAAATAGATTTATATAGATTACTTTTCAAAACAAATATATATATATATATATATAATTTTAAAGAAATTATAATCATCAATTTTGGAATAGATAATTAAATTTTTCTATTCAAAGAATATTACTAGAGAATAATAAAATTCTACATGCATACGATATTAAATATATATAATGAAATTAAGTAATAGTAGATTTAAAAAGTGTTATTAGTTATCTTTAAATATTTTCTTACGTAAATCATAAGTAGTTTTAATTTTTTTCTTATCTTCCAAAATAATCCAAAAAGCAATTAAATGATAAGTCACAGCCTGAATTGAAATTCATTAGTTCATTTTCAATTTGAAATTTTTTTACACAAGCCTGATTAAACATTTTTATGTGAAATTAATATATTTATATAAATTTAAATAGTTAATATGATTTATTTCTCTTCAGTCATGGTGTGAATTCTGACAATGAACAAACAGTAATTTTATGAATAAAATATAAGCTTATCATTATAATAAAGTACTAAATGTTAAGTGTCAAATGCACAAAGAAAATTTTTTTAAAATTTCCTTCTACGATTTCATTTGATCTTTTTCATAAAAGTTGGTAAATATAAGTTTTATATCATAAATTTTAAAAATATCATTACATGATATATCACACATAACTGTAAAGATGTACGAGTTACAAAACAAGCTGAAATTTCCTGTTTTACAGTTTATTTTATTATTGACAAATAATTTTTCTAAAATTTCATATTTTGAATAATTGTTATTTTTTAGTTATACTTTATATAGAGTTATTAAATTAGTAAACCATTTAATAGAATAAATCACCAACAAGATTTGCCATTGGAATCACAAGTAATATACTTGTTCAAAGCTGAAAACCAAAAGATAACATGGAAAGAAAATTATCTGAACATACAGTTTACAAAATTTGTTCATTAATATAATTTACATTATTCATTAATAATTTTTTAAGTATTTATTTTACAGTTTAGTTTGGAAAATTTCAGCTGTGAACTAACTTATCAACAATATTTATTAAACAATTTATAGCCCCCTCTGAGCTAGTAAATGTTTGGGAAGAAATGAGTCTATTCATTTTTGATGAAAAACAATGTGACACATTTCTTTATGAATTTTTTATCAGAAAAAGTAAATAACAGTGTTTATTAATTCAACAACATTGTTTAGCTACTTTTTAATGATAAAAACATTTCTGTACAATTTAACAGAACAGATACACAGTTTCTATAGATACATTGAGTTTGGAATTGAATTACATCAGATAAAACATATTTAGTAAAAGAATTAATTTTATTTTTAAGTAAAAAAAATAATTCTTAAGTAAAATAAATAAACATATTAATAGAAAATATATGTAGAATTCTGCAAATTACTAGTCCTTTATAAAAAGGACTTACTTTACAGAATATGGGTTTTGTTTAAACTATTTATACACACAAAATTAAATAGAAAAAATAGGAAAGTACTGTCTTCTGAAGAAGATGAATCATTTGACTCTTCCCTTCTTGAAAATTTATGATGAGAAACTTCTTGTGGAACATCAGGATGATTTTCATAAGATCCAGATCGATAAGAATGAACTTGAGTGGCGTGGTTACATCTTAAATGAGGTCTATGATGCTCAGGATAGTGACTGTGATTTCGTTGATACGGTGAAGTATTAGAACTTAATTGAGGTTGATTAAAAGGTGAATAAGGGAATTGGTATGGGCTATAACAATAAGATAAAGCTTCAGAATGCAATTGCATAACCCAGTTAGTCATGACAGTATGATGATACAAATATTCATCATAAAACCTTCGATTCCATTCTGCTGGACAAAGCCGGTTTTGACAACATCTATCACACATTTCTACTTTAGGCACAGAAAAAGTTAATATAGACGATACTCATAAACCTATAAAAAAATAAAAGAATTAAAATCTCAATTTTACACAACAGAAAATAAATAAAATAATTTTAAGTGGTTAATTATAAATACATGAATTACTTATAAATATATTTAAAGTATTATCCTTAATAACATATTAAGCATAAAATCAAACTTATTAAAATTGAATAGAAATTACTTATGCAAGAAAATATAAAGACAAAGTATTTAGCTTTGACTTTTAAATTTTCATAGAAAATATTTTCTAACATGCAGGTAGCATTTACTAGTAAAACAGGTAATAATAATGCTATATAAATATTTTTATCGCTGAAAAAATTTTTGCTCTATAAATGTTTTCAATTCACAAAAAAAATTGGGACCTATACTGTTTGCTTCTGAATTTAAATGATTCTAAATTTTGATAAATATTTATACCTGAAATAACAAACAAAAACTACTGTAATAAAAGCCAAAATAAGTATTGTAATACCAAACAAAGAGTAAATTTCATTACTGTGGTCTGAGGATTTTTTTTTCCATAGGAAACTAAACTTGTTTTGCATATTTAGAATTTCATGTTTCAGGCAATGATGTTATATTTTGTTGCCATTTACTTGACCATTTTGCAAAGCTTCATAATATTATTAAATTTTGTGCCCGAGAATAGGTTGCAAATATAATTTCAACAAAGCATTCAAGTTTGATTAATGAACGTTTGTTTGTCAAGTTTGGTTATGTATATATTAGATCAGAAGTATACATTCATAACATATTTGTATACATACTGTACAAATATATTACACTGTTTAGCATTTATATTAATAACGTAATGCATTTATAGATATTTAGATTTAAAAAATTAAATATATATTTGGATTAAAATAACTTAATAAGTTTATAAATCTTATTTATTTTAAGAACTAAAACTTCAAATTCATATTCCTCAAATTCACATGATTTTAGAAGATAAATTTTTCAAGGTGCATTTAGAGCCAGGTCTTCTACCTATGCAATTTTCAAGCAGTATTGCACGAAACAAATACACAAGTTCTGCTTTTTGCAAATGAGTTACATAAAATGCTTATGAACAAAGACTGGTCTCTAGCCATCTTTCAAGGGGAAAATGAATTTCAAATCAATAAAATTCCTTACTTAATCATCAAGTTATACTATGAACTTAATCAAGTTTAAACATTTCTCAACTGAAAATTTTTCAATATACAAAACTTTTTGCATGCGGTAAGTATCAGAACATAAACAATAAATATAAAATGTTTATAATTTTTTTTCTTTTTGAAGTAATGATGGAAGCATGGAAGGTAGTGTTAATACTATGAAGGATAATATACTAATACTAGACCTATTCATAACCACTGTGAATCACGTTTTAAGTAAAGAAAATAAAAGATTTGGCTTGTTAAGATAAAAAGTTATCAGAAAAATCAAATTTTTTAAAAAAATTAATAAAAAAATGATAAAAGTAATAAAAATGGCTTTTAAAACGTAAGCATCAAAAAGAAAATGAATGTTTAAAGTGAAAACTTAGGACGGTTTTATTTGCTACTTAAATAACTAAAACACAATTTTGGGAACAAGAATTTTTTGCAAGAAAACCAATTTGACCATGAAAATTTTTAACATTTGGATAAAATCTATTTAACTCAAATAGTTAAATAAAATGTTTCTATAACATGTAACCTTATAATAGCCCATACTTTAATCAATAATGCTTTTAAAAAATTTTATACTTAACTGAATGCAGTGATGCTACATAATCAATACAACATTATGATTCAATATAATTATAGCTTGAAATTTGATTAATGAGTTATTTGCTTATTTCTTCTATTTAATTTCATAAACCTATATTTGTATTTTACATTACATAGCTTTGATCAGTTTTTAATTTGTATCTGTTATAAAGAATTTAATAAACTTTAAACTTATTTCTCAAGAAAAATGTTACACAAACATGTATATTTAAAAATATTTACTAACTGTGCAAAATGTATAAACATGAAATGTTTATCAGAGGATCCAAGAATAGTGGAAATAAATTTTTGATGTGGCCATAAGAATTTGTTTCCTTTTATTGTCAAACAATTTGATCATATACATTTGCAGGTCTTAAAGAACCATAATCATATAAACACAAAATGGATATACAAATAAAGCAATAATTCATAACATTTAGCTAATTTTGAGAAATGACAATCAAATACATATTTCTTTACTTCATATTTCACAAAATTCTAAGGTTGGCTTCTTGGAAAGTTACATATCAGCTAAAATGTGGAGCATTATTTCTAACTATGCATTTAAATACTAATAATTTCTTACAAAAAGTTTTGATAAAATCAGAACAATGTTTATTACCTTAAATTTGCAAATTTTTATTTAAACGATTAGAAAACTTTCTTTTTTCCTAAAAAAAAAACTTAAAATCACAATTGCCTAATTTAAGAATAGATTTTTATATATCTTTCCTCTTATAAATTTCTTGAATATTTTTTCATAAATCCGACATGTAACATTTAGTAATGGTAGTAAAACATACTATACTACCACATTCAAATCATAATTTCTTAATGAATTCTTTGAAATGTCAATGCTGGAAAACAGATGAGCAAATGCCTTTTCTACTACTAAACTAACATTAATAACAAGATTTCTTGACAATACTTCAATATATAAATTTTGCAGGTGAACCAAATAGTGAATAATAAAGATAGCATTACTTTTAATAGCTTGATAAAATGATCATGCACATATTAGTTTGTTAAAAGGTATATGAAATAAAGAATATTGTAATAAAGGTTCTAAACATATTCACAGAATTGAAAGATTTCATTCTTAATTAATAATTTCAGAAGATGAATCAAAGCAAGACAAATTAGTTTATTAAAACCAAACAAATTTCCATTTTTTGTATCATCCACGTATACTATAAAACTTAAGATAATATTATATTCTAAAATATTAGTCACTACAAAATACATGCTTCTTCAAATGTCAAAATTATAGTTAAATAATGTTGCTAATTTGTATGCTCTCCATTCTAATTCATACTGCATGAACTTCTCTTGTTCAGCTCAAAGAGCAATAGTGCATCAGATGCTCATGAATAATCTGCTGGTTAAGAGAAAGAGAGGGTTCATCATACCATTCTCTAAGAAGAAAACATGCAAATTCATTCTTTATTGTATAACTGCAGTCTCTAGTTATAGATGAATATATAGGTTTTGATGGAATGTAAATTAAGATTCCTCATTATATGATATTAGCTGAAAAACACTAGAAATTATTAGCATAAAAAATCAATCTAAACAAAACAAACAGGCACAGGTGCTGTATAATCCATGATTCCAAATTCTGAGATTGGCGATTTTTTTGGCAGATTTTCTTATGTACCAGACAACCTAGTTTTTATTACATCATACATATGGAGAACTATAAGAGTTAAGCAGAAAATTTCATTTTGGTAACCCTAGTATTTACATTATCGCGTGCATCACGATACGTCATCTTGGCAACATTTCTCCATCGCCAAAAAATTCAGAATTTGAAAGCATGGATTATACTGCACCTGTCCCAACAAACAGATGCAAACAACATGCCTCATGCAAATGAGTATGTGAATACCAGCATCTATCCCAGAACCCTACCAGTTAGATAGAAGCTGCTGTATGGTTGTTGTAATTTAAAAGCAGAGATAGAATAGAAGACCCTCCAAAGACTTGTTCTGCTACTCGCAAAGTTAATTTCGCTTGGAGCATACACTAAGTATTGACACTAAGTATTTTACGTGCTCAAGTTGTCTTTAGTGAATATGATGAATCATCGATTAAGCCGAGATTTGAACTTACTATCTTCGGACAATGTGTGTAAGAATGATGCTTAACAGAACAGATATCTTCTCATACAAAAAAGCATTCAATGTATATCCAAAAGAAGAGTAAAAATTACTAGTGGAAAGATGTTTATAAATTTTATTTTCATTCATTGGGAATAACTTCTGCCATTTGGTGATTACAAGTGCTATTAATGTTTCCTTAATGAAATTCATTCTTACCATATTTAGCATATTGTAGATATCAAATACAAAAAAAAAGAAAAGTTTAAGAATAAAAATTTTATATTCTATTTCAGTAAATTTTTAAGGAATTTAACTATCACATGTCAATTGGCTCCCAACAAAAACATAATGATGACAAAATATATATATCAAAAGTTCTTAAATATATAAACAAAAACTGTAACCAAAAACAATGATAAAATCAAATAAATAAAATTAATCTTTATTTTAAGTGTTTGTTTTAATATAAAAATAGAGTTTAGCAATTTAAGAAATTCATACAAATATTTTGATGAGGAAACTTTCAATATCTTATTGTAGCACAATTTAAAACAAACAAATTCCAAATGCAGGTAATTTTTATTTAAGTTCACAAGTGACAGGATTCAAACTAACTCGTTTAGCCAATCTGTGAGATAGATACAGGAAGAATTGCTGGTGTATACATGGTTTAAACTGAACATATTGCAAATTTGGAAAAAAATAGTAAATTAAAATATAAATATTAAGTGTTAAATAAGATTAGAATAATCATCAAAACTAAAAAAATGAGCTATTCTTTTTTGCTTTATTGGCAACAGGAAATAAAAGCACTAATATCAATAAAATTTATTTATAAATCCATTTTTTTTAATTATGTATAATATTCAAAAATTATTACAGTCACTTTATACTTATAATGACAAATGCAATTAGAATATATAATTTAAAAGATCCCAAACCATTACAAACATCTGAGATAGAATTTAAACCTACAACCTTCTAAACTTAGAAATACTATTTATTGAGTTTTTTAGTTTGATAATAAACTGAATAGTTGTTTTGAAATCAACAAAAAATGAATAAATAAAATTGTATAGTGGACAAAAGTTTATAAAATAGAAGAAAATAAACATCAATTATATATTTCAAATCAAAAAAAAAATCTGCTATCTATGTTTAGAAAAAATATTTGTTTCATCATAATATTAGATTCATTGGTTAATTTTCCTTTTCTAACAAATATTTTATTTGCAAAGTTTATAAAATATTAGTTATTTAACTAATTACATTGAGTCATAATAGAAGTTCCTATTATACATAAATGTCAATATTAAATTATGAAAAATCTAATAAAAATAAATGTAAGAAAGAAGTTATTTAATAGTAAATAAATAAGTATTTTAAGAATATTTTGTTAACATCCTGCTTTAATTTTTTCATGAAAACTTTCAAAATTTTCTAAATAATCCTAAAATTGATGTATATTAATCATATTTAGGATAGAAAGAAGTTTTTCATTAAAATTTCTATTTAACAGTTCGATTGGGTTGTTTGATTTTTACTTTTTATAGTGTGCTAAATTTTGATCTCATTTATAAAACCATTTTTGTTTAAAATGACAAGATGTTCTATAACTATACTTAATAATTTTGTTTCTGCTTAATATAACAATTTAATCAGTTAAATTGTTATATTAATATAAGAAAATCGTACTTATTTTCTTATATTTAAATATATAGACTGGAATTTTATTTACTAAGCAGATTTTAAAATTAAGTGCAAATGAACTAGTGTAGCACTTACTCATAGAAACAATGAGAAGAAATAAACGAGTAATGCAAAAGGAAATTCTTGAAAATAATACCAGTTTACATTTCTGCGATTGCAAACATAAGTAAAAATCTACTTTCGTAAATAATTTAATACATTATCTAACTTTTTGTTCATAGTGATGAGATAAATGTTCTTATTAAGAATAATTGTCAGCATATATTATAAAGTATATTATAAACCAAAAAATTCGTATAAAAGTATAAAGAGGAAATTATTTATTAATGAACGCGAAATTTTATAAATACAAACAGAAAATATGTTAAAACATAAAAATTGGCGTTTTCAATTCCACTCGTTTAAAATTTTAGTTTTCTTAATTTTATTCAAAACATACTAATTCAATATAAATTTTAATAACAAAAAAATTAATCTACTTACAGTTATAAAACACTTTAAAAATAAAATTTTACAAAAATATTCTTAGAAATTTTGCTTTTCAACGAAGTTTATTCTTTGTTCCATACGCGAATAAATTCAAATTGTGCGATCACAGCTTAGATCAACAAGACGCTGACGCTTAGAGACAAGTTAGCGTTGAGCGATTCATATACAAACGAATCATTCAACGCATGCGCAGTTACTTAGAATGGTCATAAATCTGCGAATGCGCTAATGTTTTATATATGAATTATTTTGAAATACATTAATGATAATTTTTTTAGGCTTTGCCTCAAAAAAAGTAACATTCTCTCATGAACATACTCTCTATTATTTATATAATGATAAAAATCATAGAAGAAATTAAATTAGTAATGCTAACATTCAGATGTAAACAGTTCATAAAACAGTCAACAAATTTTAAAGTGAACTGTATTTAAGAGAAAATTTCATATGTAAATGACTAAATGCTGAATTATGATGTGGTTACTTAAAACAAAAAATATTAGCTATCTAAGTAAGGTAATAAAGCCTTAAAAGAAAATTAAAATTAGTTACGGAGGGAAATAAAAATTTTGAGGTTTGGAAAACCTAAATTTTTGATAGAATGTGTATTTTGTTTCATTCAGAGAATGCTCCTAGAAAAACTGTCACCACCTTTCTGTTATTACAACATTTTTGAAGAGATAACAAAAAAATAGTCATAGATATTTTTTCGATATGATAGATAATTTGCCAAAAATTAAAATAATTTATATGCAGTAAAAAATAATGGGTTTGATTGCAGATTTAATTAGATTGAAACAGCAATAATTTTATATGAAAAGTTAATTGTGATGGAACTTTAAAAATATATTGTAATATGTTATTCACTGATTATGTGGGTGACATAATGTTCTGTTTAGTATTAACTAAATACTCTGATATTTTCATTTATTTAATATAGCATAAATCCATTAAAGTAAGAATCTAAATCTTTGTAAGTAATGCTGTGTTCATCTTTAATTAGTCATTTGATTCAGCATCACAACCTTATGATTGTATAAATCATCCCACGTAAAGGTTTGCTTTTATGCTTGTGGCTTAAGCCATGAGAGAATTCTCTCATGCATTTTAAGACAGTAATAGTTAATTCATTAGTAATTCGTTCAATAAATAAAGTAAATAATTTTACTTTTTTTGGAATGCCAATACGTAATGTTTTAGCTGAATGGTGGCATTAACTATGGTTATTTTTTTCTTCTTTTTTTATACAATGCTATGTAAGCAGAGCCTGAGTAAGGCAAGGGCATATGATGCAGTTGTCCTGGGCACTCAAATCAAACAGAAAGTTTATTTTGTAATATTAATCAAATCTACCCTTTTGCTTAATCAAATAAAGATTGTTGTTGTGAAGCAAAGGAGGGCCCCAAAGAAACTTGTCTTGGTTCCCATTTTGGTTAAGTGAGGTCCTCTGTGTATAAGATTTAATATTTACATAGCATTAAAAGACAGCTTCTTCATTTTCCACTTCAGTGTATGTCATTGTGAAGGATTCTTCTCCCTTGATATTTTGTTATTTGGCAGTATTCAAATCAAGTAATCCATCATCTTTAAATCCCCGAAACAGGTAAAAAAATTTTTTTTAATTTTCCAGAATGAAATTGTTAGATTTATATTTTTTGTACTTTTAATAAATAATGTGATATTGAAAGTTTTGTTGGTGCCAAATGAGTAGTATTCCTATAAAAGTGGTGCTAGACAGTAATTTTAGTAATAATAAACATACACACATACATGTATATACTGTCTCATATCCCAAGTAGCAAATGTTAATCGGCCAATATTGTAAATAAATACTAAAAAATATTGTCTGACAATATTATAAAATATTAAAATGACCCCACCTAGATAATATTATATAATATTGTATTGCAATATTAAATAATATTGTTTGATATTATATAATATTATTTGATATCCTATTTTGACGTTAAATAATATTCCGCGAAAATGTTATTTGACATTGTATTTGTATGTCGAAAAGTATTCCATTTCAACGTTAAATAATATTCCCTGACAATGCTATTTGACATTGTATTTAAATATTATGAAACATTCAATTTCGACGTTAAATAATATTTAATTTTGAAGTTAGATAATATTCCTTTATAGTGTTATTTATTATTTAATTTAAATTTCAAGAAGTAACTCATTTTGGTACTGAATAATATTCTATTCTGATGTGACTATTAAATAGAATTTTGTTAAACTTTTAAATAGAATATTATTGTAATAAACAGTAATTTTTTCCTGCGTTTATTAATTAAATATTGAACATGTTATTAGAATTTATATGAATACATATTTTAAATATTCTTTTCAGTAAAGCCTTTTTTTTTTTAGTGTTAATATTAAACTTCTCCTATTTTTTTCATAATGAGAAAATGTGAAGCACAAATGTAAGTGACATTTACAAATTCATTCTTCAATCATCAGTATGATTAAATGCATAAGCTTTTGAGATTTCTTATTTTATCCTCTGTTTTGCAGTTGAATATTTCAATACTTTTATATATTTTTTTACAAGTATGTGCCTGATAGTGATCAATATTTCAGTATGCTCATAATTGCAATTATTAAGTATATATATTAAATATTATACATTATTATATAGATTTCATATTTTACTATAAAAAATAGTTAAATTATATCTTCTCAGCAAGATAAGTCTCCATGTGCAAATTTTCTTTTGAAATTAAATTAGCATTTTAGTTAAACAAGTAATTTAAAAAATATTTAACTACATTTTGGTTTATAAATGCCAGTCAATTTATTTTGACAAGATCCGAGCCTCAGACTTATTTCATGCATATAGTTTGTTAGAACCGGAATCTACATTTAAAGAGTAAGATATGTAATATTGCAATTTTGAATTTCTAAAACATTTTTCATAATCTTGGAGAGATTTTAATCATACTTTTATAGTGCAAAGAAAATGACTATGATGCACAATCAAAATTTGCAATATTATTTCAAATTAAACAGATGTAATTGTAATTAACAGTTTGCTTACATTCAATAGAATAAACTTTTTGAATCAAAAACTAATTATGAAACAAAACACTATAAAATCAAGTATCCATTTAAATTTATTGAGCATTAAAAACCCACCTAAACTTACACATACATCAGATTTAATGGTATGCTGTAATTGAAAACACAAGTACAGAATAGTTTACCAAATTTACTAAAATATGAATATTCATGAGTTTAAAACACCATATAAGCTTCTTTTATGCACTCTATTTTACACAAGTATTCAGTACTTTCCATAATTTTGAAATATTGAACTGAGATGAATAACAAATCACTTCCTAGATGGATTTTCTTATTTCAAATTCCCACAAGCCAGTTAGTTTTCCTTAATGATTCATCTCACTTGTTTAGATAATATATGCACAAGATAAAATTTGTAATAATTTTAAGGGAATCAGTAGTATCTTGTTAAGAAAATGTTTAGTAGAAATAACTAGAATTACATATCATTTTTAAGAAAAACCAATTCTATTGTTAATTGAAGAAATAATTTTTCTTCATAGCACAAATAGCATTGAATTATATAACTACAAATATTAATATTAGTAGTATAGCTAAATGTATGTCTTATAGTTAGTCTCACTTTTGCATCAAGAAAGAATTTATAAAAGATAATTTTACTGAAATATTTAAATAAAAAATTAACATCAAGCCTATCTTCTGTAAGTTGGAATTTTTCTTTCATAAAAATCTGTAGCAAAATTTTTATAAAACACCTGTTTCATTTTTTAAACTCTTCATAACAGAAACAGCTCAAATAAATTATCATAAATATTTCAATGTTTATTTAAAATTTGGGCAAGAAAAATTGCATTGAAAATAGAATTGCCAAGTTAAAGAAAACAAATAAATTTTTACATGTGTTTTTAATCATTTATGTATTCTAGTTTGATAAATAAAAATAACTGATTGTTTTAAGAAGTATTTATTGACCAAACTAAAGTATCAGCTGCACATTCAATTGCTATATCGGACTGCCGTATTTTTCTGCCATTCCTGTCAGCAGCAGCAGCTAAACATTTCTGCCAGCGCTTCACAACTGTTCTCCTTGCACTTCAAAGCAACAGCAGCTAAAAATATTGGAAAAATTTTTTTTATACATTGACACTCTTAAATGAAAAAAAAAATCACTAGAGAAAGAATTATCTACATCAAGTACACAATGAAGAAATTTTAATAAATGGGGAATAAGATTAAAAAAAATATACTTGAAATTAAATAAATCTTGCAAAACAAATTTATCTTTACATAGGAGCAACTGTATTTAGAGTAGTTTTACTTTTCATGCACCACACTGATAATTTATAAAATTTCTATTATGTTGCGATAAAAATCTCGAGACTTATTATTCTTTGTTTTATTTTCTTAAACTCCAGAAATTGGAGACATATATTTTATGAATAGCTTAATTAACACTTAAATGCCATAAGAATCAATCATTTAAATAATAGCAATCTTGAATAAGTGCACAAGGACAATATATGCAGCATAACAATTTTGACAATAAAAGTGAAAAAAAATTAAAAAATTCTAAAAATTTCATTATTGCTTTTATTAGTAACTTCTTTGTATTACTTTCATAAATAACAAGATAGTATAATAAAGTGTTTTTTGAAAATTTTACCTTAGTACTAACCTAACCTAAAGAAGAATAAAAAAAATAAAAACAAATGAAAAGCATAATTAATTTATGTATCAATGAATGTGATTAAAATATTCAAAAACAAAAACATCACAGAATAATTTTAGTCATTGAAATTATAGAAATATTAAAATAGTATACCTAGCATGACATTAAGTAAATCCTGATACTCGGAAAAAGACTTCTTTCCTTTTCTTCCAAATCGCCTGTATTTGATAGCAAGTTCAGAAAGTAATATTTTTTCAGGATACTTAAAAGGAATGATCCAGGATACTTAAAAGGTTTTACCACTCCCAAAACCATGAAGGTAGCATACCTGTAATAAGTAATTTTAAAGATTTTGTTAATGTTATATACCCACAATTTATTAACTTATTTTACACATATAATCCCTTAGGTATAAAAAATTAAATACCAATACAGCAGAAAACTCCGAGTCACTTTTTATTTTATCATTCAATTCTTTTAGCATTTCTTCAGAATTTACAGATAAATTAATGTCTGTTGGTAAGTTCTCATTAAGAGTCAATAATTTTCCATTGGCTCCAGTAAGAGACTCGAATTGAAGACCTATCTTGTCACATATTTTTTGTGTAAATTCCTTATCTCACCATGCACGAGCTCCAAATATTCAAACATTCTTTTGCTAAAATTGATAAAGTAAAAACTAACTAAAAAGTTTCACACAATTTAAATTTTTTTTTTAAATTATTTTTTTCTTCATACATAATGAATTAATAATTGTTTACATACTGTTAAATAACTGTTGAGTTAAAGACTAGAAAATTAACAATTCAATTTCCTTCTTCACCGAGGAAAAAAATTTGTAATTTTAGCAAATAAAAAACTATATTATTTATTCATTTAAAGCTTAAATAACAACCAAAAAGAAAACCTTAAGTAATATTTTTTATATTATTATTTCCTTAACTTTTTTCTCCTTGTGAGGATTCATTTATCTTTTACATAATTTATATTTTGAATAATAATTTATAAGTAGAATATGTGTATTCATTATATATATATATATTGTGTGAGTATTGTATTATATTACAGTAAGCAATTTTATTAATTAAAATTAATTTCAGTAATTCGTAATGCATTTATCAGTTTTTTACTGAGTATTACGGTCAGACCTCAGTTTTACCCGGTTTAGGAGAGTTTACGGGAAGTCATGTTGGCAAGGTAAACTGTAACCGTACTTGGTACACTTTGGCGACGTTCCTTATTTAATACAAACCTAAAGAGGTAGTCTGAAAAGGGGTGTGGTGAATGACGTTACCTAGTAGGGCGGTTGTAATAATGTAAGCAAATGAGGAAAACGCTAATAGAAATTTTATGAATCGAAAAGCAAATGAAAGCAATAATATTTAAAATCGCTTTCTGTAATGATATACGTATTCCATTTTTTCTCTTTAATAAAAGAAATTAAATATTTTTGAATCATAAATTGTTAATCACAGAATAATTGTAAAATTTATCTTTCTTTTAAATTGCATAAAATGTGTATGAAATAAACTCTGTTATCAAAATAGGTCATTTATCTAGCTATTTCTAAAATTAAATTTCTAATCTTATTTTATAATTCAATTTACTTTATCTAAAATCATGTTAATAATAAATTTTTATTTTATCAATTAAATTTGCCATTTATTTGTAACTTCAGAATTTAAATTGAGTATTTAATTTCAAATCCTTAAAAATTGTGGAAATAACTAAGTAATAAAATAAAACTTTAAATTGGAATAAATGTTTAAAGATTTGTACTCATCCAAAGAATATAAAATTATTATTATATTTTTTTTTGATAATCACCATTTATTGATTAGAAGAAAGCAAAATTATTTCTTTATGACTCCATCTATTACAAAAATGATAATATATTATCAATACTCATTCTAGAAAACGGTAGTTTCATGTATCTGCGTTTTTAATCGTATCTATTACGCATAAGTTTACGCAAAAATAAGGCAGATTTTGAAGACCAAATTTGATGAAATATTTAAAAATTGGTAATGTCCTTAGACTGGAAAAAAATTACTGTAAGATCTGATAGTCATAGTTAATAATTCAATTTTTCTTGATTATGGTATTTATATCTTTATATAGTATTATAAGATTAATGTAATTTTCTTAAATCTAAAAATTAAAATTTACTTTTTAATAAGCAATGTTTTTGCCTTATTTTAAATTTTTCTTTCAAAAGAAAAATATTCATTTTAGGAAATATATATTCAAAGATTATATATATTCATTAGTAATTTGACTACAATATATATTCAAATATATATTCATTAGTAATTTGCTTACTTCTAATCACTGAGAGTTTTCTCAGTGATATAAATTATTCAAAAGTTGCGTGTTATAAAAGTGTTTACTTTCAGGTGGTAACCAAATATAATTTTTCCATTATTTTCAAAGACTATATAAAATAGTGAGCCGAATAACAAATACTGAATAAAATAAAATTATTTTTCTTTTAGTAGATATATCGTTTAAAATTTAAAAGACATTCAGTTTTTCCTAAAATTATAGCTGATTATTTAACTAACTTAAATATAATTTTCAAGTTTCATAAATGTTGTAATTTTCAATAGTTATCCTAGAACTGAATTTCAATATTTATACAATTAAATTAATTTCAACAACCTAAATATAAATTGCGATTTATTAATACATTGTAATTATTTTTCAAAAATATAATAGTTTCAAAAATTTATAGTAAAAGAGAAGAGTATATCACGTTTGCACTTTATCTGATAAAGAAGCATTACTTCTTTATCAGAAAAACTGTAAATGTGATATACCTACAATTAAACTATATATATAACAAATGTTACTTAAAAATATTATCCCCGAAATGTACTGGCCAAATTGCTTTTTCTTAATAAGAAACTAAGCGTCCTTAGTTAAAATATTACCTCTAGTAATTTACAAAATACCTCAAAAAATAATAAAAACTGTACTAAAAATATGCAAATGATTATGGAAAAGGAGGAAAGTTAATAAAAAGAAACTTATTTTTTATACTTTTTGCAGTTATAAATTTAAACATTTGAAATGTCATCCATTTTACTTACATAGTCAAGTTATATAGCCGAAGTCAAGTTACATGTCTATAAAAAATTATAATATTGATTAATCAAATAAATCTTTTCTATTCCAAATAAAGAATATAATATCTAATTAATATTGCTTCGGCTGATAAATATGTCATCAGCACTTCTCTCTGGATGTGGTTATTTACTATTTAAACAACATCAAAATGAAATTTTTTTTTAATATTTTAATTTTCTGAAATATTATTTAATATTCTATTAATTTTTTATAAGATATTAGATCCTTTTATTTAACAAACAATATTTTATTAAAATTTTATATTTTCTTTTGTAAATATAAAGTGTTAACTTTTAATTGTATTTTAACAACAATAACATGATGAGATATAGCTCTCAAAAGAAAGGGGAAATTTCATAAAATTGAAAAATCATTAATGAAAAATTCTTAAAATTAAATTACAAATAAAAGAATTGCGTTAGATGTCCTTAAAATTTGCATCCTTACTAATCAATAAGAAACAGATATAACACCCTGTATAACACCCCCATTAGCTCTTATCAAGAATACAAAAGCCTCTAATTATTGATGGGACGTATTTCCGGCTTTACACTAGACCATCTCAAAATAATTTCATTGTAATGACTTACAGCGGGGAAGTCCATCAATCGCTGTCAGCTGAAGAAACCAACGTGTGCTAGTGGTTTGATTTGTGAATGTCCGGCTAGAAAATTTCTACAAGTCCCTGTTATAATTTTTTGCAACACTAAATATGAATTTTCTTTATTTAGGAAATATTATCCGGAAATTTATTACTAAGCAGTTTTTGTATTTAAATTCTAAAGTAAATATAAATATATATATACATCAACATTATATTTCTAAAATCATCAAATAATTTTCAAAATCATTAAAAGAAGTGGTTTGAATGCTTTAATACTTACACACTGAAGAATTTTGACAAAATTGTATATTTTTAATAATTAGAAAAAAATAATAAACTAACTTAATTGCCTAACAATAGCTTTCAGGGGAAATAGTAAGCTACTGACTTCAGTTTAAATAGTGGGAAAAAATGTTGATTGTAAGTTTTTCATGTTCCGAATGATTTATGTTTCTATAATTTTGTAAAAAATATCGTTCCTTACTAGAATCTACGTTGTTATTATATTTATTTTAGTATTTCTTGAATTGTTATGCCTAAATATTAAAATAAATATCTTATAGATAAATATAATAAATAAACCTTGAAAGTATAATTATAACATTAATTTGAAAATATTTTCATTTAAAACATTTGTGTCTTCAGTAAAAGTATGCATCATGCTAATACCTAAGCTTTGTTTCCATATTCTGATAAATATAATCTTGTCACGAGCTATATATTCATCAGAAAAGGGAAACGAAGCTCAGGTATTAGCATGATACTGACATAAATATAACTTTTCTATGAAAATAATTTCATTATGAATAAAAATTTAAATATATTAATTACAGTTGTGAATGTTAAAATTTTATTTAAAGTTTTATGATTCGTTTTAAAATCAAGTTTGATCGAATTAAATTAATGTTACAAAGTTATTTTTTAACGTTCAACAAAAATTCCTGTAACCTATATTATTTTATTTACCTAAAAACATATTTTTTAAAACTAAGATTTTCCATTTTTTGTCGATCATTTATAAAATTATATAAGTATTTAAAATGATAATTCTACGAGCAAGCTATTCAATTTTTAAATTAAAATTAGATTTATTGTAAAATTAAATAAAAACCTAGAAATCACAAGGATTAAATATTCTTAATATGGTTTTGTTAAAAACGATGAACTTGGTTCGAAAATTTTGACTTTTAAAAATCTTGATTTTTGGAACAAAAAAAATATCGAATTTCGTTTTCTGTCTTGCTCGTGTTCTTTACATTTACTTATTTAAAACCTATTTTTAATTATTACAAATTATAACAAAAACATGTTTTAGCTTAAGAGAAGTCATTCTGGAGGAATATTATGAAATCGGGCATAATTATTGTAAAAAATAATGTTCGATTTATGCCGATTCTGCACTGTAAAAATTAAAAAGATCTTAATGTATAAATTATTGAATCAAAAAGATAATATGCCATTGCGTAAAACAATATGAAAAAACAAAACAAGCTCTTTTGAATAAAAAAAATAAATATTTTAAAATCGTAAGAATGTCTTATTAAAAATTAAAAATAAGTAGACATTCATCATTGGTAAAGTAAACGACTGAGAAAATTTCGCATAATCATGAGATAAAAATGTTAAAACTCTTGTCTAGTATGAATACCTGTATTGATTTGTTTGTCCTTAAACGATCTTTTTTACACGAGGTCTAATTAGATCGGGAAACACAATTAAAAGTCTTAATTCCCAATAAGAATTTCAGTCAATAGAAAACTTAAATACTGAGTGTATCAGTTTTTGAAAAATAAAAAATATTACAAATTTACATGTTTTGGCTGAGAATATTTATGATTTTATTATAAAAAATATATAAGTATATAAATTCAATGCTCCAAAGAAATTAAATCTTGAATTGAAGCTTTTTGAAGAATTGAACTCCATTGAAGCTTTTAACTTGCATAATCTAGTATGTTGAAGATGTTATTAAAATTATGAGTGTACAGACAATTTTTACTATTTCAACGTCAATTGTTAGCTGTGAACGTTCATTCAGTAAATTAAAATTAGTTCTGACATTTACGATCAACCATGGGACAAAATTATTGGAGTGACTTAGCATTTTTAAGCAGCGAATTTGAAAAAATTGAAGTGATAAACACTAATGAAGTAATTAATCAAATTCATAATTAAAGGCAAATGAAATGTATGCATAACTAATTAATTTATCCTAACTCACTGTTATTTATAAATACATTTAATCTATATATATTATATATTAACCTCATTCACTGCTGTAAAATATACATTTTTGATAATAATTATATTAATATGTAAAATTAATAATTATTTTAAATTATTTATAAATTATAGCAAGTCTTATTATTCTCCTGTTACATTTCTGAATCCAATTCTAGAGTTCTGATTATTTTTTATTCGATTTTTGTTGTTTTAAATTTAAAACATAATCTAAATCTTCAAAACTATCTACAACTTGAATTATTATAAAGAAAGTGCTTTTATTATTTGCATTATAATCTCTTTATGAGTTAATATTATATTACTATTTATTGTGGGAGAGCATCAAAATAGATATCCTTCAAATTCCCATGAACTGGGTAAAACGCGAACAGCATCTGTGTCTCGATAGATCATTTTATAATTGCTTACTTTATTGACAGGAGATATTCTGGTTCATGGAAAAGTGTTATCTCCCCTAGTTTGTTGATCGATTTTAAATTATTACCAGATGTGGGAAAAGCAGTTTAACTTCCTGTGGTATTTGTACTCAAAATTTCTCAAGGGAGGCTGGTTGCCACTTTGGATGACCGAGTTCCAGTGCTCCAGGTGCTCACCACCAATTTATTTGCTTTGACTGCCAATGGGGTGTAATTATTAGTCACAGGGAAAGATTTTAATGAGGATATAACAATTATTTCCATTTACCTATCATTTGGTTAATAGTCGAGCCATGTATTTTCATCTGGTATGGCCAAGCCGCGTGACATCACACTCATTCATATTCTTTATAAATAAAAATAAATAGGGACTATTTACAAGGTCAGATATCTTGAATGCATATTCTTGAATAATCCATACATTTAGTAGAGTTTATTTGCGGAAAATATTTCTAGATTATTTTAATTATAAAGTATACACAAACAGTAAATATTATTTCATAAATTGATATAAGTAAAAATTTCTTTTTTCCATACACTTGTTCGCACATTTTCTAGGTTAGATTAGTAATATAAATACTTATAAACACATTTTTAACAATATTTACAGTAATGGTCAGTACTGCTCTGCACATACATTTAAATGCAAGTAGTAATGAATGTGAATTAATTTAAAGAGATTTGCAAGAAAGAGTGATAATGCCTTAATTCTGACTCAGTTTGCTGAGTATTCAGATCAAAATTTCTCAAGAAAGCGTGGGAAAATCTCTTGTCAAAATTAATTCTTTATGCACAAGAAAAAACCTACAAATTGCATGGACGTTAGTAATAAGAGTTGAAGAAAAATATCCATAATTATTGATAAGTTTTTTATAAATTGATTTTTAGTTGTTACAACCATTTAGTTTCTTTTGCATATTTGTAACTACTTATATAATCTTATGAACTTGCAAAAAAAAAAAAAAACTATAAATGAAATAATTAAAAATCAGTTAAATAAATATATACTTATACGTCGAGATTTATGTGATCTGGGCAAAAAAAACTTCTGACTCAGTTTGCTCAGAATGAGATTGAGACTCTCAGAATGAGATTAAGTTATAAGCTCAGCAAATGTTACAAAATAAGGGGTTTTATTGCATTAACAAGAGTTAATATCTTATATTTGAATGATTTGGAGTTTGAATAATGAGAAATGCTGAATATGCCATTGCAAAAAATTTGTGATTAGTAACTTCAACATACAAATATACACAATAAATATATTTAATTCACAGGTTTATTAAAAAAATTTATTCCTTTATTACATATATATTAAATTTTGGTATGTAGGAGAATACATATGTAAATTATAGTATTTAATAATACTTATGTAATGTGTTATATACTTTCAGATAAAAGATATAAAGTATAAATATGGTAATTTTTATTCATGTAATTTATGATTATAAGATATAATATGGATAAAACAATTTTAAATTTAATTGCTGAAAAAATAGGGAAAATAATCAATAAGTACTTAAACTACCATGCAAGCTTCAATTTAAATTATCTAATCTCTTTTCATTGCTTTCAAAAGCACATGATGAGTTTTGATGAAATAATTTTATTTATAGAAGATAAGTAATACTATTGGTTATGTTATATTTAACTTTTTCATTTAAAGGTCCAAGTATTAATAGTGAAATGTCATAACCACTGGTACCAAATGCATTAATAAAATCATTGTTCTAAAAAAATGAGTTACACCAACAAGAAAAGTACTTGTTTAATCATGTACGCTTGGATGAAAGATATGATAGATTGTTGTCTATGTTTTTGTTGTATCATATTTATAGTTACTTATTGTGTTATGTTATTTACAAATATAAAAATCAAAAACTTTTATTTTTAGTTATTTTTACTAACAATAAATGTTTTTGATTTTTATATTTGTAAATGAACGTCTATTAATGCCGATAAAATACTTTTAATATTTGAAGTGCAAAATGACAAAGAATTATTTTTTGAATCTTTTTCCATTATATAATAAGACAATCGCTTTATAAAATTATCAGAAAAATCCTAATATAATTATGAACGAAATATCTTAGAACAAGAAAAACGCTGCTAAATATACTACGTTCACTTCATGTCATAATGATGTTTATTTCTCCACCTTTATTTCACCCAATCACATTTTCCCCGGGCAACGATAGCTCCGCCTACAGCTCATCATGGCTGGGTTACCATGCTGTGACTGTAATCGCTTAGATTTGGCGAAGAAGGCGAGGAAATGTATCATTTGGCGGAGGCAACACGAATACCCGTATATCCCCCGGTTTAGATATAGTGCCGGAATTTCAATACTGTCTTTTATATTCGTTTTGTATTTCGCTGTGAATATAGCGTAGGAATTTCAATCCTTACTTGTACTTGGCGAAAAAAAATCCAAAAAATCGCCAAACTTCGACCGTATTACTCAGTTTTACCAATATTTGTTTAATATAGCAAATTTTTATAACACTTAATTTCATAGAGAGAATAAACTGGCAAAACAAAATTACGTACTCTGTTGTACAGGCATCCTTGTTTTCATCATTCCCTTGTTCTGGAAGCTGGCGCCAAAGCACACGCCGTTCACTTTTTGTCTTCGAGAAAATGAATTTGCTTGGACCAGCATCTTGTTTCAATAAACGCCGATTCGTGAAGTTTTCATACCTAAAATCTGTCTCTTCAAAATGATCTGAGCACAAAACTGACCATGGTGAAGGGGAAAATTCTTCTCGTCGTAACTTAATCAGCCATTCTTTTAGTAGTTATCGATTCTTATTAAGGAAATCTAAAAAACGATTTTTCACGGCAATCAACCTCATACTTGGCATTTTTACACCCATACGCTGCACGGGGATATACGGGTATTCGTGTTGCCTCCGCCAAATGACACATTTCCTCACTTTCTTCGCCAAATCTAAGCGATTACAGTCACAGCATGGTAACCCAGATACGATGAGCTGTAGGCGGAGCTATCGTTGCCCGGGGAAAATGTTATTGGGTGAAATATAAGGTGGAGAAATAAGTAATATAAATATGATACAACAAAAACATAGACAACAATCTATCATACCTTACATCCAAGCGTACATGATGTAAAGAACTTAAATACTTTTCTTGTTGGTGTAACTCATTTTTTTAAAACAATGATTTTATTAATGCATTTGGTACCAGTGGTTATGACATTTCAATATTAATACTTGGACCTTTAAAAGAAAAAAGTTAAATATAACATAACCAATAGTATTACTTATCTTCTATAAATAAAATTATTTCATCAAAACTCATCATGTGCTTTTAAAAGCAATGAAAAGAGAAATTAGATAATTTAAATTGAAGCTTGCATGGTAGTTTAAGTATTTATTGATGATTTTCCCTATTTTTTCAGCAATTAAATTGTTTTTGCCATATTATGTCTGATAATCATAAATTGCATGAATAAAAATTAGCATATTTTTACTTTATATCTTTTATCTGAAAGTATATAACATATTACATAAGTTTTATTAAATACTATAATTTACATATGTATTCTCCTACTTACCAAAATTAAATATATGTAATAAAGGAATAAATATTTTTTAATTAAACCTGTGAATTAAATATATTCATTGTGTATATTTGTATGTTGAAGTTACTAATCACACATTTTTTGCAATGGCATATTCAGCATTTCTCATTATTCAAACTCCAAATCATTCAAATATAAGATATTAACTCTTGTTAATGCAATAAAACCCCTTATTTTGTAACATTTGCTGAGCTTATAATTTAATCTCCAAGTTTTTTGCCCAGATAACATAAATCTCGACATATAAGTATATATTTATTTAACTGATTTTTAAGTATTTTATTTATACAGTTTGTTTTGCAAGTTCATAAGATTATATAAGTAGTTACAAATATGCAAAAGAAACTAAAGGGTTGTAACAACTAAAAATCAATTTATAAAAAACTATTATCAATAATTATGGATATTTGTCTTCAACTCTTATTACTAACATCCGTGCAATTTGTAGGTTTATTCTTGTGCATAAGGAATTAATTTTGACAAGAGATTTTCCCACGCTTTCTTGAGAAATTTTGATCTGAAAACTCAGCAAACTGAGTCACTGGAACTCGGTCATCCAAAGTGGCAACCAGCCTCCCTTGAGAAATTTTGAGTACAAATACCACAGGAAGTTAAACTGCTTTTCCCACATCTGGTAATAATTTAAAATCGATCAACAAACTAGGGGAGATAACACTTTTCCATGAACCAGAATATCTCCTGCCAATAAAGTAAACAATTATAAAATGATCTATCGAGACACAGATGCTGTTAGCGTTTTACCCAGTTCATGGGAATTTGAAATATATCTATTTTGGTGCTCTCCCACAATAAATAGTAATATAATATAAACTCATAAAGAGATTATAATGCAAATAATAAAAGCACTTTCTTTATAATAATTCAAGTTGTAGATAGTTTTGAAGATTTAGGTTAAGTTTTAAATTTGAAACAACAAAAATCGAATAAAAAATAATCAGAACTCTAGAATTGGATTCAGAAATGTAACAGGAGAATAATAAGACTGGCTATAATTTATAAATAATTTAAAATAATTGTTAATTTTACATATTAATATAATTATTTTCAAAAATGTATATTTTACAGCAGTGAATGATGTTAATACATAATATATATAGATTAAATGTATTTATAAATAACAGTGAGTTCGGATAAATTAATTAGTTATGCATACATTTCATTTGCCATTAATGATGAATTTGATTAATTACTTCATCAGTGTTGATCACTTCAATTTTTTCAAATTCGCCGCTTAAAAATGCTAAGTCACTCCAATAATTTTGTCCCATGGTTGATCGTATATGTCAGAATTAATTTTAATTTACTGAACGAACGTTCACAGCTAACAATTGACGTTGAAATAGTAAAAATTGTCTATACACTCATAATTTTAATAACATCTTCATCATACTAGATTATGCAAGTTAAAAGCTTCAATGGAGTTTGAGATTTAATTTCTTTGGAGCATTGAATTATATACTTATATATTTCTTATAATAAAATCATAAATATTCTCAGCCAAAACATGTAAATTTGTAATATTTTTTATTTTTCAAAAACTGATATACTCAGTATTTAAGTTTTCTATTGACTAAAATTCTTATTGGGAATTAGACTTTTAATTGTTGTTCCCGATCTAACTAGACATTGTAAAAAAGATCGTTTAAGGACAAACAAATCAATGCAGGTATTCATACTAGACAAGAGTTTTAACATTCTTATCTCATGATTATACGAAATTTTCTCAGTCGTTTACTTTACCAATGATGAATGTCTACTTATTTTTAATTTTTAATAGGACATTCTTACGATTTTAAAATATTTTTTTTATTCAAAAGAGCTTGTTTTTTTTCATATTGTTTTACGCAATGGCATATTTTCTTTTTGATTCAATAATTTATACATTAAGATCTTTTTAATTTTTTACAGTGCAGAATTGGCATAAATCGAACATTATTTTTTACAATAATTATGCTCGATTTCATTATATTCCTTCAAAATGATTTCTCTTAAGCTAAAACAGGTTTTTGTTATAAATTGTAATAATTAAAAATAGGTTTTAAATAAGTAAATGTAAAGAACACGAGCAAAACAGAAAGCAAAATTCGATTTTTTTTTTGTTTCAAAAATCAAGATTTTTAAAAGTCAAAATTTTCGAACCAAGTTCATCGTTTTTAACAAAACCATATTACTTAAGAATATTTAATCCTTGTGATTTCTAGGTTTTTAATTAATTTTACATTAAATCCAATTTTAATTTAAAAATTGAATAGCTTGCTCGTAGAATTATCATTTTAAATACATATATAATTTTATAAATGATCGACAAAAAATGGAAAATCTTAGTTTTAAAATATATGTTTTTAGGTAAATAAAATAATATAGGTTACATGAATTTTTGTTGAACGTTAAAAAATAACTTTGTAAAATTAACTTAATTCGATCAAACTTGATTTTAAAACGAATCATAAAACTTTAAATAAAATTTTAACATTCACAACTGTAATTAATATATTTAAATTTTTCTTCATAGAAAAATCATAGAAGTCAGTAGCTTACTATTTCCCCTAAAAGCTATTGTTAGGCAATTAAGTTAGTTTATTATTTTTTTCTAATTATTAAAAATATACAATTTTGTCAAAATTCTTCAGTTTGTAAGTATAAAAGCATTCAAACCACTTCTTTTAATGATTTTGAAAACTATTTGATGATTTTAGAAATTTAATGTTGATGTTGCAAGGATTAAAGCTAATTATGAATTAAACAACGAATTAACTAGTTACTACAGATATTTAAAAGTTTTTCTGATTTTTTGTTTAAAAGATATGATGCATTTAACTACTTTAGAGCAATGATTAAAATCATTTGATCCAATCTAATATTTTTTATTTTTTTATATCAGAAGAAAATTATATACGTAGAAAAATATTTTATTTAGATATATATATATATATATATATATATATATATATATATATATATATATATATATATATATATATATATATATATATATATATATATATATATATATATATATATATATATATATATATATATATACTTTAGAATTTAAATACAAAAACTGCTTAGTAATAAATTTCCAGATAATATTTTCTAAATAAAGAAAATTCATATTTAGTGTTGCAAAAAATTATAACAGGGACTTGTAGAAATTTTCTAGCCGGACATTCACAAAGCAAACCACTAGCACATGTTGGTTTCTTCAGCTGACAGCGATTGATGGACTTCCCCGCTGTAAGTCATTAGAATGAAATTATTTTGAGATGGTCTAGTGTAAAGCCGGAAATACGTCCCATCAATAATTAGAGGCTTTTGTATTCTTGACAAGAGCTAATAGGGGTATTATACAGGGTGTTATATCTGTTTCTTATCGATTAGTAAGGATGCAAATTTTAAGGACATCTAACACAATTCTTTTATTTGTAATTTAATTTTAAGAATTTTTCATTAATGATATTTCAATTTTATGAAATTTCCCCTTTCTTTTGAGAGCTATATCTCATCATGTTATTGTTGTTAAAATACAATTAAAAGTTAACATTTTATATTTACAAAAGAAAATATAAAATTTTAATAAAATATTGTTTGTTAAATAAAAGGATCTAATATCTTATAAAAAAATTAATAGAATGTTAAATAATATTTCAGAAAATTAAAATATTTAAAAAAATTTTCATTTTGATTTTTTTTAAATAGTAAATAACCACATCCAGAGAGAAGTGCTGATGACATATTTATCAGCCGAAGCAATATTAATTAGATATTATATTCTTTATATGGAATAGAAAAGATTTATTTGATTAATCAATACTATAATTTTTTATAGACATGTAACTTGACTTCGGCTATATAACTTGACTATATAACTTTAAACTAAAATAGAAGACATTTCAAATGTTTAAATTTATGACTGCAAAAAGTATAAAAAATAAAGTTCCTTATCATTAACTTTCCGCCTTTTCCATAATCATTTGCATATTTTTAGTACAGTTTTTATTATTTTTTGAGGTATTTTGGAAATTACTAGAGGTAATATTTTAACTAAGAACGTTTAGTTTCTTATTAAGAAAAAGCAATTTGGCCAGTACATTTCGGGGATAATATTTTTAAGTAACATTTGTTATATACATAGTTTAATTGTAGGTATATCACATTTACAGTTTTTCTGATAAAGAAGTAATGCTTCTTCATCAGATAAAGTGCAAACGTGATATACTCTTCTCTTTTACTATAAATTTTTGAAATTAAATTTTTGAAACTATTAAATTTTTGAAAAATAATTACAATGTATTAATAAATCGCAATTTATATTTAGGTTGTTGAAATTCATTTAATTGTATAAATATTGAAATTCTGTTCTAGGATAACTATTGAAAATTAAAACATTAATGAATCTTGAAAATGAATTTTTAAGTTAGTTAAATAATCAGCTATAATTTTAGGAAAAATTGAATGTCTTTTAAATTTTAAACGATATATCTACTAAGAGAAAAATAATTTTATTTTATTCAGTATTTGTGATTTGGCTCATATTTTATACACTCTTTGAAAACAATGGAAAAATTATATTTGGTTACTAGCTGAAGGTAAATACTTTTATAACAAGCAACTTTTGAATAATTTATATCATTGAGAATTTCTCTTTAAATATATATTTCCTAAAATGAATATTTTTCTTTTGAAAGAAAAATTTAAAATAAGGCAAAAACATTGCTTATTCAAAAGGAAATTTTAATTTTTAGATTTAAGAAAATTACATTAATCTTATAATACTCTATAAAGATATAAATACCATGAGCAAGAAAAATTAAATTATTAACTATGACTATCAGATCTGACAATAATTTTTTTCCAGTCTAAGGACATTAACAATTTTTAAATATTTGATCAAATTTGAACTTCAAAATCTGCCTTATTTTTGTGTAAACTTATGCGTAAAAGATATGATTAAAAACAGATACTTAAAACTACTGTTTTCTAGAATGAGTATTAATAAAATATTTTCATTTTTGTGTAATTGATGGAGTAATAAAGAAATAATTTTGCTCACTTCTAATCAATAAATGGTGATTATCAAAAAAATAATTTTCTATTCTTTGGATGAGTACAAATCTTTAAGCATTTATTCCAATTATAAGTTTCATTTTATTACATAGTTAATTCCACACTTTTAAAGGATTTGAAATTAAATACTCAATTTAAATTCTGAAGCTACAAATAAATGGCAAATTAAATTGATAAAATAAAAATTTATTATTAACATGGTTTTAGATAAAGTAAATTGAATTGTAAAATAAGATTAGAAATTTAATTTTAGAAATAATTAGATAAATGACCTATTTTGTTAACAGAATTTATTCCATACACATTTTATGCAGTTTAAAAGAAAGATAAATTTTACAATTATTCTGTGATTAATAATTTATGATTCAAAAATATTTAATTTCTTTTATTAAAGAGAAAAAAATTGAATACATGTATCATTATAGAAAGCGATTTTAAATATTATTGCATTCATTTGCTTTTCGATTCACAAAATTTTTGTTAGCGTTTTCCTCATTTGCTTACATTATTACAACCGCTCTACTAGGTAACGTCATTCACCACACCCCTTTTCAGACTTTACAAGAAATTGGTTTATCATGCCAGGTAGTAAATTTAAATCTTTTAAACGTAACATGACAAATACGCTCCACGATTTGTTTACTTTTTCCCAAGCCTAATAACACGCTAGATTTTGAACGTGAGTTTAAATATGGACGATAAAAATTTATGTAAATCTAGGTATTGTGCAGCGTATGGGTGTAAAAATGCCAAGTATAAGGTTGATTGCCGAGAAAAATCGTTTTTTAGATTTCCTTAATAAGAATCGAAAACTACTAAAAGAATGGCTGATTAAGTTACGACGAGAAGAATTTTCCCCTTCACCATGGTCAGTTTTGTGCTCAGATCATTTTGAAGAGACAGATTTTAGGTATGAAAACTTCACGAATCGGCGTTTATTGAAACAAGATGCTGTTCCAAGCAGATTTATTTTCTCAAAGCCAAAAAGTGAACGGCGTGTGCTTTGGCGCCAGCTTCCAGAACAAGGGAATGATGAAAACGAGGATGCCTGTACAACAGAGTACGTAATTTTGTTTTGCCAGTTTATTCTCTCTATGAAATTAAGTGTTATAAAAATTTGCTATATTAAACAAATATTATATTTTGAAACTTGATATGAATCTAATGTAATTTGAGCTTATTATCAAATATTCTTAAGAAATTTAAGTATGATTAATGGGTTTAACATATTTTATGTATACTACTTTAAATGTGAATGAAATAATTATAATTATCAAAATTAAAATTTATATTAAAAAATTGATAAATGCATTACGAATTACTGAAATTAATTTTAATTAATAAAATTGCTTACTGTAATATCATACAATACTCACACAATATATATAATGAATACACATATTCTACTTATAAATTATTATTCAAAATATAAATTATGTAAAAGATAAATGAATCCTCACAAGGAGAAAAAATTAAGGAAATAATATAAAAAATATTACTTAAGGTTTTCTTTTTGGTGGTTATTTAAACTTTAAATGAATAAGTAATACAGTTTTTTATTTGCTAAAATTACAAATTTTTTTCCTCAGTGAAGAAGGAAATTGAATTGTTAATTTTCTAGTCTTTAACTCAACAGTTATTTAACAGTATGTAAACAATTATTAATTCATAATGTATGTAAAAAAATAATTTAAAAAAAATTTAAATTTTGTGAAACTTTTTAGTTAGTTTTTACTTTATCAATTTTAGCAAAAAGAATGTTTGAATATTTGGAGCTCGTGCATGGTGAAATAAGGAAATTACACGAAAAATATGTGACAAGATAAGTCTTCAATTAGAGTCTCTTACTGGAACCAATGGAAAATTATTGACTCTTAATGATAACTTACCAACAGGCATTAATTTACCTGTAAATTCTGAAGAAATGCTAAAAGAATTGAATGATAAAATAAAAAGTGACTGAGTTTTCTGCTGCATTGGTATTTAATTTTTTATAGACAAACCTGAGGGATTATGTGTGTAAAATAAGTTTATAAATTGTGAGTATATAACATTAACAAAATCTTTAAAATTACTTATTACAGGTATGCTACCTTCATGAATTTGAGAGTGGTAAAACACCCCGATCATTCCTTTTAAGTATCCTGAAAAAAATATTACTTTCTGAACTTGCTATCAAATACAGTCGATTTGGAAGAAAAGGAAAGAAGCCTTTTTCCGAGTATCAGGATTTACTTAATGTCATGCTAGGTATACTATTTTAATATTTCTATAATTTCAATGACTAAAATTATTCTGTGATGTTTTTGTTTTTGAATATTTTTATCACATTCATTGATACATAAATTAATTTTGCTTTTCATTTGTTTTTATATTTTTTATTCTTCTTTAGGTTAGGTTAGTACTAAGGTAAAATTTTCAAAAAACACTTTATTATATTATCTTGTTATTTATGAAAGTAATACAAAGAAGTTACTTATAAAATCAATAATGAAATTTTCAGAATTTTTTAATTTTTTTCACTTTTATTGTCAAAATTGTTATGCTGCATATATTGTCCTTGTGCACTTATTCAAGATTGCTATTATTTAAATGATTGATTCTTAGGGCATTTAAGTGTTAATTAAGCTATTTATAAAATATGTGTCTCCAATTTCTGGAGTTTAAGAAAATAAAACAAAGAATAATAAGTTTCGAGATTTTTATCGCAACATAATAGAAATTTTATAAATTATCAGTGTGATGCATGAAAAGTAAAACTACTCTAAATACAGTTGCTTCTATGTAAAGATAAATTTGTTTTGCAAGATTTATTTAATTTCAAGTATATTTTTTTTATTAATCTTATTCCCCATCTGTTAAAATTTCTTCATTGCGTACTTGATGTAGATAATTCTTTTTCTAATGATTTTTATTTATTTATTTTTTTCATTTAAGAGTGTCAATGTATAAAAAAATTTTTCCAATATTTTTAGCTGCTGTTGCTTTGAAGTGCAAGGAGAACAGTTGTGAAGCGCTGGCAGAAATGTTTAGCTGCTGCTGCTGACAGGAATGGCAGAAAAATACAGCAGTCCGATATAACAATTGAATGTGAAGCTGATACTTTAGTTTGGTCAATAAATACTTCTTAAAACAATGTTATTTTTATTTATCAAACTAGAATACATAAATGATTAAAAACACATGTAAAAATTTATTTGTTTTCTTTAACTTGGCAATTCCATTTTCAATGCAATTTTTCTTTCCCAAATTTTAAATAAACATCATTGAAATATTTATGATAATTTATTTGAGCTGTTTCTGTTATAAAGAGTTTAATAATTAAAAAATGAAACAGGTGTTTTATAAAAATTTTGCTGCAGATTTTTATGAAAGAAAAATTCCAACTTACAGAAGATAGGCTTGATGTTAATTTTTTATTTAAATATTTCAGTAAAATTATCTTTTATAAATTCTTTCTTGATGCAAAAGTGAGACTATAACTATAAAACATACATTTAGCTATACTACTAATATTAATTTAATGCTATTTGTGCTATGAAGAAAAATTATTTCGTCAATTAACAATAGAATTGGTTTTTCTTAAAAATGATATGTAATTCTAGTTATTTCTACTAAACATTCTCTTAACAAGATACTACTGATTCCCTTAAAACTATTACAAATTTTATCTTGTGCATATATTATCTAAACAAGTGAGATGGATCATTAAGGAAAACTAACTGGCTTTTGTGGGAATTTGAAATAAGAAAATCCATCTAGGAAGTGATTTGTTATTCATCTCAGTACAATATTTCAAAATTATGGAAAGTACTGAATTTTAATACTTGTGTAAAATAGTGCATAAAAGAAACTTGTATGTTGTTTTAAACTCATGAATATTCATATTTTAATAAATTTGGTAAACTATTCTGTACTTGTGTTTTCAATTACAGCATACCATTAAATCTGATGTATGTGTAAGTTTAGGTGGGTTTTTAATGCTCAATAAATTTAAATGGATACTTGATTTTATAGTGTTTTGTTTCATAATTAGTTTTTGATATAAAAAGTTTATTCTATTGAATGTAAGCAAACTGTTAATTACAATTACATCTGTTTAATTTGAAATAATATTGCGAATTTTGATTGTGTATCATAGTCATTTTCTTTGCACTATAAAAGTATGATTAAAATCTCTCCAAGATTATGAAAAATGTTTTAGAAATTCAAAATTGTAATATTACATATCTTACTCTTTAAATGTAGATTCCGGTTCTAACAAACTATATGCATGAAATAAGTCTGAGGCTCGGATCTTGTCAAAATAAATTAACTGGCATTTATAAACCAAAATGTAGTTAAATATTTTTTAAATTACTTGTTTAACTAAAATGCTAATTTAATTTTAAAAGAAAATTTGCACATGGAGACTTATCTTGCTGAGAAGATATAATTTAACTATTTTTTATAGTAAAATATGAAATCTATATAATAATGTATAATATTTAATATATATACTTAATAATTGCAATTATGAGCATACTGTAATATTGATCACTATCAGGCACATACTTGTAAAAAAAATATATAAAAGTATTGAAATATTCAACTGCAAAACTGAGGATAAAATAAGAAATCTCAAAAGCTTATACATTTAATCATACTGATGATTGAAGAATGAATTTGTAAATGTCACTTACATTTGTGCTTCACATTTTCTCATTATGAAAAAAATAGGAGAAATTTAATATTAACACTAAAAAAAAGGCTTTACTGAAAAGAATATTTAAAATATGTATTCATATAAATTCTAATAACATGTTCAATATTTAATTAATAAACGCAGGAAAAAATTACTGTTTATTACAATAATATTCTATTTAAAAGGTTAACAAAATTCTATTTAATAGTCACATCAGAATGGAATATTATTCAGTACCAAAATGAGTTACTTCTTGATATTTAAATTAAACAATAAATAACACTATAAAGGAATATTATCTAACTTCAAAATTAAATATTATTTAACGTCGAAATTGAATGTTTCATAATATTTAAATACAATGTCAAATAACATTGTCAGGGAATATTATTTAACGTTGAAATGGAATACTTTTCGACATTCAAATACAATGTCAAATAACATTTTCGCGGAATATTATTTAACGTCGAAATAGGATATCAAATAATATTATATAATATCAAACAATATTATTTAACATTAAAATACAATATTATATAATATTATCTAGGTGGGGTCATTTTAATATTTTATAATATTGTCAGACAATATTTTTTAGTATTTATTTACAATATTGGCCGATTAACATTTGCTACTTGGGCATAGCCTCTGCCGAGAAGATGGAGTTTATGGAATTAATTTTCCCTGTTATTGATAGACTAGTTGTAAAATTGACTATTGCAATACCCACATTTGATCCCTGCTTGGAAGCATCTGTAAATATCAACGTATTTGTCTGCCATGATGACTCACAAACTTGGTGAAATAGTTTCTTAATTATATCTTTTGGCAATGATTTAGTCTGAAAAGGTAGACTCGAGGAATAAATTGAGATTTTTTTGACATTTCTGGCCAGTCTATTGGGACTTTTAATATGCACAAGGTATTTATTTCTTGTTGCTCGAGCCACAATTTGGCTTTAATAACTAGAAGATGATTACGATTAACTCGATTGTAAGTTAGCTTTTCCCAAGCTAAAGCACAGGGGGATAATGATGACTTGCTTAAATTCCGAATGTAAAAGTTTAAGGAGAGCATTTCATGTCTAGAGTGAAGAGAAGTTTCTTCTGCTTCTTGTAGAACTGTAGGTATGGGGGTTCACTTGGGAAGACCTGTGGCAATTCTTAGGGTAGTGTGATATATAGTTTCAAGGATTTTGCGATCTGTTGTGCATGCTGAACTAAATATATGACAGCCATAATCCAGACTGGAGACAATAAATGATTTTACGATTTGTAGAAGATGAGCAGTACGAGCACCCCATCTATTGCCTGCGATACCTTTTAAAGCATTCAACTTTTTTGATATAGCTTTTCTCTTTTCCTGAAAATGATGACGGAAAGATAAATTGTGTGAAAAATGTAATCCCAAAATTCGAACATTTTTACTCCAGGAAATAGGATGATTGTTGATGAACAAGTTGAAATTAGGTTGTTGTCGTTTTGAAGAAAAGTTGATCATAGAACATTTTTGTGGGTCTATCGATAACTTCCATTCCTGACACCAATTTTGTAATTATTCCAAGTGCAGATGTTAGTTTCTGCTGAAGTTTTCCCAAATTAACAGATTCATATAGTAGAAATATATCATCAGCGTACATGAAGCATTTGATGTCAGGGGGAAGGATATCGTAGAGGTCTGCCATAAACACTGAGAACAGGAAAGGTGATAACACGCTCCCTTGTGGAACTCCCCTATATGATGTGGCTGATGAAGATAGCTTATTTCTCCACTTTACTTGAAAATAGCGAGTTGTAATGAACTGTTGAATCCACAAAGCAGCATTTCCTTTGATGTTTGCTTGAAGTAATTTATAAACTAGGCCATCTGGCCAAACTGAATCATAGGCCTGGGAAATATCCACTGCAACCAAAACAACAAATTTTCTAGAGGATCTGGCAGAAATTATGTGATGATGAATGATGGATAAAATACTGTCACAACCTCGATGTGGCAGAAATCCGTGGTGATTGGGATGAAAGAAAGATTTGGTTGATATATGGTCAATAAATCTCTTCAAAATCATTCTTTCCATTAATTTACACGTGACACTAGTCAGAGATATAGGACGGTACGATGCCACAAGATTGGCCATCTTTCCCGGTTTTAAAATTGGAATAACAATAGAGGATTTCCATATTTCTGGTACAATACCTGTAAGCCACGATTTATTTATCAGGGAGAGGAGGTAGTCTAGGTTGGTAGTAGTAATTCCTTTTAGTATTTTTGCAGATATCTTATCTGGACCTACAGACGAATTTTTGCATCTGGCCAAAGCTTCTTGTAGTTCAGATGCATTAAAGGGTTTATTGTAAGAGAAATCCTCACTTGTACTTAAATCCAGTGGAATAACCTCTAAAATTGGTGAACGAGTGTAGAAGTCTGTAAACATATTAGCTTGATGGGTAGGATCTGTCACTGGAGAATTATTATGTAATAGGATCATATGTGAAGTTGGAGATACTGTAATTCTATTTTGGAGATTTTTTAATAAATTAAAAATATTTTTTGATGTTCCAGCTGAAATTATTATTTTGTCCCAATATTTTCGAGAGAGATATATGAGTAGTCGATGTAGTTCTGCTGCAGTTCTTTTATATGCCATCCAAACGTATTTATCACATGTGTTTTTGGCTTTACGCCAAAGACGTCTTTTTGGCCCAGGAGATAACTACATCTAGAAGACCACCATGGAGAATAAGGTTTACTTGGCATTTTCTGCCATCTTCGAAACTTGTGAAGTTTATTTATGCAGAGATGATTGAATTGTTCAATAGAATGAAGATTAGAAATTTCATGATCAGTATTGATGGAAGCAAAGAATTCTGACCACAGAATACGTGATCTGTTTGGTATATGTTGATCAATATCTCCTATAACTATGCTAGTTTTAGATGATAAATGATCACTTCCAAAACAATCTGGGTGAACTTCTATTTGACTTAGGTGATAAATGTCTGGTGATACAAAGGTGAAATCGATGAGTGAAGGTTTATGATGTGGGCCGTAATGTGTTGGAATTTCAGAGTTCAGGAGGCAGCAATTCTCTTCCTGAATCCATTCAAGAAGGTCATTTGCCCTTGATGAAGTAGAACAGCTTCCTAATGATGTATGTCTAATATTGAAATCTCCTATGATGATGTAAGGAGGCTGAATTCCTTGAATTATGCTATGAAGCCACTCTGAAGAAAATTTGCCTGGAGGAATGTAAACATTAATAATAGTTATTGTAATTGTTGCCACTGTGATCTTGACTGCTAAGAGTTCTCTGCCATCATCTGAGGGACGGATAGGAGAAAATTGACTTGTTGAAATGTTTTTATTTACTGCTAGGAGAAGACCGCCACCTCGACTATCTTCTTTATCTTGACGAAAGATTATTTTGTTAAATAAAGATATCTTGTCAACTTTTTTAACCACGTTTCTTGTATTGCAATAATGTCGGCAGAGTTAATTGATTGATTGATTGATTGTCTTTTTCTGGCGCAAAATCCAAAAAGGACATACTGCGCCGAGCGAAAGGTTAAAAAACTTTTGAAATTAGAATAAAATATACATTATAAAATTGGCAAACAAGTTTATTGCAGTAAAAGATTATAAATTTGAATCTTATTAAAAAATTTTTTGGAGTAAAGAGAATGCGTTATAAGCAGTGCAAAATTCTGATAGTCCTTAAGAAAGCAAAGAGATTTGGATGAGGTATTTCCCCAATCAAGTCCAGTAAATTTAAAACAGTGTTGTGGAAAAAGGTAAGACGAAGATGGTTATAATTTGGACATTCAATTAAGATATGATATATAGTTAAAACTATTTTGCAACTCGAACACAGAGGTGCAGGTTCCTTAAATAAAATGTAACTATGTGTCAAACGAGTATGACCGATTTGAAGTCTGGATAAAATAACGTCAGCACGTCTGTATGATATATTACTCCAGTTCCGAATGTGAGGTTTAACACAGAAAAGTTTATTTGTTACTTGCGTATTCCAAGAGTTCTGCCAAATAGAATGCGTATGTACAGAGATTGAATGCTTGATATCTGTATAAGGGATTGCTTGGTCTATAGGGTCTTTACCTTCTTTAGCAGCTAAGTCTGCTAATTCATTGCCAGTAATACCGACATGACTAGGTATCCAGCAAAACAATATTTCGAAACCACTACGAGACATTTCATTTAACAAAACTAAGATTTTATTAATCAGGGGATGAAAATGTTGAGAAAAATTAAGCTGTTTCATAATGCTCATACTGTCAGTATAAATGCAGAATTTGCGGCTGCGAGAGCACTTGATTATGTTAAGAGCTTTCAAAATGGCAACAATTTCAGCAGTGTAAATAGAACAGACTGACGAAAGACAATAGCTATAGATATTAGTGCCGTAAACTATGCCACAGCCGACGTGTCTTTCTGTTTTTGATCCATCAGTAAAGACTGGGAAGTAATCATGAAATTGATTCCGATGAATACCATAAATTTGTTTGAAAATTATGGGATCAGTATGTTCTTTGCTAAACAGAGAAAAATTGTTTAGACAGCATATTTGTGGAAAATCCCATGGGGGAATACTATTGTAGTCAGCAATCTCGACTGGAGTTAAATGAAGATTAGCTTCCTCTATAAGAGGTTGAATCCTAGCATAAAAGGGAGGAGTGCAAGAAGGGCGAGCGTTAAAAAGTCTCTTTAACGTAGAGTCAACTCTTGCAAACCTTAGTGGATGGTTTAGAGTAGAAAAACTCTTGAAATAATAATTAAGGGAAAGCTTAATGCGTCGTAGTTTTAAAGGAGGTATGTTGCAGTTAACATAGAGACTGTCGACAGGTGAGGTACGAAACGCTCCACTACAGATACGAAGTGCAGCGTGATGAATTGGGTCTAACCATTTTAGGGCAGACTTTGAAGCTGAACCATAAGCCACACTGCCATAATCGATACGGGACAATATGATAGACTGGTATATTCTGCACAATGAGGTTCGATCAGCACCCCAAGAAGTATTGGAAAGAACTTTTAGTATGTTAAGAGATCTTTCGCACTTTTTGCGCAAATGTAATATATGGGGCAAGAAGGTAAGTCTGTTATCAAAAATTACCCCAAGGTATCGTATCTCATTAACAACAGGAATGGATACCTCCTGAAGTTGGATATTGGGATCAGGGTGAAGGCCACGTTTCCTACAAAAATGAATACAACTGCTCTTACTTGGTGAAATGGTATAGCCATTTTTGTCACACCAGTCAGTAATTTGATTTACAGCCATCTGTAGTTGACGTTCAATTGAATGTATATCTGAACCTTGACAGGAAATCTGTAAGTCATCTACGTAAAGTGTACTTTTAATACAAGAAGGTAATATAGATAAAATCTTGGAAATAAAAACAATAAATAATGTTGCACTAAGTACACTACCCTGAGGGACGCCCTCAGTTTGGACAAAGGATCTAGATAAAACAGACCCAATGCGCACTTTAAAATTTCTTTTTTGTAGGAAGTTTTGAATAAAAAGTGGTAGGTTACCACGGAGATTAAAACCATGTAAGGTCCGAATAATACCATAGCGCCAGGTTCTATCATAGGCCTTCTCAATATCTAAGAATACTGATACAAGATGGTTCCTACGAACGAAAGCAGTTCTAACGTCATTTTCCAAATTAATAATATTGTCTAACGTAGATCTACCCTGACGGAAGCCACTTTGCTGCTGAGGTATACACCTATTGTTTTCTAAGTAAAAAACAAGACGGTTATTTACCATGCGTTCCATCGTTTTACAAAGGCAGCTTGTTAAGGCTATAGGACGATAACTTAATGGGTCTTTAGGGTCTTTTCCTGGTTTTAGGATGGGGATGACTATTGCTTCTTGCCACATAGAAGGGAAAGTATTTTCCTGCCAGATTCTGTTGAAGAGGAACAGAATATTGGTGAGAGAGACTGGTCTTAGATGGTGGAGCATTTGATAAGTAATTCCATCGGGACCTGGGCTGGTATTATGGGTCTTGGATAGAGCCTTTTGTAGTTCATACATGTGAAATTCGTAGTTGTAAGGTAACTGCTCAGAATTATTAAAATTTATGTTGATCTGCTCAGTACGATTCTTATACTCTTGGAAAAAAGGTGTGTAAGAGTCAGATTTGGACACACTAGAAAATGCTTCGCCAATTTTATTAACTACATCCTCGGGAGAAGAATAAACTGCAGTGTTAGTAGTCAATATCGGGAAAGAGAATTCTTGGTACAAGCCATTAGCTGCTTTCACCTTTTTCCAAACAAGTTTGCTAGGAGTGCTAGAGGTAATATTTGATGTATATCGTATCCAAGAGTCCCTTTGACTTTGCCGGCGAATCTTGCGGGCTACAGCCTTCGCTTTTTTAAAAGTATTAGATTATTGGTAGTAGGATGTCTTCGAAAAATATTCCACAACTTTTTTTGTTCACGGTAGGTTTTTGCACAGGCTTCATTCCACCAGGGTTTCCGCAGTTTTCGAGGACGAGAGGAGTATTTTGGAATGGATATTTCAGCAGCTTTCATAATAGTATTTGTAGCTTTAATAACAGCATCATTTATATCAGTGTTTGTAATCATTTCTTCTGTAATAACTGCCAGTTCTGCAAAAGAATTCCAGTCTGCCTTGTGATACTTGAAGGTTGTAGGTTGTAAGCCATTAGAAGGTGGATCAGCAAAAGTAAGGATTACAGGAAAATGGTCACTGTTATACAAATCATTTTCAGTGGTCAAGTCCAGATGAGGAAATAAAACAGGAGAACAAATAGCCAAATCTATGGAATGAAATGTTTTCGTAGGAGCATGAAAGTGAGTTTTTTCATCATTATTTAGCAGACAGAGGCAGTGATCAGTTATCAGTTGCTCAATTTGTCGTCCTCGAGAATTTGTATTAGTGCTTCCCCACAGAGCACTATGACCATTAAAATCACCTATTAATATATAAGGGACGGGAAGTTGCTGCAATAGTTTATTTAAGTTGCTTTGTGGAATGGCATTACGTGGTGGTAGGTAAATGTTACAGACAGTGATTCGAAAATTAATGTGTATCTCAACTGCCACAGCTTGCAGCGAAGTACGTAATGGAAATCCTGTGTGGGGGTAGTTATTCGAAGCAAGAATGCACACCCCTCCTGATACAGAATCATCAGGTATGTCCATTCGATAAGGCGTGTAACCTTTTATTTTCCAAGTAGTATGAGATTTCAAGTTGGTTTCTTGGAGTGTTAGACAAGCAGGAGAGTATGAATTTATTATGTCTTTAATGTCAGATATATGCGTGCGGAGTCCACGGCAATTCCAAGAAAGAAGAACCACCATTATGAAGGGTTCTTTTTACGGTGGCGTGATCTGTTCTTCGCAATCAACTCAAAATTATCAATATCAGTATCCATATCACTATGGCTGTCTGTAGGAAGGCTGGTTTTAAGAGCAGTTACATTTGATTGATCTTTAATCTTAAGCTTTTTTCTGTTATCAGAGTCACTTGTTTTTTGTGGCTTTATAAATATAGACTTCTCTGTAGTAGGTTTGCTTTGTGTTCCAGGTTTAAAAAAGGCGATTGATGAAGTGTCTGTTTGTACAGCAGTTGATACTGTTTTTTTCAGTACATGGGCATATGTTTTCTTGAAATTAATTGTTGTATTTTGAAGTTGTTTCTTAGCTTCTTGATATGAGATTTTTTGCGTCGTTTTTATCCGTTGAATTTCTTTTTCATGTTGCCAGTGTGAGCAGGTTTTAGAAGATGCACTATGATTTTCTTTACAGTTTATACAAAATGGTTCAGATTTACAGTCAGATTCCTGGTGTTCCAGACTTGAGCATCGAGTACATGTAGTTTTTGATCTGCAAAACATTTTAGAGTGTCCAAATCTATTACAATTAAAGCATCGTATGGGGTTTGGAATATAAGGTCTTACAGGACAATTCAGGTAACCTGCTTTTATTGAATTGGGAAGATTAGGACAGTCAAAAGTTAATATTAAGTTTTTTGTGGGGAAAATTTCTTCACCTCGATGGATGGTGATTCGACGGACATTGCAAACTCTTTGGTCTTTTAATTCTTCCAGGATCTCAGTTTCAGATACTGATAAAAGGTCTATCTCTGAAATTACACCACGACATTGATTAAGTGATTTATGACTTGAGGCTATGATGGGAATTTCTCCAAAAACTTTTAAAGATAAAAGAGACTTTGATTGTTGAGCAGATGAGCTCTCGATTAGTAAATCTCCGGATCTTAGCTTTTTTACATTACTAGGTTCTCCTGCAACTGCCTTAATCTGTTTGAGAATTTTGAAAGGTGACATTTGCCTAAGCTTGCCCTCATTATTCTGTATTAATATGAACTTTGGATAAATATTTCCAGTTTTGTCAAATTTACTATCAATTTGTGACGAGTTAAGGCCCTCGCCGTGGCCAGAATTTTTTGGACCCATGAGAAAGAGAAAAGTTCATCCCAGTGGGCCCCCGCCCATCACAGAGCCCAACAAGGGAAGGCAGTTACCGGCTCTGGCAATAGCCAGCCTCGGCACTTACCTTAGGGGTATCACCAGGATATAGTACTACATGTTGGGTTGAGGATCTAGCGAGCATGTCCGCACAACCCAGAATGCAGGACTAGCCCTACAGCACCATGCAAGGGGTATAACATTCCTAACATAGCACCAGCCGGTTGACTGAGAGCGGGCTCACTCCAGCCACCCGTCTACAGAGAAGCCTGGGCCAAAGGGAACGCTAAGGGACCCCAGGACACCAATTTCCTCCTTACGGGACGCCATACACGGCCAACATATGGGGTGGAAGACCAAAGGAAAAAATGGACGTAAGACCCATTGAAAAGCAAGATACAACATAAGTAAGAAGTCTTGATCTCGACGACGACAAAGAATAGGAAAAGAAAGAAAGAAAAGTAGAGGAGAAGAGGATAAAGATCGCTAGGGTACCTTAGGATAGCGACACCCATATTTACCTAAAGAAGGTAAACCCCTGAGGGATGGAAAGGAGAAGAGAAAGAAGAGGACAGATCGCTAGGGTACCTTGGGATTGCGACACCCATATTTACCTAAAGAAGGTAAACCCCTGAGGGGGTCGGCAGAGTTAAAATAATGAAGTTTCATGTATGGGCGCTTATTGAGAACACTACGAGCATTCCACGAAATTAATGAGAACATGAAAAAAGTTACAATTATGATTACTGTTTGACTTCTACGGACTGATGCACCCAGGATAGTATTTGCGTTCCATCTGTTAGGAAATTTTATTACTTCTCTTACTGAATTTTGCATTTTCAATTATTTCTGACTGCTCTTCAGAAGAGTTACCAAAATTAAATACACTATTCACAGGTAAAATTGGATTGAACTGAATGTCACTATTAGTAGGGTTTGATGATTGCTTTTGGATTCGACTACTTTTCCGAGTTTTCCTTCTAGCAGGGGATGACGAGAGACTTCTAGTTTCAAATATTTTGCTTACAGTTTCTTCAAATTTTTGGAAAATAGTATTAAGAATTGTTTCTTGTTGGGTTTGAATAGCTAAAATTTTTTTGTCTACTGACTCTTCAAATTTTGTAAGTATTGAGGTGACAATATCATTTATTTTTGCATGAGTAATTTCTGATGGTTGATTAGACTTTACAATAGTAGCAAAACTGGTTTTAGAGCTTTTAAATTGTCTTCTTGCTTCAATAAAAGATAAATGGTTTATTGCCTTAAATTTTAAAAACCGAGTTTCTTCTTCACGAGCTGAACATGAAGGATCATCTGACGCGTGAGATCCTTTGCAGTTTACACAATATGGGATTTTAGTTGAACAAGGATCGTTATTGTGATGTGAGCCACAGAGTCTGCATAAAGCTGTTTGTACTTTACATGTTTTTGTTGCATGTGTAAATTTAAAACAAATTCCACATTGACGAACTTTATCCACAAAAATCTTTATGTTTACAATAGATAAAAATACTTTAATTTGAGACGGGATTTTATGTCCGTAGACTCTTACCAAGATAGTTTCTGAAAGTTCTGGAGATCCCTTTTTATTGAAACGTCGTATTTGAGATACAATAAGGCCGTTATTTTCAATTTCTAATGCTAGATTTTCTAGACTTTCGTCCACTGATATGAACGGGATAATAAATTTCGTAGTGTATTGTTCAATTTGTATTTGGGGAGTCACAGGAACATTTAATACTGTTTCGATTTTACAAATTTCTGTCGCTGTTTTATAATCATTTGTAGCGATAATTAGTTTTCCGTTTCTGGTATGTCTCACTTCTTCAATCCCATTTTTGTTGGAAATAGCATTTAATAGTTCAGATTTTAACTGTGAAGGCCTCTTAGGAACTGAGGCATATCCTGCTGTAGGACACAAAAACACTATGAAGTTTGAAATTCCGGCTTCTGAAGCTAATTGTATAGCTAGAGGTGTATTATCATCATAGTCTAATATAGAGTTCGATACATGTTTTGGTATGCGATATTCACATTCAATAGATGGTATTTCGTCTTGTAAGTCTGTCATTTTGAATTTAACATCTTGTACGTATTTCAGGAAATAAACTATAGAACTACTTGAACTAGAAACTAATAAAATAATTAATCTTATAGGAATTCCCGAATTCCTCTAAACTTAAATAATTTAAAATAAATTGCTTGAGTTCTTCTCAATGCGAATAAAGTTCGAAGAAGTATGTACGTACCGTTAAGAGTTTGCAACTTTTTCTCCACACCAAAATTTCACTTTCGAATTCAGAGAGAATTTTCAATTCCGTTTTCGTTGTAATCCCCAACAGAACTTTATTAACAATTCAAAATTTTTAAACAATTCACAGCTCCTTTATCTTCACTTCGTTTCAAGTAAACTTCAAATTGTAACAAGAATATTTAAAAATATTTAATAATATTCGCAGAGTAATATTATAGATAAGATATTATACAATGTTATTCAATATTTAAAGAATTTCTAGGGAAAATGTATGCATCATTCATTAACGTTAGTAAGTTTTAAAAACGAGTTTCAAATCACAGTCTTCTAAAATAATTCAAATAAATGCGATTTATAGACTATCTGAATAGAATAAATTTTTTAAATATTATATAATATTATTCAATATCAACATATCAACATTCGGCATTTATCGGCATTCAAAATATTGGCCAACATTGACAGAACATTGGCCAATATTTCTGTGCTACTTGGGATATGCATGAAAAAAATCTGTTTTTATGTTTGCAAATATTAATTGTGCTAACATTTGGAATTATGAAGTTAATTTTTAATTTTTTTAGATAATCTATTTACAAAAATAAGAGAAGCACTTATTTAAATCAATGATGTTATCCTTAATCTGCAGTAATATTTATTTCTTTTTTATATTATTAAGGGCTATACCGATTTCAGTAGAAAATGTGTATATAACTTTTAAAAAAAATTACAATTTGGAAAAAATAAAAATATTTATTTAGCTCAAAAAGTTTTGGACAATGAAATAAAATCTTTTGTATCTTCTTCTTCTTCTTCTTCGAGTTGGGTTTGTATGTCATTGAGCACCTCTGCTTTTATCAGCATTTTGTACTGTTAACTCCAAACCCAATGTTTCTTAGTTCCATTTGCTCGGATCACCCACTTTATTAATAAAGTCTGATAACCCTTTAATTGAATCTAGGTGTAACTCTCTAGTATGAATGATGCCTAAAGAGGTTAACCTAGGGAGGGCAAGAGCCTCACATTCATAAATGATATGCTTGGCCGTTTCCTCTTGCATATGACATTTCCTGCAGATAGGGTCTTGCTGAAACAGTCCCATTTTATGGAGATGTTTTCTGAAATAGTAGTGCCCAGTTATGAAGCCTACGATTAAACGTATCTTCTGCCTAGAGCATCTTAGAATTTCATAGGAAATCCTCGCTGATGATCTACAGATCATACTTTTAGCATGGGTTTGACCAGGAGATTTGAGCCAAGCTTCATACATCTTCCGTTTTTCCCATCTAAGAACATTGGTTTTTGCGGTCTTCAAATTGATCCCACAAAAAGGTTCTGGACCAATGGGAACAAAAGACGATCCTTGTTTAGCAAGCTCATCAGCCCTTTCATTACCTTCGATACCTTTGTGCCCTGGCACCCATACAAGGATCACCCTGTTTCTAGTTGCCAGTTCTGTAAGAAGGTTTCTACATTCCAGAATCATTTTAGATTTGATTTCGAAGGAATTAAGCGCTTTTAAAGCGGCTTGACTGTCACTGAAAATGAGAATCCGCTTATCGTAGTAGCCCTTCTTCATATTCAGTCGCAGACAGTGGATAATGGCCAAAACTTCTGCCTGGAAGACCGAAGCGTATCGCCCAAGGCTTACAGACAAGCTGATTCTTGGTGACACGCCACAAACTCCCAGTCCTGAGAGGCTGTTCTTCAGAGATCCATCTGTGTACCAGATTAGATCTCCTGTTTTAGTTTCAAACATGTTGTTATCCCATTCGTCTCTAGTTGGAAAAACTATTTCAAATGTCCTTTCAAACATGTATGACTTTTCCATGATGTACAAAGGCATCAGGAAAGTAGGATCTTGAATTTTCCTGGTAATACCCCTGTGCCTTTTGGCAACAGGTTGGTCGTACCATTGGTTTTGTAGCTTCATTCTGTATGCAGTCATTCTGGCAGTGCTGCAGATGAAGATGTCTAAGGGAGTCAGATTTAACATAACTTCCAATGCTCCGGTTGGTGCGATGGACATTACTCTTGTGATGCAGAGACAGGCTAGTCTTTGTAGACCTCCCAGTCTGTCAGTCACAGACTTCTATTCCACCTTACGCCACCAGATCACACAGGTATATGTGAAAATGGGCCTGACAAAAGCTGTGTACATCCATAACATCAGTTTTGGATGTAAACCCCAGTTTTTACCAAGCATTCGCCTGCAAATCATAATGCTTTTCTTTGCTCGGTTGATCCTATCATCAATGTGCTTATTCCAGGTGAGTTTCTGGTCTAAATAGATGCCCAGATACTTCACCTCTGAAGCCACATTGATTTCAACATCAAAAAGTCTTGGTATGAAAAAACCTTTCCGTTTCTTTTTGCGTGTAAAAGGTACAAGGTAGGTTTTCTGAGGATTAACCATCAGGTCCTATCCATGCACCATTGACCTACATAACTTAGAGCATCCTGCATGAGATGACAAGTTATGTCAAAATCTTTACCAAGAATAAGGATGACAATGTCATCAGCATATCCCTGCGTATAATAGCCCTTATCATTTAGATGTTTTATAAGGCTATTTACAACTAGGTTCCAAAGTAATGGTGACAGAACACCTCCTTGAGGACAACCTCTAGTAGTCTTTTTTTCAAATGATTCACCGAAGATGTTCATTTGTATATATCTATCCGAAATTAAGGCCTCAATCCAAGCACACAGGGTCTGATTAATCCCTGCCCCTCTAAGTGCGTTGAGGATGGATGGATGGGAAGTATTGTCAAAAGCACCCTGGATGTCGAGGAAAGTTGCCAAGGCAATATCCTTTTGATCCAGAGTGGTTTCAATCTTGGAAACCAGCTGATGTAGAGCAGTCTCTGTAGATTTGCCGGGTTGATAGGCAAATTGAAGAGCATGCAAGGGACTATTTCTACCCAAGTAATCTCTAATATGCCGATCAATGATTTTCTCCATAATTTTAAGAAAGAATGAAGAAAGACTGATTGGTCTGTATGACTTGGCCTGGTCATAAGTGTCCTTGCCAGGTTTTGGAATGAAAACAATCCTAGTCTTTTGCTATGTCTTTGGTATATATCCCAGGGCCAAACTAGTTCTATAAATTCTAGTTAGCATTGGTATGACAACCTTCTCTGCCTTCTGGATCATGATGGGCATAACTCCATCAGGCCCAGGGCATTTTAGAGGTTTAAAGGCAAAAATTGCCCATTTAACAATGTTGTAGTTTATGATATTTTTAGCGATGGTCCATTGATTGCTATTGACTCTTTGCAAAGAGCCAATGCAATGTTCCCCTTCGTTGCTATAAATATCTCTAGCTCCCGGGAAGTGGGTCCTGGTCATAATTTCCATAACCCCTTTTCCGGAAGCAGCAAAATTACCCTCCTCGTCTTTTAGGGTACCAACCAAAATAGGTTCATCCCTTTTAAGGAGTTTCTGGAGTCTAGCTCCTTCAGAAATAGAATCTATCTCGTCACAGAACTTCCTCCAGGAGTTAATTTTGCTTTTTCTAACAAGTTTGTTATAAATAGTGAGGGCCCTTTTATAGTTCTCCCATTCACCATTTTTCTTAGCTTTGTTAAAAAGTTTTCTAACATTTGCTCTTTCGGCAGCTAGAGAGTCATTCCACCAAGGGCATTGGAGTTTAGCTCTTCTAGTGCGAATGGGGCAATTGTTATGATAAGAATCTAGAATACTTCTCTGCAGGAGATCTGCTGTAACTTCTAGATCGTAGTTGTCTCTAATAGGTCTGTTCCCGAGCTCAATCAACCCAGTCAGTTCTTCTTGGAATTTCTTCCAGTCCGTCCTAACTGGGTCTCTGAATATGCGATCCAGACACACATTAGAGTGAATTTCAAAATGGATGTTTTGATGATCTGAACCAGAAGGTCTGTCATCTACTTTCCAGTATTTGATATTTTTACTAATCAGCGTTGTCGCTATAGTAATGTCAATTACTTCAGATCGATTGGAAGTAATAAAAGTTGGTTCGTTGCCCTCATTTAGAATATCTAACCCATAGTTTAGAATAAATTCCAAAAGGTACTCACCTCTTTTATTTGTGTCCGTACTTCCCCAGACAACATGATGAGCATTACAGTCTAGTCCTAGGACTACCTGTAAGTTGTTATTTCTGCAAAAGTTCATGAGCTTGTGCAGAGAATGGTCAGGTGGAGCCTTCTCTTCATAGGGCATGTATCCAGAGCCAAAAACAATTTCCCTGTCCCTACCCTCTATGTTGAGTCTGACTTTCACAGCTGTCAGGTCCCTAAGAATAAATTCAGAGAGGGGAAGAACCTCAATGTTTTTATGTAAGAGTATACAAGTTCTAGCGTTACCATTAGTACAATAGATAAGCTTACCTTTAGTTCCTTTGAGACCACTGATTCTCCCCTTAACCAACCAGGGTTCTTGAATCAGGGCCAGGTGTATATCCCCAGCAAGAAACTTCTTACTGAGGTTAGTAGTACCACTTCTACTGTGGTGGCGGTTGGCTTGAACTACCTTCACCCCCATCAGCAGGAACAGGTTTATCAAGTACTTTAGCCTGCACATGGTGAAGTCCAATATGAAACCTATATCCCCTTACACGAAGTGTGGCAGCATCTAATTCAGGCACACTAAGAACGATGGTCCACCCAAATGGGTCGTTCTTGGTGTTAAGAATGTTCCACTCCATTGGAGTGACCCCACCGTTCTGAGCCTCGATTTTTCTCAGGAGCTCTTTAGGTTCCAGTTCGTTACAGATTTTTGGCAGTTTTGCAATTATCTTGGTGGTTCTGACAAGTTTCCTTGCCTCACCCACCAAGAGTTTATGTTCTTGCCAAGGGCTTATATCATTGACATTCTGTTCCAGCCACTTTGAGCTCTCCAGATCTGCACAGTTGATAATAAGAGCCCCGTTTTCAAGTTTACAGGATAGGAAGGTTGGGGCAAAACCCTCCTCATTCCTTCCTATTTTCCTAGTTAACAAGAGTTCCAGGTCATAGGCTTGTTTCTCTGTTAACCGTTTTTTCGGATGACCTTCTAAGAGCACGGCCATCTTGATCGCCGTGAGAGCCGCCCTGTAAGTAAATCCCTCAGGTCCTTCTCTCTTGGCAGCCTTTCCGACCCTGCCCTGGTTCATCCGGTTGGCAGGACGCTTCTCCCCTTTGGTTGCCTTGGGTTTTTCAACCCAAGTCCCCTCAGCGATTTTGCGCTCCTTCACCAGCTTCTTTTTCTGGGCACCAGATATTCTCTTTTTAAGCTTGATTCTGGTCAGAGAGTCAGTCATGCTAGAGATAGCTTCCTGACTCTCACCAGAAGAAGACGAAGATGGTTTGGAGGTCATTTCTACCTCCTGTGAAGGTTTCATTGCTACCCCTTCATTAGATTGTCTCTGAGTTCCCTTGTCTTTTTCAGAAAGGTCTGCTTCAGAAGTTTCTCCTGCAAAAGCAGAAATGTTTGTTATTTTTAATGTCTTTTCAGCCATATAATAACAGTTAATAAGCTCAGGTAATATGACAGTCCACCCAGCATTGCCTGAGTTACTGGGCAAGGCAATTTACTCTAGAAGTTCGCCAGGCAACTAGAGGCTCCGTTAAGACACCAATACCGCGGTGCCAATTAGCCCTAGGCACGGAACGCATAACACCAGGGTTTACGGGAGCTGGTTCGCGGCCTCTTATTCAATATTCAAGGTTATCCTGTCATTCCTACAGGACTTTCGGCTATCCACCACCTACCTACGCGCCTGGTGGCTAGCTCAAGCCCCAGAGGGGTACGCATACCCCCTGGTTCCAGGTTTTGTATAGTTCACTGATATATAAATCCAAGGTGTGAAACTCTTTCCTAAGTGTTTCCTTTAGGCGGTAGATTAGATTTGGTTAGTTTGTATCTTAATGGTAATTTCTTGCACATGAAGGATACACTTAAGTGTATAGGGAAAAGCATAAGCAAAAACACTAATATATTATTTGCAACTGTTTTTCAAAAATAAAAATTCTTTGTTTTAAATATTTTTTTCTATTCTTAGCACTAACATATAGATGACAATTGAAAAAGGAGGGGAAAAGACTTACATCTTTCCTAATTGAAACCTGGAGAGAGTTTCAAAACAGATTGTTTCATTGTTTAAGTTATTTGCATCATCGCATTAGTACTTTTACAGAATTTAAATCAGTTTTAATATTGTGGTGTAAATTAAGTAATAATAATGTTATAAAAATTTTGATGTTAAACGAAGCTTTTAAATCAGAGACCAACAAGCAGCTAAAAGTTTCGTTCTAATGTATGCTGCCCTTCTCAATTCAATTCCAAACAAACAGAATAAAAACTTTAGTAATATATAAAAAGTAATAAAATTTTGTCAAAATTTGATTACCTTTCAATCAAACATTTTATATGTATTAACAAAATAAGATCCCTGTATACAATAAGTAAACAAAATTTTATAAATATCTTCTGTCTGAAACAGATTTTTATTAAATTATAGCTTGTAAATGGAGTCCTGCTGCATATTCATAGCTCAATTTCTGAAAAGCATTGTAAATTTATTTACTTATGCACTTTATCATTTTATTTGATTTGCATTTTGAAATGTATCAGTTTCATGTTAACTTCATCAGGACTATTTACATTAATTATTAACAAATATATATTTCACAACCTATTTTTTTTATAGATATCCTTTAATTGGACAATGTGTTTTTATATGAGCATCGTTTGATCTGAAATAAAATATCTTTACCTTTAAATCTGGAAAAAAAATTACTTTTTATAAGATAATATTAAATAGTCTTTCAAACGAATAAAATAGTGTTTTGAAAAATCTCTGATATTTTGTGATCAGAAGAAATAAATTATATCACATTCTAAATACAGATATAACTTAAATATTTTACAATTTTGCTTTTGAGGAAAAATCACTCAACTGAATTTATATTACTTTTAATAGCAAATTAAAGTTATTCTTCCTTATCAGGCTCAATATTTTAAACTTTGATGAGAAAAAAAAAATTTTTTTTATATAACAGCAGGTACTGAGTGAGTAATCTTTCACCACAACTTTCATTAAATTAAAAAAAAACTTGTTTAAAATCATTGTTGAATAATTAAAGATTACATGCTTTTTACATTTATTAAAGTAAGAATTTTATTACATTTTAGTTCCACTGAATATTTTATGGAACCATATTTACTACATAGCCTTCGTTTGTGTATTATATTCTACAATATATATATATATAATTCAAACATATATTTATAATTTTTTCATAATCCTATAAAATTTAAATGAAGTTACTTACCAAATTTAAAATTATAAATATGTTTATTTTTGTGAATAAAAACAAATCAAACAATGATTATATATCTTGTATGAATAAACACAGAAAATCATAACACTAATTTTCATTTTACTAAACAAATTTTCAAAAACAATAATTTATAGGCAGATTAAGTGATACTAAATTGTTGAACATTAAAAGTTGTATTTATAATAAAGTTTAAAGAAATTAATAAACTCAAAATGGAAACAAACAATTTTAAAGTATATTATTTTAATTTTTCTCCTTTATGATTTAAAATTAATGCTAATGCTGATTTTTGACATTCTTGTTCAGTAGGCTTTTGTAAATGTGAGGACTTTTTATGCCTTTTTTTTTTTTTGGTTTGAAGGATCTTTGAGGGGTAATGATTTTATTGGCTGGAACATTACAAACTGATAACTTCGTCTGCACTTGAGAATTTTTTGCTGCTTGCAAAGATGGCTTTAAAGATTTTAAAGTATTTTCTAACACTTCAATTTCTTCTAAGCATTTTACCGATGATAACAAATGGAGATACTGTTCTTTTACAGATTCTAACCGGTCTTCTACAGAAATGGGATGTTTTAGGTGTGATTTGGAGAAAGTTTCCATTATAGTTTTAGTTTCATTAATTGATTCATCAATGCACAATTTTTTCATTTCATTATCTGAAGGTGCTTCTTCTTTTGATTTCAGGCATACCAAATGGACGTGTTTGCACACATTCCATTTAATACAACTGTCTAAACAGCTGCATTTGTATCTATGTATACAGCAGTTACATTCTGTGCATACAATTTGGCATGAACAATCTTGGCATGAAATCTATATTTTACTCAACAATGTAATAATCACCATTTGAAGAGGGCACAATCCAATTATCTTCTACCTTATTGATCTCACGGTTCATTGTAGTGGAAAGTTTATGCCGTTTTCTTAAATCTTTGATTTTGCTCGTTATTTTGCCCTTATTAAGCATAACGAGTCTATCAAAGAGTTTGTCTCTAACAAATCTCATGATTGCATGAATGGCTATATCTAATCGCTTGACATTTTTGCCATTTAAATAGATATATTTAATGGTTCTATGCATCCGTTCAATGTGCATATTAGTGTTTAAACCACAATGTCGTCGATAAAAATATGCCCAAACAGATGGTTTGCAAGCATAAAACATTTCAAAGTATTTACAAAATTCCACAGTATCAGGATCCATTCTCAACAGCTTTAATGCTTCTTCCAACATTATAGAGAAAGCTGTTGAGTCTGACTCTTGCATTAACATGCGAATAATTTTGTATGTTTGAATTTGCTTATCTATGTCTTTTATTTTTTTTAAATTTTTTCTCCATGCCCTATCTACATGCCAAGAGCAATAAAGACGATTTGAAAGGTAACCCATTTTTTGAACCCACGCATTAAAAAAAGAATCTGCCATATCGCTCATTTACGTTCTGCATTTCTTGAAACAATGAATGCCTCAACCGCAGAGCTAGTGTACGGCAGCCCTTTGAGGTTGCCGGGTGAGTTTTTCGTTCCTAGCAAAATAGATGTCAACGCTGCAGATTTTGTTAACCACCTAAGAGACATAAGGAACGCATTTTCACCACCAAAAACCACCAATCATGGGAAGGATAGAATATTCATTCCACAGGATCTCAAAAAATGCACTCACATCTTCATACGGCATGACGCCGTACAACCTCCACTACAACCACCTTACGATGGGCCGTTCCCGGTCCTTGACAAAACGGACTAAGTGTTCAAAGTATTAAAAAAAACAAAGCGGTTTTCATCTCAGTGGACAGAGTGAAGCCAGCCTACCTCTTATGCGAACAGGAACCAACGGACCTCCCCAGCAACCAACGGACTCTTTTACAACCAAGCAACGAGCTCAACACAAAAGACTTGCCTCCTAAGACTACAGCATCGGACAGAAATCGACGTACCCGGTCGGCACGTCGTGTGCACTTTGCAGCACAACTAAACTAAGCGTTACACTGGGAAGGGGGTACTGCGGTGGCCATGCCATACACCACCGCAACTCCCGACCTGGCGTGCCAACCTGGCGGCACGGAAAAACTAACTTTATGCACTTATGTAAATTACTCAACCTTGCTTTGAAACTGTAACTGTATTGTAGCTAACTGGTTATATAATCTTGTAACGTGTACCGGTATTCTTGTAGCACGCACTTCACCTCCTACTGTAAATAAATGTTTGTTCACTTTCCTGGAGTAGTATTCTATTCAACAATTTCATCGATGTTATAAAATATCCGACGTAGGACATCCTAATCACTGCATAGGTTTCTACAATACGTTATTTTATAACTTCCGGAACTTTAAAGCCGTTATCGTTGTTTCGCAACGGAATTTTAAAGTCGTTGTTACGTTGCTTTGGCTTCTAACCTTGACATCGAGTTTTCTCGGGAACACATTCCAAGCTTTCGCTTGGCACGTTGCGTTGTTTAGCAAATAAGAATGTATACTTTTTGGTTCCTCAAGTTGATGCAGAAAAATTAATTGAAAAGCGGATGAATAAATATATTTCATTTAAAAAAAATTAAAACATTTGTAAAAATGGCAATTTTTAAAAAATACGTTTTATGTTAATATTGTGGGGGCATTTTCTTCAGCCTTAATTTATTATTTTTTTTATGAATTTTAGCGAAATTTTTACTAAGCTGATGCATTTTTTTAGAAATTTTAAATCATACTCGCATATCAAAGCAAGAGTGAAATATTTTAAATTTAATATTAAATTTCGGGAGTTTCTTTTTATAAATTAAAAGAAGCTAACGTATCATTCGATAAAATTTGGATCAAACTAATAATATATACATATATATAATTAAATTTGAAATTTACTTTAAGAATTTATACATTGTAAAAACAATTTTTGACACTTATAAATTTTTATTTCATGAGAAAGCATCATCATAATTCATTAAAATTAATTTATATAAACAAAATTTTTATGATTTTAAATGATAATATAATTGATTACATTAAAATAATATTCTTAATGCAATAATTTTACAGTCCTAAAAATGTGTTTGATGTACTGGAATAAAAGAATTGCCTCATATTTCTTGTAGAAAGCCATTTATAAAATTTGTGTTGAAATAATAAGTATTATTGTTTTTAAGTTATTAAGAATTTAAGAATTAGAAGAACAAAGTAAACAAGTACACCAGTGATCAACCGAAGGAGAGCGATCCCCTTCAAACTCCGGTGCTTCAAATGCAAGGACACAGGGCTGCTCAGTCAACACCCCCTAGATTCTAGAGGGTATCTGTATTCTAGAGGGTGTTGGCTCAGTGCAGTAAACATCCAACACCTAGCCTGAAGCAAGAAAATGTCGGTTTCCTAACGAGCACTTCCTGTAACAGCCAAGCTGATTCCTTTCGAGTAGCCGATAATGATTTCAAGGAACTTTGGTGTTTGGACTCTGGGTGTACGAGGCATCTCTGTAATGATAGCTATAAATTTGTAAGTATAAATGATACTGATGTATCAAAGGTTAATTTAGCAAATAATGCTACAGCGGATGTAAAAGATAATGGTAAAGTACTTATTAAAACTAAGGTTAACAATAATGTTCAAACAGTTGAAATTAATGATACTTTATTAGTTCCAGAATTACGAACAAATTTACTGTCGATTGCTAAATTATGTGATCGCAGTTATATTGTTACATTTAAAAATAATTTTGCAAGTATTGTAAATCCTGTATCTAAAGTAAAAATAATTGCTGAAAGAGAAAAAATAATTTGTACTATTTAAATGTAAGAGACAGTGATACATATTTAAAATAAAATGTTAAACATGTTAGTGAATCATTAGATTCTTCCAAAAACAAAACAGCTGATATTGTTAGATGGCATTATAGCATGGGTCCTCTTAATGTCAAAGATATCATAAATTCATGCAAAATTGGGAATATTAGGGGATTAAACATAACTAAATTACCTAAAGAATTTAATTGCGAGGTATGTGCGATTAATAAATTAACGCGTTCCCCTTTTCCAAAACAATCGGAAAGAGTGACCAATATTTTAGATATAGTGCACTCAGATCTATGTGGTCCAATGAGGATACCGTCTATAGGTAAGTCAATATATTTTATGACATTTATAGATGATTGTTCGCGATATTGTGCGGTAAATTTCTGAAATGTAAAAGTGATGCCTTTAATGCATTTAAAGAAATAAAAGCTCTATGGGAAAATAAAAAATCTACTAAAATTAAAGCTTTTATGAGCGATAATGGAGGAGAGTTTATAAAGGATAAATTTGATAATTTTCTTAAATCAAATGGGCATTGAACATCGATTAACAGCTCCTTATGTGGGGTCCCGAACAATGTGGGGTAGCTGAACGTAAGAATAGAACGCTAGTTGAAATGGCGCGTTGCCATTTATCGCAGTTAAATCAAACTTTGGATTTATGGGCAGAAGCATTAAATACAGCGAATTATGTGCGTAATAGGGGTCCAACAAAATCACTTAATGGAAAAACACCATATGAGTTGTGGTTTAATATAAAACCACACAACATACAAACGTTAGCTATTTTAAAACTTTTCGTTGCACTGCATATTGCTTAGAAAACAAGCCGAATCATAAATTCTCTACGAGATCAAAGAAAGGCATATTTGTAGGCTATTCTGAAAATTCGAAAGCTATTCGCATATATTTTCCAAATGAGAAAAAATTTGTTATTTCCAGAAGCGTAAAATTTTTTGAAGAATACGATAATAAATTGTATGTAGAAATAGAATTTTTTGAGAGAAATAACCGCGCCGCATCTCCAATTGCTGAAAAATTCTCTGAGCAGGAAATAGTATCGTTTGACAAAAAAGGCAGAGCACAGAATAGTGCGAAAACAAAAATAAAAAATCTGAAACTAAAGAAGAGATACGAAACGAAAGCGATAAGTCCCCTAAGAGAGCAGACGATTTATGCGATTCTCAGAGCTCACCTTTGAACTCTGGGAGGGATACTCTTTCTTTGCGTAATAGGGAGATAATACGCTGGACCGAACCAATGGACCCCCGTCGGCGAATGTTGCTTACAGTTGCAATGCGGAGATCCCCATCAAGATAGCGCTCAAGGGTCCTAATGCTCCTCTGTGGTACCAGGCATTGGTCAATGAAATGAGTGTTTTGAAAAACGACACTTTTAAAGTAGTGGATAGGCCGACATCGGAAAAATGTTTGGGGAGTCGTTTTGTTTTAACTAACAAATTTAGTACTGATGGTTCTGAAGTGAAAAATAAAGCTCGATTTATTGTAAAAGGTTTTAGTCAAAAACCAGGAATAGATTATAATGAGACGTTTTCCCCAGTTTCGCGTAGCAGCTCACTTCGCCTCATGGCGTCTTTATCTGCAGAATTAAATCTAGAAATTCATCAGTTTGCTGTAGCAACGGCTTATTTAAATGGCGAGTTGAAAGAAAAAATTTATATGGAATGTCCAGATTATTTTGAAGAAATACTTGAACATTTAGTTATAAATGAAAAACCTAATGATATTTCTAAAATGGCCAATAAAATGTTCAATTTTATCATGCTAAAATAAAATCGTTAAGAAAAGAAGATAAAGTATTACTTTTAAAGAAATTTCTTTACGGTTTAAAACAGGCCGGCAGATGTTGGAATATTAAAAATGAAATTTTGCATACTTTCGGAGAGAAGCAAACCAATGCTGACCGAACCGATCTTTGTATATACTATATTAAAGATGAAAAAGGATTAACCATGATTTTAGTGTATGTTGATGATATATTATTTATGACCCAAGATCCGAATAAAATTGAAAAATTTAAAACTCATGTTAATAAAGAATTAGAAGTTAAATATGTAGGATTAGTTAATTACTGCTTAGGAATAAACTTTAAGCGATAAAATGGATTTGTTACTATGAGCCAAGAGGGTTATATTTGAGAACTTTTGAATCGATTTGATATGTTAGAAGCTAAACCTGTGGCATGTCCTATGGATGTTAGTATTCGATTAAAAAGGGCTGAAAAATGTAATGAAGAAAAGTTACTCTATCGCGAATTAATCGGTCTGATGTATTTATCTGTTTCAATTAGCCCAGACATTTCAAATGTGATCAGTCAGTTGAGTCAATTTTTAAATTGTTATGATAAAACTCATTGGACTGCAGCGAAACGTGTACTGCGATACTTGAAAAAGACAATTAATCATGGATTAGTTTTTAAACGTACAGGTGAGACCCTATTTGGGTACACTGACTCCGACTGGGGTAATTGCCCTGATGATCACAAGTCATACAGTAAGTGTAAAAAATATTCGACCAGTAAGACAATTGATTTATAAGAAATCCGTTCATAAAAAATTATAAACATAAATTTCATTTTAATTAATTATAAATATATAATAGAACATATTTTCACTAGTTTCATGTGAAATTTACACAAAAGTAATTTTATACATGAATAAATATTTACAAAACTGAAACAATCCAACATCTTGTGATGTAAAAAGTATTCGTACACTAAAGGAAATGCAAATTTTTTTAATAATATTTTGTGATTGGTTTAGCCATTAAGATGTAGTTAGTTGACGTCATCTTGTAAGTTACTTAAAAGGTTCTTCAGTGGAAATTTTAATGTAGTGAGAAACTAGAAATTCTGTAATGGGTCGTAAAAGTAAAGAGACAAGTGTTTCCGAAAGAGAACTGATTTTAAAGCTCCGTAAAAATGGTAAATCGTACAACAAGATTTCTGATCTGGTTGGTAGACTCCGTTCAACTGTGCAGTCAATCATAAGAAAGTTTGCTGCCACTCTAACGGTTCAAAACAGTTCTCGTACTAGGCGACCATGTCTATTGACATCATCTGACAGACGGTTTCTGGTACATTCATTAAAGAAGGATCCGAAAATAAGTGTGTACCTTACAAATGTGTTAATGGGTTCGAATATTAGATGATTTCCATTATTGGATACAGGATGAGCTTTCAAAAAGATAATTTTCCTAAAAAATGGTTTTTGACTTCATAATTTAGGTATTTCCCAAGAGCTATTATTTTTTATACACAAATCTGACTCTATTCACATTATTTATGCATCTTAATTTTTCTTAATGGTTGTGTGCCTTCATTAAATAAGATGCTTGTGAAAAACGATTGATTAAAACGACTTTTCCAACTTTTTTCAAGTAAAAATAAATAAAAAATCTTAGACTAATTTCAAACTTGTTTGGTTACTAAATACAGCATATTTTATCAACTCAGTCGACAAAAATTTCCGTGTTTTAACGTTTTGAAAGATTATTTGCGCACAATATTAATTTATTCAGAAAAACTACAATTATGTCATTTGTTAATATTTTATGCTTTATACATATAAAAAAATTTGAAATTTAAAGTTTCTTTGAAAAATAATAAAGAAAGGTATTGCATTCAAAAACAAAAACAATTCATGAAGGAAAATTCCCTAAAATATTTTTTGTAGCCATTTTGGTCTAACTTTTGTTAAATGCCTAAAATTCAGCTTCTGCCTACAATGAATGCGTATAACATTCCAACAACATGAGGATAATATACAATTTTGTTCCAAAACAATTTAATGAAAGTAATGTATTTAAGTCAGCAGCGAAAATTTATATTTTAATTACAAAAATAATGTAAAATTATACAGTAAGCCAATTTATTGGCCTTTTTACTGCGAATAAAAATGGCTTGTTACTAGCTGTTAGGTGTCTAAATAAATTACATGTCAATGTCATATCACACATGTCCAAATAAATTAAGATTATAAATTTATTTAGACTGTTATCCAGTAATATCATTACTAGTTCTGAGTAAAAGAAAGGGGAAAAGTCTTTTTTTATATAAGTAATCACTTAGTTACCGACTATCAATATATTCTGCAACATTCAGAAAAAATTGTTTTTAGTAATTTTTTCTGAAAATTAAATATTTTTTACTTAATTATCCTATTATAGAATTTTTTCTTTCGATTGAGTCCATGCAACATGGAAAAAGGACACATAAATAGTATTATGGACAGTACCACATTTATTATACATTTAATGAATTATATAGATCTAGGGTTTCACACACACGTTCTTGGAGGGCCATCATATCATAAAGTTCATTCATTTTCACATGTCTTGTTTATCAAGTAACAGCTTGGCACTAAAGGACACTTACCCGACTGATCTTCATTTAAACTTACGGAAATAATTCAGAAGAAAATAATTAATGGTGTTTATGAATGAGTGAGGGAATAATAGTATATAAAAATAATTATGGAGTTATCTTTTTGTTTTAAATACAGAAAAGATTTCAGTATTAAAAAATCTACTCAACTATATTAATCATTCTTAAAATTTTTAGTAAAAGTTACTTATTTTATAAATTAACAATTAAAGTAATTTTTTCACAATTTTAATAAATACTTTTGATTAAATACAGCAGAATTAAGAAAGTAAGGTATTTTTGGACTTCTGTAGAACTTATTATAAAGCGTAGTTTTACGAAATATGAATGTCAAAAATTCATTTTCATGCACAAATTTTTATATAATTTTACTGTTTCGATCCATTTACTTCCCACGCTCTCTCTTATTACATGAATATATTTTAATACTAATTTTAACGTCTGTTGTTTATTCTACAATCGATTCGACTTATGAAACTATGGCATTTAATTACAAACTCCCAATATACACTACTGACCATTAAAATTGCTACACCAAGAAGGAATGCAAATAACAGAACGATATTTATTGGAAACATACATTATAGTGGAAAGAACAAGTGATTTGATTTACAGGAAATTAGGATGCATAGATCTTGAGAAATCAGTACCAAGAGGAGCTACCTCTGGCTGCAATAACAGCATTTATCCGCCTAGGCATGGAGTCAAACAGAGATTGTATGGCATGTACAAGGATCTCATTCCATGCAGCTTCAACATTATGCCACAGTTCATCGACAGTAGTGGATGGTGAGTGATGGCGTGTCAATCGCTCGGCAACCATTGACCACACGTTTTCAATTGGTGACAGATGAGAAGAACGTGTTGGCCAGGGTTACAGTCGAACCTGTTCTGTATCAAGGAAATTCAGAACAGTACGGGCAACATGCGGTCGTGCATTATCCTGTTGAAACAAAGCATTAGGGAGGCCTCGAAGATAGGGCAGAGCCACGGGCCTTAACACATCGGAAATGTAACGGTTGCTGTTTAAAGTGCCGGTAATGCGAACAAGAGGTGATCGAGACGTGTATCCAATGGCACCCCATACCATCACTCCAGCAGATGGGCCAGTATGGCGATGTCCAATGCAAGCTGGCAATGCGCGTTCTCCACGATGTCTCCAAACACGGATGCGGCTATCATGGTCTTCTATACAGAACCGAGATTCATCTGTAAAGATGACGTGATACCATTCCCGCGTCCAGGTTCGTCAATTATCACACTATTGAAGGCGCTCCTGTCTGTGACGCAGCGTCAATGGTAGCCGAAGCCATGGTCGCCGTGCAGACAATCCTTACTGCTGCAAACGTCGTCGAACTGTTTGAGCAGAAACTTGTTGCCTGGCAAATGACTCCATTTCTCGACTCAGGGTTCATGACGTGGCTCTACGATCCCTTGTGACTATGCGGATAAGGTGTCTGTCTTCTCTGTTGTTAGTGATGGGGGGTCACTGAGAACCTGCATGACGTTCCGTATGATTGCCTTGAACCCATCGATTCCATATTCTGCTAACAGTCATGGGGTCTCGACCGACGCGAGCAGCAATGTTGCGGTACGATAAACCGCAATCCCGGTAGGCTATAATCCTTCCTCGATCAAAGTCAGACACGTGCTGATAGGCATTTCTTCTTCTTACACGAGGCATTACAACAACTTTCTTTGCCGAAAACAACGTTGAAGCGGAAATTGAGAAAACTGCTGTCAAATCTTGGTTTTATACACATTGTAGATGTCGCTACTGTCACCTGCTTTGTATGAATGCGCTGAAAATCTAATCATTTGCATATCACAGCAATTTCTACCTGTCATGCGAATTTCACATGTGTGGTGTGCCGCTTTCCTGGTGTAGCAATTTTAATGGTCAGTAGTGTAATATCTAACGTTCGATATTTTCATTATGTTTCCAATTTAAAGTTCTCAAACTTTTTACCGAGAAAGTTTCAACTTAAGCGCTACATGCTTAAAGACATTAAAGCCAGAAGTGAATTAAGATGCCAATTTATTATAAGTCATTTAAAATATTAAGAACTCATTTGTTAATAAGCGCGTCAAATATTGCAATAGACAAAACTTATTGTTACTCTTTCTAAAATATTCTTTTTCTGTTATTTAATTTGCACTATTTTGTGTGTGTGTTAGGTAAATGAATTAAAAGAACTGGTGCATCAATAATTTTTAAATAATGTATCAAATTAAACAAGAATAGCAAGTGTTAACTTGAGATTACAGATTATCAAAAACTGTTTCAACAGCTTATATTTTCACTATTTAAGTACATAAGTGGTCTTTATAAATATTCCATTTGGAAAAATTTAAAAGAGATTTCATAACGAATGAGTTTAAAAAATTCATGTTAACAAGAGAGGTTATGGTTATTTTAATAAGTGAAAATTAAAAATTTGGGAGTTAAATTTTTAATTTATGAATTGTGCTACACTGTTTAATAAGATATTTTCTTAAAAGTCAATTTTTTTTATTGTGGAAATTTTAAAACATGTCATTTGCAATATCAAAAGTAATAATTATGTTACTATACTGTACATATTCTAGTAGTTTAATATGACTGTGTTTCAATATATATATATATATATAATGAAGCGCTCCAATAATGCTGCGGCAGATTATTACTCAACAAGACCAACTTCTTCCTTTTTGTATTAAAATTATATACTTCGATTTGATGAAATTCACAGACGATATGATTTAATATTATATACTATCGAAAATTAAGATAATTCTTTTGGCAGATAGCAATAATGGTTTTCGGTTAAAGAATTTTTTTGATCCTGAGGGTGATAAATTAGGCCAGGATCTACAGTTTAAAGTGAATTCCAAACCACTATAAGCATCGAAACACGATGTTGGAATCGAAATCTGTTGAACTGAAGTTGTTGAGTGCTAAAAATTCGGCGTAAAAAACAATGGGATAGCATTATGAAATGAAATACATCAGATACAACTTCATATTCTACATATATATAGGTTATCTTTTGATTACAAAATATACAAATAATTGATTAATTGGAAAAAATACACAGAATACTAATTATAATGCCAATTTTTATGTATTCATTATTTTCAAATACTTTAAATACTATTCAATATCTGTGCAAAACCGGAAGAAATAGTACTAAAATAGTTGTACTAAACAGCAAAATAAGTTTTCTTGAAAGGGATTTAGTTAATTTATTACTTAATATTATTATTTGCTAATATTATGAATATCATTAAATTTATCACTTAAGTATTATACGTGATGAATAATTAAATATTTATTTAATTTTATTACTATTTACGCTTTCTATATATCTTATGTTTAGACATACTAATATTACTAGATTTAAGTACACAAGAATTTTTGTTCAGAAATTTTAACAGTATAGATTTTAATATTGAAAATTAATTTTCAAAAACATTCTATATCCATTGCTCCATTGAAAAATATAATATCCATTGCTAGATGATGACAGAAAATCAAATGAATAAAATAAAAATATTAAATTTTTTTTATAATATGTTGTGAAATAACTAAACCTTTGCAACTTCTATCATTTCAAAATGTTCATTATTATATTTTTTGGTCTAAAATAAAAAATTTAATCATGAATGATAGTTTAATTAAATTGAAATTTAAAATGATGAATAATTTTATTTTAACACTTATATTACTAATATAAATTTAATTTTCTATGTCCTTGTACAATGCATGTAAATTAAAGTTTATTAAATTTCAACACAACAAATAATTGTAACATTTTATTACAAGTACTTTTTATATACAAGAGCATCTATATATACCTTTAACTAATAAATGCATAAACAGTCAAATGACTTACTTCTATAGGACCATAGCAATATAAACATAGCACCATATGATTACACATGTAGGTTAAGGAATGTGTACATATCAAGGTGTATATTGAAACCCAGCTCACAAATTCCACTCAGTGTCAAAAATTATTTTATTCTTTATACAAAGGATTTAATTCAACTACATAAATAAAAATAGGTAAAATGTTTTGCATAATATATGAGGTTATTTATGACACAATAATTCTTTTCTGAAACATTATTTTGATCCTGATGCCAAGAACAAATAAGGTGCTCTTTTCTTCATTGAATGTTGAAGAAATTCATCATGCAATAAAATCATACCACATAAAATTTTGAAATCATGCCTTTATGTAAACTTATTTCAAGCAGTAAAGTACTACCTTTTTGAAAATTATATATATGTACTTATTTGAATGTAAATATGTACCAAATTTAATCAAGAAAATACTGTACAGTTTAAAAATTGATGGAAATTTACAATGGCAGTTATAAAGAATTTTTTATTAAGTTTTATATAGCAGATTTTATTAAAAAATATTAAAACAGTAACTTTGTTGAAAATTTTATGATACATTTTCTTTATGCTTCACATTTAGTGGAAAAGGTTTACAAAACGGTTCTTTGCCCTATTCTACACTATATGTTTATTTCATTTTTGAATCTAAGTTTCATTATATACAACCAGTATGAATCTGTGTGTATGTTTACACTATTGATTGTAGATTAGAAAACCAACTAGGTGGATTATTGAGGTTATGATATTTACATAGTAAAATGACTGGATATTACATAGATCATTACAGAAATCGATATGATATGGCTTCTCAAGTACTCTTGAAATAATTGATGATTATGAAAATGAACAATTGATTTTAGCTAATATACATACACACATACATATACATGTATATTTTAATCTAGATAGATATTTTTTGTCAATTTATGTATTATGGCAGTGATATAATAAACATTTTAATCTTTATAAGAGAAATATTTGTTTACATAATTTTAGACATTTAGTATATAAATATTCACGAATTAGGATTATTTCACCAGAGTAATTTATCTAACATATTTTCTCTATACTAAATACAATGGTTGTAAATATTACCAAATGCTACACATGACTTAGTCATGTTTTTTTTTTAAAAAATTCATTACAGAAAAGTAATTCATAGAAAAAAACTTTTTTTTTTTTAACTATTTCAATCAATGCTGAAGCATATGATAAGAAAATTGCTGATTAAAATAGACAAAAAATGAAAAAATTTATTTGTTCATAAAATTATATTTATAAAAATGGCTGGATTTGGACACCTGAGGTTTTAAGTTTTCTTTTCAGGGCATCTCTGTAGCCCATTTAAATCAGGCACCGTAGCTGCCTAAATTATCACAGTCACACGAACAGCTACATAAATATCATCAGTACCTTTTAACATATTTACTTTATTATCAAACTTAACATTAACAAGTATACAGGCACCAAGCTTAAGCAATTCTGTCATATTATTACTTGGACCCTGATGTAGTTTGAAAGAGATGGCTGATAAGTTCTTTTAATTATTCAAAGTTAACTGTAGTAGACCACTAAAATTGTCTCTGAAAAAATTAAGTGTAGTGTACTAATTTGCACATAAATCATTGACACAAAACATAAAAACAACTTTTAAATTTCTATTTATATAATGAGTAAATTAATCCATTTCATATGAGTAAATTTTATATTCAATGTATTCACAATAAAATTACAAAATAAAGAGTTAAAATCAGTGTTTAGTAAATTTCTCTCTCTTAAAATAATTTCTAATATATTTACATTTTTATATTAATATTAAAGAAATTTATCAAAAATAAAAATCAGGAACTTATATAAGAACATGATAATTTACACAACATAAAATATTGCAAAGATTTAGTGGCCATATACAGTTCATAATTTGTTAACCTCTTTGGATCTAAGCTACATCACTTATAACTTCTCTTTCCAAGAATAAATATTGTAGTCTAGAAATGGTCAAGTATTCAATATATTGCCTTATCACACAAAAGATGGCACGGAATTATAATTCTTTGGTGGTGGTAAAGTTTCAACATCACAGATATCTACTTCACTGTCTTCTAAGTCACAAATTTTTCCAGATAAATCTGGAATAGATGAACTGTCAGAGTCTTCACCGCCAAAGCAGAGGCTTTCAGTTTCTCTTCCCACTGACTTTTCCAATGCTTTTCTGAAACCATGACTTTTTCTTTTAGGAAAACCATATGCAGGTTGTTCATCATCAGAAAAATCTGCCCACTCACTATTTTTACTATCATAGCATGGAGGAGGTGAACCTTCTTTTTTCAGGAACTGAGAATGGAGTGACTCTCTAGGATTGCATTTATTATTTTCTATTTTAAGCCTAGAAGGTGAGGATTTTAAGCTTGGATTATTAAGGACATGCTTCTGACATGTTTCTCCGACTTTGTCAGGTATTAATTCAATTTGACTCACAAAACTATTGGAATCAGTGCTTTGTACACTTGATGAATCTTGCCCCTCTGTAGGAGACTCATCGATGAAATTATTGTTAACACTTTGATCAGGTGGACTCCAATCTGATACATCCCAAATATATCCTAAAATTAAAGAGATAACAAAATGCATATGTAAGAAATGTTAAATAAAGCATGATACTTATTCATTGAAATCTATCAATATCACATTAACTGACATTATCAGTTATATTATATGGTAAAATGAAAATTAGATATTTATTAATTTCATTGTTAAAAAGTTCAATAAGACTGTATATAAGGCATTTGAATAATTTCATATTAGTGCATTTTTATTGTTCTACCATGAAAGAGAGAACTTATACAGACTTTCAGATAAATATATAAAGAATATTATAATTAATTAGTACAGTATTAATATTGCAGCATCATTAAAAGATTACACAGCTTAATGTTAATATAAAGATATGGGTACTTAACTGCTTTATCATTATAAAGTCAAAAGTTAAATTCAATATTCAAATTATAATAAAAAAAGTCTGAAATATTTATACTAATTAAAAGAATTTACATTAGAAGCACCATTTGTACAAATTGAGATTGCAAAGTTAACAGGCAACTCATTTTAAAAATTATGATCAGTTGCATTGGCATGAGTATATTGATTTTATTTTGCATGCATAAATTTAACAGTATATACATCCATTAAGCTGAAATGTTTTAAAAGTATTTAAATTACAAGTCTCTATAATTGCAATAGAACATTTTTGCACTGATCCCAAACATGACAATTAATATTTAACGCAACTGATATTGAATCACTAATTACTTCAAGAAATGTTTTTAAATAAAACCAATGAAAATAAATACAGAAATGCCTCCCAGTGACAGGAATGCAATACTCAAAACTATCAATTATTGAAACTTACCAGCAAAACAAGTTTTTTTAAAATTAAAAATGAAAGTTCTTAATAACCTGAATTTTCTGTAAACTATGGGTTCCAGTTAAAAAAAAAATCACAGCATTTTTGATTAAAAATTTGTGCTAAATTTTTTCAAAGAATAAATTAGAAAATATATCATTTTTTTATTTTACACATAGAAAACGAAATTGGGAGACACATTACTATAAAACATATTCCTTATTTTTAAATTAATGTTCATACCAAAGCAAAATACATTGTTCTGCTAGGCTATTCAATATCACCAAATCAAATTTTCTAATTTGTTACAATTTAAATGTATATTTTACCAACATATTTTTCTAATTGTTTTGAAAATGTAGTTCCAAAAAAGTAGAAAATTTTAGTATTTAATTTTACAACGTTTAGAAAAAATAATATAATCAAATAATACTGGTAATTTCATTATTAATTATTTTTATTGTGATTACAAGTGCAGTTATTTATTATTCACTTATGTATAAAAGAATTAAATCTTTGAAATGGCAAGAAAGGCAGAATTTAACATTCACATTGAAGACAAAAATGCTATAAAAATAGCAAATGTAAATTTAAGTTTCAAGGAAGTGAAGCTCTGAAAAACAACATAAACACTAAGGAAATTGTTTTAGTGTAATATATAGTTTCTAATAATAATGTATGAACATATTTGAATAAATATAGCCTAATTGATATTTTCAGAAAGTGAATCAACTTTGTAGTCAACTTGAAAATGTAACTACAATGTTATCTAAGTACAGCAGAACTCCAATTATCCAAGTAAATTAGACTGAAAATGAGAAGGAAAAAGATCAAGCAAAGAAAAGGTAAGAGAAGGCAGAATATGAGAATGAGGGATGTGTCACTTGAGGAATTGAAAAAACATTCTTTTGAAATTTTCCTGGATGTTCAGAAGCTATTGTTGAAGATAAGGGAATGGATCATGAGTGAGTTCCTAGATTTCAAACTGCAAATGATGGTAAACTTATTTAAAATGTTGATTAAGAAGATGACCTTAATGTCCAAGTTGAAGCAATATAAGACCATCAGCAAGTGAAGTATTTGTCAGCTTGGAAACTGATTTGAAGTGAATACAGCATCAGGCAGAGTGTGACCACATGCAAATTCTCACTGTCAAGCAGATATGCAACTTGAATGAAGGCAATGAAACAGTTTACTCTGATAAGATATTCAGCAAGCAGTGACTTACCTTTACAGCACTATACTTATATACTGTATTAATGTACAGCATTTGTAAATACCTTAACATATAAAAGTGTTGCATTTTTATTTAATTGATTATAAATTCTTCTTTAAAGATATATAGTTTTTCCCCCATTTTTGATGTACAATAATTATTTAAAGTAGATCCTTTTTTTTTTTAAAAAAAAACCAATAATCTGAATATTTGATTATTGAAATGGGGTGCTGTCCCAACTGATTCAAATAATTCTAGCTATATTGTATATCAAAATATATCTATTGGAAGACTATCAGAATATAACCACTCCATTTTGCTTTGTTGCTCAACAGTCACTTTTTTGCACATCAGGGCTAATTTGACTGGGACTTATAGTTTAAAATGGATTCTGAACCACTTAGATCCCATACACTCAATTTTGTATTTATCAAATTAAAAATTTCACTTCATTAGAATACATTTTACAAAATGATAGTGACTCAATACAGCTATTTTTCAAATGTAAAAACAAGTTTAGGGAAAATTTCATGTAAAAAAAAAGAAACCTTTATTGACTTAAAATTTTTCGATAAAATTCATCTTTCAAGTAAGGATCTTAATTTAAAATATGCAAGGAACACTCATTTTAAAGGAGGATTACAAAAATTATTTATTCAAAAATTTGAATTGACAAAGCAATTAATAAATAACAACTGTATGGTTTCACAATGCAATTAAAGTTTGTAACATTTATGTGTAAAGAAAAAATGAAATAACTTTAGAGTTCTATGTAATGTTAAAGTTTTATGTAAATATTTGAAATTTTAGAACATATATATTTATAAACATAAATTAATCTTCTGCTTTCTCATATAAGAGTAATTTCTTTACTTTTATACACATAATAGCTTAAATATAACACATCAACTTTTCATGTGACAGATAAGTTGTATAAAGCATTTATGAATGACAAAATAATTTACTGATTAAATCAATAACAAAAATATTTAAAATATTTTCTTACTGAAAGAAACTGTAGTGTAAAAGAAATATGCAAAAAACAACCAAATTCTAAATATTAAGCATAGAAATTTAGGGAAAAATAGTTTTCATATAAATTTATTTGTAACTCATTTTGGAAATTTTTAAAAAGATAAACACAATTATTTATACATCAGAAGAAAAATAAGAAACATAATACTCCCTTTTATTCTAATGTAATGAACAGAAATCCACACATGAATTAAACAATTAATTTCTAAAAACTGCAATGGGATACAAAATTTATTTATTTCAAACAGTTTCAAGGAAGTTTACTTCATGTTTAATGACTAGAGAGTCATATCAAATCACACCAGGAAATCAGTTTAATTACACCGAATTTCATGATTGGGATAATAAGAGAATATAATGCTTGAACTTATTTAAATGAAAAATTTTTAGACTTATTGTATAATATTATTATATTTCTAAATATTTACAAATCAAATTTGCAATGATAATTTAAAAAAAAAACATTTAATAATATAGTTATCCGCAAATACATTTTCCACAATAAATAATTATGTTAAAAAAAATTAATTTCAGAACTAACATGTAAGATTATAACTTCCATTATTAAACAAAAATTTATATTTCACAGATTTTATTATTTCAGAGATATAAAGCCAAATAAATTACCTTCAGTTTTGTTTTCTCCTGTAATGATATAAAAATGCAGCAAAAATATAGAAATATATAAATTTAAGTATAATAAAATACAGTAAATAATGAATTCTTTTTACAAAAGATAAATATCATTAATATTTTTTCTATACAGACCCTATATCATTAAAACAGAAAATATATGCATTTAAAAAATTTACTAATTGTTAATTTTAAATAATATAAAATAGTATTATTTAACTGTCAGGTAGAAACTAAAAAATGTCATTACGAGAATATAGGCAATTAATATAAACTAGTAAAGATTAGCATTTTATACTTTAATTTTAATTGCACATATATATATTTTTTCTATAAACATTTCCTTAAAAACATTTTCACTTCATGCCAATTTTTAATACATATGGACACTTAGAATGGTTAAAATGATGCAAGTTCCATGACATGCTAGATGTAATTATAAATAGTTTGCATTTACAATTATTTGAAACATTCTTATGATGAAATATTTTCATTCAACTACATATTAAAAAGTGATACTTACTGTCAAGATAAAAATTTATTTTCACAATAATTAAATTTTCTGAGCAAGCAATTAAGAAGCAAATATATTAGTATTTAAATCTCAAAAATGCACTCAGTTAGGGAATTAGAAATACTTTGTTTATATTTTCTTTAAGGATAAAACAGTTTTAGAAACATTTAAAACAAAAGTGTTATTGATTAGAAAATGTTAGTTTAGTTCATTTAATCTAAAAGTAATCTTACCCTGTACTGATTCTTCTCTAGGAGGTGGGGGTGGGGTAGACTGTTTAATGTCAAAATTACTATAATTTCCTATGAAATTAAGGCAAACAATAGATCTTTTACAGATGTTTAAAAATCTCAGGCAAACTAATAGCATTTATTTGCAAATATTTTTAAAGTAATCAATGCAGCAGAAGAAAACCAAATTCTTAAAATCAATTTTTAAAGATGATATAAAATGATAATGTTAATAATGATTTTATATCGTCTAATTTATGTCATCTAGTACTAGTAACAAAAAGGCCTTTTCAATGGTTTCACTTTACATAATCTACTTTTCATATTTTATTTAGTTGATGTAAGTAAATAAAACAAATAAAAAAAATTCTTGAAATATATAGTTTCATAATAAGGTATAAAACAAGTTTTAATTTTTTTAACAAATAAATTATGTATAGAGTTGAAAAATATTTTTTCTTCTGAAATGTATTTTTAACTAATAATATAAGATACATATCAACAATGAGTAATGTGAAAGTGAAATTAAAAAAGAAACTTTAATAGTTAAAAAATTGAAAAAGAATAGTATGCAACACTCCTGCATAGATAAATGAGTTACAGAATATTGTTTCCGTTTGCAATTAGAAAACAAAGGTTCTTGAATTAATTTTAAGTAATATATTATAATGAATTCTCTTTAACTTTTTTCTGACTAGATACTTTTTAAGACATTCATAGTGGAACAGGGAAAGAAAAAGCAAACATGTGTAGTGTTTGCAAAATGTGTGTTATTTAGAGAATATGAAAACATCCAAATAAAATTTTATAAGTAAATTGACAATTTCATTTTTATTAAATAACAAACGATACTCATCGCATTACTGTCTGAAACTCAAAGGAGCTCGTGCACATTATGTTCAGAAAGAATATATATATATATATATATATATATATATATATATATATATATATATATATATATATATATATATATATATATATATAGCCGATTCTTAATTTACTGTTACAACAAAATTTTAAAAGATACTTTTCATACAATTGAAATGAAATTAGCAAAATTTTGTCAGTCAATTTATCAAAAACTGGGAAAACAGTTAGAAGGCATTGAGATTTGAACATAAAAAATTATTGCATTTCATTTGACACATGTTTAGTAGTATTGGGATTGAATATTTAAGAACTTAAAATAGCAAACAAGTTTATTTTCTCAAACTACTTGATGTTGATGTACATTAGTTTTTCTAAAGCAGTATACTACAAAAAGATAGACATTACATGACTGGGAAAATTGCCTTGATAGACTTCAGAGTTTTCTATTTGCAATGCTATTGTTTTGGCAGTTTTGTAGAAAAAAATTCATATTATTTAAATTTGTTTTTTATTCATTGAAATAATTTATATTTTGATGCATTGTTTCTGACAATGTCATTAATGAAACGAAAGCATGTGAACTAAGGGAATCTCACAACAAAACAGTCCTAATGTTTTAGTTAGGCATACTGATATCCCCTATTGAAATACTTGCTTAAAAGATATCTAAGAAATCAGCTATCGTTTTATTTAAAGAAAAAAAAGAGAAGAAAAACTTATTTGAATAGAGCAGATTACCAATTGCTTGGAATGCTGACGGTAATTTTTGTGATGTCCCTATTGATTGTTTTGATTTACATCATATCTTGGTATTCTGTTCTTTAATGCAACCAAAATAATTTTTGTCCTTACATTGTTCATTTGCTTGAATTTTCACAGATGTTACTTGATATTTAAATTGCTAATTTTAAATTAAAAACTTTGATCAAACTTTTACATTACTTTACATTATTATTGATTCATTCATAATTTTTGATTGTTCATTTTTTTGAAGTCTTGTTTTAAAAGCTATGTTGCATAGCTGTTAACACTACTGAAATTTGTTTGAGGATAAATGTTTATATGGTTAAAAATCTCAGATTTTAATCAAATGCTATAAAATTTTATCGAAACATAAAGAAACTATGACTTTTTAAAATTGGCTCATAATTGACTTAATTTTTTTGAATGATTGATGTTTACGAGGTATTCATAAAAGAGAAAATTAAATTTAATTCAGAATACTTTCTCTCGAAAGTTCAGTTTTACAGTAATATTAGAGACAAGAATCCCAACTGAAATTAGTTAAAAAGTATATAAAACATGTGTCAATGTATGCACACTATAACACATTATCATTAAAACTAGTATATTTATTTATATTTTAAATAACTAAATGTTATTATTGACTAATTATTTAAAAGTAGTACAACATGTGGAAACATTTAATATGCAACATTTAAATTCTAAAAAAAATTCATTAAACGTTCTTAAATAAAATTAAGAATATTTGAGTATCTTCATAGAGTGAAAACTAGATAAAAGTGAAAGAACATACTCTTCAAATTGTTTATGCGATATTTATAATGTGTATTTTTATTAGTCAATAAAATATTAATATCATTTATCTAATAACAATCAAGACTTTCTTAAATTATAATAATACACATTGAACAAAATTAGAGTTAAATAAACAGATAAATAACTAACAAAGAATTAAAAAAATTCTTACCAGAAGAATCAACTACTGAATCAAATTGAGATGTATCAGATAGTTTCATATGCTTCTCATCTGGTAAATTCACAACAACAGGATTGAGATCTAATAAAAAAATTAGTTTCTTCCTTTTATAAGTTTTTTTTTACTGAGAATAACCTATTTATTATAACCTGACAGTAAACAATAAAAAATGTTGCCCAATGAAATAGCTTAAATTAAATAAAGATGCCAAAATATTACAAATTGATGTTTTAAACAAGAACTAGAAATTAATATAATCCAAATAAATTATGCACCTCAAAAATAAATCCCATTCTTGCTATTTATAGTTTAGAAAATAACTACTGAAATAATTATTTCTAGAAAAATAGTAAAAATTAAGGTTAAAATAAAATAAATTAACATAATACTCAAATTTAAAATTAAGAATTTTTGATTCATTTGAAGCATGACAGAAATATTCTGAAAAAAAACCTATATTAATTGCATTTCATATTAATTTTAAAAATAATGAATAGAAATATGTCAAAATTTAAGTAAACAAAATTAGGGGTATAAAATTTTGAACTTATAAAAATAAAAATTTCCATTGAAAGCAATGATTGGTTGGTTGGGTTTTATGGTGCAAAGTCCAAAAATGGACATGCTGGGCCAGCCATGATGAACAGCTTAGTTTCATAAGTTTACTTAAAAATATAGAATATAAATTTTCAACACAGTAGGTTTTTTAAAAGGTAAACATTTTATCTCAGCATTAGTTTTTCAATGTATATACATTTGAAGTTTTGTGGAGAAAGAAAAAAGATAAAATTTTTACTCTGTGCATAAACAAATACACTATTTTTTTACAGTTTTCTGTACTAGCATGAATAGATAATAGTACACATTATTAGCAACATATCAATCATGAATAGTTCAATGAGTGAAATACAATGAATATCGAACACCCACTTAGTCTCTATGATTTTCATAAATTAGCCTTAATGATTTGCAATAACATCTTCACATTCTGGATTTAGAAGTATGTCTTTGAATAATTTATGACAGAAAATGTAGAAATTCTGACAATGATTCCACTACCTCATCTCAAGAAATTGAAATTTTTTGTGTGGCAAGTTGCAGTAATCCATACAAAATAATTAAAAATACATGAATGTAAATATATTAGTTACCCAATTCAATAAGTAAATTCAAAACATAAAAAATAAACTTTATTTTTGTATAAGCTTTTCAGGAGGTTTTCTGGCTTTAAAAAAAATCTTTAAACATTGCAGTTATAATTCTTAAAAACTTAAATTAGTATAAAATGAACTTTTATGTAATTTAATGTTCCTTCTGTATACTTGTAAGCTATTTACTAATAAGAATAATTGAATCTGCATATCATAAAAAATTAGAGAGTAAAAATGGCAGATTTAAGTAAATTATTTTGAAATTGAGAGAAATTTAAATTAATCTCAAACTTTTAATTAATAATAAATACTACTTATTCAAAAAATCTTGCAATATTTTAGCTATTAATTTATAAGGAGTAGATTTTTGTATTTGAATTGCAAGAACCCAATGAAACTCAAATGATTTTAACTACAAGCAGAAAATTTTATAATCAACAAAGATGGTAATTCTGTAAAATGTCACAATAAAATTAGTAAACACTGATAAATATAATTTTAATTTACAAGAATTAACAAGCAGACTAAAATTTTCAAGTAAACTGAATGTGATTTTGACACAGTATCATATTATTTAGGATTTGTTAATTTTAATTTTCAAAAACTTTTTATTAGTTTTAAAGATAAACAGTTAGTTAAAAGAATTTCAGTTATCAAAAATAGAGCACCCTTAATCTTAACAAATGCATAAATATTAGCTGTTTTCAAAACTTTACAGTTCATAATTTTAAATATCTAATGAATTCAAGATATATTTACTAAAAATTGTTAACAGAACTGTACTGAAACTGAAACTTCATTTTTATTCAGGGAAAAAGAAGAAATATTTTGAAGTATTAATTATTAATTTTTATTTTTAAATAAATTATGATAATTATACATCATTTCTAAAAGAAAATTTTTCATATATTTTGTTAATTTCTTATCTGTAATTGCTATTGTGTTCCACCAATTTGTAACAAATTAAGTTTCTCTTTCACACTATAGGAATAAATAAGAAAAAAATATTATAAATAAAAAGAAGTAGCAAATAAAAATGCAGAAACTTAATCAAAAATGTATGAAATTTCAAAGGAGTATGAAATAAAATAGTAAATAAATTTAAAATGAAAAAAAAATGACAGAAAAATTATAAATTAAAAAAAAACATAAGCACAGCCATACTAAACTTACTGTTCTGAATTTTATCTTCATAAATTTTTTCCTTTGAAGAATTCAGATCAGTTTCCCACCCAGCTTTCAGTAGGGAATCTGAATCAGAGCTGGACGGTGGAGGAGGGGTGAGGGATGGTGGGACACTAACATGAGAACTCTTATGAGTACTAATGTTTTGGAACAGTTGACCCCCATACCGTGGTGAATTCCCATCAAGATCTTCTGCTGCACTTCCATAGCTGTGTACTGTATCAAATTTTGCCAGAACACTCAACGATTCTTGTGTGCTAGGAGTATAAGATGCTGGACGAGGAGGCAAAGGTGGTGTAGTAAATGTTGCATCCAAATTACTAATCTTGCTTACACGCTTAATATTATCCTTTTCAATAATGGAATTTTTCAGCATAAATTCATTTGGCCCAGGCTCATCTCCCAGTTGCAGACTTGATCTTCTTTGCCGCCGCTAAAATAATATTTTATTCAAGTCAGTTTAGTTCTATTCACTTTTCAAAAATAATTAACATTAAGAAATTCATTTAATAGGAATAAAACATTTTTAAATATATTTAATACACAATGCAATACATTTCTAAAATTTTAAAAAATGAATATTAATATTAAATGTATAATTTTTAAATTACAGAGAAAAACTGTAAGCAATTATACATTAAATTTTGTAATCAAAGAAAATTAAACTAGTTTTGAGATTAAAAAGGGAGATTTGTATTTGCTGTTTATGACTACATAAATGGCAAATGCAACTCTCACTTTTTAAACTTTAACTTAAACTAATATAAAATTCATAGTTGGAATATATTTTGACTATCAAAGCAAAATAATATTAAGCTGAATATTAATGCAATAAATAAAATATTTTCTTTTAGTTACAGCTGATAAAAAAGTCACACATTTTGTTTGTAAACTTCTCGCTAAATCATAACTATTGATTTTGTATTTATCTACAAACTATCATAAAAAACTTAATTCAGAAAAGAAAAATGTTACTAAAAAAAGTTTTCAAATAAAATTTATTAAATTGAGAATTCATATTTATAAAAGTTCTAAATGTATAATAAAATCTATAGTTTTAGCTTCATTTTGATTTTAAAAAAAGCCAGTATCATTTGTTTATAGTATTTAGAAAAATCAATTTTCACCAAAAAAATTTCTTGTCCGACTCTGCTTCAGAAAACACTATTAAATAAAATAAAATCGACACCATATAGCTACATTTTATATAAAACAGTACTATTTAATATTCATTTTAAAATAAAGAACACATCATACATGAAAATTTTAGTTTTGATTAATAAAATGCAAATAGCAATTAATTTCAAAATGAACTTGATCCGTGATGTTGGTATGAAGAAAATATTCATAATTTTTCTTACCTTATGTCTTATTCTCCAACAACAAGCAAGTACAACTGCTAAAAGCATTATGAAAATAACGACTACTGTTATTCCTACAATTTCTTCTATAGTCGTATTCCAACGAGTAGACGTAATAGAATTGGTATATAGAAGTTCTGAACATAGAGTGCCAGTAACATTGTGAGGACACTGACACCGAAAAGAGCCTTCATAATTCTCACAAGTTGCACCATTTGCACAAGGATTAGCTTGGCATTCATTAACATCATACTGGCAGATATCACCATAAAATCCTTTACACTTACATAAAGGTCCATATGTTCCTTCTTCGCAAACACCACCATTGTGACAAGGATTTGGATTACAATATCTACCATAACCGCATCTTTTTCCACTAAGTCCCTCAGGACAGTCACAATGGAAGGTATTGTTCACATTATGGCAGGTAGCACCATTAAGGCACGGATTGGAGGCACAAGGGTTTGTATCAATTTCACAACGTGATCCCAGGAATCGTGCTAAACACTGGCAGGTAAAGGAGTTTCCAGTAGCATTGCAAGCACCCCCATTAGCACATGGTTGACTACCACATACTCCAGGGTCAAAAAGGACGGCACACTGAAACTGTACATTTGCAAACCTATAATAAATAAAAAATAAAGTTTTAATGAATTATGTTGCTTAATGATTAATTTAATTTTTGTTTTTTATGTATTTTACTTCCTAAATATATTTCTAAAAACAAGGAGGATTCTTTTAAAATAAACATCAAGGCAAATGTAATCAGTTTTAAAAAATACAAGTACTTTGTGTGCTCAGTGAGGAAATTATACTTTAAACAATACAAAACATAAAATTTGTTAAAAATAGTTTGTGTACTAATTGATATAAGATAGCATAAATAAAATCTTTATTCTGTTAGTCCGCTGCTGTTTTGTCCACAGTTGAATAGCTGCACAACATGGCTTAGTTTGATGCTTAGTGACCATTTTTTGCATATGAATGCTAATTAAACTACAGCATAAAATGGAGTGAAACTTACATCAAAATGTTAATTTAAAATAAAAACTAAAGTTTTTTTAAGTATTCATTACATGGCTTATGATTTAAAACATAATTAATACTAATTTGGAGTTCCTATAAAATTATTTATGCAGTGATATAACTAACTTAAATGGCATAACATTTTGCAGAGAAACTCACCTCTATTTATGTGAAAGCAGATTTTTTTAATATAAATCCTTTTCTTTTTAAAATTTTCACAAATACCTAATACTCACTGGGAATAGATTAAAAATATTTACAGCAGCTGATCTTCCTTTCATTCCCAGAGTATTTTTATAATAGAAAACTATATTTGTTATTTTCTTTTATTTTTGAAAAAGTGTTCTTTTTGCTCTCAGCAGTGAATGACAGCCTTCTCCATGACATTTTCAGTCAAAAGTAAATTGAAAACATGGATGAAAAAAAATTCCAAACTTCAATAGTAAACCTCATAACTAATATTTGTTTTTAAGCATTGTATATAGTTCATTTAATTTGTTTCTAGATAATCTATATATACGATTTTATCCTGTGACACAGAATAACATTTTAAGAAGTTATTGATTAAATTATTTTGCAATATGTACACATTTATGTGTTAAAATGAAGAAATTCATGTTTTAATATTTAAACTAAAATTTTAGCAAGGATTAATTTTTCAAACCTTTTTAGATATTTGTTTATTTTGATATACCATATACAATAAATACCTATTGTAATTAATGCAAAAATACAATATACAAAAAATAACTAATGTTTTTTCAATGTTTGTTAATACATGTTTGCCTTCTCAATTAATCAGTTACCAGAATATGCCTCTAGATTTCTAAGTTCAACTAAACAACATATTCTAAATCAAGATACACATTTTATCCCTGTAGGCATCATAAACAATATATTCATTGTTAAGTCATGTATAAACAAAACGAGGTATATCCAGAAAGTAAGTTCCGTTTGGTAATAAAATTAAATTGTGTACAGATACAGAAAAATTATTTATTGCACAAAATTCTACAACTCTTAAACTACTTTTCCACATAACTGCCAAAATTTTGCAGGCATTTGTTATAGCGTGGCACAAGTTTTTGTATACCTTCTTCATAGAAGTTTGCCGCCTGTGTCTTCAACCAGTTGGAAACAGTTTCTTTCAGTTTTCGTCATTGTTGAAGTGTTGACCGCCAAGGAAAGACTTGAGATGTAAGAACAGATGAAAGTCGCTAGGAGCGAGGTCAGGACTGTATGGAGGATGGCCAAACACGTCCTTTGGTAAACTGGATCTCGTCATCAATCGCGTGGACCAGTTCTTCTGTAACGAAAGATTGACCCCCACTTCGTTATTCATCGTGCACTTCACTACGTCCTTCATTGAACTGTCGGACCTATCTTCTTACCATAGAATCACTCATCGCATTTTGTCCGTAAACTTCGCAAATTTGCCGATAAATTTCGATTGGTTTCACTTTCCTAGCATTCAGAAAAGGAATCACAGATATGATTTCACAAGCGGCGGGTTTTTCAATCAACACTGACATTGTGAACAAGCACAACAAAGCGTACGTGGCTGACAGCGATCTCAAAATGGCGCACGTTTCTTATCCTTGATACAGAGCGTCTACCGCGCATGTGCGGAACTGCGATCACAGCGCTGCAGCAGAGATAAATTGAAACGGAACTTACTTTCTGGATATACCTAGTATATTCATTGAACCAGTTGTAAAATGATTTAAATGGAGTACAGCAAAGCAAGTATTCAGCTAGTTATTCTAACATTATGAAGTAATTAAATGGGCATAAAAAATATAATTGTATAAATACAACATTAGAAAACATCAAAAGAATTTATTTTAAATATGTGAATGAACAATTACCGCCTCAAAGTCACAACATTATTTCCACCTGCAACATGTAGAGGTAAGGAGACACCATCTATTCTTATATCATCCATGCATCCAACAAAACCCATTCTAATATCTTCATATCCAAATACAGCAGGATGATGTCGCACTTCTGCACCAAAATAGATGTCATTTCCATCCAGATTTAGGATATCATGTACACCAGGAGCATTACCTGATGTGCGATGCACTTTATCAACTATAACTTCAGCAGCATTACCTCTTCTTTCCACACAAACATCATGCCACAAACCATCATTAACCTGTGGATGCTCAACTCTTACCAAACCTTCCCCACTTCCACAATCAAACCGATATTGCACATAGCCATTAACAATCTGAAAATAAATTCATCAAATGGTTGAAAAGGAAATATGAAAATAATATGTACAAAATATTAAAATTTGGCAGTTGAACTAAAATTATAAGTAGAAACATTTGTTAAACGCTTTCATCAACAACATAAGTTACTTTAAATTATATTTCTTAAATATAAATAAATATTATTTTAAAAATAGTTTAAAAAAAGAAGTATTCACATTGAAGTATTTACAGAACTATTCAAGTTAAAATTATTAGTTTTAACTGTAAAAAATTGTATAAAAGCAATCTCATTTCTCACATATTTTGTCATTCTTGAGGAATAATTCTGTAGAAATATTTTAATTTAATTCAGATACATTCCTAAAAATACATCTGAATGTTTTGTTTGAAAAATTACACGAATATTTTCATTTACAATAGGCAACAGTAGTATTTAGTTTGTTATATATAAGAGAGAATGTTAAATTAATTTTCTGTAAAAATGCAGATTTTACATCAGATAAAAAAATCATAAAAGGCAGACATAATGAAAATTTTAATCATATCAAATTGAATATTTTATATGTGTAATCATAACACTAAATCATATATTTCGTGAATATCAAAATATAATATTTAGTGTTATGCAAATTTTGAAAGAAAAAAAAATTGTCCAGGAGAAAAATTTGGGATCATATGAAAAAGAAAAAGATATTAGACTTTGATGGACAGTACAATTCCTATATAGAAAATTACAAAAGTTACATTAAATAAGTCAAGGAAGTTTGAAAAAGTAAAATAATAATCATTTAAGAGGAGAAACCCCTTTGAAATATTTACTAACTTGAAAACAAAATTAACGTTTACAATTCTAATACTTGAAAATACTACTAATAATAAATGGAATACAAGTGTTCATATTTTTGAGAAAAACTTAAATTAATATTAATCAAATGAGGTTAAAGTTAATAAATATAAAATAAAATATCACACAAAAAGGGATGTATATCATTTCAAAACATTTACAATAAAATAAATCATACCACATAACATTAATATTTGAAGATGGATATTTTTTAAAGTTGGTTACATTTTATTAGTTATAATGTTGGCATTTTCCCCTCAAGAAAATGAAAGTCATTTGGAAAAATGCTTTTTCTAAAAAACATAATGAATTAAGTAATTTCAGTATTCTTAGATATACCATTAAATTAAATGACTTTATAAAAATACTTACATAATTAAAAGTGCAAGAAATAGCTATTTTAAATTATTTGAGAAATATATTTTTTAAATTTAATTAAAGAGTAATTTGTAACTTTAAAAATTTCATAAAAAATATATTAAATGATGTATTAACTTTTATTAGAAAAATTTTTTAAAGATATTTCAAATAAAAATTTATAAATTAAAGTAGCATACAAAATTATATTTAAATAAAGTAGAATGATTCATAAAATATGAATTGTCTCAAACTTATATCCACTTCTCTAAATAAATACATTAAATCCATTGAATTTTTATTTAATTTTAAAAACTGCTGGATTTTTAATAATTAACTTTTATTAATTAATGTAATTTAAAATCCAGCTACTTTTAAAATTCTAGGGAAAATTTTAAGAAAAGCAAGTGAAATGAAAATTCAATAAATTTAAGGCATTTAGAGAAGAACATAAAAATTTGAGATCATAACCATGAAGAAAATATGCAATAAAAAGAATTGAAAAAAATGTACTGAATAATTGAAGTAAAATACAGAAAAAACTACTATATTAAATTCAAAAATAAGCTAAAATTGATATTTTATAAAAAAAATTGGAAGAATATAAAAATATAAGTACTTCTAAAATGCTGTAGTCTCTTATTCCAGCAGCATACATTAAATTTCCTGTTGCTTGAACAGTTCGAACACTGACTGCAATACTCAAATGCCTCTCAAATGGATTAGTCAAAGAATAACGAGCATAGCTTTTACCATTATAAGAGATTGGATTTTTCTCTGTAATATAATAGAGTTCATTACAAATATGAGATTTGTATGGAGAATAAATAAAATTTTTAGAATATTATCTTCAGGTAAAACTAAGAGAGACTGTATATTTTTTTTAAGAATACAACAAATATAAGCTTTACTAATATTCAATAAAACAGTATAGTAAAATGCTATGAATACTCACAATTTCAACAGAATAAGAAATTTTTAAAATGTAAATATAAATTTGTTAAATAATTTTCTTGAAGCTTTAAGAGGACTGATTCATAAACTTAACATGTAAACAAATAAGATAGAAGAACTTTGAGAAACATTTGTATTATTTAGATAGAAATTGATTTTACATTTGATTGTGGTGCACTTTAAGTACATTAATATTTATTATTTCAAATATGTAGCTTAAAGTAGGTGCAAATGTAGAAAATGCATATAATTTAAAATATACTTAATTTATTAAAGAATAAATTTAATTGAAATGCAAATTTATAAAACATATAAATCATAAAATAAGATTAACAAAAATCTATACATAAAATATTTTAAAGTTGCTTTTTGCACAAAGCAACATTTCAAACAAATGGTTTGTTTAAAAAAATATTGTATTAACATTTGATGAGATACTTGCATGGTACATGGTTCAGATAAAAATTTTTATTGATTCTATTGAATATTGCTATACATATGAATGTTTCCCTGCAGCAACTTATTGTTCAACAATATAAATCAGGGAATGGCAGTGATCTTAATCCTAATAATTTCCAATTTCGCTTAGAATACACCTCTCGAAGTTTCATTATTGTCAAAGGTATAAGCGAAGAGAATAAAGCAGACATATTTCATACATTCTCATGAAAAAGTAAATATTAAAATTAAACCTTTAGATTGTAAAATAAAGAACTTTATAGAATGGATGTTATCATTAGCTATTCTGTTAACACACATGTACAAGTGACTAACGAATATTTGTTATGCATTTATGTAAAATAAATAAGTCAGAACAGTATTTCAAACTTAAAATCGATACCTATGGATTATGTGAGAGTAATGAAAAATACCATCTTATCTATTTTCAATACAATTAAAATTGCAACCAAAATTAAGCCTCTTTAGATTTTAGAATATTAAATTATAAACTATTATAAAACATTCAATCATATTGATCTTGGAGTTTGTGTAATAATTTACTTGATCATATTTTCAGATTTTGTGATTTTGGTATATAAGTCACGCACATGCAAGACTTATATAATTTTGTTTTACACTTGTGAGTGAAACTACTATAAATTTGTTATTCTTCATAGTCATCAGGTAAGTAGCATAATTATTATATATAGCACAAATAATCATGCATATAAAAGAAGAAATATGAATTTTACTAAGTAACAGCAATAATATACATTTTTGAAATTAAAAAATAAGCAAGATTAAATAAGACTTTTTAAAAATAGTTGATAGCTTTATTTTTAGAAATTGAAACACATATTAGATGACACATAATTTTTAAATGCTTAATTTAATATAACTTACCTTCATAACAATTACTGCCACGGCAAATTTTTGTTTTATCCCTATCACATAGTGTTCCTGTTTTACCTGGAGGACATTGGCAAATATATCCTAAATCAGATGGATGTGGAAAACATACATGATGAGAAGAGCAAGGATTGCGAGCACACTCATTGATAACTATATCACAGCGATTGCCTAGATGAAATATAAGTTAAAAAATTATAATTGTATTTAGAAATGGGTAGAACCTTCAAAATGAATATTAGAGAATGTAAATAGCAACGTATCTATACTTATAAAATAATTAAATGAGGAATAGTTTAATTTGTCTTGTACCAAAGTTCTCAGTAACAGGTCACTATAATTTAATATATAAGATAATTACTATTTTAACACAGACAATAAATTTAACAGGTTTTATGGAAAACTTTCCTACACATTGTTAACATAAAACAAAGCTTGTAAAACTTTATAATACAAAAATGTTCTTTTAATATGCACCTTTACAACCAGTATTATGTAATAAAAATTTTAGAATATAATAAAAAACATAGAAAACAATGAAAGCTGTTATTTATATAGAAAAGTTTTACAATATTTTTCATTTCCATTTATTTTAGCAAAATGAATCATGAGGTTGATTTTTACAGTATATCTATCTATCCAGTGTAATTTCAAGTATATAGCTCGTATTGATGTAATGTCCAGGAAATGTATTTAAGAACTGTTTTATGTATAAAAGAAGAATTTACATTTTAATTTTTCTTAAAGGGAGATCCTTACTGAATTAAAAAAAATTATTTAAAAACTGCTTAAAAGAATTAAAACAATACATATCCCTTTATAAGTAAGATTCTTCAGAATTTGAATTTAATAATTTTAAAATACTGAAAAAAATGTAGGAAAATTTAGTTCAAATTCACTTGGTGTTGTATACATCTTCAGAATTCCTTTTTCATTTTTAAGAATTTTGATATGAAAGTTTTCCAACACAAAACTAATGATTGAATAATTACTATGATGGAGAAAGTTTCATGCACTACTTGTAATGATCCACGGTTCACAGAATTATAAAAAAGTTATTTTTGCATATTTTTTAAGCTATAATATGAATACAGAAGATAGAGGGACTTTCAAGTGTATTTGTTAATGATTCAAATCACACTATCATGAAATACCATGTGATTTTCAGCTATTTTTAAGTCAGGTGATCGATACCTGAGCTGTAACTCTCCTCATTACACCACATCTGAGACGTAAAGATTAAGCTTCATGAATAATTAATGTGCATAGATGTATAAACACAGTAATGTTTATTAAATCAGAGAAAGATTAAAAAAATCATTTTATCCATCAGCTGGGATCCAAGTGTTAAGAATCAAGTATTAACATAAAAGAGTTGGTAGCTATTTTTTTTTGTATACACTTCTTGCAGTTACTAAAGCTGCGGAATGACAAGAAGCATCAAGTCAATAAGTTACTCACAAAAGGATAATTTTGATAATGAAACTAGAATGTTTAGAAATTACAGCAACATTATCAAAATAATTTCATAAATTATTTGGATTTATAAAATCTTACCTCCATAACCAGATTTACACACACACTCCAATTTCCTGACATGTTGGGGAGACACATACCCTAGAGTCTCTGTAGTAATACTAACAACATAAGTTTCATCCAAAACGATTCTATCAATACATTCTCCATGAACACATCGGTCAGAGGTACATCGGTCTTTTATGATCTATAATAAAATCAGCAATTTTATTTTTTCTTTTGAATTAAATAGAAGAGATTATATAGTTCCATTTTAATATATTTCTATGAATTAAATGAAAATGAAAGCAATAAGCTAATTTATTACAATAAATAGTTTGATGGAAATACACTAAATGATTAAAGTTTTATCATATGAAACAGTGAAAATTAACAGAAGCGTAATATTTCATTCTTCACATCAAATACAGAGTTTTGATAACTAAAGCTCACAGATTTAAAAAAATATATAGCTTTTTTCACAGTTAAAACAAAAATGTAATTTTATTGGTAATTAAATGCAAATGACTGCTGGTGAAAAACAGAAAAATTTTATATCAGTTAACTGTTACATTTTTTGCCGAGATAACGTTTGCAAATATTTTTTTAATGTAAATTATTGAAAATTAATTTTTTATTGTTAAAATGAGAAATCTCTTTAATTCAGATAACTAGAGAAAAGAATTAAAATTTCTGAAAATTTTAAAAGCGAATTTTATGTAATGCACATTCAAAGATAGCAAACAATAACCAAAAATATTAGTGGCATAATGGGAAATATATTATAAATCAATCAAATACGTTAAATTTTTTCAGTGTAATATTTCCTCAAATAGATTGCATATCTTACTGTATAGCTTAAACTGTTTGACATTTAATAGGAAAGCTCATTTTCATAACAAATCACAAATCTTTCTTTAGACAAAGGTTTGAAAAAAAACTCCATACCAAAACATTGCAAATGCAAAATCATTGGATTATGGTGTGTAAACAATTCAAAAACAGCAACTTAGTACATAGTTTTACATAAAATAGTTTTAAGAAAATTTTAAACTAGAAACATATAATGGAAACACATGCATAGCTTTGCCTAAAATTATATCCATATGACAACTTAGCTATTAAAACTATGGAATAATAAAAAAAAAAAACTCAACAATATTTTGAGATGGATTGTTACATTTACAAAATACATAGTTCTCATCAGAGGATTGATTCTTTAAAAATTGACCAAAATGGACAAAACAAGATTCAGCAAATAATTTTATAAAACTTCCAGATTTGAATTTTAAAGATGCTTTGAATTGAAAAAAGCTCTATTAACTATTGACTTTCTTAGGTAAAAACGCTACGAAAATCGTGTAGTGTAAGTAAATGGCGAAATAAAATTTTTGCTTTGGATATCACAAAGAAACTGTTGGGCAATGTTCAAAAGAAAGAAGTCTTCAAACAACAGAATTATATTTTATATTAATAACTTATAAGTCTTAAGTATACTTAAACTTTTGCATTCCTTTAATGATGGATGGGTGTACATAAAAGTTATAGGAAATTAAACCACTTACATAAAACTTAATAGGGAAACAGTTTCTTTTTAATATGTTTCGGTCTTTTTTCTTTTACTTTATAAATGGAAAATCACTGTAATAAAACTCATGGTAACTAAGACTGATAAGTTAAACTTAAAATCAAAATTATGTTAAAGCTCTTATTTTAAATAAATTGTTATATACAAATATTTGGGTAAAACTTTTCTTATCATTCACATAACCATTTTCATTGAAATCCTCTTATCGTACTACAGAAATTCCGGATTTTTATATGAAATTCAAAGATAAAATTACAGTCCAAAAATGACATTTAATTTTTGTATTCTTAATAAGCAAATTGTAATTTTGTAATTGTATATAGTTTTATAAATTTATGTGAGTATCATTCTCCCAAATAAATTAATTAGATTATACCTCTACATCAAAAGAATTTCATTTAAATGGATATTTAACTTAAATATCCTTTTAAATGAAATTATTGTATATAAAGTTAAATCAAAATGTAAGAATATAAACAATAGCAATAATAGACAGATAATACATTTTCGTGAATCGACAACATTTGAATTTTCTTACATTTTATTTTTGTTTTTATATTAGTTTTTATGTGCTATTATATTATAGTTGATGTTAATTTTATTATATTATACAAAGAATAATTTTTATGCAATAGAAATTAGAATCTCCAAACATCGATTAGGAATGAATCAAACATAAATAATTAAAAAGAGTGGAATATATCTTCAAAAGTACAGAATATAATATCTTGATCTCAGTATATTTTGTATTTTTAAAAATTAAATAAGTTCAATTTTTTAAAAACAAATAATTAAAAAACAAAACAATCTTTTGATGTAAGATGAAACTAGAATAAAATGTAATTAAGTTAAATTTAAAATTCTTTGAAATTAATTTCTCTTAAGTACAAAAAAATTTTAAAATCAAAACTTTATAGTCTAAAAATATTCAATTAAAACCGTAAGTTACAGAAAAAGAAATGTTATAAAACATCCTTTTAGGGAGTTTAACATAATTTCAAAAATTTTGCATCTTAAACTATAATTTCATAAATCAAAAACAATAAGATATTCATAAGATTTTAATTAATGCTTAATTTTATAATAACATCTTTTTAATCTAGTAGGTAAAACCATTCCACCCTATATGAGTAATAGGGAAAATATATGTAACAAGCAACGATGAAAGAAGAAAAAAAATATGATCAAATAAATTTTACGCAAATCAGCCAGTTTTTACTTTATGTGAACAATATTACAAAGCTAAAAGTATTAAAAAACCACTTGAAATAAATATAAGAGATTTAAAGAATGACAAGAATATTGTGTAAATATATTTTTTTAAGTTAAGTTATTCAGCTTGAGGCTTGATAAATTAGAATAATAAATTTCTTTTATAGTTAAATTCAAAATAATTGAAAGCACATGAAACTGAATAATAAAAGAAATTTATTATTGTATGAAAACAAAAATTTGCTCACATAGAATGAGCAAAATTTTCAATAAAACAATGAAGTATAATAGAAGACCAAAATTTATAAATACAAGTTACATATCTTTAATTGTCAAAAAACAAAATGAAAAATATTCAATGCTACTTTGAATCTGATTCCCCAGTTAAGTTTCCTGCATATTAATAGTGCAAAAAAAGCTGAAACAATTATCATAGATATTTAAGTTGAGTTCTGGCACATGAATTAGAATAAAAAATTAAAATACTAACCTTCACGACTTTCAGATTAGAAGCTGCTTCAAATACATTTTGTTTTTCTTTAACCTTTACTAAAAGTTGTTTAACTGGATAATATGAATGGGAATTTTTTCGTATTGCAAACAAAACATCAAGATCCCGATTAATTTCTCTTTTTTCTTTAGAAGACATTGCATCAGCAGGTTGAATGCTTAATATGTCAATGTCTTTAGTTCTAATATTCAAGGCACTACGCAATCCTTGAAGAAAATTTTTCCGATGGCTAACAATGAAATCTTCAGGAGTAATGTTTTTAAGTCTCATGCCAATGCTATTCTTTACAGCTTCTTCACTTACCATGTTCACTTCTACTAATATAATGCCATATGAAGTAAATTTTCCATCACTAACACTTATATTTACATTATATGATCCAACATCCAAACCTGGATTAGCAACTAGAGTTCCATCTTCCCTATCCACAGTAAATAAATCCTTAAATGGCGAGACAACTTCATAATGCAGTTTGTCATATGGATCTCTATCAGTTGCATGAATTCTACCCATAACACCACCTGGAAATTCATCTCTAAATGAGTTTATAATAACTTCCAATGGTGATACCACAGGCGGAAATTGACTATCTTCAATTATCATAGCAGTAACCCATGTATCACTACTCAGAGATGGACTTCCATTATCAGACACTTTCACATGCAGTTCATATTTATCTCTCTTCTGATGATTGAATTTAATAGATGTTCTTAAAGATAAATCTTGCTGTACTAAGCGGAAGGCACCATCTTCATTTCCTGATAAAATTTCTAAAGTAAAAGGATCAGTATTAGGTGAAGCATCTGCATCAATAATATCAAATTTGAGAACAGTATATCCAATTGGTCTTCCCTCCTGAAATAAATATACACAAATTATAATTAAAAAGTTTTCATTAAAAATATAAATAGGTTATTTTATACATTATTTGAAAAATGCCACTTAATTATGAAACAATGTTGTGAATGTTAAGGAATTAGTTAAAAGTTGAGCATATAAACTTGAGAGCAAAAAATAACACATGAATATCACATAATAATAAACAAATTTAGACTTTTAAAATGCATAAAATAACAATATTAACCATTTAAAATATGAATTTTAAAATTTAATATCATTTCAAAGAAGAATATCTACTATTATTTAAATAATAATATAGTAAAGTAGTACTATTATTTTAAACAAATCTGCAGTGAATTACTTAAAGTAATAATAAATAACACTATGGTAAAAAAAGAAATATTATTATACTATTATTTTAATTAATAGCATAGAATTGTAATTAAATGTATGGTATTGCAACATATCACAAAAAGTTAGAAAATTATTCTTTCATAAATAAGTGAACAAATAAGATACTTAAAGTAATATTGCTATAGAATTAATAAGTATCTCATTTTTTAATTTTTTATAAAAAAAAAATGTTTTCATATTTTTTGTAAAATTATATTACAGTATTATACATATCATTACACAATGTAAGTAATTCATTTATATTAATTTATACAATTTTAAAAATTAAAATTTTCATTTTGAAATGTGACTTTTAAATAAAAGATGCATTGAAGCTGTAAAAGATATCCATATATATATATATATATATATATATATATATATATATATATATATATATATATATATATATATATATATATATATATATATATATATATATGTTGTTCAAATATATATACCTGAATAATAACAGAATAGTTGTTTAGCAAAAACATAGGAGCATTGTCATTAACATCAGAGATGTCAATATTTACAAAAGCAGAGGAAGATAACTGTGGAACACCATTATCTGAGCACATTACTTGAATCACATAATTAGGTACCTTAAAAAAAATTAAACTATCATTTAATTTCATTTGAGGAAATATATAAAATGAGCATTTTTATAAATTTAAAGAACGTAGAGTTTTTTAAAAATTAATGCTGAAAATTTTTTTAAAAATTTACTGTTTTATAGTTCATTTACACATGAAAAATTCTATCTTACATTTCTAAATTAAGGTAAGTAGAAAATTTTTTTATTTATTAAATGAAAGTGATAAGCAATTTGAAATTAATGATTTAATTAAAAGCAAATTAGTTATTTAAAATGTTTAAGTAAAAAATTTATTGATTATATTTACTAATTTTATTTAAGATTCTGCAAACGTACACAGATACTAATTTTTACAAAAACATCAGTTCATATTATCAATTATTATAACAAAAACATCAGTTATATCAAAATGTATGAACACTAACGTCATTTTTTGTCTTTAATAACTTGATCTTTATACATGAGAAAATAACTCAAATATACATTTTTATATTTGATAATGAATATATGTTATAAGTTATAAGTTACTAAAGAGGTTTGGAATTATGTATTTTAAAATTTTCAGTAACTACTAATTAACAATATGTTCATTTTTGCAGAAAAGTTTTCAAAAGCATAATGTTGCAATTAATTATAAAATTTGGCATAATTATAAATTATAAATTTTTTATACATTTAAAATAAAAAATTAAAAAATTTAAAAAACAATAATGTTAAAAAAATCATCACAATTTAATGTCACCCACAGTATTTACCATTTCTCTATCAAGAGTTTTTCCAACTTTAATATAACCAGTTGTGCTTTCCATGACAAAATAATTATCATCATCTCCACTGATAATAGAAAATGATAATTGCGCATTTGGAGGACTGTCAGCATCATTTGCAAGAACCTAGTACATTTGAAAAAGTATTATAATAAAGAATAGAATATAAAACAGAAAATATTTTTTTTAAAAATAAAGTAAAAAAGAAAAAAAAATTAAAAATCCCATAAAAGAACTTGCAGTTAAATCATTAGAAAACTATTAACTAAATATTTCATTCCAAATTAAGTAATTTAAAGACAAAAATAATAACATTTTGAAAAATAAATATATTTATAGAGTAGATAAATAATAAAATTTATGATTTGTGAAATAAGAAAAAATATAATTAAGAATGTAGAATTACCATAAAGTGACTTAACTATATATTTTTAATTTAACTGTTACATAGTTTGTAAGTATACAGTCTGAATGCTCAATATTTAAGAGAGCCTAAATCTTTAATTTGAAACAGAAAACTTAGTATTCCAACAATGCAACGAGAAAGAATTATAAGAATTAAGATACAAAAACAAATACTATAAGCATCTTCACAAATTTTCATGTTAAAGAATCGTAGAACTCTTTAATAAAACTTCACTGTTGGCTTTCTCACGAGATGCTTAAGCATATTTAAATATATTACAAGGGTTGTTGTTTTAAAAAACGAATGGCTCCCAAGAGAATATAATATGAATCAAAATAGTTTTGATCAATAAGAATACTTTAGTGATAGATCATAATTTCTAAATCATATTATCATTTAGATGAAACTGTGTCAATTGCATCACATACTACATCAGTAATTACTATCTTTAAAAATTTAGTGTAAAAAGAGACAGTTAAAATTAATTACTTTTATATATTATATATATCCAGAAGTAAAAGTAAAAAAAGAAAACTTAAGTTAGAGAAGTAAGTAAACACAGATAATATATAATCACTATTCTTGAATGCAGCTACTGCGATTGTGTTACATCATTGAATAACTTTTTAAAGTCGTGTGAAAACGCTAATATTTAATAGTTTTTATCTGTCTCATTTATGTATTACGCCTTTTGATACTTTCAGTTGTAATAGTCGTGAGCCTGAATAATATTTGTATTTGTCATCCTAGACTTTTATCCACTTCAATATGTGATGTAAATATTTTATCTGTCTTTTATGTAAGCTATCACAATAACAAATAATTTCTTTTATAAGTTAAAGAATGAGAGCGACTATAGACAAATTCAAACTAATTTTATTCTGAATACCATGCTTTACAAAATCACTCAAGTTTAGACCGCAATATGTCATAAAGTGTAAATTTTGTATGTAATATTCATAACAGTTGAAAATACGTAAAACACTTTCAAAGTTAGTAATGCATATTTCAGATGTGAAAAACCCCATTCACTATTTTACAGATATTCAAATGATTTTATATCTCATATCAAAATTCACAAATCAGTTCAGAGATTGGAGGTAATTTATTTTATACAGGTACATATGAAAAATACACAGGAAATATCTGCTTTATGATAATTCTGGATATTACACACTGGTCTGAAATAAATACTTATGTGAATTTTTCTGATTAGTTACAATGAATGAATGAAACAAAATGTTAAATAAAGCTTGTGTACAGATTCAGTAACTGTGGACATAGAATATAGCATACTGATGAGTATGTTAGCTTATATGTATACCTGAATGACTTGACTTCCAACTGTTGCATCTTCTCTTATAATTGCTCTATATGAAGGTTGAGTAAAAACTGGTGCATTATCATTAGAATCAGTAACAGTGATGTTCACAACAGCTTGATTACTAAGGGGAGGAGTCCCACCATCAATAGCTTGAATAGTAAGGAAATAATCACGAACTGCTTCATAGTCTAGAGGTTTAAGTAATTTTATTTGGCCTGTAAGTAAAAAAATTGAGTTCAGTAAACAAGTATTACATAAATATATAATGATGGATACATGTAATTTTTTCAACTAGTTAATTTTAAAAATTAAAATTTCCCCATTTTCATATTAGATTACAAGATAATATTTTATATTTTCTCTCTCTCTCTCTTTTTTAAACAAGCTACTAAAAATTATGGATAAATATAATATTGAATACTATGACTTTATTTAATTTATTTGTAATTGAAATTTTAAATTGTAAATTATAAAAAATATTTATCATACATAATTTCTTTTGCTACACAAATTTGAAGAACATACACCATTTAAAATAAGAAACACAAATTAGAAACCAGTATTAAAAATAAAGTATTAGTTGAAAATGCTTTTAGCAGAAATGCTTTGATTACCAAATCCAAATAACAAGGATAAAGTAAATTACAAATATTTTTTCAAAAATAAAATTTAGAATACATAGTAGTATAATATTGTCTTAGTTATTAAAAAATTGCACAGTTTAAAGAATTTAACGGCATTATACAGCTTTGTTTTTAACCCCAAAAACTGTAACTAAATAATGAAGTTAAAAATGCCTGTGATGAAATATACAATCAGCAGATCAAATTTAATAATGAAATACTATTGAATTTCTAAGTGTAAGAGATGTATAATTTTAGAAACCATTTTAAAAAACTAACTTTAAATGATGATATTGAACAGATTAAAAACCCATATAACATTTTACACCATGGGCAACTCTTCAAACTACTAGTAAGAAAGTGTAAAACCAAATAATTAATATTATTTCATGACAATGATATTGGTGATAGAATTACTAAACTTTCTGAATATAAATAAGTAACTACATACCAGTAGAAGCTGATATTTCAAATACACCTTGTTCATCTCCACCAATAATTGAATAAGATATTTCAGCATTTACTCCAATATCTTGACTTGTTGCACGTACATAAGTAATTTCTGAGTTGACAGGAACTGATTCAGATATGGTTGCATATACTATTTTATTTGTAAATTCCGGAGGATTGTCATTCACATCAAGTACAGTAACACTTAACAAAACTGTAGATGATAGTGGAGGTGAACCATGATCCATTGCTTGAACTGTTAAATTATATTCTGATTCTGTTTCTCGATCAAGGGACCTTTTTAAACGAACAATTCCAGTTTTGGGATTTATTTCAAACATTCCAAGATGATTGTTGACAAATGAGTAGCTTATTTTCCTGCTCGCCCCTAAAACAAGAATGAAAGTATAGCATATTTAAAAAAAGATTAGCATATTTTCAGGACGAATAAAATAATTATTTAAATAATTTTTTCTTTTCTTATAAGTATAACTCTTTTACTAAATCTTGTAACAATTTGTAACTTGTTTTTTTTTTACAAAACTCTCTCTCTCTCTCTCTGAAGTGAATAAATAAAATTAAACTGGATGAAGTAAAAGTGATATACAACATCACTATAAACTGAATAAAAATAAGTTTCCTTTGTTTGAGAAAGTATTTTATAAGAAAATTCAAAAGAACTTCACAAATGAATTTTAAGAGAAGGAATCACATTTGAATATGCCATGCAAAAATGTCAAAAAATAAAACATACTTTTATGCATATTTAAAGAAGTTAATTAAAGTTATACATTTTAAATAGTCTAATACGGCACATAAGATAACTTTGATTAATTTTTACTGAAAAATAGCATTCTATTAACTTCAACATTAAAAACTTCTTTGCACATCCTTTTATACACTTTGTATAAAGGTTTTATTAACTTTTAATAACTTATTTTTAAATAAACTGTGAAAAAGAAACATTTAATTTATTTGAAAAACCAGACTTTAATACTTTTACAAGTAAAGTATGGCTACTAAAATTCTAATGAAGAGCCACAAGGATTCATTTACAATCCTCATTATAAAATTAGTAAACAGAAAAGGTAATACAAACATATAGGTTCTGAGTAGATTAGGTAACAACAGACATGCATTAAATTATTCATATTTAATAGATATCGACAGTTTCATTGGAAAAGAAATATTCAAATATATATGTGTTTTTCTACAGAGTTGAATTTCCAGCTATGTAAATGTGTAAGAACAGTATGTAAAAAAAATGGCATTAGGAAAAATAACATACAAATTAATATATGAAGAAAGCACATGAAATTCAAAATTAAGTGACAAAACTAGTATGAAGTGTTTTCTTGATTAAAATTGCAAATACAATACTGCAAAAAAAAAAAAAAATTGATAGATTATGATTAGATGAATGACAAATCTTGATCCTTCTTTGATTCTTGGCATGAGAATAATGAGAAAATTTTGAAGCTAGTAACTTTGTGAAAATTTGCCAATGGTTTTGTACATCGAACACAGAAAATAAAATGTTTAATATATATGAAGAAAATAATGAATGAAAGATATTGTAATTTTTAAGGAAATGAAAACAAAGCCAATTAATTCTATTATTGATTTTTTAATACATCATATACATTGATGCCATTTCAAGTTCATTTAGGGTTTTCAGCAAAAATAATTTATGAAAAGTCTGAAAATAACCAGATCGAGAAACATGGCACAAATTCTGGATTCTTGGTGGCCTAGTATATAGGGGCAAATGTTTTTCCATATATCTTAAGGATTACTCAAGCATAAACTTACATATGACTTGACTTGTTGTTCTACAATCATTTCTTGAACTAAAAGTTTAATTCATAGAGGATCTACTGTTTAAAGTAGATTCTGCACTACTATAAATATTCATATCCAAGGTGGGTCACAAGTTCATGAATGATTGCAATGAAAACCAGAACATTAACCATTCAATAATCAGTTCCTCTCCAATTTTGGTAAATAATAAAAGTAAATACCATAATGTAGCTGAGATTAGATATCAGTTGTGTTATAAAAATTTGACATATGTAACATTTACAAATAAAATTGCTTCAAATAAGAGAAAATATTTTACCTAAATCCTTATCTACTGCATGTATTTTGCTTATTAAAGAACCAACTGGCACATCTTCAGCTACAGCAACTGTAAAAATAGCCTGTGTGAACAAAGGTGCATTATCATTTACATCTTCTAAATGAATTTCAACTACACTTGTGCATTCCCAATCAGGATGACCTCTATCCTGCACATGGGCAATCAAATGGTAACGAGATTGACGTTCTCTATCAAGATTTTTTAGAGTCTTAATAATACCTGTAATAAATTCAATATATCACAACATATAATAATGAAAGTCTAAAAGTTTTAAAAATACAAAATAACTATTTACAAATGATACATAAAATGTTTTATAAAATATGACAGTTATATTTCATAAAACTTTTGAATGAATGTAAATAGTAAAAAAATGCAAAGCAAATTAAAAATATTAAATGAAAAAATATAAAACATTTAGTCACAGAAAAAGTATTCGTTTTACTGCAGAAATTTGCAGCAAAATATATTTTCTGATTTTATAAAGATACAGCAATATTAGAATAATATAATTAGGGTTTTGTTTTTGTAAGGATACAAAACAACAATGCAAAAAAAAAGAACGTGTAATCATACAAAAATTTTATTAATAAGAAAATACTTTAAAATAAATAACCAAATAAAGTTCTTTAAAAATTTCACCACAAACGAAGAATTTAATAAATTAGACCAAAAATTTATTAGTATTTTAGAATTAAAAAATTCAGTTCACTCAAAAAAGTTTACAATGAATTTAAAAGACAAAATTTTAAGAACAGTTAAGCATAAAACATAATTGTTAAATTGAATTATATAATTAGAAAGCAATTGATGTTATAAAAATTATTCAAAATATAAAATTTTGAAGCTGTATATTACTAGAAATAAAAAGTATTTACATATATTATGGATTAAAATTTAAATTAAAAATAAAGTATGATTTATAATTATATTCAAATTATTTGATATACTGTATTACCTGTAGCAGAATCAATTACAAAATCTTTAGATCCAGTACCCGAGAGACTATGTAGTTGCAAAGCATTTTTACCATCATCAGCATCAGAAGCTTCAATTGTAAGAATGTATGTATAAGGAGGTGTAGCTTCTGAGATTTTTTCAATATACCTTGACTAAAAAAAATTACCAATTAATATATTTTTAAAATTGCAATTCAACAGGACAGAACTTTTGTGTGTGTGTGTGTAGCAATATATTTTATTACTAGTAACCCATTTTATTACTAGTCACAAGAAATGTTTTATATTAATATTTTTAGCAGGACTCAATTTAACCTAACTGGGGACAGGGGCAAAAACTTCTTTGGGAGCCCCCTCTGCTTCACATCATTCTATTCAATTTGGCAAACAATTCTTTTCAGTTTACAATGTAAAATAAACTTTTTATTTGATTTGGGGGCTACTATGATGCAAGATCCCAGAGCAACTGCCCAGTGTGCTTCTGCCTTAATCAGGCTCTGATTTTTATTACTTTTTTATATTAATACATAAAAAACAAATGTATTGCACAGGTCTCTTCAGTTAAATACACAACAGCAGGAAAGTAAGAGGCAAGGGTGTAGTGTATAAATTATATTGATGATGTCGTGACCATGGAGTATGAGTAAAAACCCTAAATGTCCCCAAAGCTGTCGAAGACTGCTCTGGTGATCTCTACAGCTTTATCAGTAAAAAGAAGTTCCAAAGGATCTTCAATGCTGACATTAAAAAACTTGGCCAACATTGCTGGACATCTGAAGATGTGCTGTGGAGACAGTTGGGTATTATCCAGGCCATGAGGACAAAGCTGATGTAACTCCTTTGTCCATCTGTAGAAATTCTTAGGCCTTTCAAGTGTTTTGTTTTAAGTCTGGCTATTATAGTTGAAATGGTTCTTTCATTGTTTAATTCTGAAATGGAAAACTTTTAACTTGCTGGCAAATTAATTTTCAGCTGGCATCTGCTTTGGTGTCAGTGAGGTCAAGCATTTGGATGGCTGAGGAGAATTATGGGCCTCTTTAGCCAGTCATTTTTATAAATTGAAAAACGAATTAAAACATTAAATGGAATATTATCTAATCTTAAATGGTCTTTAATCATATTAGATGCACACATCCAATATTAATACAACTGATATATATATGAAAAAAAATTTTTTTTAATTTTTCTATAAAATCTATACTACAAGAGTATCTTTGTTTTAAGAATTCATTTAATCTTTGTTTTAAGAATTCATTTAAAAGTTTATACTAAAATATTAATAAGGGGCAAACAAAAATAAACTTCTTTAGACATATTTTGTTCCTTAATTATGTTTTACAAGGACACATCCTCATTTTTCAAATTGTTTACATGCTGGTGTAAAGGATTTGAAATCTTCAATATAAAAAATAAAAACTGTTAAAAATCAAAATATAATAATTCAATTTAAAGAAGGAGTAACTTATAATACCATTCCAAAATATTAAATCTGTTCTGAACAAATTATAATCAAAAAATACTATAGCTTTTATATGATATATACTATAATAGGAATTTCTAAGAAATAAACATATTTAATGCGTGCACTGTAATAGATCTCAGATATTTTTATTAATAAGTTCGGAAAATATTTCAGTAGTATAATGATGATATTTAAAAGTTTACAGTATAATTTACCAAAAATGTTAGTTTCAAGAAGATACAATGTTAGAATATTACTATTAATATTATCTTTGTTTCTAAAACCATTTACAACTATTCTTCACACAGAATATGTAAATAAATTTAAGATTGTAAAATGCAAATATATACATATAATGTACATAAATTTAAACATGTAGATAAATTTAAATTGTAAATATTTTCTATACAATTATGTATATAAATATAAAATAGTAAACTGCAGAAGAATATTTACTTTTAAGCATTTAGGAGGATTATCATTTGTATCAAGAACATCTATAGCAACTTTGGTCTTTGACACAAACAAGCCATCTGTCACAAGTACTTCTAGGAGATATGAAGGAATGCTTTCACGATCTAAGATTTTATTGACAAATATTTCTCCATTTTCTCGAACATGAAATTGGCCTTGCTGATTTCCTTTAGTTATATAAAAATCATTTTTATTAGGTTCAAAATCAGCATCTTTAATCTCCAATGTAACTATCACTGTTCCAGGCACTGCATGTTCATAAATGGCTGCATCATAATGTTCTCGTTCAAATTCAGGAGGATTATCATTATAATCCTGAATTCTCAGCATGACTGTTGTTGTTGAGGTAAGCTGAGGATGGCCTTTGTCTTTGGCAATAACACTAAAATTATACCATGACACTGTTTCATAATCTAAAGTACTTAATGTGGTAATCCATCCAGTGGATGTATCTAAACGAAAGACGTTAGCAGCATTTCCGACATCTGAACCAAATGCATATACCACTTCACTATTGGTGCCAGAGTCAGCATCTTTGGCTACTACTTTTAAAATGCTAGTACCTTTTCCTATATTTTCTGCTAAATTTAAAACATACGGATTTGATTCAAAAATAGGACGATTATCATTTTCATCCATGATGTTAATGGTAATGTCACAAAACGCAATAAGTGGTGGACTGAGACTAGTTTCTGCTTTTACAACAAGTTTGTATGTAGATGTAGATTCTCTATCAAGGGCAGAGTTAAGAACAATTTTACCACTGTCTGAAATACTAAAAACACTTTGATGAAGTTCAACAACTGAATCAACAGGAGCAGTTGCAAAACCATAATGAATTGGTTCAGCACTACTAGCATTTAATGTTGAAACAATAGTACCAATAGGTGATTTTTCAGAAATGAAAAATTCATACTTCTGTTGTTCAAACTTTGGCAAAATTACACTGTTGGAGACAATTATTACATTAACTGGTACTTCATTTTCTTGAGGAGGAGAGCCTCTATCACGAGCACGGACAAAAAATTGAAAGGCTTGATTTACTGAAAAAAAAAAGTTTTTTTGATCATTTTATTAAAATAATAAGAAAGGTAAAAATAATGGAAGAAATGCCAGATTATAGAAATCACTAATAATAAGAAATTATTCATATATTTTTACAAAACACCTTCATTTTAAACAAATTTATGACAAAATAAAGAAAATTATTTATATTCAACAGAAAATTAAGATTTTAAATAAAAAATTAAAATAGAAATAATTAATCAAAAACATTTATATTTACATAAGAATACTATATAAAATTATGCCTTTAAAACAAGAAAAATGAAAAAAATATTTATCTCTAAAAATTGTTACCAATGGAAATAATTTTGTGAAAATATTTAATATCAAACAACTTTAAATAATTTACCTTGAAAATATTAAGTAATTTTAATAATTTCTCTTCGTTTGAAATATTTAAATTTTGGATCAATAATCCAAAAGTTAAATTAATAATTTGAATAATACCAACTGTATTAATCTTTTGATTTGGTAAGGTTTAATATGTGTATCACACATTAATCCTTAATCGAAGCATTTTCTTTCTAGTAATGTTATGTTACAATATTTTTGGGATTGAGATTGATTTATGTAAACAAATTCATTTAATTTAATATCTATTATTAATATCATTATTAAGGCAAATTTTTCAGTGAGAAGAATGTTTCATACAACCAACTGGGAACTATTCAAAAGTAAGTCATCTTTTGCATTTCATTTTTTGCTATACATTATATTTATAAAATAAAATTTGCAAACACTACAATCTACAAAATAAGTTATCAATTAATTAATTTTGTATTAAAAAATACTAAAAACTCATACATATTACTCTTGTTTTCTTCATCATCTATATTATATTCCTCAGTATCACAATAATTTTCAATCTATATTTTTGGACGCACAATCAATTCTTCAAATCTACTTGCTTGACTGCTTTATCGGTAACTTTATTAGGGCATGGTTGTAGATCAGATAAACTATTATTTTGTTTACCTTTCATTGAAAATTTATCTTTTTTATCTGCAGGCTCATTTGGAAAGGGCAAGAAATAATTCGATAGCTTTACCCTGCTACATGTTCCTTGTGATTCTTATAATTTCTGTAGTAAACACAAAAATTATTCAACTACAACAAATCAGAAATCTCCATCAGAGGTAAAATATAATTTTATCTACTGTAAGCAGTATGCCATAAACTTGGACTTCAGTACTCATAAATAACTGATATAAGTTCTGTGTTTACATCTAAAAATAAACATGAAAATGATCAAATGAACAAACACCTAGAGAAAATAGCACCTCTCTATTTGCCTCTCTTATTTACTCAAAAGTAATGTTTATTGCTACAAAATTATGTAAACAAAATACTTCCTTTTTTTGTATTTTCTGACATTATCAGCAATTGGTAAAACAAATCCAAGGAGAGAAAATGGCTTCTCATCAACATTTAAAAATGAATGAAATTGGTGGAAATTATATTTCTCACTTCCTTAGAAAGGGTTAAAAGCAATTACTGTTCAGGATCCTATTTTCCACCAAAATTTAAACTTTAATCATGAAATTAAAATTTCAGTGAAATATTAGCCTAAATAGGATTAATAAATTCAATAACATATTGAATGCAAAAATATTTTTATTTAATGCTTTTTCTTAATAGAAAATTTAAGTTGAAATACCTATTTATTAACCATTAATAAAAGTTAGTTTTAAATTAAGATTTAATAAACATTGATACAAAACTTTAACATTTAATGTCAATTCATAATTTTAGTTTATTGCAGTTAATTTTTTCTTTTGGCTATCAATTTGCAATTTGGAAATTTTCTGTGTTACAAATTCATGATAAAATTTCAAAAAGAAAATGAGTCATACCAAGTTGGAAAACACTTTTCTTCAAATAAACTTCACCTAAGTCTTTAGATATTCCAAATAAATCAGTGATAGTTGATCCATTATTAGCATAAATACTGTATTCTATCGATGATGCATGAAGATCTTCATCATCATCAATGGCATGTACCTTATTCCAAATATGAAATATAGAAAATCAAACTCAAATATAATTTGAATTACAGCATAAATTATTTAAAAATATTAGATTTAAATAACATTTACTACTACGCACTCAAAATTATAAAATAATTTTTCCCATTACAAACATTTTAAAAAAGGAACATTGAACCAAATGTAAACAATAAAGCACTATATTAATATGATAGAGAGTATAAACATCTGTTTATAATCGTATATTTTAGACCTGTGAAATTAAAAATTTTTTAAAATTAGTTTTAAATTTATACTGAAAATAAGATAAATATTGATGTATCATCTGTCATACATATGTGTCATCATTTCTTTAATAGGCAATATGTTAGAAATCACTGTAATAGAGCACACTTATAGTTGTAGTATCAAATCGGACACAGAAATGTAAGAATTGGGAAAAACCATTGTTATTGAAAAAACGTTTTAAATATTATGCTTTTACAAAGATAGTAGTGTAATATATCTTTATTCTGAAACAATGTTTCTAGATGCATCATTACAATTCAAAATATTTACATAGTCAAGAAACCTGATTTTATTTTAATGATGCATTAAATGTGTAGTAATCATTTGAGAGAATTGGTCATAGCTATGTATAGAGTTTATGTATAGTCTTATATTATTCATTAATTTTAAATTCTTGCATAAACACACAACAATAAATCCCATTCAGAATACATAATTTACCTTTGCTGAAATATTAGAATGAAAGGTATATTTTTTTATAATATAGTACACAAAAAATTGGTTTAATTTGTACCTATGGTTTGAAGTGATTTTGAAACTATTAAAAATAACCACATCTGAAATGTAAGTCAGACTGATGCATATTAAGCTTGTAACTAAACTGATGACTATTCAACAATCTGTTCACCTTACTGCTCTTCGAAAATCCAGCTTCATAATGTTCTCAAATCAATCAAAACTTAATCACGTGTTTTTGTAGAGCATTTTACACATTTTTTTGAACATTTTATTCTTAAGCTTTAAGTTCATAATTTTTTGAATAGATGATTTGAAAAATAATAAGATTGGAAGCACTATATAATGATAAAGATAAAAAGTGATGTCAAATTGCACAAATAGAATAGTCTTGAAGGTTTATGTACATGTTTGACTAATTATGACTTTAAAGTTAAAATGAAGTAATTTTTTCAATATTTGAAAATAAAATGCTAGAAATTGACGCTTATCCAAATTTTGAATAGCTATTTTAATTTTTTTTAGAACAAATTCAAAAATTACCCTTTAAGAATTTTTATTGCTTGGAAATGAAATTTTTTTAAATATCATTCAATTTCAAGAAAATAATATTAAACTTTATAAAAGTAAGTGACAGAAATGAAAATAAAATTTTAAGTTTTATTTTATAGCCTGAAACAAAAATATGGAAATTTTTACCTGCAATACAGTTGTACCAACAGAAGTATTTTCATAAACATAAGCTCTATATTCAGAGACAGCAAAAAGTGGAGCATTATCATTATCATTTGTAACAGAGATTCGTACTGAAGAATAACCAGGTCGTCCTCCACCATCAAATGCTGCAATAGGTACTTCATACAATCTTTGTCTTTCACGATCAAAGCTAATTCGAGCATAAAGAACACCTAAAAATGAAAAAATTTTAATAAAATCGTGATTAGCTTAATATAAAAAAACATACATTTATATGCATTAATTTTGAAAATTACTTCATATCGGTATTTATAATATCATAAACAACAACATATGTATAACAACATATATATTTTATAGCTAACAATCTTGAAAATATTTTGAAACCAAAGTATAAAGTGTAATCCATAAAAAGCTTATTTTAACAAAAGATTTATAAAGACCAATGTCTACCAATCTTCCTAGTTTCGTGAACGAATACCACTCATTATAAACTGATATGTAATTTAATACAAACATACATTTTAAAATAAACGTTTTATGCATAATGTAACAAGATTGTATTTGATAAATCTAAAATGTATACAAATTATATTATTATTGTATGAACTGCATATTTTACATTATATAATAAAATCATATCATATTGTTATATTAATATTGTATTATTCATATTAAGATAACATTGTGTTACAATATACAAAATTTATTAGAAAATATCCAATTATTATTAAAGGATTAATAACAGCTACACTTCAATACAAATTGCAAGAATAATTTTGTCCAAAATATAAATAATTCTACAAAAGCAAAATATTCACTCATTAAATAAACAAATATTTCTGAAATGAATTTCCTCATATCTTCAGATTAATTTTATTTATAAATATATGATAACAACTATTTTGCAAATGAGTAATATAGACTATATTAAAGAGTATCTTTAAAAACATTTTACTATAAATTTAGAAATTAAAAAACTCTTGAGACATGATACATCTGTTAAATCATTTAACAGTCAAAATTTTAAGAAAATAAAACTTTAAAACTTGCCTGTTTCAGGATCAATCATGAAAATTTTATCATAAACTTGGCTTTCAATGCTGTAAGTAATTTTTCCAAAATCTCCTCGATCAATATCTGCAGCTTTAACAGTTGTAACTGGAGCACCAGGTGGTAAATTTTCTCTCACAGCGACTTCATAAACGGTACGAGTAAATATAGGAGAATTATTATTTTCACCCAAAATATTAACTTTCACTTTAGCATATCCGGAGTAAACACCATCAGTAACAGACACATTAAGCAAGTACATTGATTGATTGTTGAATTGATGTAAGTTAGAAAGGGTGATAACTCCTATGAATGAGAAATTAATAAATTTAATATATTTTAAATGCATATTAAATAATTAATTAATGAAATCGATTGTTAATAAATTAATAGCATTTGAAAATACATCGCATAATCTTACAACTCTTACCAATCATCTTTTTTTCTAATTTTGATTCTGTTTTCAATAGATAAAATATGCAAAATATATATTATTCATAAAAAGGTCTATAAAAGGGATAACACATACATTCATATAATTAACGGTTTTATTAGAGTTAAAACTATTTAATCAACAGTGATATCAACAAAACTTTTTAAATATTACAAAAAAGAAAAATCTAGAAAAGATTCCAATGTGATAAACAAATTTGATAAAAGTGTTTCACGATTATAAAAAATCCAACTATAAATCTGCTTTCACAATAAATTCTGAAGAAAATTTCCATAACTTGCACTTTTAATGAAAATCTTTTACAAATACTGTTTATCATAATAATCATCGACACTGCTCCAATTCAACAACAAAATTAACACATAAATTTTCAATATTTCTCACAAAATATGTTTCAGATATCCAGGCATTACAAATTAAATTGAATTCGTTATTTGTGGATATAAATGAAACAAGTATAGTAAAAAAGTGATTAAAAATTAATTTTTCTTAAAAAAATATTTATAATGCACTTAATACTCAAAATTGAGCAAGGGCCTTAGAGGAAATCATGACCATACCAAACAAGTGGTAATAACCAATCAAACAAGTTCAATTAATGATTACCAATTATTACAGATTTCCTCATTTATAGTCAAAGTGATGGTCCCCAAATAATTTAGTTAATTTCTTCATAATTAAAGAGAACTATATTAAACTGAAGAAAAATCTTGATATTTTGTTTTTTAATTTCCTAATTAAACATATATTTATAACTTTGCACTATTTATTTCAATTAAATAACTACATTTTAAGTTGTAGAAAATATGTGTATTAAATGTTTCTCAAGAGCTTATGAAAATGAAAGGGCAAAAAAATCGTTTCAAGCTTTAATGACTGAAGCAAAATATAAAGAAATATGTTGATAAATAAATATAAAAAAGAAACGAGGAGCTTTACAAAGGAGAAAACTGTTTTGTTTAATAAACATATATACTTCATCGTAAAACGGAAAAACTAGCACTTTTACAAATTTAGCATGCAAAGGAAAATATTGATTTGTAGAAGCCAAACTGAATTGACTGAAATTCAATGCAAAAATAGATGGAGGTATGCAATTGGCCAATTCGTTTTCATGACAACCATATTTCTATGGTTTCTAGAAAATGAAGGATCGATTTTACATTAAACAGAAGGACAATCAAAGACATTGGAAGATTCTTCAGCATTCTGTCATTTCATAATTATGGAAACAATTTAAAATAAGCCAAACAGTTGACTTGCAAAAGACAGTGCAGTAGTTGCAAACCAAATAGAAGAGTGATCTCTCTTATAACATTATTCATTGCAGCAGGCATTGATATAGCGATATTAATCACACTGTGTTCAGAATGCTATAGAAAATGGATTATACTGTAAATTTTTACATAATTCTGGGTTTCATTATCAAATATACTTGCTACTTTCCTATCTTGTACAGTGCCAATCAAAACCGTTTTAGATGTTTTTCCATTTCACTGTTCAACACTTAAATTTCGGACATAAATATATTACAAATAAAATCATAAAGGTGTTCAATTGCTTATAAGAAAAATAAGTTTGAAATCTTAATTATTAATAGTAAATTTCTTCTCAGTTTAGCATTCTTTCCATATTTCCCTAGAGATATACATATAAATTATTTGGTACTTTGGTAAGTTATTTCAAAATTTAACGATATATTCATATAAAATATATTTATAAAAACTAAGCACATAAAATTTGTCTACTTTTAAATAAAACTTATGAATATAATAACACATATGAACCTACCAGTTAAAGAATTAATAGCAAATGCTTGCTGTTCATTTCCACCAACGATAGAATAAGCTAATTTAGACTGATCAGATTCATCAGGATCTGAAGCAATAACTCTAGTTACAAACTGCCCTCTTTGTGCACTTTCACTAATCATACAATCATAGTCATAGTACTCAAATTTTGGTGGATTATCATTCATATCAATTACATCTATATGGATGGTTGTTGTGGCACTAAGACCTGGTGAACCACTATCAGTAGCCATGACTAAAAAGTCATGAGAATCCTGTAAACATTAAAAATATTAAAAACTTATTGAGAATAATCAAGTAAACTATAAAAATATATGAAAAAAATCTACTCTTATAAGTAATCGTTTATTAATAAATAAAATAACTTGGTAAGTCAGTCATTGCAAAAAAAAAATAAATAAATAAATAAATAAATAAATAAATAAATAAATAAAAATAATTAAAAGAATGAAATAATACTTGTCTTTCTCTGTCAAGAGACTGTTTTATAAATACAATCCCTTCAGATGATTCAACATGGAAATATGTAGTTGCATTCCCAATTATAAAATACTGAACTCTTTGATTATTTCCAGAATCTCGATCTGTAGCATTCACACGAAGAATTGATGTACCAAATGGAACTGCTTCAGATACAGATGCAGAGTATAGTGATTTTTCAAAAACAGGTGGATTATCATTATCATCTTCAATGCTGATGTGCACCATTACATCAGCATAAGCTGCAGAAACTGAATCAGTAGCTCGTATGGTGAGGTGATACTGCTGTGTTGTTTCATAATCAAGTTCCTCAACAACATATATGATGCCTAATAAGCAAGAAAAATTGAAGCTAATAAGTTTCTTTACGCATAAAAGTAAGCATATTTTTCATATATTCAGAGGGAATTATATGAAAAATATAAGAATTAATTTATAAAATATACATAATACCATGCTTTAATTATATATAGAATACAAAAACGAGTATCTAAAAGCACAAAATTTCAGTTAATATTATTTCAACGCAATCTTGAAATTTTACAGAAATAGAAAATATAACATTTTAATAGAAAATCAAATTAACTGTTCTTTGTCTCATCAGTAACTAAAAATAAGGAATTAAAATTTTTATTAGAATAAATGATTTGCAAGTGTTTGGGTATAATAAGCAATAAATAACTTTTTTTCACATAATTTTCAAAAACAATTTCGTTAGTTTTTACGTTAAATTTCGGAAGTAATATAATTCAACTGAGTGAGCCAGGAGAATTTTTTTTCATAATATATAACATTGTGTATTGTATTTTTCAAATGTATCACACTTTCTTGAAATTGAATATAATTTGACCTAGCTAAACTTCATTTTGATAGCTAAAATTTCCTAATAATTCAATATTCCAACATTCATAATATAAAAATTATATTTTAATAAGTTGTAATATGTTTATTAAAGTAATAAAAATCACTCTATTTCAAAAATATGTATATTAATAAAAACTTATATTCAAATTAAAATGTTCCTAAATATAGAACAATTAAAGTAATTATTATTCAACATGAAGAAAACATGAAAACTATTTTTATAGCTTACTCTATATATCATTTATTTTTAGAGAATACAGAAATTTTCAAGATAGATATGATTACTTAAATATCACATAAAGGTATCTTGCAATAAAAAAAGGAAATATTTTTTTTCTTTTATATAGGTTCAATTAAATAAATTCCTGGACAATTAGATTTATAAAAGTATTTGATTTACTTTTAAAATAATAATATTGTTTGATAAAGATATAGAAAGACAGAATTTTTTTCTTTTGTTCTACCTAAATAACATTAACGAATTTTGACATTGAGTTGGAGAAAAACATGTTTCATATTTAATAGCTAAAAATAATTTATAGTAAATACTTATAGGTTAAAATAAATATATATATTTAAATAAATTAAAAGACTGAGTAGCAAATGAGAATAAATAAGCATTTTTTGGTTGACTCAAATTATGAAGAGTTTTGCATCAGGAAAGATTTTTAAGATCGATACATCTGTAGTCCCATAAATTACAATTTTCAATGTTTTATTTCAGAATTAGGATTCAAGCAGTTAACAGTTTTAAGACTATAATATAGTCACAAGTAAGGCAATTTTTCAATAATATAGTTAACATTATGCATAAGTTGCAGATTACAGAGTAATAAAAAGTGTAAAAAATTATTTGATTTCAATTGTTTACCAAACTGAAATACTAGTTATGATCACTTTTGTTTACATGAATCAGAAAAATAATATAAATTTTCATTTTTATTCATATAATAACTATAAATGTTACACATGAATTTTAAGTAACTATTTTTTCCCATATATAAAGATATATGGGAAAAAATAGTAATGAAAATTAGTAAACAATCCAATATAGAATATACAATACAATATAGAATATCAAACTGCCAGAAAATCATCATGCATATTAGGAATATAAGACAGAATGCAATAAATCATGCACTAACTAGAAAATTTTAAGCCATTTAAACTTATTAATAATGGAAATTATAATTGGAAATTTTTAATGAGTAATTATGGTGATTATCTTCAAAATGTTTTTCATTTTTAATAATCTAGCGCATTGTGTAATTCAAAATTTTTCAACCAATGATTAAATAATTCAAAATTATACTTAGATAGGTTAATTTTTCCCTGGACATAAAAAAGTACCCTGTACCATTAGTAGCCAACAGCTATTTCATAACTTGGTAGTCAGATATATATTTCATCATCATCATCTTCGTCATAATGGCCGAGCTGGCAGCTGAATGGTTAGCGCTCTTACCTTCGGTTCAACAGTTCGTGGGTTCGAATTCCACCTTGGGTATGGATGTTTGTAGTGGTTCGGAATCCACTTTAAGCTGTAGGTCCCGGTCTAATTAGCCCTCCTGTGCAAAAAAATGACTGTTGAGTGACAAGCAAACATCGTCATAATTGGCCAGACAACCCAAAATAGACCAATGGCTTTTTCTGATGATTTCTCCATAAATTCCTCTGAAAAATCTTTGACCACTAATTGTTCTTATTAATAGTAAATTCCAGTAGTTCTAATTGCAGAACCTTTTTTACAGTGTCGCCCTAATATATTCAAAATAAATGAGTCATCCAGTTAATTCTATTTAATTTTACATATTTAACAACAGGTTGTTTATATATCCTATATATAATTCTTAGTTAAAACTCCTTCTCCAGATATTATTCTCCTCTACTTCCCACTAAGAATACTCCTCATAATCTTCCTTTCAAATACTACAACAGAATTTTCCTCTGGTTTAGTCGTAGTCCAGGTCTCAGAAGTATATGTCAAGACAGGCCTCACAAGAATTTTGCAAATTAAAAACTTTATATTTCTAAAAAGGAACTTAGATTTAAAGAATCTTCTTAGGCCAAAACAGGCCCTATTTGAACCAAGTAAGGGAAATACTTTACTATTTCAATATATTTGTCTGATAGTTTGCTCCCAGAGCATGTATAACATATATTTCGTCTTCCCTTCACTAATAATCAGGCCCATTCGGTTTACAGCCACCTCAATAGCAAGGAATGCTTCTTTTAAAAAGGGGAGTGATCAAGCAATTATGTCAATATCATCCACATATGCAAGTTTTACTGATCTAGAAAATATATGCCTACTGATATTGATGCCAGTCTCAAATCTGATTTTTAGTTGATTTTCCTGCAGGAAATCAACATTGACAGTTTCTTATTTGTCAGTCAACATATGGTAGTAATCTAAGAAATAAATTTCTAGATAAAATTTATAAGATATACAAGTAAACTAATTCCATAATAATTGGCACAAGTCATCATATCTCACATTCTTATGAATTGGGCGTAAAATGCTAATAGGCCAATCAGCTAGTATAAACTCAAGGCTCCAGATGTCAGTAATTAATTAAAAAAATATTCAACAACAAAGTAGATTCACAATTTTTCAGCAATTCTACATAAATAAGGTCATGTTCTGTAGCCTTCTTATTTTATAATTTTTTAATTGCAGCTCTGACCTCAATCGTTTGTGCCTTAACTATGATATTATTGTTATAATCAGGCTCAATAAGATCAACATTCCTAGTGTTTTTCCCATTAAGAGGTTCATTAAAATGTTCATAACATTTTAAAATGGACTGATAATCAGAAAGAATTTTATTTGTTTTTACAAAAATCAGAAAATGTGTTTAGGGCTTAATTGACTATGGTTTATTTTATGATAGAATGCTCAGTATTCATTAATGGATTTCAGATACTCAACACATCCTTAAACAATTCTTTCTCCAAAAATCTTTAATGTGAAGAGTTTTTTCTCTTCTGATATTCAGCACTATTTCTAGTATGTACCTGTATCATATGTTTATTTGTAGCAATTTTAATTTTTAATAGCTATGATGCAATCACCATCAAATCAGTCCTTAACTTGTCAGTTAGTTACCTTACTAATCAGAGCATTGGCCGCACTACAGATAAAATCTCTTGATACACTTCCATTTTTTCTCTACAGTGCCATCAAAGTTAATTGATTTCAGTAATTGTTTCACTTCAATAAGATATTTTAGTCTTATCCTCTCAAGTATGTTTCATATTCTCTCAAGATCTCTCTGTTGAATTTTTTCATTTGATATTCTTGATCTGATCTTTGTTATTATTAAGAAAAGATCAGAATCAATATTTGCTCCTTGATACTTCCTCACATCTAACTACAATTTGATTAGTACAGGCGCCACATGGGGCCCACCAAGAAGCGTATGTAGAAAGAACGTGCTCTGTGATTATATAATGTGAGATGGTAAAATTAATTTATTTATTTCCATTATCACTGGTTGCATCATGTAAGCAAAATCCTCCTGTTCTAATTCTAAATTCACACTCTCTGCCTACTTTAACATTCAAATCCCATATAACAACTTTTATATCATACATTGGGCAACTGCAGTAAATTTTGTCTAAATTTTCATAGAAACGTTCTTTCTTCTCTTCCATTTTATCTTCAGTAGGAGCATAAGCATAGATAACAGAAAAATTAAAGAACTTTCCCTTAATTCCGATTTTACAAAGTCTGGAAGAAACCACATCAAAATTCCAAAATCGGATGTTATATTCTTCTGCTCACAATAAAGTCAGTGCCCTCAATGTGTTTTTTAGGGTGACAACTGTAAGAAACAATATGATTCCTTTTTTTCAATGTTTTATTGACAATTCATCTAACCTACTGCATGGCAAGCAAATCAATATTGTATCAATTCATCTGTTGTAACAAAGATTGCAAAGCTTTTGTTCTATAAAGAGCCAAAACCGTCTAACTTCTTAAATTCAAGTTCATAATTCATCTCCTCAGTTGTTTCCGTGAATAACAGATATTTCCAACGCTAAAATTTTTAAGATAAAATATTATCTCAAAACTTAACGAAGCAAATATGTGCATTCCAGTAAAAACTACAAAATTGAACTTTTTATGCAGTTTTTATATATTATAAGAACTTATAAACTATGTAATTTTAAATTTTAATGGAGAAATTATTTAGTAAAATTAACTTCATGGAGCCCAAACTCACCACTGTATAATTAAACTAATTTATTTACAACTTTTAAAGTTTATTTATTTATTTATTTGCAAAAATAAAGGGGCTTTGTAGAGAATAATTTGGCTAACACAAATATTTTAGAACATTTTTTTAAAATTTATATAGTAATATACAGTGCATTAAGAAATAATATATATAACGCATAGTACTGTTTAAAATACAACTTCTTTTAAAAATAAAATTTAAAAAATCTGGACATAAAGCAAACAAATTTATATACCTTTAATTTTAAAAAGATGCTGACATTTATTTGACTAAATGATTTTCATACAGAAAAAAGTGCCATATAAATCAGAAAATCAAATGTTTTGTATGCCTATTTTTTGCTTTTATAAGATAGAACATAAAAAGGGAATCTTTTATTTAATACAGCCCTTATGATTTGCTAGAAATAAATTACAATTTACAGATGTTAGTACAAGAGACCTCAAAATATACATTTCTCATAATCTTTAAAAAAGGAATTTATTAACTTAATTTATATTAAAATAATGTGTTTCTTCTTATTAGACAGTTTTGTAAATTGAGTCTATATCTGTTTAACACTTGAGGAATATTGCTAGAACAGGCTTTACTCAATACCAAAATTCAATGTTGAATCAATTTCAGATAAATTTGCAACACACTCACATTCAATGAAATAATGAAATTAAATCTGTTTTATCACTAAACAACAAAAAATTATGGACTTGTTTATTATAAGAAAAGTGAATATATAATAATTCATATTACATATTGTGTGTATATTATATGTTGTGTGAAACTAAAAGAAAAACATCATTATGGCATAATTTTGCAATCATACAAAGACTGTTGGAGTAATATCACATTCCAGGACACATGCAGTGATGCACTCAGGAATATTTAAGAAAAAGCTTGGAAGCCTGGATGCTTCAGGAGTATTTAAATGTTTTAAAGGGAGAAATTGTGCATCCACTATATACAGTAGCATATATATATATATATATATATATATATATATATATATATATATATATATATATATAATAAATAGCATGTTCAATTTGTAAAGCATTTTAACCACATCAATTGATCATACAGTTGACAAAATTAAATTTTATTTCAAGGAGACATGAATGCTTATCTGGACAAAATACAAAACTAAAAATTAATTGTATCAAATTTTATTCTCTATTTCAAATTTTACACTTTCTTATAAGCATATAACGCTTATTGTAACTACAAAAATTATTAACGCATTACAAATCAAGCAAGTATTTTCATTTCAAAAATATATGCAGCAAAAGAAAATAGTCTCTTTAATTAAAGTTTCTTTTCATTTTGTAAAATAATTATGGATGTATGTATAAAAAACATTCATTCTCCTTGGGGTGAAGTATTAATGAATACATATGCATAAAAAGCAAACATATTAATAGAAACCAGTCTTATAAATATTGAGCATTTAAAAGAATAAAAATATGGTCATACTTACAGTTAATATAATCAAATGAAATTAAAAATTTCAGTAAATATTTGCTTCTTCAAATGAAAAAAACGTGTATGCCAATAAATAAATATGTAAACTGTTCCACATTTTTTACATATAAATTATTCCAATTACAAAGATTATAGTAAAATCTGAAGTAGAAGATTTTGTAAGTAAAAAATAATAATGTTTAAAGATAAACCATATTAAATGGTTAGTAAAACAAATAGAGTAATAAACAAATGTTTGGATAAATAAGTGTGATTTTTTTCAGTAGTTTCACAAACAAGTTTTAATTTCCTAAGGAATAGAAGATTGCAAACAATAACAAATTTCTTTAATTTTTAAATTCAGATATATAATTGCCAGGCCTTAATTTATAAAAAACATTTTTCTTATTTTTGAATTAAGCCTGGAATCTCAACAATAAAATAATTAATACATTTAAAACTTTATTTTTTTATGAATACAACTGTTCCAAAAACTCATTTTTAAATGATTTTAAATTATTTATTTTAATTTTTGCATTTTGCTCAGTATAAGAATTATGAAGGCATATCTGAAAAAAATTAACCAATTGACTCTTAACTTTTTAAGCAATGAAATGTGACTTATCACAAATATCTTCTAGTCAAGAAGATAAACATAAAAAATAATAAGTTAGAACTAGAGTTAAAAATTTAAAAAAGCAGCCCAGATTTAAACTTACATGTATGAAAGATATAATGCATTTTATAATTGTCTAAGAAGAGATGTGGCAACAATGAATACTTATATATTTGTAATCAAAGTCAACACAATAAACACATATTGCACAAGTCAATAGATATGAGCCTTATGTTTTATTTATATTAATTAATATAATGCTGACATATTAATTTAATGTTGGCTAGCTTCAAAAATGAAAAAAAAAGTAAAAAAGTGATTAAGAGTTTTTGTGAAAATGCATAAAAACAGTGATGGATTACTGTGTAACTCACATATCGTTTTCTTTAAAATGAATAAAAAGGATCTTATCAATGATAACCATGATAAAAAATGGCATAAAAAACTTTCAGTGCAATTTTCATAAATATTTTTTCTTGTGTAAAAGCAATGATGCGATATATAGTGACCCAGGAAAGAGTGATCAAAAAATTTTAACTTTATACTAAATTATAAAACGCAAATTGAATTTGAAAACTTTCAACTATAAATTTAAAGAAACAGTATTTTTTAGCAAAAATATTTAGCTAAAACAATAATAAAAGTGTACTAAATGTTAGCTTTCTATATAAATATTTAAAGGAAGATAATGATATAGTCCAACATTAATTATGTAAAATTAGTAGTCCACTGAGAGAAACATAAAAACCTCATTTCCTGTGGAATGTTCAACATCTTTCTCTAAATGAAGATGTTACAGTAAATTTCCTTTATTTTAACAATTTCTAGATGGAAATTTCAGCACTGTTAATTTTTATATTTCAAAGCATATGATAAATTACAATGCTAGTCATAATTAGTTTATATTATTTGTTTGAATGCTGATAAAAGAAAACTAATTTGTGATGAGAAAAGAACCGTTTAAAAAAATATTTTTAAGAACTACAAAATTAATATATTTTTTCTAAGTTTCGGCTTAAGATTGATTGATTTGATTTGATTTTTGCGAAGTTTACTGGTTCCCAATATTGGATATTTCTGGACCATAATATATTCAAAACTAAAAATTCTGTGATAAAAACAAGTTAAATATATGAGATGGAATGTATTAAAAATTCAAGGAAAGCTTATGTAAAAGATTAAAATGGATAGAAATTTAAATAGAATTCAAGAAACAAGTTGCATGTATAAATGCAAACAAATTTCATGTGGTTTAAACCCAATTAAATCTGATAAAATTAATTTGTGGTGTTAAAAAATACAAAGCATGGATCATTAAAATTAGGACAAACAATTAAAAAGTATTGTATATGGTACAACACACGTCACAATTTGGAGCACTCGAGAAGTTACATGTTACAATTTGGAGAAAAGAAAAAGTAAACTACTAAACTCCATGGCACGACAGCCCATGTAGGCAAGGCCTACAGTGCCCATAACTGTTTTCATGACCGAGGGCCCTGGGGTACGAAGCATATGTCCCAGTAAGGTGGTCAGCCTAACATAAGACTCCCAGTGTTTAGTTCCCAAGCATGCTTGGTACTCAGTTAATCGACCCACTGAAGGGATGAAAGACTGAGTCAACCTTGCCCAGCCCGAGGATCGAACCTCGGACCTGTGTCATGGGAGCATGAAGCGCTGCCACTAAGCCACCGGGTGAAAAGAACAAGTGCTTGTGTGTAAATCTAGTATGTCCAATGCGAAGGCATGCGAGTTTTACATTAACTATCCACATAGAACTATCTTAACCTCCACATGAAAGAATACAAGAGGATATATTATATCATTTGTTATTAGTCTGCAAATTCCAAGTCTTATGCCAGTGGGAGGAAATAAAAACTTTGACAATTTGTTTTATTAAAAAAATGTTAATGGTTTACCTAAAAAGTCCATTTCTAAAATTATCATTTGCTGTAATGTGTATAATACAGTCATTGAATGTTTTGAAACTTAATTTCTTTTTCTGAGAACACTGCCTTAAATTGTTAGACTCTTTCTAAGCCTTTAAAATAATAAAAGACAATCTTAATTTGAATCAGTGTTTTTGCCTAATTCTTCTAAAACCATTACCTAACCCAGGGGTCGGCAATGTGGGACTCCAGAGCCACATGTGGCTCTTTGGTTGCTTAAATGCGGCTCCGGCACAAATATCCATGGAAGGTGCAAAAATATATTCTTAAAAAAAATTAGTAAGAAAAAAATTACATCTTATTTTGATAAATTAAAATTCTACTGTAAATCAAATACATGTGTAATTTTTTGTTGAAATTAAAAGACAGACAGGTAGTTAAAATAATATATTGTTGTAAAAATATGTAACAAACATAGAGTTTAATTTTATTGATTTTTGTAAACGTAAACACAAACCATGTACAAGCTACCTGCTGAAATTGTTCGTATGTTTTCTGCGTACTCCGATGTGATACAAAGGTACAACAAGCATGCGCGCGCATACTTTTTCTAAAGTAGTAGGAGAGGGGGTACAAATTGACATCACAGACCAGCAATTGCAGTGTGAACAGTTTTGTATTATCTAGTGTCCTGTCTTATTAAAAAGTTTTTTCAATCTAGCTGCACATCTTACAGGTATTTTTATACGATTTTATTATACCTGCTATTGATATTTGTAGTTCTGGTACAAAATTTATAATCGATCAAATTAATGATGATAATAATTTTGGCTTTAAAAAACAAATATATTTGGTATATTTTATAGGCTACCAAATAAAAGCAAAGAAAAACAAATGATAAAAACCGCGAATTTAAAATTGAGTGGACCGAGAATTTCGCGTTTATTCAAAACTTGAATGGACTTCCGACATGTCTTATTTGTAAAGAGAAATTCGCGCATAGCAAGAAGTGAAATTTAGAGAGACTTTACAAGAAAGCATGTGTCATTTAGCAGTAAATATCCTACTGGTGATGCAAGGAAGAAAGCAGTTGAGGAACTTCAGAAAATTCAAGAATACACAGATGGCGTATACATAAAAAATTGTTTTATAAATGCATCTGAAGAGCCATTTCGGGATTTTAAGAACAAAGCAGATATTCTCAAAAGAATAAAAGAGTTACCATTGTCTGCTAAAATCATTAAAGATAGGACAATTAAAATGTGTGCGAATATAACCACCCAGCATATCGAAGATCTGAAATTGGTTTCGGCATTATCAATAACAGTTGACGAGTCTTGTGACATAGATGATACAGCACAAGTTTCACTTTTTGTAAGATTTAGGTCTCATTCAGGCTTATAGATGAACTTTTAGTATTATTGCCATTCAAAGGTCAAAAGTGTAGAGAAGATATCACAAATGCTATAATTGAGTGTATGGATAAACATCATATTTCCCTTGATAAAATTGTGTCGATTTCAACATGACTGGCGTTGCTAGCTTGAAAGAAAAAATAAATCACTAGATACTTTTTTACCATTGTATAATTCACCAAGATGCGCTTGGTGCGCAAACATTTCCGGATGGAAGTTGTAAAGATATGGAAATAGTGATTACTATTATTAACTCCATTTTAGCTAAGGTTCTTAATCATCGCCAATTCAAAATTTTTTTATCTGAAATGGAGAGTGAGTATGCCGTGCTTCTGCTTCATAACAAGGTATGTTGGTTATCAAGAGGGAACGTTTTAAAACGTTTCGCGTCCCATTTTCTTGAAATTAAAGCATTTCTCCTTGAGAAGGGCGTTCACTATCCAGAACTAACAGACAATCAGTGGATCCAAAACTTTTATTTCATGGTACACGTTACGTCTTATCTAAATCAGCTTAATCATAAACTACAAGGGAAAGAAAACTTAATTTTTTTGATGTTAGAAGAAGTGATAACATTCGAAAACAAATTATCCATTTTCGCTCAGGATTTTGAAAGGGAAACATTGTTTCACTTTTCAAGCATGCTGAAGCATCGCCAAGAAAATAATTCCTCTATAGGTAAACATCATTTTAAAACAATAGTTTTAAATATGAGGGAAGAATTTCTCTCAGCAGGTTTCAAGAATTTAAATATAGCAGAGCAACTTTAGCATTAGTCAAAAATCCTCTTAATGCTACGATAACAGAGTTGAAATTTTCTCCTTTTGAAATTGACATTGGTAGCTTTGAAATACAATTGCTGGATTTAAAAAAGAAGGAGATATGGCGCTCTAAATTCAAATGTCTTTGTGTTGAACTGAAAATAATGGAGAAGAAAAAAGTGTGATCTTAGCTCACAACACAAGTGGTCTGCTTTGAATGATCTGGAGAAGGAAGAAATGATCGTTTTCATTGCTTGGAATATTATTCCTGACTCTTACAATCAGCTGAAAAAACTCATGCGCGTTTGCTCTTCTTTCCCTTCTCAGTTCAACATATATATGCGAACAATGTTTTTCAAGCATGAACATTATCAAGAGTAAACTGAGAAGTCATCTTCTTAATGAGAACTTGGAATCATGCCTAAAATTAAAAACAATATACAAACCTGGAAACTTTAAAAGGAGATGCAAGCACTTTGTTTGCATAAATAAATTTTTATTAAGTATGAAACTTAGTTTTATTTAGTGTACTACTAATTTAGTGTAATAAAGCAAAAATTTACTAAACAAACGGATTTGGCTCTTTGGCTAATAAGTTTGCGGACCACTGACGTAATCCAAGGACTAAAACTAAACTGATGATTAGAAATATTCATGAAAATTTCGGAATGTTTATTTAATAAAGATGAAAAATTCACATAATTTTCACAAATAAAGTAATGTAGCCCAAATTAGAAATTAAACAGTTATTCAAATAAATACCAGTAATATTATAGCTGATTGTTAACAATTTAGAATAAACTATTCTAACAATTTAGAATTATTTATGCAGACATGTGCATTATTCTATAATATATGGAGCAAAATTAAACTTTTAGTAAACGCTTTTCCAGATAAGGTCAAAAACACAAGAAAAAGTCACAAAAATTGATAATTTCAAAAAAATCAGATTACTCTAAATAAAATTTTTGAATTGAGTAATTTAAAAATAGCTAAGAAATCACTGTCAGCAGAATGAAATTTTTCACAACAAAATTAATAGGTTAGCTGAGCATTTAGGTAAAAATCTGATAAGGTAATCATTTAGATAAATAACTGAATAAGGTAAAAATTCAAATATATCTTGTATAGAGTTAGTGAAATGTGATTAGTTGTGTTGCGATAGGCTTATCTTATTCAGAAAAATAATTAAGATAAAAGAGCTTTCAGGCCAAAACAGTTTCATATTTAATATAAGAAAATTAATCGATAATCTAAACATTATGACTGCATTAATAAAAACATTTATTACATTCTTAGAATCCGTTTTACAAATTAGTTAATTTAAACTCCATTTTTCCTGCTATATTTTGTTCTGGATTAACTATGGCAACCCTAGTTATAATTGTAAACAATAATATTTAAATATAAGCATGACCTTTATCAGTAATTATAGCATCTTTAAAACAAAATAAAATTCAAGGCATAAAATTCAATAATATTAAAACAATATAACATTTTTACTATAATAATTTTTTAATGAATATCAACACAAGTTAAGACTAATAGATAGTTTAAAATGAATAATAAATACATCAAAAAATATTAGAGACATGGTAAAATAATAAGTTAATAGAGAAGTAATTAAGACTTTTTTTCAGTTGAAAACATTGAAAAGATTGAAGTATATAAATACAGTTTTTATTCAAAAAAAAATTAAAATTATAAATTAGAGAAACATTATAATGTAATAAAGATATTAATAATACATTTTATGTTAGAAATGTTAAGAGATGAATAGGTTTTGAAGAATAAAAATTTCAAGATATACATTGAGTGAAAGATTAGGATAAGTGAACACAGAGGGAGAGTATACATTTTAGTTAGTCTTTTATTAGTCAACAGGAGTGTGCAGTGATACAGGATGAGTGAAAAGTCCAAAAATATTTTAACAAAATCAGACCAAAATAAAAGTACTCACATGGCCCATTGCTATAACCAGGGTCTAAATAGTGAAAGATTATAAAAAAAGCAAGTTAATTTATGATCATACATGCATAAAATAATAAAATATAAAACCTGCACTATTAATGCAACAGTTAATTTTAAAATCTAAATAAAATAAAATATTATAAATGCAAAATAATAGCAAATTAAATTAATATATATGAAAACAAAATGAATTAACAAGTATATAAAATTTAATATTGATAAAAAATAATTTAAATGTGAAGTATTTAGCAAATTAATCTGATTCATACCTATAAAAATATTGTTTATATATATATATATATATATATATATATATATATATATATATATATATATATATATATATATATATATACAATTATAACAATTGTGGACATTAATCAGAAAATCAATTGCTATCTGTATAAAATAAAATGCTAAATACATTGAGGTATTTTCAGTATATTCAAAGCATCAATGAAGAATGTACAATATTAAAACATTTTAGGTGTGTATTTGTTTTCATAGTATAAAATCATTCCTTATAAATCATAATTGATCAGTTAAATGATATACAGTTAAATGTTATCAAGTATATCATTAATAATGTATAAATGTATATCATTAACTTGATATCTTTAACTGTATAAATGATATACAGTTAAAGATATCAAGTTAAATGATATACATTTATTAACAAAAGTGTTGATAAATAAATAAAAAAAAATTAAAAAGCAGCAACTTAAATTAAAGGCATAAAAAAAACAAATAACTTTTTTTTCAGTGAATGTGACTTTTTAGAAATAAGCATGATCTATACATGGTGCATAGCACACAATATAAATTGGTAAGAGAATATTTGAGAAACTAACGCTATTTAAAAATTAATGTATAACAGGAAAAACTTTCCGAAAATACTTTCAAAGAAAAACATTATAAAGCTAATTTGGGGTTTCCACCACAAACTATTTTCACAATCAAAGAACACTTGGAGTGATTTGACTTAACTTCAAATGGACATGACACCAACAAACAACCAAAGAACTTGAATCAATAAATTGTTAATCCCTAGTAATTGGCATATACTAAGTAATGCTTTAACACTTCTTATTCCTCATTTATATATTATTTTCATAATCAAAGAATTTTTATCATCATAGGAGTGACCTGTCAACAATTTGTTAAAATTAAGTTCTGTTAATATATGTGATTATTCATCTTACGAAAGGAAAATTTTTATTTAAAAGATGTGCAAAAATTGTCCAGTATTTTTATCTCAATAAAAAAGTAATATGAAATATAAATTGAAAAAATTGTAAAACTAGAGAAAATATTTTCATGACATTTACATTTTGCTGCAGCTAAGAAAATATGCCAGTTTTTCATTGAATATCATATAAAATATGGAGGGTTATACCTCAAATATATCTTGATATAAAATTTTGTATTTTTTCAAAAGAATTTCATGTTGTTTTCAATGAAGCAATTCTGCAAGCATAACAAGAATTTCCTAATATTCACCTAAAATTTCTAAGTGTTCTTGTATATGAAAAAACTATGATAAGCATGTCTGTAACAGAAGACAAGAAATGTTAAAAATATGTTGCACTTTCTAGATATGAATCTTCTATCTTCTTAACATTTCATTAATAATTAAAGTTTGTCAAGTACTAAACGATTTTTTTCATAAATATACAGTATAGTACACAGCAAAAAATAAGGTTTTTCCTGATGGAAATGATTTAAAAATTTTAATTTTTAATACTACTGCAAAATCAAGATCATGTATAGAAGAATGAAAAATAATAAATTATTTTCATATTTTCAAGATTTTGAAGTCCTAATTCCTAAAATATTCTGTTTTTAAGAAATGGTTCCTTTATTTAAACACACAATTTATAATTAACCATTCTATCTACAAGTTTACTTCATTGCTTATGCACAATAAACAGTAGTTTATGAAGATATTAAAAACTGTAAATAGTAAAAGGTAACTGCAAAATTATCATGCAACATAGCAATCAATTTTAATATAAATAAATACACGTTAAAATATACAAATATCTATGTAAACCATACTTAGAAATAAAAAGTAAAACGTTTTATGTGAAATTATCAAAATTATAGACAGTAAGAAATAATATATTCATAAAGTTAAATATAGTAAAAAAGCTTTTTTAAAAACATACTCAATACTCATAAATTTCTATGTGAACTTAAGTAATCCCCTATTAGAATATTTCATCCATATTCATTACAGACTAAAACAAATTTAAATATTTTTCAATACATAAAGTGCTTTTATTATTGAAGTTAAAAAAATCATATATATTACTGATTTCCAAGCATGCATAACATACTTATAATAAAAATTTATAAATAATAATAGAAGAATAAAAATTTATAAAAGGTAATAAACTAATATCTGATTTAATTGATTTCTTTATATAGAAAGATGAAGATTGAAATATTCGTTCTTTAATAAAAACTACATAAGAACAACTTCTTAAATAGATATGACTAAAAATTTCAATATTCTGTATCAATATGATTTAATATTTTATACATATGATTTTATGAATTATATAATGATCAAATATTTTCATCACACTTTTTTTTAAGCAGCATATTGTTCAATACAAAAAATCTATTTAAAAAAATTTTTGTGACAAATTTATAAAAGCATTGCTTAGGCAAACAAACACAAAAATAAATTATTAAATCATTAAGCCAAAATATTCATAGCTGTTTTATTATTCATTTTTAAGAAAAACTTATGGCTAGAAATAAATTATTTTGAATATTAAAATTTTGGTGAATTTAACTCAAAATTGTCCTAAATTTTACTTACTGTTTTTAATTTACTTAGGAAACAAAATTTTTTTTATATGAAATTTCATAGAAAAATTGGAATGTTTTTCATAAAAAGGAAACTATTATTTTCCATTTTTTTGGAAAAAAAAATTTGTTTATATTTAAATAGAACATACAATATAAGCTAAAAATCAATATAATTAATAGCATTTGCATTAAAAATATCTCATAGTTTTCTCTTAAGTTGCGCAAATAACTTAACTATTAGATATTTTTAATTGATAAAACAGCCTGGGGAGTACTCATATATTTTTAATTATAATTATTACATTTTCAAAGCACATATTTTCAAATATTTTGAAAATTTAAAATTCATTATCATACATAAGACATTTCTGAGAAATTGTAATAAGCCATGTTTAATTAAATTATAAGTACATTATAAGTTAAAAATGTTTAACTTACCTGTTGTAAAATTAACCCCAAAATCTTCACGGGTATTTCCATCAACAATACTATATATCAATTGCCTTCCTTCGGGGCTATCTGCCAAAACAGTCAAAACAGCAGATTTTGAACGCAGTGATTCAACAACAGATATATTATAATACTGTTTGGGAAATACAGGCATATCTCTGTTGATAAGACGAATTGGAACATCAACAGTAGTTCTAAGAGGAGGATTTCCTAAATGGAACCAAATTTCATAGAATTATATTTAAAACTAAAGGAAATAACCAAATATATATCTTTAATTTTTCAACTATAAAAAATTAGCAATCATAATTTAATTACATTGAAAAAGTTTGTAGAAGTTTGCTTTAACTTTTAATTATAAAAAGGAAAAATATTTGATTTAAAAAATAGTGTGGTTGTAAATATTAAAATTTTAATGCAAAAGTATCAAATCTAAATTCTTAATTAAACATTTGAAAAATTGGAATACATTAGATGAGAATTATATTTTGAAATGTCAGCGTCCAATTTCATATTGAATAACTATTCATTTTTTGATGTCCTCTTTCAGAGCTCTTAATTTTTATTTCCTACAGTGTGAAATTACAACAGTGAAACTGAAAACATAAATATTCTAAATTTAAATCTCAGTTTTATTATTTAACAATAAATGATACAATTAAACCATAAGAAACGTGTGTGTATGTGCATATATATTTAATTACCTTCATCAACAGCAGCTACAACTATTTCATGATCAAGATTTTGTGATCCAACTGGTTTTAAAAGAATAATTTCACCAGTTTTTTCATCAACTTTAAATGTCTTATTGTCTCCCTCTACAAGCTCATAATGCACTTTACTATTTTCACCAAGATCTAAATCAATGGCATGAACCTAGAAAACAGATATTCAAAAATAAATGTCAGATTTTATTAAACTTAAAAAGGAAATCATAATCGATATGTTTAATTTTGATCTTCCTTCAAGTTGGATTGCTTGTTTCAGATGAAATACAATATATCTGATCTTGATAATTTAGAAACTTAACTAAAATTCATTGTATTGTAAGGATTTCAAATACTCATTTATAAATATGAATTTAGGAAAGACTTATGCTGAATGAAATTGATAAAAAAAATCATGCATTTGACAGAAAAATTTTGCTGCAGCTTTTAAAACATTTTAAAACAAAAGTTAAATTATCATATACTTTATAGATTTTCATAAAACTTTATCATTACCTTGAAAATTTATATTTTTTTAACCAGCATACAAATTGTAAATAGACATTTCACATATAAAGATGAAGTAATCTTTATGCCCAATTTTAATTAATACTCAGAAATTATTTAGCATTTAAAGATGAATAAGATATCTATTTATTCATAACCTATATTGTAAATGGTCATGTTAAGTAACTTTTCTCTGTAGAGTATATAAGTATCTGTAGAATATATCAATTTTAATGCATAAATCAAAATAGGTATTTCATACAGTTTTATAATTCGTATGATGCCGTAGTATCCTAAAGTTATTCTCAGAAACATGTCCAGGAATAAAAACAACTTATTTTAACATTTTTATATTTATAAGTGAAATAAATGTAAATAAAATTAAAATAAAAGAAGGTATTAAAATATATAGAATATAATAGAAGTGAATGAAGTATTTCTATAATCACATTTTCCATAGTATAAACGTAATTAACAAGGTAAATCTATTTTATTACAAAAACAACCAATTCAAAATAACTTAATAATACTCAGAAAATTATGTTAAATAACTTATAAAATATTAAGAATTCCATTTATTTTATAAAATGTATTTTGAAATTAAATGATTATTTTTGCATATATAAAAAAGCCAATTAAAATGATGGAATTTTACCTTTCTTACAATGTATCCTTTTTGGGCTTCCATGGGTACAACTGAATAATAAGGCAAATTGACGAAAATTGGCGCATTGTCATTAAGATCGGTAATTGTCACTTCAACTAATATATGAGCAACTTGCACAGGAGTGGTTAACTCACTTTTTACCTCTATCACTAATGTATAAAAATTTTGAGTTTCTCGATCAAAAGGAATTCCTTTAGTTCTAACTACACCTGATGTTGAACCAACCTCAAACATTTCTGATGGATTTAGAATTTTAAATGATAAATGTTCATTGAGTGACGCACCTATGACAGTTATAACAGCAACTGTTATAACTTCAGCAGAGTTTTCCTCTACTTTAGCAGTATACTTAGATTTACTAAAACGCAAAGAGCTCCCTCTTGATTCTTTAACTTTTATAGACACTTTAGAGCTAGCTTCATATTCACTGTCACTAGCAGAAACTACTAGTTGATATTCTTCATTCATGTCTTCGGGATTTTTAACGATTATTTCACCAGTATCTTCATCTATGGCAAATTTTTCACCATAATTTCCTGAGACAATATTATATTTGATTGAGACAGTAGCAACAGTGTCAGGATCAGTTGCTTTGACTGTAGTTATTACCACTCCTTGATGAGTAGGTAAAAGAACTGTAGCAGCATATGAAGGATATTCAAATTGTGGAGGACAGTCATTAATGTCAGCAATAAAAATTATTACTGTTGCTGGAACAATGGCACTAAGATGAGGTTTACCCATATCAGTTACTTGTACGGTAAAAGTATAATTTGAAAATTTCTCATGGTCTAAAACTTGAGATGTACTAATTGCACCTAAATGTACAAAAAATTAATATAATAAATTTTAATTATAAAAATAAGCATCAATAAAAAAGTATAATAATTAAAATCAACTTAAAATTCAAATGAAGATACATTCAGTGAGTTAATTCACAATATTTAAAAATAACAATTATGAGAAAAACTAATTTTTGATAGTTATAGATTTTATTACAAAATTTGTATACACTAACAAAACAGGTTTTGAGTAAAGGAGTACTGACATTAAAAGTAGTTCTTTTACGAAAAATTTTTTCCCTGATTTTATTTTATATAGGATATTTTATAATATTATAAAAAGTTTATGAAACAACTTGGATCCACATAAACACAGTTACGTTATGAATTTACACTCATTCTTATAAACGGTTATATGACAATTGAAAAAAAAGTTGAGTTGTTAGATTGCTATTTTTTAACCTCATAAAATGCTTTTTGATTAAAATTAAGAAACTTGAGTTTAATATTTTAGGAAAACATTTTTACAATCTTTGCACATAAAATACTTTTTTAACATTTGACACTAACTAGTTGGATATAAAATTGAAACATGTGTTCATGAATTTAACAATTAATGTACAGTTCTGTGACTTTGGCAAAATATATAAAAAAAGTGGATACAAAAAGAAAAAACAATTTTCATATTAAAAATGAGTGACAAGCAAATGAATTATTTGAACATATTTATAAGCATAATTCTCAAAATTTTCACAAAATAAAACTAAATAACTATCACTTTAAAGCTAGGGGAATTGAAACAGTTTTTGAGCAAATAAAAGTTGACAAAAGAATATCAATACACACCAAGATAAGTTTTGACTAATTAGAATAAAATAATTTATAATTGAAATTATATACTTAAATTTTTCTTATCTAATAAAATATGTTTTAGTACATGCCTGAATTTGTTCCCTGGACATAAAGGAAGTACATAAATTTCAGACAAACTCAATACTTAAAAATTTTAATTTATGTAACTAAAAAAAAGAATCATGACTCACCTGTACTAGAATCAATTCTGAAGTATAAGTTAGCTGATTTCTCAACAATTTTATAAAACAGAACAGCATTAAGTTCAGAATCTTTATCTGTAGCTGCAACAACTAATGGTAAATTTGATTGATCTAATACAATACTATCAGCATCAACTGCTTCACTCACAAACCCAACAACATCAGTTTCCAAGAAATATGGATGATTATCATTACGATCAAGTACATGAATAAGAACCATTGTTTCTGCAGCAGTTCCAACCATATTTGTAGCACGTATTGTTAAATTAAAAAACACATTTGTTTCATAATCTAATGACTTTGTAGTAAGTATCACACCAGAAGTAGGATTTATAGTGAAGCTGTCATCATCATTGCCATCAATTATTTCATAATAAACTGATGAGCGGCAAGTAGCAGTAACACCAACAACTTTAGTTTCACTTCGGCCATTTTCAAATAGTTCAACAACATATTCAGGCCTATCAAATTTAGGAGGAGCATTATCTGCAACAGTAATAATAATATGTACATTCACACTTCCATTTAAAGGCTGATCACCATGATCAATAGCTCTAACACTAAGAAAATATTCTGACATTGAATTGCGATCCAGATTCTGAGCCACCTGAATAATACCAAGTGTGGGATCTATGAAAAATGCACCACCAACATTTCCTAAAAAGAAATAAGATAAAATAAGCCACATAATTCATTAACCTAAATCAAAACATTAAGAGAAATGGTATACAAAAAAGGACACATGACAAATACATAAAAATCTGTGCACATTACAAAAACACATTATTATAACACAATAAGAAATAGAAGAAGAAATGATTTAAAATACTTCAGGAGCATGAAGATAATGTTTTAATGATTATTTAAACAATATCTTCTTGCTCCTAAGGTTTATGGAAATAATTATCTGCATAAATTTGCCAAATGCCATTCAACAAAAATATCAAAAGTCTTAGATATGCATAATTATAAAAACTTTAAATTCTTTGCATGACAGGAAGACATATGAATCAGTGATTATGCAAACAGTGCAATTTAAATAAGAATGTACATAACTTAAAATATTTGTGCCATTAGAATATACTCTCAGAACTGTAAATATTTATGCCTTTCGGAATGCAAATGCATATTCATTGATAAATATAAACTACAAAGCTACAATGCTTTTTCAAAAAAAAATCCAAAGTATTTTGAAAATGAAGATAAAAATATTTCTTAATATGCATCCCAATTTTAAACTTAAAATATAAAAGAAAATTATTTGCAATGACAAAGTTATTAAAACAAACATTATGTAACAAAAATTTTGTAATACACTCTGGTTTGAAATTAAATTAATTTCTTCATTATTGACAGTAAAAATAGTTAACAAAGTGAGATGTCTATAAAAACAAGATATATGGAAAAATTTTTAATTGCTACTTAAATTAAAACAATATTTTATTAATTAAAATCATTTAGTACCAGATACAATGGAATAACTCAATTGAGCGTTTTTTCCTTTGTCTCTATCCACGGCAATAACTTGTAGAACTGATGTACCAATAGCAGCAGTTTCAAATACTTGACCTTCGAACATACTGGTTAAGAATTGAGGGGCATGGTCATTATGATCAAAAACTACAATTTCTAATCTTGTAAAACAACGTTTTGAGGGTGTACCACTATCCATTACAGCAACAGTCAATATATGGCGTTGAGCAGTTTCATGGTCTAAAGGTTGAGCTACTGAAAGTATTCCTGTCCTAGAATCTAATCGAAACTTCGATATACTGTAAGGACTGGCACTAGAGAAAAAAAGAAAATAAAAAATATTAAGAATTAGTAGCATAGTCAGAAGTGAAAATGAATTATATTAATGGATGCATAAATGTAATAAATCTTAATACTTAAAAAATTCGAACATATAACGCTAATGACATAACTTCCAACAAAATTAATATATGACAATCTAAATGCAGAACAAAATTTGATGCTTTTACACTAATAGCGAAATTGGACTTGATAAAAAGTTGTACACGTGATTTTTATTTCAGATTAATTAATTTATCAGTTAGTATTTTTGATAAGTGACAATGAAATCAAACCTTTGCCTAATGAATTTTTTTCTCAGCAAACAAAAATTATCCAGAATTTTCATTGTCAAAAAACTACTTTTAGTACTACTAAAGCAAGTTTTTCTTGGCAGGACTCCTATATGAAATAAGAGAGCAACCACGGCTAACTAGATACAAAAGGCTGTGTAAGCTTTTCGTGATGTCACGGACCCCATCCTTCCTCCCAAAAGGTTTTGTTGGAAATGAAACCGGGAATAGTTTGCTTATAGCCGGTTAATTTAGAATTACCATTCAAAGTTAGATGGTTAAATTATTTGCAATAAAAATTTTGAATTTAATATTTATACTATATTTTTAAAGTTCATTTATTCAAAGTCCAAAATATGAAATATTTGAAAAATGAATAAGATCTGAAATATTATCTGTTTATCATTTTATATAAAATCCAAAATTTATATACACTTAAAAAACGATTTTCAATTTTTATAATTTAATCAATTCTGTCTTTTATATTTCACTTGTATTAATATCAGAAATATAAAGAAAATAATTTCACTATTTCTTTAGGTGCATTTTTGAGTGAAATATTTTCTTTACTTTCCTTCTAATTCATATTCTTTAAGTTGATAAATTAAATACACATATTCAACTATCCTTCATACAAAACTTGTATTCATTTAAGTGTTTGGAATTATTTTATTAATTATTATTATAAGTCCAGAATCTAAAATATAATAATTCTATAAGTGTGTTTTTATCATTTCATTTGAAATCTGTAATTTATATACTCGTAAGAAATAATTTGTGTGAATACTTTAACTAAGATTTTAATATATTGTATCCTTTATATTTCATCAGTATTAGTATCAGAAATATATAGAAGGTAATGTTACAAAATAATTTCACTACTTCTTTAAATGTATTTTTGAGTGAAATGTTTTCTTTGCTTTCATTCCAGTTCATATTCTGTAAGTTGATGAATCAAATACGCATATTCCACTATCTTTGGTAAAAAAAACATGAAACAAAAATTATTAATATTTTGATAAAAATAAACTATGGGAAATTAAAAAATAGGAATAAGAAAATTTAATTTGACATCGAAATTGATGTGAATTGATATTTTAAAATAATTACCTTACTTTGAGTGAAGAATTGTAAAATAAACAAATTAATAAAAAAAATTATCAAAATGTTTACTCTACTACTTTTTGAATTGCAATATAAAAATATTTTCTAAAGCAACTTTTTGTCCCTTTAAAAATTATATACATGGTGGAATCAAAACTACGCATTCAGTTTTGATTTAAAAAACAAAAAAGGAGTTTCGTTTATCTTAATGATGTACTTATTATTACAGAAAGACTTTAATAATTTAGATATTTAGCTAAAATCAATTTTCTTATATACATGTATCATTTCTTGCCTGGGGTACATTTAAGCAAAAAGTAATTATAATCAATACAGTAAATATAAAATTATTTTTCTGATTGACTTAAAAGCAACTATGAATTATTTATATTGTTATTTGAAAATTGCTAATTCTAAGTCATTAAGTTTAAATTTATTCAAACATCTACACACTACACTTTCAAGCACATAAACTTACAAATAATATATTTTAATGTAGCTTTTGTTGAATGTTATTTCAACAGTGCAACATTTCTGAGCTATGAAATGAACTTTTTAAAATCAACATTAAAATATATGTGAAATATTTATAATGTATAATCCCAAATGATAGCTATATATTTTTTTCTTAACCATTAAAAATGCATGTTTAAATATCTTGTAAATGTGAAATTCTCAGGTTGGCATATAATATATCATAAGATTCAAAAGTTTCTGTCTTTATAAATTTTTAAAAGTAAACAACTTTCTGATGTATTAAACAATTTTTCAATCCAAGAGTCATTTTTTTTAATACATATATTAAACACTACAATGTGCAAGTACTAAAATAAATTAGAGATATTTTAGTACTTGCAGTATAATTTTAGTACTTTAAAACATAACATTGAAATATTAATCAATACAAATGTAACTTTTATAGAGGCTTCTGCACAAATAAAAGGTTATACTGTTAATGCTTGTTAAACAAGTTTTAATTTTAGTACTTTTATCATACCGCTTTAAACAATAAACTTGAATACCACAATTTTTTCGCATAAAAAATACTAACAGCAAAAAAATTTTTAATGAAATTTTATTTAATGATCAAATATAAACATATTTTAAGCAAATTTTCAAAAAATATAAAAAGAAACATTTTTTTTCAATCATTGACTCTTGATTAGAAAACCATATTACAAATAAAATATAACTTTTGAGTTTGCCTTATATTTCAGTTCTACATTGGATATTTTTTAGTGTAAATGACAGTTTTTAATTTTTAAAACATTATAAGAATCTCCAGTGAGAAATTTCAATCCAAATAGGTTTTGCATAGTGATGTAAAACATCTTATGACGGAAAAACATAAAGTTTTAAAAAAACTCACAAGAAAATGATCATTTAAAAACAATAAACTCATTTTTATCAAATTAAGATAATATTTTAGATGCAGCAAATATATAAAAGTAAATAGATCTTGGAAAACATAACACTATTTTTGCATAAATCAATAAATAAAAATTATACATTTAAGACTTTCTTAATAAATATAAAAGGTCATTAAATTTATTAATGTTTATTAAAAGAAAATTTCTATAGCTTTATAAATTTTTAAGGCTTTATTTTTAAAATTTTTCAATTTCCTATCAGAACAATTTATGCTTATATTGTTAGACTTGTTAATTTTCACTACATTTTTATTGAAAAAATTTTTATCTGTTTCAAATTCTGAGTTATTATTTAAACATACATTTGAAAACATTTGAATAACTTTTAAAATATTTACAGAGAAGCATGAATTACAATTAGTGCAAATTTTGTTAAAGTCAAATAGACAACTTTCTTTTAAATTGTTTTCTGTTAAATTAATTAATATTACTTGTTGTTTACTATGGTTTAGAAATAATTATTCGTAAACCTTAGAAATTAATTTTTGAAATATGGCATTACAAATAGAAATTATAAATACTATATTTGCAGATGGTGCTTTCAATCCCCTTGAATTAACCATATTTAAATAAACAGAATGTTTAATTGTTTCGAGAGGAAAAATTAACATTTCTGTATCAACTTCTACATCAATATTTCATGCGCAATGAAAAAACAGTTTGCGATTGTCACATATAAGTTTAAGTTTAAAAACCCCTCACAAATCCTATTCTGTAACCTCAAAGTGGTGTGAGGGTGTAAACAGGTAGCACAGGTGATGTACGTCTGGAACCTAAACTCAGTTTGGGTTCCTGGTAGGGTCACCCATGGCGAGAAGGCTGTGCTAATACACCTGGCTAATACAGAAAGGTAACCCAATCCAAGGTGTTAGGCTCCGTACTGATGGATGAATGGCACCAGGGTTGTGGTGTCGCTAACGGGCCCCTCAAGGAACCAGGCAAAACCTCGTTGTATGTTTGCCTTCCACCTGTACAGGGAGGCCATGCAGGTGGTGACCGTATATTTTCCTCCCAGTTCCTTGATCTGTTATGGATGAAAAAAATAAAAAAAACAAAAAGTGAAAATGATAAAAAAGGATTGGATACATCTTCTGGTGTTATCCAATCAGCCGGCGAAACGGTACTAAGGAACAGAATCCCGGCAAAAAGGAGAACACTGGCAATCTGGCTGCTGGAGGAAGTGGAGTTGCCGCAAGGCAGCACACTGGCACCACAGTTGGAGAACCAGGAGGTCTCAAAAAAATCACAAAGACGCAATCTAAGGCGTCGTAATAAAGCAAAGGAGCAAATGGAAACTGTTCAGAAGGTGGGTGGCACCAAAAGACTTAGGTCCGAGGTTTCAACCCCTTCTCCTATCAACACTGCCTCCAAAAAGCCCAGGGATAATCATCAACCTGGGATTTTTGCTCAGGCTGTTAAAAGCCATAAAGCAGCTATTGTGAAGGATGGTTTCCCAACCATCAAACTTAACAAGGAGGATATTGACCCCATACAACTGAAGATTCTCACCAGGACAGATGAAGTCCCCATAGGAAATCATCTGCCTAGGATTCGAGGCTTAAGCTTAGTATCTGGAGCACTAATTCTCCAATGTGATGACTTTGAAACTGTGGAATGGATTAAAAAATCCTTCCATGGTAACAAGAGTCTGTTTGGTGGTGAGGGGCTCAGTGTTCTGGATCCCAGTGATCTACCTAAACCGGTAAAGGTGGCCTTTAAGACAAGGGACACTCATACCAAAGATCCATAGAGAAAGAAAAAGGTGGTAGGTAGGAGCCCAAAAAATACCAATTGGGGTTCCTACAAAAAAGATCTAGAAGATCTTATCAAGGAAGGCGACTTCGGTAAGTTATCTTCGGTAGCAGATTTGGAGTTGGCCGTTGATCAAATGCAACATGCCATTCTCCAAGCTTACTATCAAAATTGTGATGTCAGCAATACTTGCTCTCCAAGGTTAGTTCCTTGGTGGTCTAAAGAGTTAAGTAAATTGCGAAGACAATGTAGAAAGGTCTTTAATAGAGCCAAAAAGAATGGTGAGTGGCAGAAATATAAACTGGCACTTACCACGCATAATAAAGCTATCAGGAATTCTAAAAAGAATTCTTGGCGAAATTATTGCACTGACATTAAAACTGTGTCTGCTACTGCAAGACTCGTTAAAATAATGTCTAAAGACAAGAACTGCTGTCTAAATACTCTTAAATTGCCAAATGGTAAGTTTTCAGAATCTGGGAGAGAGACACTGTCTGAACTGTTCAGAGTTCACTTTCCAGGTTCTAACGAAATAAATGGTACTCCTAATTTTACACTCCTTACTTCCAATTGTGGTAGAAGTAAATGGGATGTTGCCAAAAGAATCATAACTTATGATCGAACAAGATGGGCAGTAATGTCCTTTAAACCTTATAAATCACCGGGAATGGATGGGATTGTACCGGCTCTGCTTATTGAGGGAGTCCAGTGCATTGCTCCAATTCTGTGTAGAATCGTTAGGGCAAGTATAGCCTTCGGGCATATACCTATTGCCTGGAGGCATACAAAAGTAATTTTTATTCCTAAAATAGGGAAAGATAATTACTATGATGCTAAATCTTTTAGACCTATCAGCTTAACATCCTTTCTTCTAAAGGCAATTGAAAAGCTGATAGACAGATATATTAGAGAAGTTTACTTAGTGGAAAAACCACTTTCTGACTCTCAATATGCATATCAACCTGGTAGATCCACTGATAGTGCGATCTACAACCTATCCTTCATTTTGGAAAAGAACTTTAAGGCTAAGAAACTTGCTTTAGCTGTTTTCTTAGATATAGAAGGTGCCTTCGATAAGGTACCCATTGAAACCATTTTACAATCTCTAGCTAGAAAGGGAGTTAATGACACAATCTGTTCTTGGATAGAAAATCTGCTCAATAACAGATTTGTCAGTGCCACATTTTTAGGTGAAAACATGATGATCCAAGCCAAAGCTGGTTGTCCACATGGAGGGGTTCTTTCACCCATTTTATGGTGTTATGTTGTAGACTTCCTTCTAGAGGTGTTAAAAAAACCAGGCATAACCACCGTTGGATATGCAGATGATTTAGTTATAATCGTCAGGGGTAAGTTTGGTGAAACAATCTCCAGCATCATGTCCAGCACCCTCAAACAAGTTGAGACTTGGTGTAAAAAAGAAGGCCTTTCTGTAAATCCTCAAAAAACCACTATGGTAGCCTTCACAAAGAAAAAGAATCTTAATCTGAAAAAGATTACTTTTTTTGGTCAAGAATTAACTTGCTCCAAAGAAGTTAAATTCTTAGGAGTATTTTTTGACATGAACTTAAGTTGGAACAAGCACTTCAACTTTTGTATTGAAAGAGCAAAAAAGCTTTCTGGTCTTGTAGAAATGCATTTGGAAGAACTTGGGGCCTAAATCCCAGAGTTATTCATTGGATTTACACTATGATTATTTGTCCCATCATTACCTATGGTTCAGTGGTCTGGTGGCTTAAAATCAGAAACGAAACTGCTAAAGCAGAATTAACAAAATTTCAAAGGATGCTTTGTGTAGCTATCTCTGGGTGTATTCGTACAATTCCCACATCTACACTGGAGCTTCTGCTTGGTATGTATCCTCTTTATATGCATATCGAAGCAGAAGCAGTACTTAGCATGAAAAGGCTTAAAAATACAGGTCAGTGGAAGGAATACTCTAGATTTTTATCCTGGGGAAACCTCAATGCTGACGTAACTAGTCATCCTTTTATAAGTATGCCTACTGATTACACGATTGTTAAGCATGCTTTTGATAAGCCTTATACAATCAAATTCCCCTTGAGAGAAGACTGGAATAATGTTGCTATCAGTGAAGGATGTATTTACTGGTATACTGATGGCTCAAAAATGAATTCCAATACTGGGGCTGGCATTTGTTGTCCAGCTGATGGCACTAAATTATCATTCCCTTTGGGTAAATATACAACTGTATTTCAAGCAGAAGTCTTTGCCATTCTTATGTGCAGTAGAATATGCTTGGACAGAAACTATTCTCGTAAAAGAATAATCATCTGCTCTGACAGTCAAGCTGCATTACTAGCTCTACAGAAGTCTACTATAACTTCTGTTCTTGTCTGGGAATGTTATATCACTCTGTGTAAATTAGCTAATAATAACCCCACCACTTTAATGTGGGTGCCTGGGCACTCTGGTGTTCCTGGCAATGAATTAGCTGATGAGCTAGCAAGGACTGGATCAACAACTGACTTTTTTGGTCCTGAACCAGTGCTAGGTATTTCAAAAGAATTGATCAGAAAGAATGTCTTTGATCTCTTCAGAAAACAACAGTTTATGAATTGGCACAATGGCAATGATCAAAGACAAGCAAGGCTATTAAATAGCACGTGCCCTAGCAAAAGGTAACAAGAATTATTAAAGCTCAATAGAAACAGTCTAAGGAAAGCAGTGGGACTACTTACAGGACACTGCCACCTTAAAAGACATCTCACAATAATGGGAGTTTCAGATGATCCCACTTGTAGAGGTTGTCATTATATGGAAGAAACTTCAATACACATCTTATGTGAATGTGAAACCTTTTCTGCACATAGATTTGAACACCTGGGTCAGCATTTGATTGAACCTAGGATGTTACAGGAAATTCCTGTAAAATGTCTGCTAAACTTTGCTTCAGCCACTGGTCTCTTCAAATAGGGCTTTCTGAGGGGTATAGTACAATAGACCTATGGTCGCGGTGCTAGGTTCTTTTGGACCACCCTAATTTTAAATCTAAAACTAAAATCTAAGTTTAAAAACACAATATCCAGCAATGTATGTAAGAACCTCATTTTCATCAGGGGAAATATCAACTGTCAAATCATCAATAATAGCTGCAAACAGGTCAAGACTGATATCATTTCTATTAGGTTGGCACACATCATTGATAAACAGTGTAATAGGAATGTCCCCATATCTTTCTGAATGCAAAGTTAAAATAGATTTAATTCTTAATATTCTTTCTGATTCCAATATGACTGTTTATTATAACTTCACTTGTGTGGATGAGAGCTGTAAAAGTTTCCTTTTTCAAACAACCATTTTGAGAAGGCTGTTTCATATTCATCCAAGATTTTGCCTATGAAGCAGAAGATTTTAAAAATGTCACATTTTCTGTATTATTTAATGAAAAAGGCAATGAATCAATATTTCTTATGAATTTTTCTTTATGCTCACGAGACACATTCATTAAATCCCACTATCTTTTAATATAGACCAAAAAATATTTGTCATTCAATATTTGTTGGATATAATGATTTGACATTTAATTTAAAAGCCTATTTAAGAACAGAATTTTTTTCAAATGCAAAAGCCTTTCTCAACAGTCCAAAGGAAGGACGAATGACATTCTCTATTCCTTCAACACTTGGACAAGTGAAAGTCTTTTCTGAGTCAAGTTGAGAAATCCAATTATCTCTGATGCACTTCAAGATCAAAAACAGCATCAAAAACAAGACATAAATTTTTACCAGTAATTGTATTTTTTATTGCATTAGTAGAGAGAGGGCCATCACACATCAATTAAAGCATGTGTCTATTAACAGAGTTATTATCAGAAATAACAGACAAAGCTTCAAATCCTGATTTGTGAAGTATACCCTAAGCTTTTTGTCAAATTAAACAAATCTTTGACTGTCATCGACAATGCAGGCACTAAAGAAGCAACTTCTTTATATGAAGAAAAACAAGATGAGATCATGAATGCCTGAAAGGAATCAGCTTGTGCTAAAGTTTTACAATTTTCAGCAAAACCTGTTATTTGCTTACCTTTGTAAGTTACTTTTTGCTTAATGTGAATCTCATCAATTAGCAAATTCACTAATTTCTCTTCAATTTTCAGCTTTTTTTCATTTTTGTCTTATATAATCCATGTTTTCTTCATTGTTACAAGAGGAATTTAAGCTTCCAACATTGAGAACTTTCAAAACATATCAGTACTAGGGAAAGCTAAAACATCAGAGTTTAAAATAGCTTGATAACAAGAAGGTGAAATAATATACAAGTAAGCATCAAATTCATAAATATTGGCAGTGTATCTTCCTGCAGATTTTACTTTAGAACAGCGTCATTTGCTCAAATATAAAATTTATTCTGTCATTATTTTCAGAAGTATCTAATTTCTTCATGCTTTCAAAGCTCTTTCATAATTTGTTTCAATAGATAGGGGAAGTGAATTTGTCATTCGTTTAACATTTTCTAATTGGCTCCATAACACCAATTTACCATCACTCAAAAGATAATCAAACTTTGTTAGTTCTGAAGCAACACTTTCAACAAAAACTGAAATTGAAAATTCATAAACAAATCATCAACTTCAGTTTCAATTTTGTGTACTATAATATTATCCGAAAGAGAAACTTTTTCCAGTATTTTCGTTAATTCTTCAAAAGAATTCATTTTATCAGCAGTCATAAAATCTGATTAAGTTTTTTCTGATAGAGTATGTAATTTTTCATTTCTGCTTATTCTTTTAACCACACTTTTTTGTGTCAGATATGCTGGACAGCAAGGAAATATTGTAGGAACAGCTCCATCCTTCAATTTAGGACGATCTCAAGGTATTTTAATGTCCTCTCCATTTTGTGGTAAATAATCAAATCTTATAATTTGATCATGAGCAAAATGTTTTTCACAAACAACGCTTCATTTGCTAGGGGAAAAATCTTTTCGGGGAATTTTTTTAACCACAAAGTTTTCTTCGCTTCTTTAGGAAATCTGACACCAGACACATATGAGCCAGTGCCATCATAATTTGACTTGTAATAAGGAACACAGCAATGATCAGGCATTTTTAATTCCTTAAACTTCGAACACAAGCGGTAAATGACAACAATATTTGTTTCACACAGCTTTGATCGTTTCTCCCTAAAATGACCAATGTGACGCCAAGTCACGTGACTGCCAAGCTTACACAGCCTTGTGTGTCTATTTGGCCATGTAGCAGCCAAACATTTGTGACCAACACTCAGCTGAAAACTTGCAATAGCTCTGGAACAGAGGTAGTCAGGAATATCTTGTATCCCTTGGATAATCCTCAATCAGCTCTTGGTGAAATTTTTATTCATTATATCCAGATGGATGCTAAGAGTTGAAGTGTTTTTAACAATATGTTTGGCAGTTGAAAAAAGAAATTTCACTTTTTTAATCCTCTGTAAAACCATAGATCCTTTTTGATTAAGAAGTAAGCTGATTCATTCCTTGAAAAGTAAAGCTAAACAAAGCATTTTCCTTTCTATATTTTTATTTATACATTTCATTGAAAAATTTGTACAATTCTGTTTTCCCTCAAAAAAACATTCTAAGTACACACTTAATTTGGTTTGATCTGTTTGTTGCTTCAACAGTCATGCTTTGCACATGAGGACCAATTAGACTAAGAGCTATACTTTAAAGTGGATTCCAAACCAACATCCAAACTTGAAGTGGGTATTAAATCCACAAATTATGATTTAGTATGTTTTGTAAATTAACAGTCATGTTTGATACATGAGAGCTAATTAGAATGGAATCCACAGTTTAAAGTGGGTTTCAAAACACTGTAAGCATCCAAGGCTGAAGCAGGATTTAAATCCACAAACCAATGAACAGAAGGCTAATGTGCTAACCATTTGGTTGTCAGCTAAGTAATCACCCACTTACAGCAAACTGTAGTTTGACAGTAGTTTTTCCAATAAATTACATGTTTTTTAAGAAATAAATTTGTATTAGCTTAAAAAATCTTTAAGTTATGCTCAGTTATCTGAGTATTTAAAATAGTAAAAAAATGTTTATTATTTTAAGATATAAAACTTCCATACAAAGATAAAAAGAATAATTATATAGCAAAACCAATGCATAAAAATTTTTTCACTTTAAAGGCAACTAATATAACAAATGAATTGATGTGATATTAATTATCTAATTTATACTAAATGTGGGTAATGAAACACAGACACATATTAAATATTCAATTATCTATAAAAATTTAGAAAACATATCTTCTGCTGGAAAAAATTCTTTAAAATCTATAAGAATCAGCAAGTTATAATTTTTTCCCCACTTTAATTTTAGCATATTATGTTTACTAACACTTAATTTTAGATAGGAAAAAAAAAATGTTGCGATTGCTAGGGATTTGAAGCAGTAAAATGTTTACTTTCAGGAGTTGAGAAATTTTTAACTTATGACAGCAAATTTTTAAATTTTCAGTTTCCTGAAATAAAATGTTCTGGTTTTTGCATTTTTAAGCAGAAAATTTTAAGTACTACTACAGTTTTTAAAGCTGTAGCTACTAAACATATTTCTTTTTCAAAACATGACAATTTTAAAAAAGCTACTTATGATTTTTCTTAAAGATAAATACTACAGTAGGTGATCGTTCTTATGAGAACCTCTAATTAACATACACTCACAATTTTACATACTAATTGCTGGTGCTTAACATAATCCCATAGATAGAATAATATTTTTTATTCCACTTAAAAAATAAATTTTTGGAAAACCTCTTTTTGTGAATTTATTTCTTCCATCATTTGTTTAAATTTTTTATCATCTTACATGTTTTAGATTTTTCTATCATTTTATTTTATTCAATTTTTTAATTATTTTAAGGTTATGATACTAGTATTGATATTTTTATCAGAGAATCGTAAAACCCTTCTAATAGTGGATAAATGCACTGCTCATGTAGAGTTTTCTGATTTTTTAGAGCAATTTTTCTAGAGTTTCTCCTTTCTGATGTAACTTTCATTTTCAGCCAATGGATTAGAGTATTAATAGCTTCAAAGCTAAATATCATAAATTACTTTACTAAGAAAAAAATCATGGCTTGATAAAATTGACAATTAGCCACAATGAACTAGTCAATTTATGCTTGGAATGACAATACAGAAAAGTTTGAAATCTTAGGCATTTTAATATGTAGACTTTATTAAAGAAACGACAATAGCAGAAGAAAGTCAAGAACATTTATCAGACTCCAGTTAAGATGAGTAATACATTCATAAACAAAGGAAATTACTATTGTACAAAGAAAGTTTGGATGAAATCACTTTTGATGATTTTTTGAATGATGAATTGAATGCAATTTGTAAGGAAGAAGTGTTAGATAATTAAATTATGGAGAACATAATAAATGAGAATGAAAAACAAATTTCAAATATCAAATAAGAGAAAGTTGTTTTGCAAACATATAAAATGCTATGACTATCAGCAAAAAAAGTAGTTAAATATTTTTATTATTAATTTTTTCTACACGTTGTGTCTTTAGCATGATAAAATATATAACCTCTTCAAATTTATTCATGATATCTATTTTAAGTAATTTACTGATTAAAGAAGATATTTTTAGAAATTTTACATTACATAAATAGATAAACAAAAGATATGAGGATTGTTTAAATTATATTTCATATATGTGACATCCAGAAAATTTTATATTGACTTTATTATATAAAACATAAATAAAACTTAAAGCAGAAAACAAAATGATAATAAAAAGTGTAATGAGACATTTTTCATATGAGCACACATAGAATAGATTTATTCATAATAATGAAATAAATTAAACTGAAAAAATATAATTGAAATAAACTTGATAAAATAGAATTTTATGTAAAACAGGTGCATGTAACAATCAATATACAGAAATTTTAGATGCAATTTACCTGTTATGAATAGTGTATAGCAAACGTTTATCTTGATCCCTGTCAAATGCTTCTAATTTTAAAATTTCTGTATCCACTGGACTGTTTTCAGCAATCTGGACCTTGTAAGTATGTTGTAAAAATTCTGGCATGTAATTATTTATGCTCATGACTTTTATAGTTAACTGAAAAAAGAAACATTAAAATAAATAAAGTTGCTGATGAAAAAATTTTAATACAAATAACTATAAAGAATCTTATATACATACAAAGAATATAGATATATCATAACATAGTATCAGAAACAAGGATATCTGATATTTTTACTTCTCATGTACAGAAGTTGAAAATTAGTATAATAACCATACTTTGCTTCATTAATAGTAGCAATTTTAAAAGGAAAACTGTGTGATTGTAGTTTATACTTTTTATATAAATTCTAAACGTAATGGCATGATATGCTTACAAAAGATCAAAATGAACTATGTTCTAAATGAACAAATCAGAGTTACGAAATACATGATTATTATATTCCATCACAAAAAAATTAAGATTCAGAGATATAAGGATGAAAAAATTCCAAAACAAGTAATAAGTTTATATATAAGCCAAGAAAACTATCTTTTGAGAAGACATAAATTAAGCTATAAAAAATTTATAGTGAAGGAAATTAAGAACTTATGGTTATAAGACCCTCACATTTACAGTGCTAAACTACCTCAACTTATTTCAACAATAATAACTGCATACTGAATATTTCAAAGGGATTCAAAGCCCTTTAAAATGAATTTTGATTCACTACATAAATCAATGTTGAAATGAAAATATTATCCAACAAAATGTTAAATTGAAGGTCAGAATGAAAACTATTCAGCAGTCCAGCTTGATAGTTGTAAAATTTAACTCTGCCAAGACATAAAAATACTTAAAAAATGATATTTCATGAAAAGAATTTTGAAGCAATTTCCTGCAGTATTAATAATAGGGCTAGCTTAAAAAAGGATAAATTAATGATTTAGGCCTGAAATGTCAATTTTTTTAATTTAAAATGAAAAAGGAATTATTAAGCTTTTTAAGTATCAAAATTTCGACAAGATATTGATTAATTGTACAACCCTTAACTATAATTTAAAATTTCATTAAAACCAATTTTTTGGTAACATAAAAGAAAAACATCTAAAAGTACCAATATTTTAACGTATTTTAATATAGTAATATTAAGTCTACCAGAAAATTTTGTTCATTTTTGGAATAAAACAAAATAGAAAATTTTCATTACATCAATAAATTTTATTAAATAATATAATTGCTATTATTATCAATTACTTCTTGTCAGCACGAGGGGAATTTGTATACCCCTTTTTGGAAAATCTTTTCATTCAAAAAATTGAAACAGTGCTTGATTGACTTCTTTATTTTTGCATTTTTTGCCCTTCAAAAAATTCTCTAAGGACAAAAGCAAATAATACCCACACAACCAGGGATGTCTAATAGATGTCCAGAAAACATCCACCATATCCAGTAAACACCATGCATGGTAAATAGACGTTTACTAGACATCCATGACTGAATATTCGGTGGATCTTTGCCAGTGGACCAGTATGGACGTCCAGTAGATATAAACTGATGGATGTTTATTCATGGATCTATGTGGATCAAAAATAGACGTCTATTGAATGTCAATCTTCGGACCTCTGATGGATATGCACACTGAGAAGAAAAGCACATTTATGTGGGTGTAATTTGGATATTTATCAAATTTAGTAAGTAAGATCATATTATGTTATTTATAAAAGTCCTTTAGATTTGATTTTCAATTACGTACAACATTTATTTTTTTCGCATAAATTTATTCATAGTTTTTATAATAATTTAATTACACTTGAAGTGAAATAAATTATTAGAAACTTCAAATAATTGAAACGAGGACTTTGTATTTGTGATTATTTTTTCACATATTTTTCTTTAAATTTTATCTAAGTATGTTTTTATTTGATTATTATAATGATTACATCATTATAAAATAAATTTAGCCGATGATATGAAAATGTCAATGTTGAATCATAACTTTTTAATTGACAATTCAACATTTTGATATTCTTTATATACAGCAGAAATTTTTTGTGGATCAAGAAAACATCTTCAAGATCATTTTTTAGATTAGAACCATAATTATTATTGAATAAGTTGGCCGGATACCAATAATAAAAGAAGATATTAAGTTTTGTTAAAGAATGAATAACTTTTGTGAATGACTTCTAATAATTTTCTTGATATAAGAATGTAGGTTCCATAGTAAATTACATATGTAAGATATTTTTTACTAACTATTATTTCTTGTATTTATTATATTATCATCATTTATGTCTTTATTGGGAAATGCTTGATTATTTGAAGAGTTTTTCTGATTTATCATTCATGGTTGTAATTCCATTAGATATTAAAAGTTTATGGGGTTCGTAAAATTCTTTTAAGGATAGTAGAAATGATATACACCTTGAATGTATTACAGTACTTAAAATGTATTATAGATAATATATAACTTAAATTTATACAACTTAGCAAGTAAATGTGATTGGTTTTTTAAATATATATACAAAATAAGAAAATTTAGTGTTTTAAAATATATAAATTAATAAACATTTTATAAAATAAAATTTGAATTCATTTTGTTCTGGATGAATAAATCCTTATTTATGTTTATTCATTGAATTTTTGTTCAAGGTTGAATTGAAAATGGTTGGATGGAGTGTGATAAAACTTATATTGGGATGTTGGTCTCACACTAGCTGAAAATAATATTTTGTTATCCTGATTCCAATATTTTTAAATTGAAAACACAGCTAACACTGATAGATCTCTATAAAGTTTATCTCGATGTAAATCATTTACGCGATGTAACATTCCAATCCAAAATGTTTTCTACATCTAGAAAACAATTGAAATTGTTTTCTTTTTTTAAAATTGTGTTTTTTTAAAAAAAAAGAGCGAGACTGTAAAATGTAAACAAAATAGACTGTGATTCACAAATAATGTTATCTACATTATTGCTGGGTGAAGAGAAGCAAGCATTGTAGACTTCATTTGATTTATTTTTGATTAATCCAAGAGACCAGTCTGTAATTCAATACATTATTTTGAGGTGCAGTATCTTAAAATATTTTATAATGTATACTGTTTCATGTGTTGCTGTTAATTTACATTTGCACATTTAAATATAAACTTCTGTCATAAGTGATATTGTTAATTTTGACATCAGTATGACATATATAAATATTTAATCTAAATTTTACTTTTTTTCCATTGCATTAATTTTTTAGTTTATCTTTTTAGTAAGCTTTTGCATTACAACTAAAATGTCTTACAACATATACATTTTAATTTGATATTTACAGAACTTCATGTTTAAACAGAAACTTCAATCCAATATGATTCTTTCCTTTCAAATTTTTAGATTTCTCATTAATTTTGTGATATACAGTAGCCACAGAAAAATATGGCTATTTATGTATTACCATTACCACAAGTAATTTTTTATTTATAGAAATAAATTGATTTTTTTCAAGTAAAACTTTATTTGCATTATTGTTTTCTTTTGTTATAATTTGGTGCATTTCCCATGGCACTAATTGGGCTTGGTGTAAAACTGGCTGTGATGATGCTAATATATTAATACCAAAAATATCTTATTTTATTCTGCTTCTATATTTGTTGCATTAGTTTAATGTTTATCTTTTCAATTTAGCTATGTAGGATTACTGAAAATAGGCACATGTTTTTCTTTGTTAAAATGTAAATTATACAGTTAATCAGATGTACTATTCATTGAACCAGGTGTTAAATGATTTAAAAAGGAGCCAACCGAGTGGGTGCATTCAGCTTGATTTACAATGCTTTTATCTCATATTGATGACCTGTTTTTCTTTTGACAAATCATAATACACAACATTACCAGATCTTTTACATGATAACTTTACATAATTCAATACTTACAGGCATGTTTCTTGAGTGCGCTTTAAAGTTCACTAAATAGAATTTATTTCTGTCTGTAGGCATTCCTTGAATGAAAATGCTTCATGTGTTCTTAATTAACTCAATTAGAAACTAAGAGAGTATTTAATAAGCGTACTGTAAGTTTAAAAAATTTCAAATTATAATTTTCTTAAATTCATGAATTTTTGTGGAAGATATTTTAATGAATTGAATGTTGCCAATATCAGCAACTATTCCAAAATTAAATAATAGTATTTTATTTGTAGAAATTTGATAAATAGTACCACAAAATTCAAATGCCATTGCAGTATTTTGTTTGTCTTGTCAATAAACAAACTCAAAACATTGTTTATAAATTGAAAAAGGGCATTTTTTTCATAGAAAATTTCTTAGGTACGGAACAATTTTTATTCATTATTTGAAAAAACAATGTAAAAATTAATAATTCTGTAATTTATATAATGACAGATATCAATATTTTCTCTGTTTTTGCTCTTATGTTTAAAATTATGAAATACAGACTTTTTTAAAAATTGATAGACCAAATAAAAAATACATCTTAATGTTAAGAATTTTAATTGCTTAGATAGGCAATTTTAGGTTATTATTGCTTTAATCAATAATGTCTAAAAGAGCAACTTTTTGTATAATTAAGAATCTCATTATAAGCTTTGTTTCACAATATGGTATACAATTCCACATTCTTTTTTTCAAGTGACTTTAATTTAGAATTTAATTAGAAACTGTAAAGGAAAGAAAGTTTTTGTAAATTAGGATAGATAACTCAAAATTTCCTGTAATGATGAAGTGTTTTCAACAAAATACTTTTTATGTAGAGTTGAGAAAATATGAGTATTAGCATATTGAAATTTAGTTTAATTTTTGAAATTAATGTTATACAAATTGATACTATATTTCTACCTCCGGTTCTTAAATATTTTTCTAGATAATAATATTAAAGAGATCTATGTATTAACTTAAAAAATACATTCACTTAATCAGCACATTGTGTGTTTACTGTTATTGTATAGAATTGTTATAATTACTACGTTGAAATTCAAAATGTTTATTTTCTTCTACATGCTGCAAGATGGAATACTGCTTTGGCCAATTCCATTGGTGTACCAGTATTAAAAATTGTTCACTTTATCCATAAGCCAGATTTCTGAATAAAATTTAAAAAATTGCATAGTAAAATGTTTTATTCAAATGATGTTTTTAATTCAATTTAAAATACACATTCTATCAGAATTAGATACTGCATTTACTTGTAACACTATAAAAGTTTAATTTAATTAAACACACATTAATTTCATACTTTTTAAAATAGAATTTTCAATATTTTTCTGCTAAACTGATTGTTAAACTTCTAATTTAATTTTACTTTATTTGCTTTTTCTAATTTTCATTTTATATTTTAATCTAATCTTTGATGCAGTAAACCTTGTGTTTTGATTTTACTTGTGTTATTAAAATTCCTTTCTGTATTTTCTCATTTTATTTTCTTCTCATTATTATGTCTACATATTCTATTAAGAATATTTTGAGTAATTTAGCAAACTTTACCTTCAACACATTTATGCCTTTGAAATGTACCATATCTCTAGTTATTTTAAAGTATTAAAGTGGTTTTTAAGCTTTTTTAATTGTAAATTATGAAAACAATATATTTTCAAATTGCTATGAAATAAAAGTGAATGAATAGAAAATTTGGCAAACTGATAAATTCTTGTGAAATTACTAATATTTTCTTAGTTACTTGAAAATCACTATTATTCAACTAATTTATGTAAATAAAGACTAACTGTCCTTAATATTCAAAAACAATTATTTTCAATTTTTAAGTTTAAGATTAAAAATTGATCTAATCGTAATTAATACATAAAATTTTACCATTTATTACTTGAAACTTGTGTTTTAAAATTTGATACTGTTCAAAGAAATTTATTCAACATTTTTTTTCAGCTTGCAGTTTTCTTGTAAATTGATTTAATGTGCTTTTTAGTTTGAGGGGATAAAAAGGGTTTGTGTGTGGTATATTAATGTCTAATTTCAAACACAAAATAGATTTTAAATAATTGATACTTCGTATTATACGTAATTTAAAAATTGTCTGAAATTTTAAATTTATAGATATAAAATTCTTAACCCAATTTTTTGTTAAGTATTTTTTTACAGTATAGACATTTTTTAATTTGAAAAGTAGCATTTTAATGATAAATTATTTTTAATTAGAATAAAAAATTATTTATCATGAAAATACTACTTTTCAATTTAAAATATATATATACTACATTTAATTAGAATAAAAAATAATTATATAATTGAAATGAATAGTGAATTGACTTTAATGAAATTACTTTATGTGGTAAATCTATTAATTTTTATTTCTTTATGACGAGGATAAATTTAAATAAAATTAATCTGAAAAATTTGCTATGACAGGAAATGAGTTTGTTATGTTAATAAAATTAATCCTTGTAAAATTAGATCCATTTTTATGTTAAAAAGTATGAAGCAAATTGAAAATAAATGTTTTTGAAAATTAAGTACTCTTAGTTTTTATTTAGCCAATTCAGTTGAATAAGGGATTTTCAAGTGGCTATCACAATATTAGTACCTGTAGAAGAAAGGGCCATTCATAAAAAATATTAGCATATGATTGGAAGCTTGTGTGGATTCTCCTGTGTCAGATTCGTGACATCACAACTTATGTCACGTGACAATATCCAAAACACGTCCATCAGTGGATGTCCACTGGATGTCGCGTGGACGTCTTCTGGAAGGTCAGTGGATCAGCCACTGGATCATTTAAGGACTTCTAATGGATGTCCACTGGACCACGGTGGATGATTCGATGATCTCCGGTGGATGTACTTGTGTGGCGTGGGTAGTTGAAGGATGATAAGTCTGACAATTTGGTGACACTAGAAAATATGGTATATGTAACAGGATTTCCCAGCCTTGTTCTACAGTTTTTTGACAAACTCTTTTCTTGGCCTCTTTTTTGGAATATTGCTGGGTTCTTTTCTTTAACTGCTCCCTTTAAATTATCCAATTGCTGGCAACACTTTTCTGAATTAAACTTTTTGTTCAATTTTTAATGATCCTAATGTAGTAGTCCTCAAATGTCCCACCATATACATAACATTCTCTTATTTCGGGTAAAATATGTTTTAGAGTTAGAAGGGCTAGGTTTTCCACACAATATACCATTTACCTTAAAACATTTTCATAGGTAATCCACTTTTCAGCTTCAGTAATTATCCAGCTCAAGAAAGGCACGATTTTGATCCGAATAAGCAGAGATAGGCATGTGATGATTCATTGAAATTTTTCTGACTTAATTCATGTGGCACACATTTTGAATATTTCTACACCCATTCTGTCTTGTCTTCCGAATATGATTTGAAATACTTTGCTATGCTGAATTTAAACTGTCTGTAATCTCCAATGTAGTAAGAAAATGATCTTTCTCTTTATGGTTTTAACATCGTCATCAATCAATGGACAGAACTTTCTGGTGCACCTAATATTTTAATGTACTAATATTTTAAAGTACTAATACACATTTTATTAAAATTTCCAAATTCTTTTGGAAAAATTAATAATTATTTCTTAAAAAACTGCTTTAGGAATTTTTCAAATGATAAATTATTTATCATTATATGAGAAGAATTGCAACTTCCTAAAAGCCCATTAATGAATAGATTTTCAAATAAAAAATATTTAAATATTTTATATTAATTATATATTAAGAAGTTGTTGTAAATATTAAGAAGTTTTACTTCCCAATACATTCTAAGCTAAACTTTCTTATACTAAAGTATAATATCCCAAAAATATATATAGATAAATGTTATATATTTTACTTTTCAGATTGATCATACAACTACTTTTGCTCATTCTTCAACTATTAACAACTTGATTAAAAGTAATTTCATTTTCATGACAAAATTCAAGCATGTTATTATTAAATACCTAATATTATATTCGATTTTTTAAAATATGTAATATTTATTGGAAGTTATTTTCAACCAGCAGAAATCATACATAATTATCTAAAATTATTCTAATTCATGCAAAAATTTGTATTTACAATTTCCATTTAAAAATTATGAAATAAAATGTTAAACACAAATAAAATAAAGCATTACTTACAAAAGTAGATACTGTAAATACACCATCAGTTACACTTATACTAAGATTGTAAAATGGATGAACTTCCCATTTCAATTTTCTAGCAAGTAAAACAGCACCTCCTTTGGATTGAATCATAAACATGTCCCCAACATTTCCACCTATAAATATCGAGCTTAATTATTAAAATATAAAGAAAAATACTGTGGATCAAACAACACTAACAACCTTTAATCAAATATCATTAAATAGAGTAAAATTTAAAAGAAGTTATAACACAGATAACAAGCGATTAATATGTTATATACAAAAATATTTTTCAATTCCTTTTCAAAAGGATTTAAAATTTTTTTTTGATTTAGTGGTAATAAAGTTCTTAAATTTTTATCAATCAGTATTATATTATTTATAACTCTAAACACAGAAAGGTGATTAGATTAAAGCATCTGAATATTATATAATTTTTCAGAAGTCTTTCATAAATTACTGGATTTTTAAAAATTTTTAATATTTTTACTGGAATATTTCAGTTTTCAAAAAATGCTATTTACATAACATCTGTAGTCTTTAAAAAAGAAAGGAAAAATTCACATTACAGAATATGTATTTAAAATATAGAATGAAATTTTATACACATGTTGATAAAATTTATTAAAAAAGGAGTACCTGATATGAAATACCATAAGCTATCTCCATCAGGATCATCGGCTTGAATCATAGCAACTAAATTTCCAACATTTTCACTTTCTGAAACAACTATGGATTGTGATTCAAGGGGCTGTAAAACAGGAGGATTTTTACTGTTTTCAAGAAAAGGCATGACTTCCAAAATAACTCTCGAATTTGAGCTGAGAGAAGGTTTTCCTCCATCTGATGCTGTAACCTTAAAAAAAAAAATCAAAATTTAACATGAAATTTAATGTAATTTTTCTTAAAAACATATTTTTATATATAGTTCAGAGGCCACATGTAACTGCTTTTATCCAAAAAATTTTTAAATAAAATTTGATGAGAAAAATAAACTCCATCAAAAATGTCTAAATGTTTTCTGTAATCATTCTGATTTCAGTGAGAAGATTTATGAAAAAAAAAAAAAAAAATCAGATGCAAAAATTAAAAAATAAACATTTGTTTCAATTTTAGAATGAAATAGCTTTAATGAAAAGTATATATACCAACGCAGCAATTTAATTAAGATATTTTTCTGTATAACAGAATAACTCTGTAAATGATTTTATATTTTCTCATTTTGCCTCATAGAAGAATTTGAGTGTAATATCAATGTGAACCTCTTTTAAAACATTAAATAATAAATTTTCCTCATTACTCTATACTAAAACTTCAACTATTATTAAACATTCACTGAATTAATCTTTCTTCACAAAATAATGGTTTAGTAAATTTAAGGAATGGTAGAAAATACTCTAGCTTGGTTGTAATACAGACACAATACATTTTACACTATAAGTGTCTAGGAAGGAAAATTTTTCTTATTTATAGGTAGCATTACTGTTAGTTATTAAAAAACTTTAGAAAAAAACTTCTACATATAACTTACAATTCAACATATAATAAAGTAACTTATAAGCAAAATTATTACTCACAAAGAGTAACAAATAATAATGTTAAAATTTGCAACAAAGGTAGCTGTAAATAGATCCTTGTTGTAGCAAATATGTCAATGCTCTTTCCTTAAAATGAATATTTTCATAAATTTAATCATTTCAAAGGACAAAATTAGATTTGGATCGGACTCAAACAATATATTTGTCTCCTGAGCCTTCAAATTTCTCAGAGTATCTTTTTTCACACTTTTGAATAAAAATTATGTGAAAGCTGAAAGAAAAACACTTTCATATTAATGATTTCTCTCCCACTACTGATAATTACTGGATCATAAAAAATAAGTAACACAAGACAGTTATTAATGAAGAGTTTTACTCTTGTTAGAAGCAGCATAGCAGACACTATCAATTTTGATTTTACTGTTTCACAAACACAAATAATACTTAGTTGCTTTAAATTTTTCCAGTTATATTATTTGTTAGAAAAATGTTAACAATTGTGTATCCTGTAATAATTTGTGTCTTTTTAAATTATTACAATAAATTTAATTTGGAAGTTTTAATTTATTTGAGATGTAGTCTGTTAATAGAAAAATATTTTCTTTATTATCACATGAATGAAAATAATGTATTTTTGTAAGTGAACTTGGCAAAAAAACTAAAATTATTTTTTGTCTATAAATTAAAATATATCTATAACTAGCAAATAAAAATCTTAAGAGTAAATTCTACATTCCCTTTTTTCAAATGATTATAGATTTATAAAATGAATTATATTTGTTCAAGCCCAAAATCATTTATATTTAGAAACATGAAGCTGTAAAACTTGTAAACTAGTTTATTTTACACATGAGTAAGGAATTCCCCAAATACAAATATCATATAAAAAAATCCTTTGTATAATTTGATTTCAAGCAAACACTAAGTTTTAGCTATATGCATTTAAATAAAATGTCTTGTTATGCTATACAGCTAAACTTCAGAATATTTTAAATATTTTTTGCAAGTTCTTATAACCCCAGACAAAAGAAAAATAAAAAGGCACATCAAATAATCTAAAAAAAAAGAAGTTACATTTTTAATTTAAAGTAATTTCACAACAGAAAATTCAAATGCTAGTGAGTTATAAAACAGTAAATTTGAATTTTCTTTTCCTCTAATATAATTAATAAAATACATACATACTAAAAATATAATGTTAATTACTCATCAAATGACATATTTAGGAAATATTTTTTTAAATGTGTTTAGAAAATCATTATTTTTTGTTTAATTCACATTGTATCAAACTGAATGTTTTTCAATAAGAGGAATTTTTACCATGCTGTAAATTTAAATTCCGTGAATATGCATTTTAGAACCTTGGTAAATTAAAAAGCAATTTGTGTTTTAAATAAAATGTTTTAAAGCAAAGTTTGAGAAAAATAGTCTTTAAGATATTTCATACACTGAAATTTTGGGAACAAATATGGTATAAGCTTGAGAATAGCTCACATTACAATTCTCAGATAATTATTTTTAATCAGCAATTATAACATTTAAATTTGATCCTAAGCTTATGGTAGTAAATATAAATGAATCATATTACAATATTAATTAAAATAATATCACAGATAAATGCACTGATTCAAAAATGCCAATTAAACTCTTATTTCATTCAATACTGTTTTAAACATTAAAATTTTTAGAAATTTGCTTAATAAATCCTTTAATGAGCTTAAAAATTTAATATAACTTATATTGAAGTTCAAATCTGACATAAAATATCAAAGGCATTGACTAAGATTACCTGTTGTTACATTGTAAGTTAGTTATAAATTCAGAATTATAAATATTTTCTTAATTTTTGGAACACAATATTATTTATGAAGAAACAAGGAAATTATTATATGCATATTACTTTCAACAGCAAATATATATATATATATATATATGTGTGTGTGTGTGTGTGTGTGTGTGTATGTGTATATATACATATAAAAGCAAACATTAAATTTTCAATAAAATGATATTTTACCAAGAGTTCATATTGCTGGCCACTTTTTAATGGTCCTTGACTATATATCACCCCAGTTTTTGGGTGAATACGAAATAAATGAGCACTTGATCCTTCTGATAAAACATAGGAAATGTCTCCATTAGGACCAGAATCTTCATCAGAGGCAAGAACCTGTAATGAAAATGTAATGAATTTTTTGCTTATTTTTATAAACATTAAGATGATGATTACCTCTAGAAAGAATTTTTTAATACCTGACATAATGTAGGACCTTGTTTGGCCATTTGGGGGATGTAACAACGTTGTAATCTGTGGAAAAATGTTGGAGCATGATCATTAACATCAAGTACTTTAACAACGATACGAGTTGTTGATACAAGAGGAGGATCTCCATTATCACTAAGAGTAATCTGGAAATATAATAATGATGAAAACCATAGACAATACAAAAACAATCAAATTAGCATTAAAATTATAATCACAGAATGAAAAAGAAGAAAAATATTAAGATAAATTTAAACTTAGAAATTTATTTGATAACTTTTAATAATTAAAGAGTTCCATAATAATAATATAAATTGAACAATTATATTATAAAATATCAGTTTGCTTTATAAAAATTGATATTTAATTGGTAGAACAAATAAAAAGTGAATAATTTGAATTAAGTAAATAATTTTTATTATATAAACAATTGGTTACCAGCCTGCCATCCAAATACTTTACGGGGTCTGCAAGTGATTTGAAAAAAGTCTAATTCATTATGATTTCAGTGAATAAGTTATTTTTTGTTATGTTTCTTGTACATTAAATGAAAATTTGAAAATTAAGGATTTTCAACTTAGATAACAATATTCTTTACTTACAAATTATTTGATTCAGACTTTAAATCCATAGTATACATTTTATTATGAATAAGCTATTCACTAAGCTATCTTGTGTTTTCAAACTGTTTATTTCTTCATAAATATTATTGAAGCCTTTATTAAATAAAGTTGCAATTATTAATATATCTGAAATATATATATATATAGTTTGGTTTGGTTTGTTTGTCGCTCAACGGTCATTTTTTGCACACGAGGGCTAATTAGACCGGGACTTACGGCTTAAAGTGGATTCCGAACCACTACAAACATCCATGCCCATGGTGGGATTCGAACCCACGAACTGTTGAACTGAAGGCAAGAGCGCTAACCATTCAGCTGCCAGCTCGGCATATATATATATATATATATAGATAGATATAGATATATATAGTGCATTTATGCTAATAACTAATAATTATGAATTTGTAGTCTGATAAAAGTGAAAAACAACAATGACAATTTTGATTATTAAAAGTTAAATTCTGAAAATATACTTTCAAGCTTTTTTTCAACATTTTGTTAGTGTAATATTGCTATAAAAATTCATTGCTATTTTCCAGAAAGCAAAAATATGCATATATGATGTATGTATCCCTAGCATGAAAAAGTTTGGAAAATAATGTATTAAAATGTATTCAATTCTGATCAGTTTAAAAAAATCATGTTTGATTCAATGATGAAATTAAAAATAAAAATGGAAAAGGCATGCTTTAAGCAATTTTCAAATTTATTAATAAGAGTTATAACTAAATTTATTATACAGTTTATTAAAAGGAGTTGAATATTATCTAAACTGAGTTGAAACAAATTAAAAAATATTACAATAATCAACTAAGCTATCAAACTGTTATTACTATGTGTTTTTTTTTCCAATCACAAATTTTATAGATTTTTGTAATCTCTTCTCAAACAAATAGTTTTCATTAAAATTTTAAAAACTGAAGAAAAATGTTCACTGTTAAAATACTGAAATGTATTTTTGGATGTGACAAAAATGGACTTATTTAGTAACAAGTGCAAGTGGTATTATACCACTTGCACTGATGAAACATTCTGATCATATAAGTGCAGCTTATATGATCAGAATGTTTCGTGAAAATTTAAAAAATGCTGATCAGATGGGCGAATTTAGATGTGTGGGTGGAATTCTTCCCATGTTTATTCCTTAAAATTTTTCCAGTGACACTTGTAACAAATGCAGTGCTATGTAATAATTAAAATGCAATAGCTCTGCAAGCAATAAAGATCTATAAGCAGGAATGTATATAGAAACTAAATTTGACAACAAAAACTATGTATTTTAGTACTCTTTATCCATCCTTTTGCACACAAAAGACTTGTGAATGCAGCATTAAATTTTGTAGATAAAAAACGTTAAGTTCTATTTTTATAAGAATTAGTAATTATTTAAGCATTTTTATGAAAAGTTATTTGCAGAGTATCAAAAATAGAATATTTAGAATACCAAGAATAGGGTATGATTCAGATTTTAAAATACACTTTCTTCTGTTATGAAAAAGTTATTTATGAAACTATCCTGTATTTAAATATTCACATTGTTTTGTTCTTCAGTATGAAAAGTAAAATGCAAAAATATTAACTAGTTAATTTAAGAAGTACACTTCTTATTCACCAGATTACATACATAAATGTAAATATTTATTACTTTGTTTGTTATTCTATAATCAGTTTTTACAAATGAAAGTTAACTGAACTGTGACTTAAGAGTTGAAAATGGATTTAAAACCCCTACAATCATTTTATCTCAATATGGTAATCAAACCAATGAGTTCTCAAACTGAAGGACAGACACATTTTAGCAGTCAGCTTAGCAAATATAAACAAATACTTGCAGTCAGCAATAAAATATTACTGTTCAAAAAAGTTAAAACATTAAAAAATATTTTGAAAAAATCTTAAATATTACAAACACACCTAAATCAAAGTATAGTAGAGTGATCAAGGAAAAAATTGAAACGTAATGAATGATATGGATTAGGAAAAAAAAAAAATTGTATGAAGAAGGGAATTTCAAATTGTAAGCAACATACTCATAAATTCATAGAATTTTTATGAGTTAACAAAGACCTCAAACTCTTGAAAATTTTCACATAATAATAAATTTTTAAAGAAAATTTATAGATAAATTAAAAATCAATTTATCAGCAAGGATGACATTTTGTCATGTATTTGAAGATAATTTTTTTTCTTGAATTTGCACCAGAAATAGGTATATGTATACTTTAGCAAAATGCTTCAGCATTTTGATAACTTTATCAATTTCATTGGACTACTTTTATTTCATCATGAAGAATTAGAGTATTCTGTGAATTAGTCAACATAATGAACAGAAAATTTGTTTATCTGAAATAAAGTGTGCTTAGTTTGTATCTTCCACCTCTAAGCATGCATTAACAGAGCTTTTATTATGAATAACTTAATGTTTGTCATGTTGTATCCATAGACCATTTTTCTGAAAGATTGTTTTTTGTTTGCAATGCAGTAGTTCCCATATTAAAATTTTTTTGAGGCTTATATCGTCATTCTTAAAATCACCATAACAGAAGTCATCATTCACGAAAGAAATATTATTCATCTATATCTAGATAAACAATAAAGAAGAGGCTAATGACACAACATTTTCACACTCAATTAAAAAATACCAAAAGCAAAATAACTTGCATAAATCAATTTCTCAGTTAAAGTAAGGCAGTTGAGAAAATAGTACTTTATTCTTCAGTCAAAAGAAGTTTAACTAAAAAAGTAACAAAATATAATTACCTCCAACACATGTTCTGACTGGGTTTCTCGATCCAACAAATTTGATGATGTAGTTATCAAACCTAAAAATGAGAAAGCATAAATAAGAACATTCTATAAATGTATTTGCATGTTAAAAAATTATTTACAGAATGTATATACAACAAATGAAACTAGTAGTAGCAGTTTTACTAATCACAAATCATAATAAGAAAACAAATTTCTTTATTGAATAAGATATCAAAAATTAATTCGAGTATGGCTTGTTAAAGATGCATTTCTGTTAAGCTTATCTGAATAATTTTTGTATTTTTATGGGTTATTAATAAATAAGGATAGACTATTCTTCTACTAATGAAATAAACAAAGGTGTTAGTAGTTCATAATTTCTTTTAGATTATTATTTTCAATAGATTTTGCCCCCAGTCAATCCAGAACTACACATCATAATATACATTTATCATTTTTGAAGATATATTGTTTACAGTGAATATTTTGTAAATGATTTTAGTCTATTTGGATTAGAAATAAATAATTGAGATAATTTTTGACTGTTAGATGAAAGTAAGATCTTTAACAGAACTAATTTACTTGTAAGTGATATTTATTTTGATTTTAGCAGACGAAGTGTTTGTTGGTTGATCGGTAACTTTGAAGAGCTGATGTTTGGTTGGGAGCTGTTCTGAGACTTTTAGCTGCTCCGGATTTTGTCTCTATTATTTTAGGAAGATCTATAATCAAAATCAGCTATTCCATTCAGTAAAAATTCCATGTGTTTATTTTTACCAGTCAAAGTGACTTCACACGGTCAACCGAGAAATATTAAATCATGAATGCGTGACGCGGTGAACACTTGAGTTGTTAATTTCGTCAACTAAAGTCTACATTCCCAGTGAAGAGATACATAAGATCGAATCAAAGTTTAACCCTCTCATCAAGATATTTTTCGGTGGATGATTATCTACCCACTTCAGCGAAAATCTAAAGAAAAAAATATCACGATCAATTGATTTGTAATTTATTCCCTATCAATAATGAATAAAAGGCATTGTTAATTGGTGAAGTACATTAAATAAAAGTAATTTACTATATTCCAAGCGATTTTATATTCTTTAAGGAAAATATGGCTTAGGAGAAAAAAACATCATACCCAGTCATCCTTAATAATATTACGGTTTCTATACGTGAACAAACGAAGACCGTCGTGCTGAGAAAGTCTATACATTAAACATTTATGGAATCTCCAATCCCTCTACAAGAGTAATGTGGATTTTTGAAGAGATAGGTATCAGTTTATGTGCTGATTTCAGTACTTGACTGACAACGAATTAATTAGACAAAACCAACTTGCTTGTGTCGGTTGAAATTAGTCTCTGAAAACGAACAATAACATAACAATTTCCATTTGAAATAAATTGATAGCTGTTAATATCTGGATTCTTTTAGCATCATATAAGACTATTGTGTCACAAACAACTAGGTCATAAAAAAGATGAAAATTTGTAGTTATTTTCTTTTGTTATTTCAATAAAATCAAAGTACACATCCATTATTTTTTACCGAGTATATCAAGAAATATCGTTGGTTTCACAAAACTCCAATGGTAATGGTATATTCACGTCATTGGATAATTACACAATGTGATACTCACAATGGTCCAAAAATATTGCGATATCCATAAAGATTCATTAATTTCCTTTAGTATTCAAATTATCTATCTGCATCTTTTGACGTATTTCTATTTGGTTATTTACATCGCAATAGATCAACACAATGAGCTTAAAAAAGCAGGTTATAAGTTTTAAGTTACAAGGACATGCAATAACTATGGAATATATTTATATTACACTAGTACTAGATACTATATGAGTGTTGGAAAATGTGGAATACATTCTGATTTATATGGCCAAACTTGGAAAGAATACGGCATAGAACCAGACCAAAGACCCCCCCTTTTTTTTTCTTTTACCGAGATATTCTTATTTTTAAGGTCCTATTCATCATTTACGGAGGTAAGCTTGTAACGTGTGACACTGGATGTTGTTAAATAATTATACTCATTTAAACTTTACAATAAAAAACTCGTTATATTATTTATATCTATCTATTATATATATATATATATATATATATATATATATATATATATATATATATATATATATATATATATATATATATATATATATATATATATATATATATATATATATATATATATATATATATATATATATATATATATATATATATATATATTTCCTAGAATTATGAGTTATTTAAATTAATTCACTAAACACATATACGTGTGCTTCATTTTACAAATCAAAAATATATTTTTGAAATTCGAAAACATTGTCTTTTAAATACTCTTTTAACGTATATAATATTTATAATAATACAATTGATCATATTTTATAAGAAAAACTTTATATTTTTTATGATCTGCTTCTTAAGGAAATAAATAAGATATTCAAGAAAAGTGTTGGATTTCTGTTAAAAAAAAATAAAAGAAATTAAAAAAAGAGATTTTTCCTCTCCTTCTCTCTCTCTCTCTCTTTTTTAATTTTAAACCCGACTTAGGAAAAAATGTACGACAGATAAATGACGAAATTTAAAATTGTTTTTTCCAATTGGAAGAGTAATTATGCTTTTATCTTCCTTTAAGTAAAATTCTTGTTGACAGGTTGGATTCTAACTTTGAATCTTATTAAAAATATTAAATCAGCAATTCATTTTTTTCAAAAGAAAAATAATTCATTTAGGAAAAAATATTTTTGATATACATTACAAGAAAAGCATGTTGTAATTACGTTGTAGGAGAAAAAATTTATAATGTTTGTTTGACTTTAAGAAGATTTTCTAAATTATAAACTTTCGTGTGCTTTACACATTTTACACCAAACTAATAAATTAAGGATTTTAGAAAATAAGAAGAAAGTTAGGGCCAGAAAAATTGTTTATGGATTAAATAGAAATATTTTTTGATAAATTCAAGCATATTTTTGAAATAATGAGGAATTAAAAAAATTATATTCATGAAGGCACTCAGTAACAAAACATAAAATAAAATAAATAATTATATTTATTTTATTTTATGTTTTCAATAATTATAAAAATAAAATAAATAAATAAATTATGGGAGTATTTTTACTCAATGGGTAGTTTAAAAATAAATAGTCAATATTTCTAAGAGTTAAAGCAAATGGGGAATAAAAAGAAATACTTAATCCCTATGGAAAATGTTAGTTTGAGTTTTAAGTTTTCAAATGTCAAACTAGATGGCACCACCAATATTTCTTTAAAAATTTAAGTTATTTATGAGACTAACGCGCTGCCTACTGCGCTACCGAGGCCATAAAAATTTAAGCTGATTATGAATCGCTCTCCATTTGAAAAATATTTCTTTTTCAAACATACTCTTAAACTTTTTTACGAAATAAATATATTTATTTCATAAGAGGCATTAATTTCTTAAAAGTATATTTAGTTCAAAGATTTTTCAGATTTATTGTTGCTTCATTATGACAAAAAGTTTTGTTTCTTCATTTAAATTCGTATAGCCACATTTTTGGAAGGCAGAAAAAAATAATAAAATTATTAATTACGCATTGCTTATGGAAAAAATGAAGGCCTCATGTAATTCGCTACTAAGAAACTTGTTTCCGTGTGTCTTAGATGAAGTCAATGAAATTTTAGATAATTATAATGACCTAACGAATGGATAGTAATCAAAGTTTGTATTAAATTGATGATGAGATGATTATGAAAATTCATAGATAATAGAGTGCTGATCAATACTAATATTTGACGCGCTGAGCATGTTATTATTAGCTCTATTTTTTATCCACAAATTTTTATCTTTAATTTATACACAAATAATTCGCATAACAATCGATAAAAATTAAGGTACAATAATTTTCGTAATTAATAATTAAAATGATAATAATGTTAACGAATAAATTTTATAAATATATAATTACAAGATTTTAAATACCGGTGTATGTGTACTTAAAGTAATTATATATTTCTGATTGAAATGTTAATTTACATTTGAAATATATATTTTAATTTAAATTTGAACAAACAACATTAAGTGTAATGTACTTTTTGAAATGCATGTTAACTGAAAATAATAATTTTTACAAATTACGAAAATTCATTGAAGAAATGTACATATAAATAGAATTTAAATAAATCATTGTTTTAAGATGTCATAGATCATTAATTTATGTATATATATATATATATATATATATATATATATATATATATATATATATATATATATATATATATATATATATATATATATATATATATATATATATATTATACTATAAATTTGGAATTAGTGATGCATTTTTCATTCAAATTGATATATTTTTAATTATTCACGAATTTTATTCTTTCAGAATAGTCAGTGTAGAGGATTTATAATAAGAAGAATGCTATTTATATAAGAAAATGAAATTTTTATAAAAAATAATTCCATTTCATAAAGTAATATATAAAATCACTTTAACACAGGCATATGATTTATTTTTCATGATTAATTAGCAATGATTAGAATTAGAATTAATAAACAACTTTTTTAAAAAAAATTGACCGCAATATTGATGTTATAGTTGCTATATTGCTATTTACTATTATATGCAAATTGCTACTATACAATATCGATTGCAGCAAATGTGTCAGCCTTCTTTACTCCATTTAAATTATGTTTCTGAAAATATAACATCTGTATAAGTTTGTACGTAGGTATTAAAATAAAAATGAAAGTGTTCAGAAAAGCTGGTTAATCTTGTTTATTATAATTGATTATAAAATATTTAATCAAGTAAAAGCGTCACTGAAATGGAGAGATTTTTATCATCATAAATGAGTAACTATGTATTGAAGCTAATTTTCGCAACTAACTTCCAAAAAGCTTAGATTCCGGGTTTTTTGGTGGGTATTTTTCAAGCGAGTGTTTTGCTAAAATACCCAGGCCTGTTTTGCGAATGAATTACACAAATATCCCAGTTCATGAAGTTCAACGTTAGGGGTCGATTGAGGGATTAAATAGTTCCGGATAATTTAAGATAAACAACGGCTTTTATTTTTCGGGAAGAAAAATTAATACACTCTTCCTTATTTCCGGGAGAAAAAAAAAAACAAGGCTCCGTTTATCGTTTGAAAAAGTTAATAGTCAACGAAAATTATAAAAAAAAAAATGAATTTTTTATGAGTGTGCAAGTGTGCAAGTTATAAGTGCTTACAACGCATGACAGTCTTGAAAGAAGGCGGACATTTTCAAGAGCAAGTCTAGACGGTTTTTTACCATTTGGACAGACTTTTAGAAAATATATTTAGAAAACATAAGTAGGACATAATTAATGATTTTAACATATATAAGTTTGGAAGGTGTAGATCTTCTCCGTTAGTGTGATTTATAGTGCCTTAGTTTTATTAAGAAAACTTACATAAGAATTTTAGGGAATATTTTTCCTTATTGTAATAAGTTAATGTAATTAATATTCTGATCTCCATAAAATCTAAGTCAAAACATTATATGACAAGCAAAATTTCGATGGTAAATATTATTCTAAAGGGAACACAAGGTATTTTCATGTTTTTGAATTTATTTATATAAAATTTATGATCGAAATTTTTTAATTGTTTGTGTCGATTGCTTAAGGATTTAAGATCTATTTTTTGAAAATTATAATCTGGATCTTAAATTCTTACCTAAAACTAAGAACCCACTTAGAAAATTTAAGTTAAGGTTTTGCCGCCCAACTTGTCTAGTGATCAGCGTGCCTGACTACTGAAAAGGAGGTCCTGGGTTCGAATCCCGGTTCGGGCATGGATGTACTTTCTCTATCTATCCTGTCTTTGTCCTTTCCTTGTATGAATGAGGTGTGAATGGTTGCCTACCCTATAAACGGGTCCCTATGGCATGTGTGTACTGAGGAAGTCGGACTCCACATCAAAATATGGTTCAGTTGGAAAAGCGGAGCAGCGCACCCCATATTGCCAGCCTAGATGGTACACGACAATGAATGAATGAATTTAAGGTTTTTTACGCGACATAAAAATTCTCTTAAACATTATTCATTAGTGATACAAGAATTTATTCATCGAAATCATTAATCGATAAAATTTTGAAAATAATTGAAATTAAAAATTTGTAAACTTGTTATTTCCTTAATACGAATCTTACTTCAACATGCTCTTAAGTGATTTCAATAAAAATATCATTCGATAGGATATTCGAGTAAGATACAAAAAAATAAATAACAAGTGTTTTAACAGCTAACAAAACTTAATCATTAAAAATATGATTAAATGTTTTTAATTAATATGAAATTGACGTTTAACATTAAATTTTCAGCGCTCATAATTATTTCATGCAAGCCTTGAGAAATTCAGAATTCCCATTCAAAACAATTCCTAATGCATGTCTGTACACTTTCTGAAGAATAGGAATTATTTTCTATTTTATTAAATATTTTACATCAGTAAAGCGTAGTATTCGAACTTGTAATCACAACATCTTTAGTAATTGCAACATCTAGACATAATTATATAAAAAATTTTCATTAAAATATAAATAAAAAAACTTGCGAATATACATTAACTTAACTGTAAATTACGAATTTATTTATATTTGAATGAAAAAAATACTTTAATAGATATTATGAATAAAGAAAACTCAGTTTTTGAAAATTATTCTAATACTTGGTGTTCTATCTAATACTACACAACAGATTTTAAATTTTAATTTATTTAAAAGCTAAAACATTTAAGTTAAAAAAAAACAGCTTATTTTTTGTTTTTATGATACTGATAGATACACGATGATTTGATTCGCTTATGTTTTGCGCTCTACGGATATATTTTGCAGATGAAGGCAATTTTACGCATAAAGGCTACAGTTTAAAGTTTACATATATATATACATATATATATATATATATATATATATATATATATATATATATATATATATATATATATATATATACATATATATATATATATATATATATATATATATATATATATATATATATATATATATATATATATATATATATATATACGATTTTCAAGCAGTCGACAACAATATGTAAATCTGAATGTGAATAAATATTTCAATTTATTCACATTAATTGGGAATTATTTCTTTCCTACTTTACTTATAAATATAATTTTTAGCAATTATTTTGACGCAATGGCAAGATTTTCAAACGAACCAATCAGCAATCAATATTCTTTTCGAAAATTGAGAGCAAATTCGAGTAGAAAAATGAGAAAATCATCTCCCCAAATATCAAAGAAATTGCCAGGATTTGTTGTCATCAATCTGGTAACATATGCCGCGATTAATCATTTGAAAAGCTTGCGTCTCGACGGAAAAGTTGATTAAAAAGTTTTGAGCTACACAGAAAAATTTAATCTATTGCATCTATTCTAGAATGATGGGAAAACGCATATTTTGAGTGAAAAATCAGTGTGTTTCCTGAGGTTTGATTATAAAGATTAATGTATTTAAAAAAAAAAAAAAGACTTAACAGAGAAGGCTTTAAAACTGGAAAACATATCCCTGAATTTAATAAATGTGGATTGGAAAATAATAATTTAATCCTATTCCTGTGTTTAATGCCACTTAAAAATGATTGGAGGATTCTTTGTATTTCCTTATTATGCTTGTAAAGACAACATTATACCTTCTTTCTTTTTATTAATGTTATTTTACCTTTAATTTCAACCAAGAATACGATTTTACAGCTTCTTCACGTTTTATAAGCTCAAAAATATATAATTTCATGCAAATGGTATAGTATTTTTGAATGTGTAATGATATAAGTTCTATAGTTTTAAATATATTTAATTAATTTTTTTATTTAATATATATATGTATGTATGTATATGGATATTGTTTTTTTATAAATCTGCAAAATACACGGGAAAAAATACGTTTTTATTTCAACAGAAGAAAATTTTAAAATATCCCATTTATTAAAAATGTATTAACAAATAAGACATTTATTTTGTTTTTACATACATAATAGTTGTCAATAATAGGTGAATTAAGTAGAGTATGAATGTTTTTCTGAATATTCCATAATTTTAAGAAAATAAAAAAAGCAAAATCAAAGATATTTGAATCGTTTTCAAAAATATAATCTAATTTAATAACTCTTAAAAGTGTAAAAAAAAAAAAGTAATCCTGATGCATTCTTGGCGTGGTGTCTACAAATGATTTTCACGCATCAAAAAATTAATTTTGATGCGTGAAAACACAGATGACTCATTTAAACACAGTAGACTGATTAAACACAGATGACTCATTTTTATTGTCAGCCCTATCTCACAAGATCGGAATTTTAATTAATGATTAATAAATACGAAATCTGGAAGAGAGAGGAAATTATGAATGCTTGTGTGCCTAACTTTTCAGCTGTAAATCAACAAAAGGTAAACCAATGAGAATGGGACATCTATGCAGGCACACATACATTCACTTGCTCCTTAAAGAAAATGCATGACCCCCTTCGAAATCACTTTCCCAACAAACAAATCCACGAATCACATTTAAAGCTACCCAGACGAAACTAGGCTTTTAAATTTTAAACAAAGCCCATTCGAGTTGAATGGAGCTGTTTGGGCCAAATGATCCTTTAGAAAACGAAGCATCTGCGAATGCACTTGAAAGACTTGCCCGAGTATTTGTCAAAACCTCTGGGACAGCGAACTCTTGCATGAAAGACCAGCAAACCGTCTTATGCGATTAACAATTGAAAAGAATTTCGTGGCATCGAATTTCGTATATTTTCAAGGAACTCTTTCCTTTTTCAACTTTTTATTCATATGTAGTCAGTGTGAAATGAGATTTCATGGCGTCTTCGCTGAGCGATATGCGTTGCCTACCTTCCCGATTGTTTTGGCGCTGACAGGATTTTTTTAAAGGCAGACAGTGGTGATTGCGCGGGAAACGTCATTTAGTTTAATAAAAATTTCTCGTAAGATGGTTTTAAGTGTTTTTATTGTGTGTGTGTGTGTGTGTGTGTGTGATTGTCAACATTTAAGAATATTGTTTTTGCGCATAATTTATGCTTAGTGCTCATACATAGGTTAATTCTTCCCTGCCTTCGACATTTTGTCTGAATAAGAATAGAAAGAAAGAAGCGTGGATATTATTTGGTGCTACTCTTTACCGAATATTTTAATTAGTCAATTCCAAAGAGTGTGTGTATCTCAGACTAATATTTATAGATTATAAGGCAATGTGAAAACAGTTGTTATACACATATATATTTACAAAATGTATAATTCCTTCCATAAATTTCTCTGTTACGTAATGCTTATTTATATTTATTAAAAATATATACTTTATAATCCGCTTTTTATGGATTTCTCCTTGTGGATATTACAGAGACAGAGATACAATAATAAGAGTTTTAATTAAATAAAAATTAAATATTTTTTATATTAAAATCCAATAAATTAAAATACTAAAATGGATTTCTGCTTTAATTATACTATCCAAATTGTAATTATAATTTTATCACATTGGTTAGAATCCGTTTCAATACGATTTTTTAGAGAACTAATACAATGATACATAAATATTTCCTTCACAAAATTCCGTAGGTTTTCCAACTCAAGGTAAAAAATTTCAAAGATATTAAAATCACAATAGCTTTTCTATTGATTGCATAAAATCTTGCCTGTTTGAATGGTGAAATGCAATTTATTTAATGATGATAAATAAAATGGGAAATAATGTATCCGAAATTGAACCGACATAGATAAATAAGCAATAAATAAGCAAATACGGAAATCTTTCCCGTTTCAGATGTGTGTTTTAGGTATTTTGGATGCAATTGCCACCGAATATTATAGAATATTTGAACGGTGTATGATCACTTGTTTACTCTTATATTAAAGGGGAAATATTCTTTCCCTCTTTTCACTGAATCCCAGCTTACCTTATTCTTGCTGTAGCTGCCATTGGAGAGATAAAATTACGTCCTGAAATGTTTCTCTCAATAAAGAAAATATCTTTCATTAATTCTGAATTTCATCTCATAATATGCCACCCAACTTGTCGAGTGGTCAGCGTGGGTGACTACGGATAAGGAGGTCCTGGGTTCGAATCCTGGTTCGGGCATGGATGTCCTTTCTCTCTCTATCTATCCTGTCTTTGTCCTATCCTTGTAGGAGTGTGTTGAATGGTTGCCTACCCTATAAAACCGGTCCCTATGGCAGGGCTAGGGAAAAAATCTCTTTCCCTAGCCCTGTCCCTATGGTATGTGTGTACTGAGGAAGTCGGACTCCACACCTAAATAGGGTTCAGTTGGAAAAGTGGAGAAGCGCACCCTATATTGCCAGCCTAGCTGGTACACGACAACAACAACATCTCATAATATTGTTTTTCAGCACACACACACATGTATAAGGGGGAGTCAAATTCTCTAATCATGTTGAAGCTATTTTATTTTGCAACAATAGAATGAAGATTCTGAGATTGAAATCGAATTGATTGTAATCGAATTCCAGTTGATTACTAATCATGTGAAAGTAATAGGTGTATAGTATTAACTAGTTATGAGTACAAACACTTACATGTGTGATTTGATCAAGCGATTAATATTATAACATCAAAATGATTAACATATTCATGGAAATACATGAATATATACGAGGGTTACTCTGAAATTTTTGTGATACGCGCAGACGAGAATTTACAAAATAAAAATAACGGTTTAATTTTAAAGTGCAAAGTATTTTAACATAGAAGACGATTTTTTACTGACTTACTTCAACTTGTTTAGCGTGGAATAAATTTTAAACAGAAGAGAAAATGGAGTTGACGCGAGAACATTTTCGCGCTATGATTTTCTACGATTTCAAAGCAGGATTCAATCAAGAAGAATGCGTTCAACGGTTGCAATTAGCATTTGGTGATGAATCTCCAGCTCGTGCTACTGTATTCAGATGGTTTAGAGAATTTAGAAGAAGTCGCAATTTTCTTCAGGATGAAGAATACACAGGAAGGCCGCCGTCGGCAGTCATCCCGGATAATGTGTCTGCCATACGAAAAATGTTAACGGATGATAATCGCTGTACCTATCAAATGAAACAGAAGGAACTTAACATTGGATCCGCAGCCATACACAAAATCATTCATGAAGAATTACATATGAAAAAAGTAGTTTGCCGTTGGGTTCCCCATCATCTAACTGAGCATCAAAAAGAGGAGCGTGTCAGAATCATTAAAGAAATTCTTAATATGCTGAATGACGGTGGCCACCGCATCATTTCTAAAATTGTAACAGGTGATGAAACGTATATACCGTTTTTTGACGTATGGGTCTTTGAAGATGATCCCACGCCGACAATGGTGAAAAAACAACGCGCACTGAAAAAAGTGATGTATGCCGTTTTCTTCAGAAGTACGGGATGGGTCAAAGCCATCAAGTTGGAAGGACAGAAGACAGTAACAGAAAAATGGTATACCACTAAATGTCTTCCAGAAATTCTACAAGAACTGAATGTTAGGGGACTAATGCTTCACCATGACAATGCATCTTCACATATAGCAACATTAACAGTTGAGTTTCTTAAACAAAAACAAATTAAAGTGATCGAACATCCGCCGTATTCACCTGATCTAGCTATGTGCGACTTTTGGTTATTCTTTAATCTAAAAAAGAACTTATGTGGACGTCGTTTTCATTCAGAAGAAGAGATTGATGGGGCTATAAATGCATTTTTTTCATCGATTCGAAGAAATGAATGGTTTGAGGCATTTAATCTGTGGAAAATTCGTCTACAAAAGTGCATTGATGCTGGAGGAGACTACTTTGAACACACCAAAAATTTTGTAAGTATAGCTTTAAAAACCTAGTTGTATCTCAAAAATTTCAGAGAGACCCTCATATAATAGATAAATTAGGAGCTATAAGAGTGGTCTAAGGATGCCAAACGTCATTTGAATATATCTACTGTCAACTGGAGCTTGTATATATATATATATTAAGTACATAAATGGTTATGATTATTAAAAAGCATAACTTAGAATTTTTAATTCGAAAAAAGTTTCTTTTATTTCCCTCTCGAGAATTATAGATACTGCACCAATTATTCCAGTATCTATAATCCTTTTATGAGCAAAGCACTGTAGTTCACAATCCCATATGGTTCATTACTTCATAAGCAATTGCAAAATCGTTTGCTTTGAATATGCAGTTATTTTAAAAAAGTTACAGCCAATTGCTTCAAATTATAGAATGTTAAATGTTGTGAGGAATTCATTGAAATCAATAATATTATACCCGTTTTTTATTGAAGCTTTTGATTTAAAGAAAGAAGTGTTAAGAAAACTTGTAGATGGTAGACTGCCTCGAACACATTAATAAAACATTGGAATATTTTATTATTATCTTATGAAATTTTATTAAAAACTCTGGTTGTAAAAAAAAAAAAGAGAAAGAACTTGATATTTGCTCGAAAAGTTTGTGATAAGGTCGCTTTTAGAAGTAATTAAGTATCCCTGGGATTTTCAATATCAGAGAAAGCTTCTTTGAAGGGAGTGGGAATTATTCCGTAACAAATTTGTAAAACAAATCGATAAAAATCGAAGACACACAAATGGGAAAGTAATCTGCTGATAATTTGGTGAGACTTTTAAAAAGACGTTAGGGCAATATTTTGTCCGGCCGTCAAAAATGCGTAGCTTCAAAGTTTTCAGAATGATATATACAAGGCAAGCTATTAAAAATGGATAAACTGGAACTTCTAAATATAAGCGGCCTAAAATAACACCGTGGCTAATGAAGCAAATAAGTGTGATTTTTATATTAGTTTAAAATTGTATGGCATTTAAAAAAATTGCTACATTTTAACAATTTTTAAGCATTATATTTTTAGATATGATGGAAAGTGAATATCAACTAGAAATAACTATAAATTGTGGGAAATAAAACTTGTAAGATAAAACTAAAGATGATCAGTTCGTACTCATGTTGATGTTAAGGTGATAGAATGTAAAATAAAGAAAAGTTTTTCTGTTCAAAATGTCTATATATATATATATATATATATATATATATATATATATATATATATATATATATATATAAAGTGAGAAAGATAATTTATTTATTAATATTAAAAAGCATTTTTTTATCTAAGCCATAGTACGTACTTAAACATTAAGTACACATTCGCTTGTGATATGTATAAGGTGATATACATATTTCCTGTCAAAGTTCAGATACATATTCAATTGAACGACAACTGCAGACAGCTGTAAATCAGATTACTGACTGGTGTAACAAAATTGGCTATTCGAGTTCGTGAAGTAAGAGCAGTTGCATACATTTTTGTAGGAAACGAGGCCTCCACCCTGACCCCCATATCCGACTCCATGAGGTCTCCATTTCTGTTGTTAACGAGATACGATACTTTGGGGCAATTTTTGATAAGAAACTTACTTTGTTGCTGCCTATATTTAATTTGCGCAAGAAGTGTGAAAAACATCTTAATTCTCCTAAATTAAAAAGTTCTTTCCAACACTTCTTGGGTTGCTGATCGAATCTCATTGTGCAGGTTATAACAGTCTATTATATTGTCCCGCACTGATTATGGCTGTGTGGCTTCTGCTTCAAAATCTGCCCTAAAATGGTTAGACCCGGTTACCAAGCTGCACTTCGTATTTGTGGAGGAGCGATTCGCCACTCACCTGTCAACAGTCCCTACGTTAACTGCAGCATACCTCCTTTCAAACTACGGAGCATTAAGCTTTCCCTCAATTACTATTTCACGAGTTTTTCTACACAACCATTCATTAAAGTTCACAAGAGTTAATCTTTCGTTAAAGAGACTTTTTAAAGATAGCTTTTGTTGCACTCTTCCCCTTTGTGCTAGGATTCAACCTCTTTTAGAGGAGGCTACTCTTCATTTAACTCCAGGTGAGATAGCTGAATACACACATAAGCATTCCCTCATAATCATTTCCACAAGTACGCTGCTTTAACAACTTAGGTTTATTTAGAAAAGAAAATACTGCTCTCACTATTTTTAAGCAAATTTATGGTCTTCATCGGAACTAATCCCATGATTACTACCCTATTTTTTCTGATGGTACAAAAACAGAAGGATGTGTCGGCTGTGGTATAGTTTATGACACTACTATCTATAGTTATTGTCTTTCATCTGTCCGTTCTATTTATACTGCTGAAGTTGTCGTCATTTTGAAAGCTCTTCACATATTGAAGTGTTTTCGGGGTCGCAAATTCAGTATTATAACTAATTGTATGAGTGCTATGGAGCAGCTTAATTATCCTCAGCATTTCCATCCCATGGTTAATAAAATCTTAGCTTCGCTAAATGAAATTTCTCACAATGGTTTTGAAATTTTGTTTTGCTGGGTACCAAGTCATGTCGGTATTATCGGCAATGAACTAGCAGATTTTATTGCTAAAAGAAGGTAAAGACCCTATAAACCAAGCAAACTCTTATGCCGACATCAAGCATTCAGTTTTTGTATATACTCATTCTATTTGACAGAATTCTGGAAATCAGTAAGTAACAAACTTTTTGTATTAAACCTCTCGTTCAAATTTATAATAGTATACGATACAGGCATGCTGACGTCATTTTGCCTCGACTACGGATCTCTCACACTCGTTTGACGCAAAGTTATAGTTATTTAAGGAGCCTGCACTATGCTCTGTATTCAAGTTGTAAAATAGTTTGAACTATATACCATATCTTAATTGACTGCCCTAATTTTAACCACTTACGTCTTACCTTTTTACACAGTACTGTGTTAAACTTACTAGACTTGATTGAAGAAACGACCCATCCAAATCCCTTTGATTTCTTAAGGACTATCCGAATTTTGCACTGACTTTAAGGTACCCGAACACGTTCGGAGCACTTTTTTTGAAGTACACTGCATATATTTATTGTAACAATTTTTTCTTATTTAGTTTTAGAAAACATTAATATTGAGCTATATATACTAACATTTGATTTATGCCAATATTATTTTCCAGAAATGTTAAATATGTATAAAATTCTAAGCATTTTTTTAAAAATTTAAAAAAATGCTACATCAAATTTGTTAAACATATTTGAAAAAAATTAATACCAAATCATCTATATGTTGTTATCTAGAGCATGCATTAAAATTTTAAGTTTTGTTAAAAAAATAAATAAATTAGGGCCAGTTGAATATTTATATTGAAATTTTAGCCGAATTTTCTATGCCATTAATCGAATAACAGACCATAATTTGGGAAATATTTAAGTAATTAAAATTCTTTAAGTACATTCTCTAGAAAACAATATACAGATTAAGCTCATCAAATTTCATAGTGATATTATAAAAATATTTGGAGTTATCTTTGAAGCGTGCAAATTATAGGCAAAACCTGTTCCGAGAAAATCGTATTTAAAGATTAAAGTATTGTGTCGTTATAAGAAATTCTCATATTTGCTGATTAATTTTTTTATTTAATTTGCTGATTGATTTCCGGAAAAGTAATTATTTTATGTATCTTTTAAAAGCTTATTAAATTTATATTTGAAAAATAAACACTGTTTAAACTAATTTTTATCATCATTCTGGCAATTTAAAGGCCCACATTCGGTGCTTTAAATGTCCACTTTAGGGATTTGCTAATCTTTACGAAATCCTTCATATCTCGGAATCTAATTAACGTAGAGACAAAAACAAACCTGTTTTGGAAATCTATTTAAATACCCTATTTACCTAAAGAATAAAATAAATTTATCATTTTTGGTGGAAATTGACGTTTTCAAAGTGTTGTTGTTGCTTATGACACTTGGACAAGCCAAGCTCGCTATGCCTTTGGGAGTGCGAATTAAGTCAATAGGGAGCAGCGTCTTTCGTTTGGATCAGAGCACTATGAAGGTGAAAGCACGACTTTGCTCTTTTTAAGGTGCCTCGTCATTTTGAACCACGGTCAGGTGACGAGGCCACACCTGAGCTGGCACCCTCCTCTCCCCATCCACGCCACACCAGCGGAAGGACTTTGGACGTCACAGATTAACGTGGACACGTCCCCAACCCACGGAGCTCGAGCAACCCAGTGAAGGCGAGTACACTGTGGTCACCCTCCCAACCACTGTCCGCGGCAAATAATGCTTCACTTTGCTGATCTTACGGGAAGCGGCGTGAAGCTACTGAGCCACTGGAGCTCTTTCAACCTGTACGGGTACCTTAACGCATTCTCTTTGAACCATTTTTATTCTCAAATAAGTTTCAAATTTATATCTTTTACTCCGGAAAACCTGTGTTTTGCCAATTTTATAATGAACACTTTGCATCATTTAATCTGATTTGATAGATTTTTAATCGTTCGTTTGGCGCAGTATGTCCTTTTTAGAATTTTGCGCCAGAAAAAGACTCATATAAGGTGAATTCATGTAAGGATCGAAAAGTTTATGAATTATCTGAAGTCAAGCAAGTAAATTTTTTAATTATTATGTCTTTTCAATTGAAGAATTAAATAAAGACACAGAATTAAAAATGAATGAATAATGATGGATACCCTCTATTAGATATATAGTGCTACCATTATATATATATATATATATATATATATATATATATATATATATATATATATATATATATATATATATATATATATATATATATATAATTTTTTGTTAAGACGATACAAAATTAAAATTAAAAGATCTTTAATGAAAATAGGTATTTGAAGTTTAAACAATATCACCTATCACCTCTTGGCACATGAAAAATTGCATTAATAATTTAAAATTGCTTAGTTTTTGTGACATAAATGCAGTTCAATACTTGTTTCTTCCAAATATAAGTACAAGAAAACAAGTAAAATATGAGAATATTATAATCCAAGAACAAGTTGAGAATACTCGTTGGTTCTCAGAATATGTATCACATTTTTAATCATAATATTTATCTTAAATTTATTATCTTATATTAGTTTATTTGGTCACTCCTAGATTTTTTGCAATGAGCAAAGCTCAATTTCGATGAGTCAGAGATTCATTGATAATAATGAGTGTATGACAAACTTAGTGATTTAATATAAGAGAAACAGAACTATGATAAGGAATGATTATGCAAGATATTAATATTTAATTAAAAGAGACATATTAAAAACCTCAAAATGCAAAACAGAGGATAAGGTAAAATATTAGAACTCACAAAAAGGCCATTGAAGATTGTTTCAAAGATCAAATTGAGAAATCAGAATTTCAGAAGTTAGAAAGTGTACCATAAATTAAAAATCCAAAAATATAAAATGAAACTATTCATTTAAACTAAAATGTTTTATGACAATAGCCTAATTCATTTGTGATACAGTGATAAAATCTTCTGCATTAAATTGTATTCAATAGAAAAAATTACAAATTTATTAGCGTTAAAAATAAAATTTAAAAATTAAAAAAAATTCTTCATTTTCAGTATTAAAAAATATTAGGACTTTAGAGAAGAATATTAAAACTGTAAAAAAATAATTTAAGAGTAAGGTACTTTTTTGAAAAAAAAGTGGCATTAGAAAAATGGGGTTTGGATGTAAAATATATAAATGTGTCAGAAGTTAATGAAAAATCTTAGATTATTTTTTTGTGGAAAAGAAATAAAATGAAAAGTTGGCACAGTGAAACTCGGTTTTTTTTCCCGCAAGAAATCATCTAATTCGTTATTTTTTCTAACCGTAATTGCAGTTAGTGAGTTCACTAGACCCATTTGTTGCACCCAAGATTTTAATTTAGTGTAAACTTTTTTTTTTCTTTTTCAGATATACCTGATCCTTTTATTATTAATGTATTTATATACATTATATATGTGTAAAAATTAAAAAAGAATGAGTATTTCTCACAAATTTTAGTTAACCTTTATTTCTGAGTGAATTGCTCATAACAGAATTTAATACACAATCTATAAATATTTCGAAAATGGAAAAAAAAAAAGCGCCAAATTTTAGATTAGAACTTTTCATTTAACAGAAAAATTTTTTCTTATAACGTTTCCATTTAGAACATAAATATTTCATTAATGTATAAAAACTTTCTCACATATTAAAATGTGGTATATTTATGTACGTCGTAAAAGATGTTTATTAATCCATTCTTTCTATATGAGGCATCTTTTTTTATTATGAAATGTCTTCCTCTAATTTCCGAAGCAAGAAATACATTAAAGAAAAAATACAATTTATCACTTAAAATAACATTTTTTTGCGAAAAAATAGTCGCTAGTATTTGCTGTCAAAATTAATTGAAAAATTTCACATCCATAATTTATGTCTAGACTTGTTTTACCGTCGAGAACTGAATTTTCCTCCAAAAGCGATCATAGTATTTAGCATTTATGATATCATTTAATGTACGCCATTCACATACTAATATCATTTATACATGTGCATACAAACTTATCAGTTTATATCTCTAGAATATAATATTTCATTTAAAAATGGCAACAAAAAATTTATTTATAGTTATTTTGCTCAGTTAATATTAAAGAAAACATTATTTTCAATATATCTCAAAACATTAGTATTCCATTAATTAAATTATCTCTCAAATTTATTATTTCAAAATTTATTTCGTGAAATTCTACTTAATTATGATTCCTCAAAATTATATTCGACAATTTTTATGTTGAGAATTAAAATAATCCTCTAAGAGAAACTAAATCCTTTAGTGAAGAATATATTCGTACAACAAAAAATTAATAGAATCTAAAAAGACAGGGGAAATTACTGAGATTTTTCCGTCATTCCATAAATTTCTTTTCCTTGTCAGTAATAGAAAGATGTGAATAAACAAAACATGTGGAATATGTAGAGCAATAAAATGAAGAGTGGGATTTTCTCCTACAAGAGTGAAAAGGAATAGAATAAGAAAATAAGTTGGATTCAAAATAGATCCTATACTGAATTAATCATTAAAATCATTAAAAATAGTGAGTCAATCTTTAAATTATAAAAATGCAATAAGCTATCAGTACAGCGAATATGAACATTTATTTAGCTAATATACCACAAGTTTTCAACTTAGCTTAGTGTATTCATTATAACATATAACGCTAAAAATATCATACGCTACTGTAAAACGAATTCCAACACTTATGAAAGTAGCTTAACATAAGTTTTCAGATTAAACAGTATGTTTTATCACATATTACCATTGGGTAACAGAGAATATGACAAAAAGCTTCAATATTTATAAACTTACCATGCGTTTTCATGTTAGCTTATTATATTAAATATAATTAGCATAAAACTTAACTACACACACATTACGGCGAATTTCAAACATATGAACTAACATAATATAAGTTTTCTGAATAACTTAGTATGTCTTTTCTAAACATAAATATAATTTTAGCATAAGAAACTTGTCAAAGGTAATGTCGTTCTTTCAAGAAATGAATTTCTAGTAATCTATTACAAAATTTTTCCTTAAGACGTTAGAGAAATGAATGACAATTTAACATTAAATCTTCTCTTTCTAGGTAACGAGAGAATAAAGTAATCCGTGTGAACTCACCAAGAAAGTTGTGAAATAACTTGTATATATCTAAACACCTTGGTACCAATATAAATAGTCCAGTCTCTAAGAAATGCATACACGTTTAAAACAACACGAGAATCATTATTTGAATAATATATGCGAGAGTTAGCTTCATTCACCACACATTTCGCTTCGTTTATTTGTAAACCTATTAAAAATTGTATTTTAGGAGCTTTTTCACGTGAGCAAACAAAACGCTTCACCATAGTTTAAGATATGGAAGAGTGAATACGACTGGGAAACATTTTAATCTCAAAAATCCTCTTTTAATAGCGCATTGATTAAATAGCAACGTTTTTATAACATGCTTGTCTTTTCCATGTTAATTAGTTGCATGCAAAAATGGAGTAGAAATTTTAAGTCATAAATTAATATAAAAGTAGCAAAATATGAAATATGTTTCGTAGATTAAGGAGAAAAAATTAATTGCATTTTCCCCAGAAAGCGATCTATTTAAATTCTATTCTTTAGGAAACAAAATTTTGGCAAAAAAAAGCCTCATAAACAAAGTTTAATTGCTTTAAAATGGAGCACCTGAAAAAAAAAAGCGCCTTGAGATAAAATATAGGAAGTAAAAACAAATGATCTCTTATTGGATTTAGGAGATGTTTCCGGAAAATATTCGCTCGTGACCTTGTGAGTGAATGAATAGATTTTCATTAAGGCGATTTTCTCACGTCCTTTCAAAATTTTCCATTAAATAATTAAGAATTTTTTTCACAATTTAATAATAGTTTTTTTTAAAATATCATTCAAAGTCAAAGGATATGAAAGGTATATATTTGGCTTACCTTCGTTTTAATATTGATGGAATGATTTAGCTTTTCCAGAGTTGTGTAAAAAGCTTTGTCTTCCCGTTGGGGTTGTAACCAATAATCATTAATATTCTCATGATTAAATTAATAGGACATAGAGTGGTTTCCTTAAAATGATTACTGCAATTAATCATTATTTAATTATATATGTTGTTAATTTATTTAAGTAAAATAGATCTTAATTTATTGTCTAGACACTAAGCCAATTACTTACATTTATAAGGAATAAATTACTAACCTACAGCATTTAAATTTGATGATATTAACTAGAGTTGTGATTTTTATTAGCACATTTTAATTATAAAAATGGTAGACAAATATTTTAAAATTAGCTATTCCAGACTAGTTTAGAAATATTAGAAGAGGTAAATGAAGAACTATTTCTTTTAAAATTACGCTTAATCACACTGTTTTTTCTATGTTTCTCTGAAACAAAAAATGAAATAACTATAGCAAATATATCACCTAATTAAAATAAGTTTTTTGAGAAACATTTTTAAAAAATATTTTTTGAGAACTTGGTGTTCTAAAAAAATGGCAAAATATAAATTTTTAGATTTTTATATGTTAAAAAATATGAAAGAAATATCCTTGATTTTTCATATTAAAATGAAATCGCCTAACCACTCATGTGTACTCTGATCGTCGATAGTATAAGTTAGGTAAAATAGAATTCTATTTTGACTTGTAGAAATAATTAAGAGGTTTTTCACATTTGCATGATTTTAAGATCGAATAATTTTAATATTAAGAATGGTTTTTTCCTACTAAAAATGAAAATCATTTCCATAAAGTTAATGAGAAAGATATTTTATGAAAATGCTTTGTTAATACATTATTTTGATTCACAATAAAAATTAATTAGTTTAATATAGACTATATATATATATATATATATATATATATATATATATATATATATATATATATATATATATATATATACAGTCTTTAATAACTTTCGTTGGTAAACGAAGAATCACAAGTGAAAACATTTTTATCATTGTTCAAAATCAAAAATCACTGAACGTTTTGAAAATTATTGTTCAACAATTAGTGAATATTCCCGTGTCCATATTGCGGTCACTTAAAGCTTCTCAAAATTTTTATTTGCATTTTTATTAACATAATATAAATTTCGAAAATATGAAACTTCCGTTTTTTTTAAAATAATACCACATACAATCCATATTTCTTGTATAATCAAAAGTGAAAAAAATCATATATACAATAAAATGATATATTAAAGAGAATGCAGTAAAAAATGCATTAAACTGTATTTTCAATAGAAATGAGCAAGCAGACGGTAAAAAAAATTATAAAAGAAAAAAAGCTCTTTGTAGGTCATTTGTTTAGTTATTAAGCTTTTCATTACACAATAGAGTTTACGGAGACCACGAAAACCTTTGTGACAGAAATGAAGACAATACCTCAGCAGAAATGACTTTTAAAACAATTTCTAATTTCATCTGTTATTGGAAAGGGTGAAGAAAAGGCTGAAATATACACCGTAGACCAAATAACGCATTCATGTTGAAGAGAAGAAACCATTTGTTTGGAGAGTTGAACAAAACGCCAACCGCACTGTTTGTGCGTCCATCACAGATGCGGGAATTGAAATTTATGCGCATACATTGCGCTTAATCTAGTGAGTTGTCTTCTTTCGAGGAAGTGCGGACGTTTCAAAAGCGTACAATGTAAAGGGAGTTTATGGGGAGTACAATATAAACTGGATATGGGAAGAAGAAAGCAGGTTGTTATATAAACATAGGGTGTTATTGCTCAAGTGGGAGTAGGTTGGATTTCTGGTGAAGAGAAAATACATCTCCAGAAGGGGAGTTTGAAATTTGAATTGAATTTGTTCTTGAAGAACAACCCCCCCCCTTTTTATGCTTCCAAGTGAACGTTAAAAGGAGAAAAATAACAAAATCTAGAGTGTTTTATTTGCCTGAGAAAGTATTTTTATCTGAAAGTTAACATGATACTTATTTAAGTGCAGTTTTTGCATATTTAAAATAACAATAGTAATTTTTTAATTTAAATTTGTGAACACGAGACTAAATAATATTTTTTGTGTCAAATATTTTAAAAAATACCTTCAGACCACGAGTTATTTTGAGAAAACGAATTTAAATATCAAATTTCGTACTTGATTTATTTTTGAAATAAGTTTTTTTTTCTCATTAGTATAAGTTATAAATATTTTAATTATAAAAAGAACACATATGATTTTTTAAAGGAAATGCCGTATCAAATGCTGAAAAATAGGAATTACTTAAATCACAAAAATTCTGATATATTACTCTGTAATTATACATAAATATTACACATTTTCGCCGACCGATGACGGAAAGGATAGCGTCCCAAACTTCGAAGCAATGGGTTCCGTGTTTGAATCCTGGTTTGGACATGGATTTTTCTTTCTTTCTTTGCGAATGTCTTTTTTATCCCTTCATTTTCGGGGTGAAGATGGCATACCCACTGGGTGCCTCAGTATATGGGATGCCATCCCTTCGTTCAATATAGAACAGAATAGGGCAAAGGCCCGGGAATTAGAATAATAATATTATTATATTATAATTCTAATTATATATTAATATTACAAATATTCTATATTATTACACATTTTCTAATTAAAAAAAATAATTCCAAAAGTAAAAACTGTTCAGTTAATTTAGTTCCCCTATTTTTATTTAAATAAATATTCATATTAAATAGGAATTAGGTACATTTATAAATATATAATTTTTGAAATAAAGAGAAATGCGGATTAATTTTACCAGATTATTAATAAAATTTAGGGAATAATATACTTAAAAGAATAGGGACTGTAAACTAAATTTATTATGAAGATATAAAAGGGAGTTTCTGATAATGGGTAAAAGCATCGCATATCTATCATTTCTTAAGAGTGTTATTGTATAAGATATACTCTTCAGCAAAATACATCAATAGAATGATTAACCACAGCCATCTATGTGATCAGTATTCACGTTCATGCCTAACAGTGCATTGTGGAAATCACAGATGATCTATACAATTAGGAGTGCCAATAGGGGTTTCATGCAATCTCAGGCTCTGAACCATAAATTACTCTCACTGAGGCCAAATTACCTAAATTACCGAGTTTCTCTTCTGAGAACAAGGCTCCTACTCTGTTAAGGTCAAACCGTAATTGAACATTTATGTTCACAAAGCTTTGCAATAAACTCCCTGCTCTCTCTCTCTCTCTATAAGCAGCCACTACTTTAATAGCTTGTTTTTTGCTTATAAAACGAGTAACTGATATAAACGTAATTAATGTCCAAAGAAAATTATACTGAATACGTATAAAAAGATTTTTTAATATTAAATTTGTGAAACTAATTACGGAAGATTTTTATTGAATATTTTTTCGCAATATATATATATATATTACGATTATAACATTGCATTCTGAAAAACAACATTAAAATATTAATGAAATACGACATGCTTTTTCTTAATTATGAATTTATTAATTAAGAATTTATGAACATAATTTACAAAATTTCAACTTAATTACTTACAAAGATAAATTATAAGAGGTATAACACTGGTAAAAAACAATGGACAGATTTTGAGAGTTGATTGCTGACGTTTTTAATTAAGACTTAAAAGATTGTAATATGATTTTATATTTATGAAATAGGATTATTTTTTACTCTTGTTAGAAACAATGTAGTTAAATGAGTATAAGCTTTTGTGTCGAGCAAAAATATTTGAAAAATATTCTCATATTAAGCCGTGCACATTTCATTTCCAAAACGAATAACTTAATAAGATTATTTTGGTGAATGAGAAAAGGGTGTTACAAGTAAAGATATTGCAGTTGAAAAAGGAAAACCTTTACTCAAAGCACAATAGAAAATATGCTGCTTGTGTGAAATGCAAATACCTGAATTCAAAAGAGTCGGATTTGAAAAATAAATATTTTACGTAAAAAAAGTGATTTTGGAAGCAAGAAAGACACACAGAATTTAGAGAAATGCTAGAAAGATACAAAAAACTATGAGAGAGGATCAGTAATTGAATCCTAAGACACACCATGAGGCAATTTTCACACGGATCTGGAGAAATACTCTAATAGACATACTGTATTGGGTTTTGGAACTCGAACCTTTACCGACTGGAATTTGACGTCTAGAGCTGAATGATAAAGGAAGATTTTCACCTTAATAATTATTTTAATCTAAAAATTTTAGGGAGTAAGAAATTATATGTATCAATAAAAAGCAACATAATAGAAACAAAATTTTTTTCAATTCAATTCTTTTGAAATTATAAACAAAATGAAATTAAGATTTAAAATGAGCTATCTGACCAATAATATAAGTTCTTTGTTTTCATTATATTTTTTGAGTTTTATTTGAAAAGATATTTTATATCTTTTTATATCATGGACTTATTTAAGTTTTAATATTTTGCTCCTGTTGTTGTTATTTGAATTAAACTTGTTTAGTCTAAAATCTCTCCGCAAATGAGTAGTAACTTTTTCATGCACCTTTCAATTCTCAAAAGCACTCTAAACACTTTTTTAACTTGAAATAAGTATATAAGTTTAACAAAACAACATGATTATAATAATGGAATAGAAAACCAAGTAATTACAATTTTCTAAAATGCTTTAACTGTTGCTATGCTTAACTTACAAGGAATGTCATACTTGTAAATATACATAAATTAGAAATTTAGAAAGAAAATTTAATTGGTTATATAAAAATATGCAAAATATTTTATTTATGTAGCTCACGAATTTTTTCCTTGAATATACAAATGTATTTTTTAAATTTCTTAGACTGTAGTTTTAAGAAATTTTGAATAATCTCTTAACACACATACACTACTCACATTTAAAATACTCTACTTAAAAACTATATACTTTAGTATTAAACCAGATTATCGCAGACAAAGCTACATACAGCAAAACTGCTGGTTATTATTTCAATTACTAAGAAGCGAATTTGAATCCCTATTTAAGCTAAATTTAATAATTTAAGGAGAAAATCAATAAACAAAAAAAGTAGAATATTTATTTTTTAACATATTTTTCTTAGATTTTTTTAAGGAAAATTGATGTTCATCAATTTTGACAGAAGAATAATATGATGCTCAAGAAGCATATTAGATAACACTTAATATGCAAAATTTTGAGTTTCATCAAAATCAAATATTAATTACACGTAATTAATAAAATGCACATACAAATAAATATGTAAGCATATTAAATCAAACACATCCATACTCTAGGAATCGATAGCATTTTGGCCCATTGCCATGGATTATTTTATTTGTTAACAAACCAATATCAAAAGTTGTGTTTCGACAACTTACACAATTAGCCGAAGATTCAAATGTTTGACAGTTTGCTTCGAAATCAGACAAATACAATTTATATTTGAGAGTTGTAATACTTCGAAAACATGACACGAAAAAGCAAAAGATTAACAGACTGATGAATCAACACTATTCTGCTGTTCAAACATGGCTAGAGAATGAACGCCGTTAGCAATAGAAAAGAATTTATTTTGTCTGGAGAAGATTTCAATCGATATTTTAATTTAAATCGTATTGAGAACGGATTCCATCAGCAGTTTTAATGTATAAATGCAAAAACATGTGGTGATTCAGCAGTAACTAAAAAATGAAAAAATTAATTTTGGCTGACGCATGTCACGTAATTACTTTGAAGTCTTTACAGCTGTAAATTGAGAGGATCAATGTAAGAGAAACTCTCTCTACCTTCATAGATTCACAAATTACTGGCATTTAAAACAATATAATTGTTATGATATAAGTGAATTCTAAAATTTTACGTAGAAGTTTGATATATACATATATATATTTATATATTATATAATGATATACAAAAGGAAAATTACTAAAAGTCGGTTGGTTTTACTTAATTATCAAATAATCAATTATATTACTGATAAGAAAATACTTTTAAGAAATAATTACTTTTTAAAAATGCTCAGATAATATATCAATGAATTTTGAGAATGAAACTTAGCTTTGTGGTAAAAAACAAATTTGCAATTAAAAGAAATATTAAGTTTATACATTCTTAATAATATGCACTAATAATGAGATAAAAAATACTCTTGGAATGTATAATCTTTTACATAGAATGCATATTTTTATGTTTATGCATGTTATTGTGCATTTTTAAAAACAATATTAACTGATTAACCCTCTACAGTTTGATAAAGTTCAAAATAACAAATTTATTAAGAATAAAGAGCACAAACTTACATCTTCATTTACTCATTAAACAATTTTAAATACATATTTAATGTTTTTCAATAAATTTAACTTAAGTGATGTAAAATATATCAGTAAACAATTGTTGATAACAATGAAGATTTAGATATATATATATATATATATATATATATATATATATATATATATATATATATATGCCTTATTCGTTTACTAAAAGTATTAAATGGAAATTTTTTTTTTAAAAATGGAGAATTGATCATGGGAAATGAAGTAGGAGCGCACAGAGGTCTAAAAAAAGCATCATTTTTTCCATTGAAGGAAGATTTTATAAGACGAAATAAAATAACACCTTAAAAAATGGAAAACTGTAGTATAAAAGAAACAATGGAATTTTTAAAGTTATTTTTATGTATTCTTTAAGTGAACATGTAAAATTTTGATAACACAATATTAGATTATACATAGATTCGAAAAACTAAAATGTTTTTAGAATATGTGTCTTTATAATTTAATTGTTATTACTTAATCAACCTAATTTTTATTATCCAATTAGCTTAGAATAATTATCATTCAAGGTGTTTATAAGTAAAGGGACTTAATAGAATTATAATTAGTACATTAATAGAATTTTAATTAAAAAGGTTCTTTTTTATGTCAAAGTTAATAAGTTTGAAAATTCGATGGCTATTGTTTCGACGGGGAAATTTGCTTTAAAATTCCCTAATGTTATTTATACAGGGATTAAATTTCCCTAATGTCATCTATAGAGGGATAACAGACAATTCGTATGTGGGTTGCTCACTGACAGGATTAATCCAACATTACTCTATAAAGGAGCGATGTCGTCTTTGGATAGAAATTATCCAGATCCCAAAATCGGTGCTCCAATTACTCCCGCTACTGTGAACTCGCATGGTTGCCAGCTCTCTGAATATGTTCGATAAGCAGCCTGGCCAGAGCCCTTTTCCTGCCTGGCCTAGGTAATCATTTAAGGGTGCCCCCTGAATGTAAAATATCAAGAGGCCTCATTCATTATGCGCTGGTAGGCTTTAATTATATCAGTAGGACGACCGATCGAATGCCAATTTAGGCTTCTGTAAACGCAACATGATTTAAGAACCAGTAAAAATTCCATGCCTCATACTTTAAGCAGACTATTGATGATTTCGGAACCAAAATCAGGACTGAGTACCGATATCGCATTGAAACTGGGAAACAATTGGATATTCTCTTAACACAATATAAATAAATGATATCGGTTTTATTATTCCATTAGTAGGTATGACATATTTTCCAAAAAAAAGTTCTATTGCTTTATTGAAATTACCAATTATAATATTAATTATAATTACGTTAATAATTTGGAGTATAGGCTTATTTTATATACAATTTAATATATAAGTATTCTATGATTAAAGATGCTTCTAATAATGTTATATTAAATTACTTATACCTCTTAGCAGCATTAGACGTATTTATAGCACGTATTTAACAGCATATTGAAAATGATATTTTATATTTCTCTTTTTTTAATTTTAAGAAAAATGAAGGAAATTATTTATTGAATTAATAAAATTTTATCGAATAATTGTATATCATTCTTATCAACTTATGTACAGAGATTTTTTAAAGATTAAGTAAAGAATTTATTTAAAGACTTTCCTCAACAGCACAATTTTTAAAATAATTTTAAGCAGCTCATTTCACGAGCTCGTAGTTAAAGACCTGGATTGGTTTGCCCTTCTATAGTTACATTTTTGTAGTTTTAAGGGTGAATTCAATCTATTTAATGCCTAAAGTCAGCAATAGTTTTTAAGCTTGTAATGGTTCTGAATCTGTTTCAAGCTAAAGTAAATTCTGAGTCACAACAGAAAGCTTTCCACACCCGAGAAGCGAGACGGACTCAAGAACAATGTACAAAAGAACAGATTGCTAAACATTCTTCAAACAGTTAAGCAAGATAAGAAATGAGTTGAGTATCTAAATAAAATCAGAAAAAAATTGTAATTCGTAGCACTGATATTCAATTACAATGCATACTTATAAAAATTATAAATTCCTAATCAATGAACATTCAAATTAGAAAAAAAATCTTGTCACAATTTTTCACGTTCACATGTAAAAAAAAATATTTTTTATTCAGTTTCAGAATCCAGCAGAATTTAAGTGAAACGTATAAATTAAGAAAAAATGCAAGAGAAACAAAACGAAGGTAAAAAAAAATTATAAGTGCTTTCTCAATAAAAATTATAAGTTTATTCTTCTATTTTTTATAACTTCATCAACCTTTAGAAGAAAATAAAAGCAAATAAGTACAAAACTAGAGAAGGAAGTGCTTTTTTATACTTTCTAACCTAGTTTTTTTTTTCAGAGATAGTTTTATGACTAAAGCGACACCCACAAAAACGAGAATAAAAAGTTTAGCGATATGGATTTTTTTCGGAATGATAGTGAAGAAAAAGTTAGGCTCGTTGACAAACATTGTGATGACAAAAGGAAAGAAAAATAAAGACATGGAAATTCTGATGGATTTAGGAAACAGAAGATATGTTGTCATGTTTATGAGCTTCGATTTTTATTTTAGATCTTGTTGCTCCAAACTTCTCCTGGAATAAGAAAGAAAGGATTTATTTGCAGGATTTTTTCAAATATATTAAAACTTGTAAAACTTGCATTTTTCTCCTAAGAATTTCAGATGTAAAAATAATATTCGAAAATCATTCATCTTTTTTATTACAAAAACAATCATTTCTAGAAGTCAGCTTAGAGTTTAAAAAATATTTCTGTTTTGGCAATGCTCGTGAAAAACTGATTGCATTTTGAGGTTTTTTTTATCAATTTTTATTTACTTTACTTTTTTAAACTTTAACGAGAAGTCATTTGCACATTTTGATATTCCACAGTACAGTATAAGTACAACTTCAATACTTGTACATTGCGCAACGCAATGTTTGGAGGAAGAGTTATAATATTTTATGAGACAGACGAAGAAAACTCCTATTGAATTTCAAAATGGGTTTATGAGCATAGATGACAAAAGAAATGTTTTCAGAAATTCATTAAAATGCAAGTAAATTTTAAAGAAACCGAACTTGTACCAAATATAGCAGTATAAGACAGGGAAATGTATGATTTTATAGTGTATTGTATTGTCAAAATGTAACAAGTTTATAACGAAAATCAGCTACAAATAGGAAAATACTGTGGAAGATGGTGAAAAGCATCTTCCACGTGGTAGCAGATATCCCTGGTTCACGAGCTACTTTTAATTTTTTATGTTTTATGACTGTCACCGTATACATGTACAGCGAAGACAAGAAAACGAAGTGATTTATAATTTTATTAAAATTGTGTAAATTTACTTGGAATGTTTTCACAATCTCATTTAGATATAATGCATTTATAGAAAAATTATTTGCTATTTTGTATTGAATCTGTATAAAGAGATGGTACGAGGTGTTATAAAGTACAGAAGAGGTCCAAAGAGTTAGTTGAGTATCATTTTCTCAAGATTATACAGTCGCTTTCAGAGTGGACTTAAAATAAGAGATTTCAGATTGTATGAAATGAACTAAACACGTATCTATTTATTTTGATTAAAGATAATAAATAAATTAGAATTGATGTAGGATGATTATTTCATATAACTATATAAATAAATGATTATGAAACGGAACAAAAAAATCGAATAAAAAATTGGAAATGGTGAGTTGGCTTGCTGTTTGGCGGCCAATCTCTTTCTACAAATAAACTAACACACCTGTTTGACTATTTGAAGTAGTTTAGAGTTCACTTTAGCTTGTATGTCCAGGTTTAGTTAGTCTTACTATGCAAAAAGCGATAATCAACTAACCTTTCTCCATAAAGCATTTATTAATCAAGAAATGCTTGTGGATTGTTGTTATTTTTATTAAATTCTGTGCGTTATCATAGAAAAGTTACTTTCAAGTTTTCTAAAATTATTTATATACCGCGGAAGATACAAAGTTTTCTAAAATTATTTGTATACCGCGGAAGATATACAAAGTTTTATAAAATTATTTAAATACTGCGGAAGATACAAAGTTTTCTAAAATTATTTATATACCGCGGAAGATACAAAGTTTTCTTTTAAATGCAGATCTCAAATACTCTCGTCTTCAGTTAAAATAAGGGTCAAAGTGACTGATTCTCATAGGATGCCACCTTCAGAGGGAGATAAACTGCCCTCCAGAGAAGACAGAATGAGGTACGGGAAGAAGCCTCCATGCTGTGACTGTCTGGACACTCGGAAGACTTCGAGACGAATCCATCCCAAGAGTCATCTTATGCTATTGCGAAGCGTATAAAAAGAGCTTTAAAAGGCTAGTTTGTAGCAAATACAGTTAACTGCGACTTCAATTACACTTCTTTAGGAAGAACTACTTTTTTGAAATCGACGACTTTTATTGTAAAAAGACACAGTATTCACATGGAGTACTTAGGATAAGTGAGAAACTGTATAAATTCGTGTATTTTGCTAATAAATTTCGAATGTTATTGAGAGAATTTGTATTTTCATCTTGTCTTGAGAGGGCAACAAATTATATGAATAAAAGAAAAGAAATTGTAAAGAAAAAAAATAATAATTGAGAAAAATTCATACTCAATGTTTTGAAGTCGTATTGACTACACTTAAATAAAATTAATCTTAAACAACTAAACTGAGAAGTTAATTTTTTGAACTGAGAAAAATATTAAACTAATGAATTCTGGAGATGTTGGAAATAACATAAGTGGGGTAAGAAAAAACGGTTATTTTTTTCATCATAAAACATAGGAAAAAGGTAATGTGATAAAATCATTGTTGTACTCTATCTATTCAACAATAGATTTTACGACATCGTTTGTATAGGTTTTATGAATACAGTATTTGTGCTTGGACGTATTAAGGACTCAAAGACCTAGAATAAATCTGAAATGAAACTAGTTCTTTAGTTCTAGTAATTCTTTAGAAACTAGTAATCAGGATTACAATACAAAACAGCATATCATTTTATATTCACTATTAAAATTAGAAATATATAAATTTATTTCATTTATATATTGTTAGCAATTTTATTCATTATAGGCAAATTCGAAAATATGTGAATAAAAACAATTATCACTGTAGCTATGTATATTGTATTGAAATGATCAAATTACGTGTTTCTACCATATTTTTCAGTCTGAATCTTTGATTTAATTTTAATTTTATGCTTATTGATATTCCATTTCGAGAGCTTTAAGTGTAAATCAGTAACAAAGTTAACACTTTACTTCAAAATAAGGAAAATTTTTAGCTAAGAAAAAAAAAGAAACAAGTAAGTAATGTAGATTACATTACTTGTTTCTTTTTTTTTTCTTAGCTAAAAATTTTTTAGCTAAGAAAAAAATCGACTAATTCATCAGTACAAACAAGTAAGTAATGTAGATTACATTACTTACTTATTTGTACTGATGAATTAGTCGATCTACGATCATACTCCACGGCTTATTCGACTGTGACCTCCTATTCAAAGTAAATTCTAAGTTCGTGAGTTCGACTCCCACCTCACACTACAAACAACTAAGAGCTAAGTGAGAGTCGAATCCATGAACTGTCGAATGCTAACCATTCGGCTAGCACAGTCCTGAGTTTACCGAACATAAATGAATTCGACACTTATAGCTTGAATATTTTCGTGAACATACTGCATTTCATCCTCACTAAATCACCAGTAAAATGATTTCAAACTAATCTGCAAAGAAAATATACATCTAAGCTTACTATGCGAGTGATTTCAAATGGTGAATTAGTTTCAAACTGAAATAAGCTGGATTCTTTACTTCAGAAAGTCCGAGTATATATATATATATATATATATATATATATATATATATATATATATATATATATATATATATATATATATATATATATATAACAGAGAAAAGTATGTATCAGTAAAAATCTTTTATCACCTTGTCATAAAGAAGTGCAGGAATAAAATTACGATTTAGAAAATGGTGTCTTTTGAAGCCACTTACTCGTAAATTCGAAAAGAAAAAAATGTGGGAACCACGGAGGTGCCCACTTATGTTCGCGTCACAAGGAACAAAAAGCACTTGGTGGGGACTGACTAACGGAAAAGTGGCCCAGTATTGTCAGGTTTATGAGGCGGGAGAAAGAAATGACAACTCTCTCGAAAACGGCAGGGCCATTAAGTTGTCAGTAGGGTAGTCAGGATTCGGATTCGCCAGCACAGAGAGAAAAAAAAAATGGTGCCGCGTGTTCGGTTATTTATGACCTCCTAGCTGATTTCAGAATTTCTGTGAGGTGGTGAGTTTGCTAATCGTGAACTTTAAGCTGGTTGATTTAGTAGTTAAAGATAGTGAGACTCAAATTTTCCTACTAATAGAAACGGATGACATAAATTCCTGAAATGCTAAGAGAAAACCAAAATAAAAAAGGTAACAAATGATTTGTCTTTTTTTTTTTTTTTGAAAAGTATAATTCGGTATAGTAAAATACCACGCGAATTTAGATTTCAAAACAGAAACTGATATATAATAGTCTATTATACTCAAGTGCGCAGAAGGCTTATTTCGCGTTTAGTAAATCGGTAATTTTGGGAATCTGTGTGATTTAGGGTAGTAAATATGTTATTTAGTTTATTCATTTATAAATTAGAAAATAATACTGTTCATTAATATAAAATTTAATAGATGGATTTTACAAAATACGCGAATGTTTCACTGATTGAACGCGTTTTCCAACTTAAAAGTAATTAAAATTTTTTTGCAGTAATAATGGGATTTTTGTACAGTATTTCGTGTTATGGCCACCGGTTGTTTTCCCTTGTTGGTTTGTTTGCTGTTTTACAGTCATTTTTTTGCACATGAGGACTCTTTCAATGGGGAATAAGAATTAGAGTGTACCTACACCTCAACTAGATCTAGAATTAAAGGGGATTTCAAATCATTATAAACATCCATATTCGAGGGTAGAATCGAACTTGCAAATTGCTTAACTAAAGGCCAAGACAGTAACTATTCAGCAACGACTTTTGCTATTTGGGATTCTCGGAGAGGCCTTTAAAGTTGACTTCACTTACATGGAAATAGATGAGAGAAATAGGCTTTTAAAATGCCATTTAAAAGAAAATTTTATTATGATTTAAAAGCGCCTTCTGAAAACAAACAACTATTTACCACGACTGGATAAAGATGCTTATGTTTAGAGAGCCCTCATATTATACTTCTAACAATAAAAAAAAATGCGACAACTATTTTCAGAATAAATATTCCATTTAATATAGATGCAAAGTTTAGAAAATAATATACGCATCTTTTACATTATTGTTTTGAAAGTAATTTAGCTCCAAAAATACTCTAATTAATTCTTTAATTTTCTTTACTGGTTGGTTATACTGGGATATGTTTCCGACCATCTATTTCTGCTGACTGCAGTTACTAAACACAGCCAACTGCCTCGCAATTTAAAACAACGGTCAAGTGACGAGGTTGATAGATGAGTTGGCACTCTTCTCTTCCTGCCACATCACCCTACAGAGGATATTGAACTTTTAATGTGCTTAAGCCCTCCCAGCTTCAGGGTCTTCGCTGGATTTAATAGCCTAACAGGTGTTTCTTGTCACGAGTGCGATGTGTCCTTTACAAACTCCCCTGTTTATATATACATCTTTATTATTTTTCCTATTAAAATTATGAGCTATTTATAAAAAATATTCATTATTTTTCAAATATTTCTTTTGAGATATAAATCCTAGAGCATGTAAATTTTCCCAATACTTTTCACAGAGAGAATATTTTATAAAACAATTGTTAAAAAAGAAATGATTGATGTATTGAATTTCTTCTCTACAAATATATTTTTCTATCATCTTATGTTATATTATATAATAAGCATTTGTATGTAATAGAAATAGTATGAATTTTTGAAAAAAATAGAACGTTATATTGACTCTCAGAAATCATTTAATCTATTTAAAAACTATTCATATAAGGATTTATTTTTACACTAATACACATTCAAAAATTAATTTTTGTTTCAGGGTAAAGATGACTTGGATTCACTAATTACTAAAGTACAAGTTGTTTAACTATTGTTCATAATTTAAGTTATCATATTTTACTATATTTGGAGTTTATGATAACTAGAATTTCATTTGTAATTGTTCTTGTCCTTCAGTGTGAGCAATCAATGGAGAGAGTTGACTCAAAAAAAGTAAATAAAGCCTCATAATCAAAAATTACTGATCACTCTTTGCTAATACGAACTGATAATACTTCGCATAAAAAAACAAATGCAATTCCAAATAAGGAACGTGCAGTTACTGATATTTGTATACACACATAGTAAAACACATACCAATGTGAAATTATATCTATTGGCGATTATTTTCCAAAATAAGATCTATAGAACTTTATTTTGAATGGGAAATTGTCTATCAGTGATTAGATATTTTTTGCTTCTTTAATTGAATCCAACGATTATGAATATGAAATTGGAATGCATAAAACTTTCTGTACCTCAAAATCTATTCCTGATAATTTCGGTGGTATTGAAATGTAAATATATCAATTTATATTTAATGGTTTTTTGAAGCTTCGAGTATCAATTAAAGAGTTTCTAGCTTTAATTGAAGAAACTTGGTTTTGACTCGGTTGAAACATCAATTAATCTCGGATCAACGACTTACACAAATACACATGATTATAGCATAAAAAGCTGGTATTTGTGCTATTACACATTATGAATTAGAAATACTATAAGCTACAATATTACTATGTATCGGAACCACTATAAAATACAAGAAATGTATTATTAGGCAGCCACACAGAGGGAGACTATTTTAAAATACTTCATGTATTTATTTCATAATTTAAATGATCAATAAAAAATGACAGTCATCTAGATACAAGTACAGAGACATAGCTTACAGAAGTTATTATTAATTGTCGCGGTTAATTTAATTTTAAAAATGTATTTTTAAACGTAATTATTTTGATTATCTATAACACACGTCATAGCATTCATTTATATTAGGTCTACCGGAAAGTTCTGTCCGCTCCGGTTACAATCAGTTTCAACAAGTATTCAGCTCAACAAACCATTTCCTACCCTATTCGGAAAATAGGGTTTGTGTGGAAGTATTCGAGATGGGTGCCACACAAGTTAAGTGAGAAGAATTTGAATGATCGAATCATCATATGCACATCTCTGCTTGCACGCAACAAAATCGAACCCTTCTTGGACCGGATCATAACTGGGGATGAAAAGTGGATTACCTATGAAAACATCATAAGAAAAAGGGCATATTGTGAACCCGGAAAACCTGCCCCCTCTACCTCTAAACTGAAGTTGAGCCTGAACAAGAGAATGTTGTGTATATGGTAGGACATTCGAGGACCAATACATTTTGAGCTGTTGAAACCAAACGAAAGGCTAAATTCGGAGAGGTACTGTCAGCAATTGGATAAATTAAAAACAGCACTCCAAGAAAAGAGGCCGGCGATGTTCAATAGGAAGGACATCATATTGCTTCAATGCCAGGCCACATGCTGCTTTGGGGACTTGTCAGAAAGTCGCAGAGCTAGGCTGGGAAATTCTGTCGCATCCACCATACTCTCCGGACCTAGCACCATCTGATTATCACTTGTTTCTGTCCTTATAAAATTTCTTGCAGGCAAACAATTCAAGAAAAAAGAAGATATCAGACAAGCACTGGTTCAATTTTTGGCCTCTAGAGATTAGACATTTTTTAAAAATGGGATATACAAATTGCCATCACTCTGGAAAGAAGTCATAAATATAATGACAGCAATTATATTATTCAATAAAGTTTATCCAAAGTATGAAAAAATGTATTCCTTTGTTTCATTCTAAAACGGACAGAATTTTCCGGTAGACCTAATATAAGATAAATTTTAAAAAATTCTACTTCTTAACAGGTGATTCTGTTAATTATTCCTTACTTACAGCTATTCCGTTGCTTGGGTTGTAACAGAAGGAATAAAATATGTAGTGCACGTACAGTGGTGGAACATAAAACTATTATACATACATTCTTTCATAACGAAATGTTTAACACAACAAAACTTAATTTTATCCTAACGAAATTATTTATATGAATAAATCACGTGACATAAGTGAACATGAATAATTAACATTAGTTATGTTAACATGACATGAATAGCAATAATCATCAAATATTACACGTGTTTTAATAAAGGAATAAAATAAAAATTAGTTACATTATTTTTCGGTTTTAATGAATTAAAATCTATAATATCTAAATTAAGCATTTATCTTTTTAAAATATATTTGTACAAAAATGTTCGAAAAGTTTTCTTCATTTCATGAGCACATTAGTTTCCTAAACTTCTTTTTTAAGAAACTATTTCAAAATTATTCACAGACTTTTAAATGTCTGCATTCTCTTGTCAACTACTTGTTCGACAAAATATGTAAACAAACCACATAATTTGGAAATCCATTAAATTTAGAAACGACGGTCATTTACTATATTGACTGAATTTCAAATATGAATGTAAACTAGAATTCAACATCGGTCCACTTGTAAAATGAGTAAAATTTATTTTGAAAGTTGTTGCGAACAAGGCAAGCTCGAGGCAATTAGTAGGCAATTAGCAACGTCATAAACATCATTAGCGGCAAACCTTTCTGTTAAGGAATGGATAACCATAAATTGAAATTCCTAAAATGCTGATATATATATATATAGGAGAAGTTAACGAAAATTTCATTCATTTATAGATTCCTGTTTATAACCAAATTAGGTTTAAGTAATTAATTTTGTGACCTGACAGAGTAAACAAAACTGTTTAATGTATTAAAATTGAACAAGGCTATAGACCTGCTTCCAAAAGTTGGATATTTATAAATAGATTAAATTACTCTCTTTTCAGTTTTAAATATTCAAATCAACAAAAACATTAAAAATAAAATTTTGATGTTTCAATTCTTGATGTTTCAATTCTCTTTCAATTCTTGGTCTATAAATGAGATTCTTTCTATATTTATAAGTATAGTCCTTCATGATATGCATTTCATTTAAGAATAAATTATTACGAAAGTAAATGAATAGTTTATACTTATTATGTAATACCCAGTAAGTTATAGGTTTTTCACGTGACAATGATTCTGAAAAATATTCTTCAGCAAAGATTGTAAAAAAAAATTTCCCATAGCTGCAAAATCTGTTTAAAAGCTCTATTTTTACTCCAATATTCTCTTGTTTCTCACTATCCCGTAAAAGTAGAGCAATAGGTTCCTAGAATACTTTAGAATCTTTTCTAAGTATGATGGCGACATAAAACGCATACGTGAACTTCCGACGAAGAGCTACGTGAATTCGCAAATATCATGCATTTTTAAGAGAATATTGCTTTTTCGAAAATCGGACCGAGCTTCTGTCTTTTAAAGATAGATGGCGCTGTAAACCTTGTTTGTGGATACTATTCAATATAAAAAAATCGAGTGACACAAATCTATCTTTTAAATATTGAAAGAGATTCGAAATTTTAAAATGCGAATTTTAAGATTTTTCAATTGAAATCTTTCGAATACTATTTAGAATAAACGTTTATGCTCCAAATTCAAATTTTAACAAAGAAAATGTTTAAATTAATCTCTAAAGATTAATGTTTATAATTAATTTGAAGTTCACACGGTAAATGTAATACTAACACATTTATTTAATGTGCAATAGAATATTATACGTTATTGATTTAATATAATTCCAATCATTTCTTATTATATGTATATGTAAATATCACATAAGTTTGCAGACCTTTGACGTTATCAATGAGTTTAATTTTCTCAAAAGTTCTTGAACTTTTTTCAGTTATCTCTAGTCGGATTCTATCTCTCATTTATTATCTATCTCAATTTTCTGATTAATAACATACAGAAAACGAAATCATTTTCACCGCATCTATAACTATAATCGAATAAACAATATGCATCCAATTTTACATCATATTTTTAAATTTCGCATGATCTGTCCACATTAGAAGCTCGTTTTTATGAACTCGTAGGGACGGGTAAGATAGTTTTTAAAATCGAAAATTCATAATATAGAAAAATAAGCTTTTGAATTTAAAATTCATTTTTATTCTCATTTTTTAAAATTTTTAATATTAAAAAAAATAAATTTGATACGCACAGTATTCGAAATTTGAAAAATAAAATTCATACTTTAAAAGCAATTCCAATTTTTATTTTATTGATGAGAATCAGGCAAAGTAATTTACTTTTTTCTGCTTAAAAACTACATTTTTAAGAAATTTTCTCATTTTTTCTTAAGCGCAGGAAAGTATTTTACTTAGTTTTTCGCAAAAAGTATCGCAATCTTGATCACCATACATCTGCTTGTTTTGTAACTAGCCGCAGAACAATGGCCGAGCTGGCAGCCGAATGGTTAGCGCTCTTGCCTTCGGTTCAACAGTTTGTGGGTTCGAATCCCACCTTGGGTATGGATGTTTGTAGTGGTTCGGAATCCACTTTAAGCCGTAAGTCACGGTCTAATTAGCCCTCATGTGCAAAAAATGACCGTTGAGCGACAAACAAACCAAACCGCAGAACAATGCTATTTTTTTCTTCAATTTTTCCTTTTCATCCTTATCACATTCTCTTGTTATTTGTTTGTCTTTTTCATTCTCATTCTATTTGTTCCCAATCTTTTAATTATCCGATACTTCTAACATACAAATTACATCTAAGTCCATTTTCCAAAGGGCCTGAAATGAGATTCCGGGCAGCAGTAGCGAGGCAGCTTTGTTGTTGCACCAGCATGTTTCGCTGTATGTAGCCTTGTGTTGTCCTCTACCAGTCAGATAGAACCAGCTGGTTGGAGTCTTCGTGGTTTTGAAGCAGGGACCAACCAGAAGACCTCCAATGTTTGGCCTGTAACCCCAAGTGGTATCATTTCACTTGGAGGACATTGCGACTGGGCCCAATTTTAACGGGCTACAACTACCTTTAGCAAACACAAAAGATCTTCGAAAACATGGAATTTTTAAAAATCAAAAGATCTTCAAGACCACGAAGGCTCCACCCGGCTGTGTGTGTGTGTGTGATTCAAACTCACCACCACCTTCCGACAATGAGAAGGAAGCCTTGACCAACCAGGGCTCTGCGGCCCTGGATGCAGCTTAGTCAAATTTAATGGATCATCTTTATTGAAGCTTTTAGGTAAATGTTCTTGGTTTTTCTTCTGATACGGCAATTCTTTTAATAAAGCTTGCAAGTGCACAAAATTTTCTCAACATTATTTCAAGCTTAGACTGACAAGTACATTGTGCCTTAGAATAATAATTTGGAATGGCAATTTCCAGCCATGATCACTCCTTGCAAAAAAAACTACGATATTTGAACTTAGTTATCTATATTCTGATGCACACACATGGGCTGTAATACGGGAGTTAGATTAGATATAAAGTAAATTTCACACGACTTGCTTAAAAAATCTGGGATTACAACACCAGCAGTGACAATTTACATCTCCCATAAAAACATTGATCCGAGTTTTCCAACCATAAAATATTTAAAAAGTTAAAAAAAAGGAGCGCACAAACAAAAGATACATGAAAATGTGTTAGCAAAAAAAGAAAATTTTAAAACTTTTAGGCATTAAAATTAGCATTGTGTCTATGAGGACCAAGTTAGGGACCAGATAAAAGTTTAAAATCATGAGTGTTCGTAAATTAGAGGTTCGTAAAGACAAGCGTCTACTGTGGTAAATTGAGATGGTACATCTGAAAATTAAATTTTTATAAGTTTTCATTTTAGAGTATAGTTTCAAACATTTAATTACACACAATATTTTCATTTGTCAGTAAAATATTGGGCTTTTATTCATACTCTGATTCATGAGGCTTCAAAGAGTCAAGTTTCAATTCCAAGGAATTGGAAATTTGTTTCACCTCTATTTGAAATTTAATCTCATTGGGTTGGAAATTTAATTTCCAAGAGATGTTTTTTTTCCTATTTTACTTTTCTCTTTTCATCTATATATGCTATTGATAACTAGATATACTATTGGATCTCGAGGGGAATGATATTGCGGACACTTTGGCCAAAGCAGGTGTGGCTGAAGACGGTGTGCCGTCGGTACCTCTCACATTTCAGGAGATCCACTCAAAGATTAAACACGAGAATAAAACCACTTGGATTGTCCCTCTTGAGCATCATTGGTACCGCTGCGCGCGTCCAGATGCTTCCCTGGCTAATAGTCTCAATAGACAAGAGCAAACGGCTATTGCCCGTTTCAGAAGTGGCCATCTTAGTAACTTGAAATTCATACGAAGTAATACGAGTAATTCATACGAAGTAATTCATACGAGGGTACGAAGTAATTCGAAATTTGCTCCAAGTGTTTAAATGAACAGGCCTCTCCTGAACATATTCTTCAATGCCTTGATCTCTCCGGGAGAGATCTGATGGAGAAACCACTTATGGAGCTGGACTTTTTGAAGGTGTACGCGCGTATGGACCTGGTCTAGCGCTGCTGACCTTGGGGGCATGCAACAACAACAACAGACATACTATATGTGAAGCTTTCTCATCGATCTATTTCTCTTTCTCTGTATGAAGGAAGCTTATTGTATCAAAAATATTATAATCTTGATTATATAAAATATTACTAACAAATTTTATGTCGTATTAATGCCCATGTATGTATTGGCATTCACACGAACTTTAGAAATGAAATTAACAAATAGTAATTAATACATTAAAAGTATAATTAACGAATTTCTAAATTAAAATTTTTTATAAACTCGAGCAGAATATTATATTTAATTCCATACATTAGTCTTGAAATTGAATGAACAGCATCAAAAAATATAATAAATCGAGACGGATGTTATACAAAATATTTTCTTATTTTGCATTCTTACATTTTTATGAAATAAATCTGTTTAAACTTTTAAAATCTTCAACAAAATAAAATAAAACTATTTATTTATTTAAAAAATTGGCTACACAGGATAGTAACATACATTTATTCATATTTTGAAAGCAGTCTCAAGTTTGTTATGCGTAATATATAAATATATTTTTATCTTTTATGATATTCTTCTCTCTGGAAATTGGAAGCCACATAAATATCAAGACATCAATTCAAAATGTATTCAATACCCAGGAATACATATGTAGAACGAGATTTTAAAATAAAGTTATTTTCAAGGCAAAGGATCAACAGTATCTTGTAAATATTTATGTACGAAAAGTTTACACGATGCAGCTAATAAAAATATTTTAATAAAATGTATTCTATGTATACACTTTAACCGATTATGGTTATGAAGATTTAACGAGTTTATCAATTAGCTTTCTAATAACGCATGGGATTTCAAATTAGCAAAATATAAATTATAAAAAAACGAGATATGAAAAATAATTAGCTGATTAATAATAATCTAATGTTAAAATAATTTCACTGCTAACAATTTTTAATGAACAATATTAAATGAAATATTTTAAAAACATTTATAATCTTAACATAAAAAAACGATGAAGAAACTTAAAAAAAATCTTGAAAATCTAGAAATTAATTATTAAAAATATAGTGTTATATTTTTTAAGCAAAGACAATTACGTAGAAAATTTTTGTGTGAATTGAATTGTGTTCAAAATATTTATTTATTCTGAAAGGTGCTATTAACAATTAAATAAACCAAAATAAAATTTTACAATAAATGTTTCCTGTATCCCTTCCACAGTACGTGATAAAATTTGGTAAAATAAGAATAATTATAGAAATATATATATAACAACAACGTATTTGGAAAATTTTATTGCAACATATACTAGAAATTAAAAAATATTTTGAAAATAAAATAAATTTTAGTACCTTAGAAGTAGAAACAAATCTAATGAACTAGTACATTTATATGTAAAAACTACAACCTTCAATGTACTACTAAAACAATTGAAAATTTGATATTTGTTCGTATGAATTCAATTTAAAGCCTTAAAATATAGTGTTTATAAGACAAGTGTTATTAAAGTGCTTTTATTTTCTGGGTATATACATATATTTTCCTTTTCTTTTAATTTCAAGGAATTCTTTTATTAAACTAATTTGCTAAGTTTACAATAAAGCCCAAACGAAATGGGTATTGCAGAAGTATTGCCTTTTTCCAATTTAAAGTTTTCTCGGATATATAAATTAAACGTATTTTTCCGCTGTGTTTGACAATTTATGGTGTTTCTTTGTAGTGTGGTGCTTATTCGTTTGTTTTATTGGCTCTTGCATTGTTTCCGTCTCTTTTTCGTTCCCATGTTTTACTTGTTTCCCCAATCTTTTGTTTCCTTTTCTAGAGTTTATTTTTCCTTTTCGTTTGGTAGATCTTTGTATGATTTTGTTAATCTTCATCATTTTTTTATTGGAACACATTCCCAAATTTAATTTAATATTGAACATTCATTAAGTTAAAACGTAGGAAAATATTTTTTGTCTTAAATGTGTTTTAAAATATTGACACAAACAAGGACACAAGCAATATAATTTAAAGATTTTAATTAACACAAAGATAAGCTGTAAAAAAGAATCTTGAAGGCGTTCTTATCTGTAGAAATACAACAAACTAATTAGATAATTGTATGTCACATAAATACCATTTATCAAATCAATGCGATTCCAAGGCAAGATATTGGATGAGTTTCTTTAACTTCCCATTCTAACATATTTCCAAACTTAATTGAATATCGAATATATTCTTTAAATTAAACAACGGAAACATAATTTTGTCTTATATATATAATTAAATACACACAATTGCTTTCTAATATAAAAATTTTAATTGATTCAAAAATAATCGAAAATTTTTAATTAATTCAAGAATAATCAAGAATAATAATAAAAGATTAAAAAAGTTTTAAAGACACTTATCTATAGTTACAACAAAAAATGAGATAATTTCATTTCGTTAAATACTATTTATTAAACTGGTGAAATTCCATGGTTAGATTTGTTAATCTTCATTATCTTCTCATTCGTGCACGTTTCTAAATTTAATTTAATATCCAATAGTCGACATATTTTAAAATGTCAAAATACAAATTTTTATCTTGAACACTTAAAAATACAGACGAACATATAATCTGCTTTAAATTTAAAGGTTTCAATTAGTTCAATAATAAGATATAGAAAATTCTTTTTTAGGGCATTTTTTTCTGCAGAGATACAATAAAAAATAGATAATCTTATATATATTACGTGATATATGAAATGAGGAATATCTTTATAAATATATACAATTTATATATTAAACTAGTAGTACAATCCCATGACGAGATTTTTTTAATCTTCATTACCTTTTCACTCAATCATATTCAAGAATCAAATATTTATTAAATTAAAAGGTCGAAAAACATATTTTTGTCTTTTAAAATTTTAAATACACAGAACCACTTCATAATTTAAAGAGGGGAAGGATAATCACAGTTCAAGAATAATCTATAAAACCTTAAGGACATTCTTATCTGCAGTTACAATGTAAAGAATTAAACAGACTTGTGTGTGTAAACATCAGATGAAGCGAAGAATATCCTTATGAATACTAGTTACCAAACTAGTACAACTACAAGGCACGAGATGAGTCATCTTCATTATGCTTCCATTTCAGCAGTTTCCTAAATATCATTTAATATCGAATATTCATAACATTAAAATACCGAAAAACTTTTGTCTTAAGTACTCGAAAATATAGACAAGCAGATGCATCTGATGCCTGTAATTCAAGGGTTTTAATTCATTTAAGAATAATCTGTAAAAGAGAATCTTAAGGACATTCTTATCCGCAATTGCAACGCAAAAATCAGATGATCACATTCCATCAGATGAAGCGATGTGAATACCTTTATGAATCCTACTTCATCAAACTAGTGCATCTCCAGAGCATGAGTTTTTTACTTTGTTGGTAGCACTTGATGTATCAACATCCTTCTAAACAACGTTGTATTCCAAATGAAGCGCAACCCCTCATTGAGAAGAGGGCTCGAATTGCACTTGCAAAACGGCCCTGCTTAAAGTATAATTAAGTCAGTGTGCTAAATTATTTGACGTAACCCAAAGACCCGTATGATCATTAATTTCAGCTTTAGTCGCATTAAGTACCGAGTGAGGTGAACGAATGTTGTGGCACTTCGGACGAGGAACGCATTAATTTGGAGCTCCCCCCCCCTCCCATCAGCAGCATTAGAGCAGAGATATTACTTATTAGGAGGGTGGGGTAAAAGCAATTATTACTAAAAAATTTTTTTTGGGAAAAAATTAAATCATTGGTAGGGAATCTGTGAATATATACAAGGAAGAAATCAGAAATTCCATATTTTAAATGACATCCTATTTGAAGTTATCGTTGTAATTTACTGGAACTCAGCCAGAGATGATCAGTTACAGTAAAAAATTAGTTTTTTCCTCTTGGTTACATTAACTGAGAGATTTAAAATAGTATTTTTTTTTCATTTTTATAAATAGTCATGCAGTGAACAAACTGAAATGTATTTTTATTCAATACCTTAAATTAAAAAAAAATTATGCAACACATATGACTTCCATAAAACACCGAACCTCTGTGATCCATTTAAATTCCCAATAAATGTTTAATCTCCTGATCACTTCATACCAAACACTAAGCCAATTTAAAACATATACTGGGATACCTTCTTCTCATTCTTTGGTCAAATTTTTTCTAAATGTAATATAAATAAGTGTAATAAGAATTTATTATTATTTTGATTAGTTTTATTGAAAAATAGATTGAAAAATGGATGCACTTGTGGTATCTCTTTCGTGCCTTTTCGTCACAGTAACTATAAAAAAAAGCGTAATTAAAACAACGAGTCACATTCTAGAATATATACAAGTGTACAGTTTAGTAATTTTGAATCGCCATCGAGAAACAGCTCTGAGTTTGTATTTTTCCCCATATTTCCACATCGTAAAAAAACTAATGAAACCTTGTAATTAATGAACCTGAATATGCCTTATCAACACGATGGTATCCGGCTGGATTCAATGCGCTGATTTCCGTCTAATGCATGCTATGGCTATTAGAACTATTCATCATGGTATATGAATAGAAATACTTGGAAATATCATGTGCGTAAGAAGTAAAACAAGATTTGATATAAAATGTATCAATCAAAAGAAAAATTAAACAGCATATTGATTTTCTTTTTCTAGACATTATTTACTTTTCGCAAGTATTTCACGCATAATATTTCGATTGCCGATGCAATTCATATCATTACTGAATAATTAGTTGATTCAGTTCCATTGGTTTGTTGCTTAACAATCACCTTTTGCACACGTGGGGTTATTCGACTGGAACCTACAGTTTAAAGTGGATTCCGAAACACAATAAATATCTATGATGAAGAAATAATCAAACTCTTGAACTTTTGAAAAGAAGGCCAGGGCGCAAACCATTCAGATTGGAAACTAATTATAGAACATTTAAAATTGAAATGAATTGAAGTTAATAAATAAACATTATAAAATCGTTTATTTAAAACTATAATTTATAGTATAAACTACTGTAATTAATTAATTGCAGTTAATTATTTATAAGTTTTAGTGGCTTAACAATATTAAGCTCCAAAGAAAACAAATTGCTGTTAATGAGACCACTATATAAAACTGAAACCAACCAGTTTTATACAAAAACAGCAAAATTATAGTGCTAAAGGTTCTTTATCAAGGGATGTGTCATACACTAGATTCTAATTAATTACCGATGTTTGAAAAGCACGAATTCGAGAGAGTTATCACGAATTCATAGTTCTTTCAAGAAGCACGGTAAGTAATACTGAACCAGCAGCAGAGCTCATTCCAGCAGGTGAGGTCTTGACCTCCTTCTCATTAACTTCATTTTATTTTAAGGGAATGGAATTCAAACGTAATAAGATTTATTCTCAATTAGTTGTCGATTAAATTAGTATCGTCAATGCTTTCGCAAGAATTCTCAAATAGCAATTTCTAGTGGTAGCGTCTATGGCTTCTGTTCGAAAATGTGTCAAATAGCTTTAATTCCGACAAGATCTCTTTGTTATTCGAAATGGAATTTGTTTAATTTAATTTATCTAATTTTCATCTACTTCGTGTGTGGCTCATATTATCTCTCAGTAATTTGGGGAATAAATTCATAATAATCAACAAGCAACTACAAACGCTTTTCCTTTACACCCTGTTGTTTCACATAAAAATGTGGTTCTTATACCACATAATTTAAGTAATTTTTTCATTTATATGTTATAAGATCTTGAGAATAAATACTGCAAAAGGAAAATCATTTCCGTTCTAGCTGGCCAATAAATATTGCAGCCAATAAGCTTTCAAATCTCTGGCTGTAGTACCATAGAAAATATTACTTGCGATTAAAAAAATACTTGTTACTTTAAAGTAGTTTCTGAAGAATTGTCTTCCTTCCTGTTTGCTATGCAGCCTTCCATATTGGAGTTTCGAATATCGGATAGATAGGTATGCTGTCTTTTATTCCTTATACAGCGTTAAAATTAATTTTAAATACTCTCTTAAAACCGGGGTTCCAACGTCCTACTAACAAATTTACTGAGAGTACCGAGTGTTCTACTGCCATTCGCACAGTAAAGGATGATGGGTAATACAAATCTTAGTTGACAACAGATTAGGGATTATATGATTTAGGGAACAATTTTTAGAACAATATAAGTCCAGATTTTCAAAAAATTGCATGGTGATCATGCTTAGCTAGTCTCAGAATATCATATCGATAAATTTCAACCTGATTCTTAAAAAAAAATTTTTTTTTAAATGAAAACTTTCTTTTGGGAAATACAAACTTGAAATTCAGAAAAGGATTTTTTTTTCGTAAGTAAAACATTTACTATATTTATGAGAATTCAATGTGTTCAATTCTAATGTATCATCTGCATCATTTTTGCGACAAGTTAAATATTTATTGGAGTTTTATTTCATTAGAGCAAACTGGAAAAATAATGAAATGCATTTAAAAACTCAAACAAATAAGCTATTGGAAAAACTCTTAAAACAATTTCCTTAAAGAGATAAATTATGTATTTAAACGCATTTTTTTACAGCAATTGTACAATTTGTAAGACATTTTTACGCAGACATATTTTTTTATCAGTTTCCTTGCCATATAAATTCAATGGTAAGTTCTTCACTGGAGAGCACGCCATTTTCAAAATGTACCAACTCAGAAGAGGGACACACAAAAATATTGACTCCTCTGTGGCACATCCCCAAACAGCGGAAACAGTTACAGACTCAGAATCTTTGTTAAGAAGGTTTCCCCAGTATTGGTCTAACAATCTTAGCCTGGGGGAATTTCTTTTCACTGTGTTTTTCAACCGCTTCTTCTTTTGCCCCTCTAATCGTATCGGTCAGTTGAACGACAAACCTTGGGATGGCTTTTCTTTTTCTTTCTTATTTCTTCAATAGGAGATAAAGTCCAGGATGTCCCGAGTTTTCCCACCACTGTCATTATACCAGTCGTTTCAGTTTTCCTTTCCTGAATGCCTAGCGTAAAAGTGGTCTCCTCCGATGCCTCTTTTTTCATGGTATTTAGTAGCTTCCGGGTTCTTTTTTTTGTGGGTCACATTTCTTTTTAGAAGTCAATATTTTAGTACAAATATACTTTTCGGTCTTGTAATATTATATCGAAAACATTATTTACAACATTTGATTTATATTATCTCTTATACCTATAGCTACTGTTTCGCTGTTGGTATATTTTTTCTGAAACAGTAGATACTAACTCTTAGTACTTTGCAATATAAAATAACAGTTTATGTAACTTCAATAAATATAAATGTTTTTGTGTAAGGGTGATCACTCCCTGCTATATTTTATATTTGTGTGTGTCTATATACTAATATATATATATATATATATATATATATATATATATATATATATATATATATATATATATATACATGTATATATACATGTATATATATATATATATATATATATATATATATATATATATATATATATATATATATATATATATATATATATATATATATATATATATATATATATATATACATATATATATACATATATATATATATATATATATATATATATATATATATATATATATATATATATATATATATATATATATATATATATATATATATATATATATATATATATATATATATACATATATATACATACATATATATATATACATATATATATATACATATATATATATATATATATATATATATATATATATATATATATATATATATATATATATATATATATATATATATATATATATATATATATAATTTTGCAATAAATAATTAACTAATGCAATTTTTAATTTTGTTCCCTTTTTCTATTTTTTTTTAAAGAAATGTAAATTAATTTTGAAATACTTCATGAATCGAAAATTAGCAATTTCTAATTTATTTTGAAAACTTTTATTTAAGTAAATGAATTTCATACCACTTTTTCACGTCTTTACTATAGTAAATAAAATAAAAAAAATATTAGAATAACTTAATCTTCGTATACATATTTGTTACTGAACTTTAAAAACCAACGAAATTTAAAATTGAATAAGAAATTTTTATGTTTAGGAACACGATGCTGTTGTAAGGATCCCTTTAAGGGATAATAATTTAAAAATTATTACATGATTCACTAAAGTTTCCATGATATTTGCTCTGTTAGGATAGTTTATTTGTTCTGATTCTTTTAGATGAAACCGAGTAATACAAAATTCTTTAACAGACTTAAATGAATACTTTCTTTCTAGGAGGAAAATAAAAGCAAATATATATCTTTGCAAGTGTCACAGAGAATATATGATGATTAAGGTAATTTTGAACCAATAATATTCCGGAAAAAAGTCGACGGATATTGAATGAAGATGGGACCCCTGAGCTTTGAAGCTCCTGATGTAAAAGTCTTCGCATTTACAGGTGATAATCTGAGAAAGAGCTTGTAACGCTGCACTTAAGACACCGTTAGCAATAAATGTCCTTTCCTGTTCCCGATTGGAGCAGGAAATAAGGTCCAAATAGCCCGTCATTAAGTCTAAAGAGCATACTGCGATGTCACAGAAGCGTCAGACATCTGTAAAGAGTTTGGCGCTCTTAAGGTACAGGACGCCCAAGAGAAAAGCAGGTGCTGTGGAGAATGGGTTAGAGTGTGAGGAGATGCAAGGATCTATTTTGACAAATAGCTTTCTCTGTTTCTTTTTGATTCGATTTGTTTTTGTCATTTAACAATCACTGTTTTGAAGAAAGAATTGCTGATGATGAGGATTTATGACCATCTCGCAAAAAAGATTGTTGAAAAGATTTTTCCACATATCTTTGTCCATTTCTAGCTTGAGCTAAGTGAATAAATGAAGAATAGCTTTTATACTTGTCATATGCATCAGGCAACTGTGATTAATTTTCGGTATAAATATGTTTCCAAGGTATCTATTTGTGACAGAGAGAGAGAGTTATTGTTCAAGCATTTTAAGAAAGCTTCAATAGTTTTGTCAAGGATGTTTGGGACATTTATTATGTTTTAAATTCAGATTTTAAAAAAATGTTTTTTGTCTGATTCTTATAGTTATTATTGCATTCATTGCTATTATTGTTAAATTAATTTTACAGTGAGCTCACAAGCATGTGTTTAATATTAATTTGTCTTCACAAACCCATTCAATTGCCAATCTAAGTGATAAATGATTATTTTATTTTGTCAGTTTTATCATAAAATATTATAACTGACAAAGCAAGCTAAGTATATATATTTTGAAATATGGATATTAATTAACATGAAATAAACATTACTGTGTGTATGTATATATATATATATATATATATATATATATATATATATATATATATATATATATATATATATATATATATATATATATATATATATATATATATATATATATATATATATATATATATAAGTTATAAAATTTTTTAACCAAGCAGAGCTGATTCATTTCACATATAATGTAATTGAAACGTATTCATGATGTAGCACGTGAATGTACTGGTTTCGCAAACGTATAATAACTTAATAGCTAATTAAAGAGATGAAATGGACTGGCAAGCCTATCTGCAACACAATCTCATAACCACTTCACTAAGGGCACGCCTTCTCGAATGTGCAACCCTATATATGCTTTGTTGATGACAGCAAACCCTTCACCTCTGTTATTAACGAGTGTCAAAACATTTAAGCTCACTTTGATTATTCTATAGGTGTGGTAAGGACATGCCTGATGGGCTTCAAGTCATTGTACGCATAGCGTAGGCAGTCAGTTAGGCCTAGGGCTTTCCGGGTCCACCCCTCCTATCAGGCTTAAATTTGAGGGGAGGTAACGCAGAGATTATGAACCCTGCCTGCCTCTCTGCGTTCTGATCTGAGAGACTCCATTTGATATTCATGGTCTGACTCTGAAGTTCTCGCTCTCCAAGATGTTGACCGGCGTCATAAACTACATCAGCGGATATCGATTGCAGCTGAGCAGCATCTGCACTGGACTGTCGTGGGGTGGTGAATGAGATGGAGAAGCCTCCTCCTCTCGTCTGTGTAGAAACTGGGGCACAGGATACTGGTCTTCGAGGTGGAAGGGATATCTTCACTGTGCAGATAAGTTGTTAGATGGGGAGACTTTTCTCGATGAATGATACAAAATATTCTATTGATTGGTAGCCGGAATACTAAATAAAGGCTACAAGTGCACAGATAGCAAAAGGGGGAAATACTTTATCCCAAATATTTCTTTTTAAATATTAAAAATCTCAGTTTAATATATATCTAATAATAAATTAAATAAATAAATTCCGTAATTGAATATAGGCTCTTTCTCTTAACGCTGTGACTCGCTGTTAAAGAGAAAAATCTGCCTGTTGCGCAACATCAAGTATTATGTGGGAGTAATTTTAGATAACATAACAGTACATATAACTGAATACCAAACTGCATCGAAAAGTAAATAATTTGCGTAAGTATCGGATAGTTTCAGTCTTAAAATCTCACCGAATCAATCAGTCTGAGTAAGTGGTTTCAAATATTTGATGTAGGTTAAAAAAATACACCTCTCTTTCTACATAAAAAGCCTTAACTTGGGATAGTTTTCGATTTCATATGACTATAAAGAATTTAAAAAACTGAAGGTGTCGCCAATACACGTTGAGTATGACTGGAGAACATATTTTTTCTGCTGACATTTAATACTGCACCCTCAAAACTGTTTAATATTTTTTTTGGATACAATATATTTTGTAAATATATATTAACAAATTTTCATAAACTCGAATGTTTTCTTGTCAAACTGGGACTTTGTTATGAAAACAGTTTAAATTACATAAATTGTATCACAAAGGACAAATGATGTCTTCGGGACATAAATTCTCGGGTCACAGTTATTGTTTGTTTGTTTGTCGCTCAACAGTCTTTTTTGCACACGAGACCGGGACCTACGGTTTAAAGTGGAATCCGAACAGCTACAAACATCTATGCCTAAGGTGGGATTCGAACCCACGAACTGTTGAACCGAAGGCAAGAGCGCTAACCATTCGGCTGCCAGCTCGGCCGGGTCACAGTTATACAACGGGAGATGGATGATGTGCTTCTCTTCTCCATGCAAGTCTTCCGAGGTGGTTGCTTGGGAGTTGTCCGAGTTTTCTCCCTTGCGGACACCTGAATACGGCCCACTATCTATGACAATTGCTTCCAATAGGCTAATTCCACGGTGGACATTAAAATGCCTCCTAATGGCCTCCAGCCGTAGTAGTAGGTGGTGGTTAGTCTCTCCACTTTATGGTGTCAAAATCATATAATGTACCAGGATTTAGATATGATTTTTTTCTTAAAAACAAATTTGTACAGATAAAATCATAATTAAAACTGTAATTAAGTTTATAACTTCAATGGAATTTAGTATAATTTGAAACATCAGATTAATATAAGTGACTAGAAATTTCTGTAAATATTTTCATATTAAGGTAAATATTTTGTTATTAATATTTGATATTAATTTAGAAATATGTTCAACAATGTTCCAAAATGGAGCCTCATGCATATAAAAAATAACTAAGTGTAAATCTCAATTTATAGAAAAAAAAATTATTTGTCCTTTTTTAAGACGTATAGCTAGTATTATTTTATATTAAATAAAGAATTTCGAATTTTTAAAATCAGAAGACGAAATCTCTTCATTAAAATATTTCTCGTAACAGTTCTTCATTAAAAGAGTTCTGGTTAAAAAAATCTTCAAAACTATTTTAATATCATTCACTAAAAACTTCATAGTTGTAAAACATTCTCACTTTTAATACCCTTAACGCTTCTTAATTTTTCCCTTACTCCATTCATTAAAAGAATGCGATAAGAGCTATCTAAATATTATTTTTTTAAACAATTTCTTAGAGTATTAAGAAACTCATTCATCTGGTGTAAAAAAGAAAGATGTTGTTAGACGATGCGAAACGAATGATATTTATTTTGTATTAAAATGTTTGCACGGTTTATTGAAAACTGAATAGATTTTTATTACGATTCAATAAGCAATATTTTCCAAAAACTAAGGTCACATTTTAAAGCCCAATCTCGCGATTTTATCGTCGATAATAGCACCGTTCTCTTAATCAATGCTGCAACTTCCCCGGGAGCAGCAACAAAATGGAAGAAATAATTTTTATCCGCGGAATCGTAGCTATTATCTTCAGCAGATGCATGAGATAAAGAAGAAAAAAAAATGGAAGAAAAGAGAAGTGGCTTACAAAGTATCCGAGACTTCAGAAAATAATCGAAGCAGTGGAATGTAAACAGAAAGAAGAGATTTGTTTCGGTTTTTACTGAGGTAATCTTAACGAAATTAAGACAAAATGTTCCTCGTCCCTTCAAGGCAGGGATCATCAAAGGAGAGCGAGAGGGAAAAGTGGAAGGTGTTTTCCCCGCGATACAGCGCAATGATCTGGAAGTAATCCCTTATAACTGGAACCAACGATCATAAAACGCGAATCGAAAAAGGAGAAAAATGTGAAATAAAAGTGAAGCGAAAAAAAAATTATTAAAGCTACCTTGTCTCATAGAATGGTCATTTCCTGCGAGTCGGGAGTCCGTCCAATAATCCTCTTGTCTTTCTACTTCAGGCTTAGCAGTAAATCCTCGCGCAGAAGTAAGTATAGAGAAAAAAGATTCTATGGCCGAGAAACTAGCTCTCAGGGCCTGATTTTTATAGAAAGTTGAAATGTCAGTGCAGCCGATGACCATTGGACAGTGTCACATAATATATTTCGATACATTTTACAATCATCTGTCTCCCAAAATTGTGTTTAATTTTAAAATGAGTCATTAGAAAAACAGATAAGTCAAAATAATGTAAAAGTTATTTAAGTTTTCTTAGTGAATTGAGAAGTTTTATGATGTTTGGTTTTTAAAATAAAATTTTTAACCACTTCTAAAAGTCACGATGCATGACTCTTTAAATTGTATCAAGGACTAAAAATATTCTAAATGCAGGATAAAATATATGTGAGACTTTATTGGTGTGCACAGTGTCTGTATTCCATATCAACTGGTGCATGTTAAAATGTTTGAAAAATCTGCCAGCATATATAAGCATATTCAAAAGAAATTACATAGATTAATTTTACATATAACATTAGATATACAAGATATTTAATATTATATATTGTGTTTAAAATTAGATTTTCTATACCTAATATTTGTTTTTTCCAATATTAGATGATAGGATGTCTCTCTGGGAAAATTGTATCACAACCTGTATTTTATCTATAGATTGTCATTAATGAATACTCTGCATTTATTGAAATTAATTAATTTTTTTATACAAAATGTATGCAAATTCAGTTTTTTATACGTTATTACAATTATTATTGTTTAAGTTAATCAATTTATTACAGTTTATGACTCTCACTAAAATCTTAAACAGCTTATATAAACTGAATTATGAAATTATATAATAATTTACTACAAATTTTCTTACCTGTCATATAATTTAAGTATTATTCATGAATTTTCAATTATAATATCTAAAGAATAAGTTTTTAATAAGAATAATTATAATATCTAAAGAAAAAGACAAAACGTTTACAGAGATTGATTCGATTGGAAATATGATAATTGAAAGTGTTAAAGTAATATCTTTTTATTAAGCATTTTTGTTTTCATGTTTGAAATTGAAATTTCTCATTTACTTAGATAAGGAACAATACAGAGAGTTCTATCAATGACACTCGAATCATAATCTAATAATTTCAATTGAATTGAATAAGATGGGATACGCTATTTAGAAACGAAGAAGAATTTATAAATGAAAACCTACAGAATCAAATCAACAGACCTAATATGCACATTGTATGGGATTTTACTAAATTTTTTCATCGTTGAGAAAACTTTTAAAAAACATAAATTAATATTATTGTGAAATAAAAGCAACTGAAAACTTTAATGTTTTTAAATTTCAGTATGCATGCATAGGCTGTCTTGAAAAGAAAGACCAAAATGTATTACCAAACTCCAGAAAGTGCTTCTGATGATCACAAAATGGTAATATGTGTCATTAAATTTAATGTCATTTATTACTGTTTTGTGATTAGAATATTAATATCTTATTATATTTATTGAACGAACAAAAATTTTCCAAGTATCAGTAAGGGGATTTAAAAAAACCACATAAAAATATTAGTTTCGCTTTCTCTTCGGTATAAATGCCTTTTTCAATACACAGTTAATTACCGATTGATTTTAAATGTTTTGCTAATTGGCATTCAGTATTATCTGACTGTTAAATAAACAATAGTGTTTAATGCGCGTTTTGTTTTAAACATTTTGCTTATTAACTGTATTATTATTCAAAATATGTGTTAAGTAAAATAATTCGTTAACATAAGCTATAAAAATTATTATGTCTGCTGAATTAAAAATGTGCAAAAGTGACCTTAAAACTGGAAACACAAAACAAACCACAGCCAAAACAATTTAAAAGTGTATTTCTTTTTCGTTTTCCACAGATTTTAATATAATAAAATTATCTTTGTTCTAAATTTTTAAGAAAATAGGAAACAAAATAACAAAAATGTTTTTTTAGAAATTTTGATCAAAATTTATATTTTATGATTATACGACAGAACTGGTGCATCGAAATCTTTTTATTTAATTTTACTGCAACAAAAAATTTAATTTGAAGTTTAATCTTCAATATCCAAGATATTTTACCTGAATATTTTGCCACACCTAGTGAAAAGTTAATCGAAAGTACTGAGCAACTGATTATTTTCGATTGAGAATCCAAATATTTACGCTTACATTAAGCTTTAAAAAAATTATAATGCACCTTAGGGCGAAAATGGATTGAAAGAGGAGGTACAGAGAAAAAATTACGTTCGTGATATATCATCATTTATCAGTGTTAAAAGTTGGACGTTATAAATTGTTTACCGACGGAATAAGACAAATTTTAAAAGAAAAAAATTCTATGAGTTTTAGTGGCAATAATATTAATTTTCTTTGTATTTCTTAATTACTAAAAATAATTATATATTTTATGAAAAAGTAACTACGATTGTTTGAGCAAGTAAAATATAGTTACTTGGAGATATATACACCAATATATTTTTGGAATATAACATTAAAATATTAAGAAATAAGAAAAAACTTACAGACAGTTTCAAATCATCAAAAAGTAGATATCCGAAAATATAGTTGCTGATTTAGACTAAATGATTAAAAAAGTTTGTTTATGTTAACAGATATAAAACGCATTTTACTTATTTTACTTTAATTATATTCGTCCTATTTTTACTATACACAATTTATATTATTTTAGTTAAGTGTATTTAATCTCTGAAGCAAAAGATGATCCAAATAAGGAAAAGATGTCTTGTTTTCCTGAATAATATCTAATACTCTTATCTAGTATATACTTGGTTTACTAGATATGGTTATCAGGTATGGTTTCGTATAGTATTTATATAATATATAAATGTATAATTTTATGTGATGAAACATTTTTCTTGCTTTAGTGAAAAATGAAACTTTGTTCTCAAATGTTAGATTTCCATTGGAGCACAGTGTCCAGACAAGAGGCCTTAGAAAGAGATTTCATTTCTTTTCAAATGTCGAGCCCCTAATATATAATCAGCTTCTTAATTCGAAACTTCCCCGGAAATGTTTCGATGGAACATTCAGAAGTTCCCTCCACGAGACTAAGCCCGATTCTCTCGACAAAGACGCACTCAGGAAGCTTGATCAGTAACTCAAGTCTAGAAGTCTGTCGTTAACAGCAATCAGTAAATCTGCTCAAGTGGCCCAAATCTGCGAACTTAGGAACTCGTGACTCGCTTGCAAAGGCCCCAATACTCCCACCCCCAGCATTTTATTAAGGATTGAGAGGAAGAGAATCGATTGGTAGAGAAACTCCTACAAACGCTCCATTGGACACTTGGTGGCTTTTGGAAATCTATCTGCATTTTTAATTCCATCCTATCCTTCCACGTGTCATCGACAGTTCCGAAAAAGGCTGAAGTCAGCAACTTGAATGGGGAGATAGAAATAAGTAGGAAAATATTCTCGGAAGTGGATTGCATGAATAAATGAAAGTAATAAAAAGGAGAAGCAAAAACAGGAAGTGACTAAAAAGAAATAAAAGAACAAAATAATTGCAAAAAGTTTTCGAAAAGCTATTCCTGTGAATGTAGAATATAGGAAAAATTATTTCTAAAGGGAAGTAAATATCATTTTATAAATTTGTTATTATAATCAAAAATAAACAAAAATATTAAAATAAACATATTCATAGTAATAAATTGTACAAACAAAATATATTCTGTCCTTGAACAATATAAAATAATGATGTACTATTTTACACATGAAATAATTCATCTAAATTTTATATGATAGTAAATAATATTAAATAATAATTAATTTTGAGCATTAAGTATTGTATTATCGTATGCTATATTATTAGAAAGAATACCAAACAATGTGATAGATTATATTTTTTCAAATACTTTAAAAAAGAGAGACTTTTACGTTCTTGCATAATTGAAACGATTTAGTCTCAAGTAATGAGAATAATAAAACTAAATATTAAGTTTGACACTAATTAAAGAATGTTAGATAAGAAAGATGATTATCAGAGTGCGAGCAGTAAAAACAATTTTCTTGAATTATCAAAGGAATAAAACGTCGCAAATAGTTAAGGAAAACATTGTGGGCGGTAAGGAAATAAGTCTTACAAAGTAACAAAATAAATATTTTATTAGATTTATAGGAACTCATAATAATGGATAAATCTAATTGAGACTTTTCCAGTGCCAGGTTCCGTGAAGAAACATTTGATGAAAAGTTACGTAAGTGATTCTATCAAGACCAGACAGTGTAATCCATCATTTTTCACATCGTATGGCAACGATGCGAGCCAATGAATGTCCACCAAACGACAAGCTCTTTTTTCAAAAATCCAAAAACAGAAGTTTTGGTTTTTTTATATTTTACTTTCTTTGTTGTGAGAAAAAAGGTCTTTTGTTTCCATCCATTTTTCCTTTCACCTTCGCGGTTAGTTTAGAGATGGAAATATTCGTTACCTCTCCGGCTCCCCACTCACTTCTTGTCACTGTGAAAGTTTCTTTTGTCATATTCGCTCTTGCGGAAAGAGAAGAAAACCGAAACTGTTTTAATTAACAAGTATATGCTCTTCCAGTAACTGCTTTTAATATGTTTTCTAAGAGAATCTCGCAAATTTGCTTTTGTTATCTTCCAAGTGAGAAGAAAAGTTTTATTTTGCGAATGGGATTTATCTTATCTTGTTTTGTTGATCATATTTAATAAAGCCACCTCTGTATTGATTTGTAGATGAATCAGACAAATCCAAAGTTAATTAAATGTGTCTTTGTAATACAAATTAAGCATTTCTCAAAGTATTTGTATACTTTTCATGTCATTTCCAAGGAAGAATCCATAAAGCTTTATTAAATTAATAATGTTTTCTTTAATTTTGTGGGTGGTCACTCAATTTAAATGCAAAGTTTGGAAAAGTAAGTAATTATATATTTTTTACATTAATGAACAAATAAGTAAAAAATTATAAACGAAATTTAAATAGATGAAAGCTACTACAAATAACATTTAAAAGCAAAATCAAATAATTTGATTTAAAATGCGAAAATACATTAAGACATATAAAATTTCAATGATGAAACTAATTTTAGTAATATATAAGAACAGGATGTAATTACTATTATTTAAATATTTAAAAAAACATTTGTTTTTCTTTTTAATAAATTATAAGAAATTACTTCATTAGTCTTACGAATAACTGTATAACTTAATTCACACTAATAGATTTAAATGATTAGCATTTATAAATCATAAAATTATAGAAAAATTTAATTAATTATATATTATCAACTTGTATGTATTTTAAAATTTAAATGAAAACTTTTTAAAATATATAGTATAGCATAACTTAAGAGCAATAATGAGTCAAATACCTGCAGTTTTGTCAATCAACACGAAACACAATAAACTATATTTCATTTTATTAAATATATTAAGATTTCATACACTAATCTATAAAACAGCAGCAGATATTCTATTGGAAATTTAATTTTTGATATTTATTTTGAAAAGACAATCAACGATTTATCAATTGTTATGAAGAATATCATTATAATTGCACATCAAACAGAATAACTCACTAATCAGGTTACCAATTATATCACTGAAATCTTTAAGAGCTTTCGTGGATCCTAGTTATAGATAATTGTAGACAACTAATTATCGAGCATCCTCTCTGACTAATGATGCACATTCAAGTATTCATAGATGTTGCGTACTTATCTGTATCTGAATAATTGGGTATTTCTAGCACCTATTACATTTATTTCTGTTTTTGAAAAAAATATATATATGTTAAGTGGAGAAAGTATCAGCGCGCAAATAACTGGATTTAAAATAATTTAAACAAATAACGATCGAAATTCATATCTATATAATTATACTTCTCCGAATACTTAACTTCTTATTCTGATAAAAAAAATCTGCAAAAAAATATTTTTTGAAACAAATTAAAATAAATAAAGAAAAATTATAACAGGCTATTCTGAGGTTATTTTTTAAAATTAACACGAGATTTTACTTAACTTGATAAAAACAACTTCGTATAATTTTCGTTAAAAATCTTTTATTAAATAGGAGATTTAAGAGGGCCGCTTTAAAGAATTATTCTTATCTCTTTTCTCCAGAAAAAAAAATTTCTCTCAACTAATTAACTGACGCAGTTTTAACCCAAGTTTTCCGTAACACAAATGTTAGCAACAAGGGTAACATTTGTATTTAATTATATAAAGATTACACGTTGAGCTTCGAAGCAGCTCGTATGGAGTTACTTTTTCTTTGACAAGTAATATTGTCAACATGATAATTTAACGTGAAATGCTCATTGCCTCATTGCGGAAATCGTCTCATGTTCATTTGTTTTAGCGCGATCAGAATTCGAAAAAAATATTCCGACTCTGAGCAGCAATCCTAAAAATAATTGCAAAAGATTACTTGCTGGAAAAGCGAATTTTCTTTTGACGGAAATTTGTTAGGGAGTTATTTACAAGTGATTAACAAATGTAATAAACAATACATGTTTGCTTAGATACTTGGAAAATTAAAATTAGACAAATGAATAATTTGTTTATTGAAATATAAAATTCATTTATAATGTTCATTCAATATTTATTCAAGTATATATATATTATCACAAGATTTCACAGATTCAAATATTTATCAAGATTTCAGATACTAAAATAAATTGTTATTAAATTGACTACATAACTGATTACAAAATTGAAAGATACTGATAAATTTATAAATATTATTTTTAGAATTCAAACTCATATTATACTTTGCGTATTAAGTTCGAGATAAAGGATAAAATAAACGATAAGATTGATAGAAAAAATAAATTTTTTGTAAAAAAAGCATTTTTATATAAATTTAATTTAATATAATATTTAATATAATATTTATACTATAATAAATACTTCTATAAAAATTGAGAAATTTATAAAAATGCATTTTTTTACAATTATTAACAAAATTAGACAATTTTTTTATCATGATAAAAACCCAGTGATTTTGCCTTAAAGTACTTTTCTAAAATATATCTGAATAATAATCAATTAAAATATTAAAAAACTAATCACAAATTTTATTTTTAATATTTTTTGGAAAAGTTAAAAAAGATTATGTTATAAAACATTTTCGAAAAATTATTAATAAATATTTTCAATGTTCCGCTCAAAATTAAAAGTTTTCTCATAACTTTTAATAAGAACTTGTCATAAAAATGCTTATAATTAAAAATTTTATACTAAATACATTACTTTAATTCATTTCTTAGACATGAAAAATACATAGCATTTAATATTTTCATAGTAAACACGTTAAAAGTATATACTCAATCATTAGATTATATACACTATTTTCTTTATTCCTGATAAGTTAAAAAAATAATAAAAATCATTATATTCTCTTTTTTTTAAAGTCATAAAAAATTTTATATTTTGAAAAAAATATGTTTTTGTTTGAACTTAAAATTTTATTCACTTGCTGGAATAATTAATATTGAAATGAAGCCTGAAGCATAAAATTATATTCGATGGGTTTTTTAGATGATTTTTTATACGGAATAAAGCTTGATAATGTCTTAGAATCAATTCTATACAAAATATAAAAAAAAACTAATTTCTCTCAATTTCACGTGGGCAAAATTCTTTATAATAATTCCTGTGGTGATTAAGATAAACTGTTTTAGTTTCAAAAGCAAAACTATGTCTTATTTATTAATAAAACAAAAAAACATCATTTTACGTTGCAGAAAACATTTTTTAATTTCTCAGAATTATATTCACCAATTACTAAAATAATTTTACAAAAACATCTGAACCAGTACAAACAATTTAAAATTAATGGTCTAGCATGTAAAATAAAATATTTCATTAAAATTTCAGTTTGCATTTTGGGCCCAAAGATAAATTTAATGACGATCTAAATATAGCCTTATTTTATCTACAAGAAATATTATTAATTAAACTTTTTAACTCGCATATGATCCATGGAACTCTACACTGATTTTGCATATTGTATATTAATTATATTGAATCATAAATTGTACTTTAAAGTATATTAGAGAAAAAAATAAGATAATAGGGGAAATATTTGATACAGAGCCAAAACCAACCAAACTACAGAAATGGGTAATAAAAAAACAGATAATGCAACATTTTGACATTTAATAGCAAAAAAAAAAAAAAAAATAAATAAATAAATAAAATAAAATAAAATAAAATAAAATAAAAATAAAAAAATAATAATGACACACTTTTATGGACATTTATAAACAAAATATATGTGACTTACAACACTTTATCATGGTTTTGTAAATACTTATGCAAAAAACAAACTTCTTAAAAATTTACTAATAAAAAGAAAAACTTTTTACTTCTAAGAACTAATTTTTATCAAATAATCATTTTATCATACAATTTTAATGTTTTTATCATACTCCATTTTAGGTTTTCAGAAAGCCTATACGAATCACATCAAAAATATCAATGTTGCATGTTTTTCATTTTTTTATCCTTGAATTCATGGTCTGAGGTCAACTATTAGTTGATTGCATGGTGTATCAACAAAGGGAAAAAAACTATCCCCAATGATCTTTATATCTCAGTCATGTTACGTTTAATAAAGATTTCTAGGGCAAAAAAGAGAAAGACAACAGTGTTGTTGAAAATTAGAGCCATTAAATTTCTGGAAAAAATTCTTAGGTACTCTAAGCCTTGTAATTTCACACTCTTTTATGTTATTATTAAAGAGGTAATTACTGCAACAGTGACGACATAGGCCAAGGATTTCATGCTTCTGCTGGAGTAAGGAATGGAAAAGAAAACCTTCAGAGAGTCATCCCGGAACATTGATGTAAGACAAGCTAATCACAGGTAGCCACGCCCACCCACCGAAAATGTCACGCAAATTTGCGATTTCCGAACAGAAGTTCACAGTATGGGCTTAGAACTACTTCAAGAGCGGCAATTTGCTAGCTTTCGTGCTGGCTGGACCCCTCGGGAGATGTCTACATTGGATTTAAGTGCTGTGCGTAATGTATGAGTGGAAATGAGCAATGGTAGCATAGGTGATAGTGCTAGTCAAAACCATTAACAGAATATATTTATGAAGCTGTCAAAAAATTTGATGAGTAAAAAAAGGAAAGAGAACTGTCTAAATTATGGTAATAAATTTCCCGTTTATTACTGAAGAAGTTATTAGTAGACTCCTAAAAGATTTTGGGCTTACCTTACAGGAATGAATGGTAAAGAAGGATAACATAATCGCTTCACAACCCATTTAAATTAGTAAAATTAATGTATTTTGGGTATTTTTTTGGAGAACTAAACTAATTTTTAATTTTTTCAATAAATTAATTGCCTAACTTTTAATATTTTTTAAAGTTTACCTCAAGAAGCAAAAAAATAGTATAAATTTTCTAGAAAAGACTAACAATGTAGAGCATATATTTGTTGCTAAAACAAACACACACACAATTGATAGTGATTTTTCCAAGTACCATTCCTACTCAACACAGAAGCAAAAATCACACATTTCTTAACAGTATATCTACTACATGTAACAATAGATAGAATTGTGGAAAGAATGATATCATGCAATGGAATTCATACTATTTTTACTGTGGATTTATTTGCCATAAAACTCCATTTATTCATAGCAAGATCTATAAATACACCATTAAAACTCTTTTGTAAACTATCACTAGAATCTGAAGAGAAATGAAGCTATTTGAAGCAGATGACGTATAAATCAAAGGTACACAGTTTACAATGTTGGTGTGATTCGAAAATTTACAACAACTCTTATATATATAGCTATGATAAAAGGAAATGAATAAACCTTAATTAATGAAAAAATTTAAATAGTTTTGGTGTGCGCAGTAAAATGCAAAATATAAAAATTAGTAGAGTTAATCGATGTAGTGGAAAAATTGATTTATCACCAAGGTTGTAAAGTCTACAAAGTGAAATGCTTCTTTTGCATCCGGATATTTGCTTTTTGGATGTACTTTTGTAGGTCACTAGAGCGGCACAATTTCTTTTTGAAAAGGTATCTCACTTTGAATACAATAGTTTGTGTTAGAGCATGGTCTACTGACTCTAAGTTATTTATTTAAACTTCTTTACCGCAAAGAAATTTAGTTTTAGTTGAAGTAGAGGCCGATAAGTTTTCTATAACGTGTGGTTTATTTAAATATATAAATAAAAATTACCTTTTAGCGTTCTTTAAATATTGTGATAGTTTTTCTATATAAATTAAAATATGTACTCAAATATTATCCTAATATTTAAATGTAACTTTATATTACGATTGTTACACATAGTCAAACAACCTTGTATAAATAATATATTTATTAAAGAATGCTTTAGAATATGAAAGAGTGAGATAAGATTATATAAAGAAGAGTTGTCGACAGTCAAAATTCTCTTTCTGTTTCTCTGTTTGAATTTTTATATACTGTACATAACATGATTAGTTTACATTTGATATTTTTTGTTTTAAAAAAGTAGTTTGAAGTTTACAAAGATTAATTTTTGGGAGCAACATTCAAGCAAAATATTGCATCGCCAACATGAGTGAGATAAAAGGCAAAGGTTACTAGCAAAATAAACTTTTATTATTAATTATAAAATTATCCTTTCGCACAGTTAACATCCTTTTTTATACATTTTTATAATTGAATAATTAAAAATGATGTTTTTTCAATTCATTTAAATATATAAATATTACTTATTTAAATGAAGCATATAATTTGAAATTTTATCACATTAAGTTCTTCTACAGGCAGAAAATATTAAAAAACTTTTTTCTAATACATTAAAATTTATGGTAAATAATCATTAGGAAAATCAAATTTATGCATTTTTAAATATTTTTGAATCTAAAAGGAGTAAAAGTTAATCTAAATATAAAATATTCAAAAGAGAATGCGAATCAGTTAATTTCGTTTACTGAATTCAAAACGGGCTGTAACTGAATTAGCATTTAAAAGCGAGCAAACTGCACTTTTTTTAACGTAATCAACATAATCGAATATCTTTTCAGTAATAAAAAACCCTTATAAGATATCGTTACTGATTACTTACACAAATCAAATAAAAAACTCGCTCTAAATATTTCTAATAAAAATAAGAATGAAATTACTTTTAATTTTAGATGGGTGTTATATTTTTATTTTCAAGCTTAAATTGTAAATGCATATAAAGCAAGGCAAATATCAGTGTAAAAATATCAAAAAATTCAGAACTGCTTGAAGAATTTATTAAACATAAAAAATTTGGATTTTACGCTTCCTTGCAAAAAAAATATTTATTTTTAATAAGTCAAATAAACCGCATTTACAATTTTTCTCACCGTTTCAAAAGTACTTTTAAAATAAAATTTTTGACGATTTATCATTAAAAGTTTTTGTGAGATCTTTAGAAAATAGAGTTGTTTGGTAGATTATTCGAAATATTTTGAAGGAAAAATAATAAAAAAAAACGCTTTGAAAGGAACGGAATTTCACTAAATTATTCACATAAAAGTCAAAATTAAAAGTAAAACATGTAACAGTTAAAAATTAAAAATGACAATTTAGTAAAATACTTGCTTTAAAATTTTACTAATTACAGTATTTAAGAAATTATACTTTTGTTGTTTAAAGTTATTAATTTTTTACGTTTATGTAGTAATTGAATTTATTATTATTCTAATGAAATCTTTATTTGATAAGGAAATTGTTTCTGATAAAAACGTTAACACGTTTTTTCATTTATATTTTGATAATTTATTCTAAAAATTATCACTGTAAATACTAGGGTAAATATTTTAACAAGAATAACATTTAGTTAGATATTAAATTTATACTTTGAAGGGAAATCAGTACTTTAAAATATAATATATACCATTTTTAATTTTTATAATGCTTATAAAATTTGCTTAAAAAATTTTTAACTTTAGATAATAAGGAAAAGAAGTTAACTTTGATAAAATTTTGTTTATATTTTCTATATTCAGAAGTAATTTTACTTTGAAATTGTTGTCAGAAATTTTTTTATTAATTTTATTAAAAATTTAATATTACATTTTATTATTTAATGCCATATTACTGAATCAGTTATTAAACTTTTCACATTATATAAATGCTTGAATTACTTTAAAATAAATTTTTTTTATCTAAAACGCAATTAAAAATTAAGGCATAATTGAGGCAGACATGCATTAATTTTGCACTTAAATACGGCAAAGTAGTTCCTTTATTTTGTTCAACATTTTATTAATTTAGGGAGTAAAAAAATAAAGTGCTTATTAAACTGTATTTTTGGTTTTTCATAAGCAGATATTATCTGGGTTTGAAATTGTAGCAAAGAAATATTTAAAATAAATAAATTTACTATCAGAGCTCTAGTAGAAAATTATATTGAAATGTTTTATTATCATTCGAAATCCTTAGTTCTTTAATCATATTAAATTAAATTTTATCTAAAACGTAATTTAGATATAAATGAATAATTATGACAGATCCACAATAATCTTTTATTTATGTATAAAGAACTGATTTTTTTTCTTTTCTATGTTGCTAAATTGAAAAGGCAGCTTTTTTGAAATATTTTGAGGGTAAAAAATTAAATTATGTCTTCAATATTATTTATAAATATTTTTATTTTAACAAAAATCTAAAAAGCCTTAGTAAATGAAAATTTTTATAAAATTTTCCTTAGCTATATACCAAATAAAAATGAATCTTTAATTCAACTTTGCGACAGCTGCAAATAAATCATTGCATTATGATATCTTCATGAACATTTAAAATTAATCAAAATGTCCCATTTTTTAAGACATCTTTTATTTAATAAACGTGCATCTGCAGCAATGAGTCTAAATTCAGTTACTCCAGTCAAATTTATTGATAAATGAACTTAAGAATTCTAGAACATTTTTCTCTTTCTAATGATTATTGTGGCATATTTTGATGAAAAATTATGAATTATGAAAAAAAAAAAACAAATTTATTAATGCTGAATAATAAAAGCAATTTCAGAGAAATAGTAATTGCACTGTAAAATCACTTAGCAGTTTATTTTCAGAGTGAATATATAAAGCAATTGAAAAATTAAATCTCCGAGATAAAATATATGATAGTTACACTTAAACTTGATCAATTGCTTTTTGTAAACATGAGTTACATGACTATAATGCAATATTTATTGAATTAAATTAATGAAAATATACAAATATCATACATTTGTCGATAAACCTTTTCATACCTATATTTCAGTATGAATTTTAGAATTTCGAAATAATATTTATTTTTATTTAGCGAAGAGTACATTATAATTATTTTTCAAAGAATGATTACAAAGAAATATTGGATAAATATTTAAACTGTTTGAAGATAATAGTTCTTAAAATATTTGCATTTTATTTCCTTAGAGTATATTTATTTACGACAATTAATTTCATCAATTTACAAATCAAAACAACTTAAATAGGTTTGAATATGTTTTGCCGCAAATTAATAAAATGTTTGTAAATAAATATTAGTTTAATCTTTGTGTAATAGTTAAATGGATTTCTGTTGGATGTTAGTTAAATAATTGAGCGTTTTATACAGACTATTTCTCTTTCTCGGTGTATTTAAATAGCTAATAATTTCAATATTTTCAAATCAATATATTATCTTTTAAGTTGACATATCTTGTAAAATTCGTGAATTTTGTTTAATATATGTACAAATTATCATTTATTCATAAAAATTGATTCATTTCTAATTTAATATATTAATTTTCCGCAAAGTAATTTAATTTAGGAATGAAAATTTAATCTATTTTGCAATTACTATTTACGTACTATGATTTATAATTCATTACTAATATATCAGCTGAAGTGTTTTTCTTCATATTTGTTACATAGTACATATTTGTAACATAATCAGAGATCAAAAATGATTTCAAAAATATTTATTATTAAGTTACATGTTTAGAGCATTATATTGTAAATGTAACAAGTTCATGACATTAAAACTTTTGAATATTTGCATTATTTTTATCATTTCTCAACAAGTCTTTAATAAATACACTTTTATGCACTTCAGAATATTTTCCAAGGAAAGTTTGTGGTTTTGAATGACTTTATGAAATTTGATAGTACGATGGTAGTGTATAGTAAATAAAGTTCGGAAAATTGACGTCTTATAAGAAAATTGCAAGAGCATATTCAAAATCAAAAGCGGGCACTTTTTCAGTGAAGTCCGATATTCTGAAAGGAACAGTAGAATTATACTATTTAGGTAAAATTTCTGGAACGAGAGAAAATATTCGGAGCGCTTCTCATTCTTTTTATTACCAACCTTAGAGCGCATATTTCTCACTTATTTTTCGTCACGTCAATAAGAAGGGATTTTTTCCCTCTCTATTATTTACTTCCCTTTCTAAAGTTTCCTTTCGTGTGTCGTGTTGGAAAATAAGATAAAAAGACGTTACCTCCACAACAAGAAAGAGTTATGTTTTGCAAGAATAATATACCTGTGTGTGTAGGAGTGTGCGCAGAGGGACATACCTGAGGGAGGGGTCGAGAAAAAATGTTTGAGTGAGCAAAAACAAAGTTTATAAAAGAAGTTTTAGAGTCAGGTAAAATGAGTAAGTTGCTTTTCGCAAATACAATCTCGCTTTGTTTTGGGTGCCGTGAAGTACAGAAGAGAAATCATTGGAAATAGAAGCTTTCAAAATTCTAGGATATGAAACGCTGAAAACCGAAGTCTTATACTTGAAGATGATAGAACAGGGGTATTTTTATTTCGCTCTTTGTACATAGACTCCGGAAAATAAAGTGCTTCGGATATAAACGCCAAAGAATAGTTCGAAAAAGGAGTGCGTTTTATGATAAAATCATATTTTTCAAATTTTCACTTGCAAGAGATTTTGTATATCTTTCTCTATATTACTTCCTTTATATTTAAGACTTAATATTTTTATGTAAGAATCAATCTCTAGCGATGTGATAGAAATAGTCCTTATGGCTTTGCATTTATTTATAAGTATTTAGAAAAATGTTTGTGTGTGTGTGTGAATATATATTACACATACATCGATATAATACTATGAATTTCTAATTTCGAAATTTTAAATTGAACTGTTAAATACTTTTTTGTGCCGCCCGCTCTGTCTAGTGGTCAGAGCCCCTGACTACAGATAGGGAGGTCCTGGGTTCGAATCCCGGTTCGGGCATGGATGTACTTTCTCTCTCTATCTATCCTGTCTTTGTCCTTTCCTTGTATGAATGAGGTGTGAATGGTTGCCTACCCTATAAACGGGTACCTATAGCATGTGTGTACTGAAGAAGTCGGACTCCACACCAAAATATGGTTCAGTTGAAAAAGTGGAGCAGTGCACCCCATATTGCCAGCCTAGCTGGCACACGACAACAACAACTTTTTAGTAATATAAATATTCAAATATAAAATGTAGATTAATTCTCTGTCTCTTATGGGTTTTCCTTTGCTTGTGGTAGAACCGCACTTTTTGGAGTGAAAGGTTTCGTGTTCGTTTCCAGAAAACATTGAAGAATCGAGATATGAATGCTGCTTTCTCCACGCACATCTGTCGTGATGGGTACTAGGGAGATTTTCGGGTTTCCTCCTTTGCGACGCGTGAATATGGCCCATTATTTATAAAAAGTCCTCCAGGTATGCTTTACATGATGAATATTCAAATAATATTAAATAGTCTTCGTTTGTAATGTTGTCTGTTAAAAAGTATCAAACACTGTGCCAATTTTATTTAAGTAAATTATTTAATATATATGATGTGTCAACGTTTCTTGACGTAATTAAGGGTAGTTATTCTTTTACTTAATTGTATTTTAACAGATATATTTAGAGTAATAGATATCATGCAACTTTTTATGTTACTTAAGTTTTCTTAAATTTAATGCTTTTCATAGTAGATGCTTAGAATAATGTATAATATGTTGCCTTTCTTGGAGCATGTTTGCATAAGTTTTCTTTCTTTAATGTTTATTTTATATTTAAAGTAGAGAAAACAAAGCTTAAATATGACAAATATGCTATTTTACATTAATTTTACTTAGATAAATACGTTTCAATCCAGTCTACCTTGTTCTCTCACAAGTGATATCATTTCAAAAGCATTGAACACACAAACTTCCTTTTATTTTATTCACCCTCCTTACATGACGCCCTCCTGACGTCATTGATAGTTAACATTAATAACGATGACAGAGTAAATTTATTTTATGTACTGAATAATTCATAAGTATTTATCTAATATGGATGATTTCCTCGGGAGACATTGGCTGTATTGAGTGAAATTCCATTCTGCGGTTTTAGTCATAACGTTATGCCGTGCTCTGATTTAATAATATGTGTGTTTCTTTTATGTGTTAAAATAACTACTATTCATCAAGTGATGACGTGGTGGTTAGAATCTCTCACATGATAGGAAGCCCTGGAATGGAAGAGGGAGATTTTTATTTGTACATAAACAGCACATCAAACAAGTCCAGAAATGTTGATTTACTGCTCACGAGACTTGCTAATTAAGGAAATGAAATAACTGTGAAAAAAACATTCGCATTTTGACTCAATTTTGACTTAAGACAAGATTTAGATATTAATGATAATAACTTAAATATTATTTTTCATAATTAAATCTTTGCTATAATTATTTATATGTGACTAATAATTATTCAGAATTCCTAAATAGTTGTTATTGATTAATTCATACTTATTGTTAATTAAAAAATTAATTAATAATATTGTTTTTCACTAGTTTAATTATTATTTTATTAATTTTATTACATAGTTTAATTATTATATAATTAAATCTTAATAACCATTATTAAATAACATAATAAGTAATTATCACCATAATTAGTGATAACCACAAATGAATAAATACATGTTATCAATTAGTTAATATTAATTAGTATTAATTATTTGTAATAGCATATTTAAAAGTTTTTTCACAAAGTATTAAAATAGAATCAATAAAAATGGTTATATATATATATATATATATATATATATATATATATATATATATATATATATATATATATGTATGTATGTTTAGAGGTTTTCCTCTCAAGTTTGTTATTTATTTAGCTGTTTTAAGTAAAAGATCAAAAGATAAATAAATAACAAAATTGAAATGAAAACTTAAAAAGAAAAAAACGCATACACACACACATATATGGATGTATAACCATTTTTATTCATTCTGTTTTACCATCTTAAAATTTTTCAGCTACGATTTATAAACACAAGTTGAAAATAATTTCACTCAAAAGGTTAGCAATATCTGCTATTTGACTGGAATTAAATCTGTCAAAAAGTTGAAAGAAATGTGGATGAGTTGCTTGAAAATATATATAAAAAATATAAACCCTGCAGAAATAGAACCAAGGATAAATTTTCAACGTTATATGCATTTGTCATTTATTTTGATTTAAGAATCTTTTAACTTTTTTATTTCAATAAAATAAATAAAATAATTCGAGATAGATAATAAGTGCTGGTGTTATAGATGGTATTTATTTTGAAATATTATTATTTAATATAAAATGAATGTTTTCCAACAATTATCAGCTATAACTTTCTAAATAATTACTACAGAAAAATAATTTAAGTTGCACTACTATGTTCTAAATGAAAAACTGCATTTCTTAGTAAATTTTTAATCATAATATATAAATTCTTCTTTTAAAAATTTTATTTTATTTCTTAATAATGTAGAGAATGTGAAATATTTATTAACAATAGTTTCATTCTTTTCAAAATTAGAAATGTATAATTTAAAAATATATGATTATTTATTATTTTATAGTAAATATTTTTCATATTATTATTATTATTAATATAAACATAAAAAATTTACTTCTATTGATGATAATAATGACATGATAAAAGTTAAACAAGACAAAATAATAAACAACAATATTTATTTACATTGTTACTTAATATTTCATCTTATTGTTTTAGAATGATTAAGCCACGACTTTATTTATTCAATAAAGCCGTAACTTTACAATAATCTCTAACATAGCATTTAAGCTTTTTGAAATATCACAATCGAATTCTGTTAGCGTAATTTGTAAAAGACATTCATTATATTACATAAAAGAGATTCAATGTCATTGTTAGTTTAAATGTCAGTTTTTATTAAAAGATTGGAGCAAAAAAATATGAACTTTCTAGACATAATTTTTAATTCTACGAGATAAAATTACATTATTTTAGAAATAAAAGTCACGATCATACTTTTAAAGTAGCATTAATAGAAAAATTTCGAGAAATTCAACTGCAATGGAAAATATGAAACCATGTAATGCATTTTAAATTTCGTAGATAAATGCCATTTATTTGAGAAGTGTGGTGATTTTATCGCATAAGGCATAATTTGAGACGATGTGTTAAGATTCTTTAAAGGCAGACTCCAGTACTTTGTGCATCAAATCTACCACCAATAAATACTCGAATTAAAATCAATTCTAAAGAATATTTTGCTTAGAGCCAAATGTTTTAATCAAAACACACACATGTATATATTTATTTTTCCAATAATAATTACATATGTTGAAAAAATAATTATTAAATACTTCTCATTTAAAAACCAATCATTAGAAAAATCCGTTTCGTTACTGAGCGACCATTCAAAAGCGCAATTAATATTCTAAAAACAGGAAAACATATTTAATAATTATTTAAAAGCATTCATATAATTGATTATTAACATTTAAAGTTTATTGTTGTTTGGATAAAATCTAATATATTGATATTTTTCGCAAATTGCTTGTATTCTTTAAGTAAAAAAGGTAAACAAAATGCTTTAAAGATAAACTTAATATGTAAAATAAAAACCTTTTTCTCTATAAATTGCAAAGAAGTGTACCAATTGCAGAAATTTAACTTATGAATGTAAACTTGTTTTTTTCGTTGATAAATTACCCCATGAATTTTAATTAAACCAAAGAATTTCAAGTATAACATATTAATGTAGACTTTATGAAGCCTTTAATTTTTATCCTTTTAACAAAAAATTGAGAACTAACTATAAGAAATAAGCTTGCTTTTTATTTAAAATGAAATTGGAACTCTATTTGCAATCTAAAATATAATGATTTATAATAGAAAATATTGAAAAGTCAATAATTTTTTCCAATAAATTTCTGTTTCCTTAAAAATAAGAAAAATTAGTTAATTATATATTAAAAGACGAAATTATACAGTTGAAAGATTTTTTAATATTGGTACAATTTATTTAATTTTATTTTGTATTTACTACCAAATTTACATCAAGAAAATGTTCAATAATCAATAGGAATAAGAATGGTTGATTAGTCATTCTTGGTGAGGGTTGCCTATTAAATACAGAAGCAATTAGACAGAGATTGGGGAACCTAATTGACCAAAAATTCAAATAACCACGCTATATGTACTCTGGCCTTCGGTTTAACAGTTCGTGGGTTCGAATCCCACTTTGGTATGGATGTTTGTAGTAGTTCGAAATCCACGTTATGCCGTAGGTCCTGGTCTAATTAGTCCTCGTGTGCAACAAAAAATGACCGTTGAGTGGAAACAAGCCAGCCATTCATACGAGATGTGAGAGTCGAGTGTATGACTTGTTGGACGGTAGGCAACAGCACTCACCACACAGCTACCAGCTTGATAATGTGAATGGAGAATTAATCAATACTGAAGAAAACAAGACTCCTATTCATCGTTTTAAACGTCACGTTTTGATATTTGTAAACTCATTAGGTGTAGAAAAAAAAAAAAAAGAAAAAAGAAACTGGAGGGAAATATTTACGTATAAAACTAATAAAAAATATAAACTTCAAATTCTTATTAAAACAAAACATGTATGCATTGGTTAATATTTTTGAGCAACAAGTCACTTATTAATAGTGGTCGATTTATTATTTCTTCGTCATTTATACTCTCTTACATTCATTATAATATATTACTACATTCAACGGTAAAACATGATACACTGGTGGGAATGCAATTAAAAAGACACTCAAAAATTCACTTATTTTTCATATAAAAGTGCATGCTATTTTTTTGAATTACTTTTATTTGAATCACATTTTTAGTTTCCAATTATTCAGTGTAAAAAAAAAACTGCAAAAAACTTAATTTAGCGAGAATTTAGGTCATTTAATAAATAAATAATAAAATTAAAAAAACAGAAATTTCGAGTGGAAATGCAATTAAAGACACGTCTTGTTTTTGAAAAAATTTATTAATTAATAATGAGTGACACTTCCATTGCTTACAATTACTTCATGCATTCTATTTGGCATCGATTTCACAAGATTTTGAAGGTAATTTATGGCAAATTTGACCATACATCACGAAATTTTGTATTTTAAATCCATTACTGACTCAAAGTGGTCGTTTTCGTTAACTTTTTGTGTTATCAATCCCCAGATGTTTTCAATAGGGTTCAGATCGGGACTTCTAACTGGCCAGTCCATAACCGTGATGTTTCGCTCCATGTAAAAGGCTTTTGTTGCTTTAGAGTTGTGAATGCTTGCATTGTCTTGTTGAAATATCCTGGAATCTTCATCCATATCTTCAGCATAATTCAACAGAACGTTATCTAGGAGTTCATTATAATCGGAGGAATTCATTTTAGGTGTGATCCAACAGATGGGGGTTGTTCCATAGCTCGAGAAAGCTCCCCACACCATCAATGTGCCTCCACCAAAATTGCGGCTAACGGAAATCTCTTTCTTGGTTCCTATGCGATGCTAGTAATACTTGTTTCGATCTGGTCCAATCTAAATTAAACATTTTCTCATCACTGAACACCACATTGTTCCATTCAGAGTCTCAATTTGCATGCTTTTTTGCAAATTCCAAATTAGCCTTATTATGCTGAATACTTAAGAGAGGATTGCGATGTTTTTTTCACCCATTTAACAACTCCAGATTGACTAATTATTGGTCTGATTCTTCGAGTTGTAACAGATAGGCATAAATCTCTTCTAATTTTAGTGGAATTTACGTTAGATCTTATTGCCTCGCGAATTATCTACCGCTTTTGACGGTCACTTTATTTACTACAAATACATTGACGCCTCTTAACTTCATACATATCACCTAGATTTGAAACATTGGACACAAAAGTTGGAGAGCGATTAATTTTCTTTGCAATTGACCAATTTGAGTAGCCTTTTCCTATAAAATTCGAAATTTTGATCACTCTTCTATCGAAAGCCCGATGTTACGTCCCATTCTATAACTACTTTTGAATAATAAATGTTTGAGCCAAGATGTTTGGAAATATTTAGTATCAGACACACTAGAGGCAACAAACTGCTCCTTTTAGCACTTTAGAAACAAAAATGAAGTGGTACATAGCTAAAATTCTAGATTTAAAATAAGTGTCTATAACTGCATTTCCACTCGAAATATTGGATTTTTTAAACTAAATGATGTAAATACTCACTAAATTTGTTTTCCTTTGCAAGTTTTTTTGCACAAAATGATTGAAGACAAAAAATTTAGTTCAAATAAAGTTAGTACAAGAAAATATCACGGACATTTATATGAAAAATAAGTGAATTTTTCAGTGTCTTTAATTGCATTTCCACCAGTGTAGGAAATGGAGCTGGTAAAAACAACGAAATCTCTTATTTTGTGAAATAAACAAAAAGCCAATTATGATATAATTTATAATTTTTTATCATACAGACTGCAGTTTTATATAATGATAAGTCTACAGTCTACACAAAATTTTTAGAATTATACACATGTGTACTAAGATATGTCATTCAATAACTATAGTTGCTATTAACTAGTGTATTAAAACTAAAACCAATTTAAACTTGTTTCGTCTTTTGATCAAGTCTGGTGACATTTAAGGTTGCCCACAGGAAGGGGTCTGAGCTTTGATTTTGAAATGAAGACAGAGATACCTATCCTGTTCCATTTTAATAAAATCTTGAAATCAGAAAACATAAAACTCGTTTAAAAATAATATACTAAGAGACATGAAATCTACACTTTTAAGTACATTGTGTGTGAATATATAAAGTAAATAATAAAAAAACAGTAAAACGTTAAAAAAATAAAGTATTTTCACAAAGATCTAATGTCTATTTATAAATTGAAAGAAATTTTATTTAGTGAATACCAGATTTTAAGCATTCTACTAGTATTTCCTGCCTGGGGTAGGCTGTGATTAAAATCAAGGAATGAGACACCCTGTAAGCGCTAATGATGAGTGATCGAAAGAAAAGAAAATCTTCACTGAGGACTTGTCAATATATGGCACACGCGCTTCATATTTAATATTCTTCGTTTCCTTGCATATCATCCTTCCATTTTTAAAGATGAAGTCAAACACTGAGTCATCATGAACTTTGATATCCTAGTATGCATCAGAAAAATATACACAATTTGAGGAGAAATCAGTGGCCTTTGTCAGATTCCAGTTGATGGTCAAGTGGCCCACAATTTCAAGTGTCCTTATAAGCAGAAAATAAATAAAATGATGGCATTTATAAATAGGACTTCCGAGTGGACCACAGAAATGTTTGTCTTAAAAATATTTGGGTAGCTCTGCGTTTTACTTTAAAGGATCTATATAATAAAAAAAAGCAATATGAAATAGCGCATGTATCACGAAACATAATTTCCATCCTTTAGCAGCTAAATGATTTATAGGAAATTTCAAATTTATTTTTTTTAAATTATACTATTCTTAACATTTCACCAATAACAGAAGTTCATGCATTCTGTCATCAATACAGCGTACTTACAATGAGCTGTGGACAAAAAACTTTTGTGGAGTATGAAAAGTGTGGAAATAACAGCGATTAGATTATTAGAATTTTTTTCAAGTTTTCGAAGAACATTTTATATTAAAAGAAAATGATAGATATAAACCTACATAAAGTTTACTATTTCCGAGTTTTTAAGGATTATGACCTAAGGCATTTTCTAAAAGAAGAACCATAGAGAAAAAAATGAAACACCTCCCACTTATGAAATAAAAAGTGTTAAACTACCTGACACTTAACAACAGCCTACTTCAGAAATTCGCTGATGAAAAATAACAAGCTGCTACTCAGTTTCAGAGAGCTGTTATTAAAGGGGTGTCGCAGGTACAAAAGAGCCTTTGTCAGGCAATAGATGAATCAAAACGACGACAAACACTTCATTGATCATTTTTATTTTCCGTAGATGTAGTCATTTATATGGTGAACAGTCTCACCCCAAGGAAAAGGCATTAGCCGCTGCCTTCCAAACCAACAATGAGAAATAAGAATATATATATATATATATATATATATATATATATATATATATATATATATATATATATATATATATATATATATATATATATATATATATATATATAAAGAACTTGCTGAGTTTATTTACTCTTCTTCACTATTTACTTTTTTCCCCTTTCATTGTATTCCCTACTTTTGACTAGAGATGACTTCATAAAAAATAAATGAAAGAAGCGAATGAAGCGTGAAAAAATAAAATAAGAAAAGAATCTAAGGTCATTTTGTGTCACAGCATATAAGAATGGATCCAGGGAATCGTCTTTAAGGAGTGAAGGGGTGGCTGGAATGACGGCAGTGACAACTTGGAAAAAATGGCTTGCCACTTAAGTGCGGGATGCCTCCAGCGATTCGCATGATATGAGCTCAAATAAAAAGTAAACCACCAAAGACTTGAAGCAGCCGCAAGCGTGAAAAATTGTTGTTTGCTTTCTTATAAACAAACTAACAACTTCTACGCAACAGCCTAAATTGTTATTACAAGCGGAAACCACCTTTTTGGCAAGATGGACGAACCGCATCAGCTGTTACTTCCGGAAGAAAGGAAATGCTTTGGAGAGGGAAATATTCTTTTCAGGAATGAAAGAGGTTTAAATAGTTAATTGAGAGAGGTTACCTTTTCCTATCATATTAAAAAATTTCCCTTGACAATACTCTTTTTTTTAAGAGTCCCGTAAAGTGAGTACTTTTATTTATTGAAAATAAGCCTCCGATTTTGTAAAATAAATAAGACTGATAAACTAAGAATGCTTCAAATATTTTAATGGTAATGGAAGTAAAGACAGAAAGGATTTACATTTGAAATAATCTTCATATGGCTGATTTTGCATTCGCAGCACATAGAAAATGTTTCTTTGAAACTTCATTCTTTCCAATCAGATTAGCTCCGCTATGTATGATGAAATCAATCACATTTAAGTTATCTCAATTGACCAAAATGAATAACGAAAGTATGAATAGAAATCTATAAACATTTCTCAACAACCATACAAACTATGATGAAATGTTTGTAACTCGGATATGCTCAAGTTTTTTATAAAAATATACTCATCATTTAAAAATATACTCAATGGAGCAAACTCATAAAGTTCTTGAAAAATATACTCATCATACTCATAAAAATATACTCATCATATAACAATAATTCTACTTGTTATAAAAAGAATCCTTCAAATTACCGTTTCCAAAAGTTAATACTCATTTTTGTTTTCTTTATTTATTTAAAATTCATAATTTTGTCGAATTGTAGTATTGTTTTGAGAGAATTAAAAAAACTTTTTTTAAAATTACAATTCATTTAGATTTTAATCATTATCAATTTATAAAGTATGATTATCAAAATAACTCAATGAGATAAATTTTCCTTGAGTCATTTTGATAATCATACTTTACCCATAAAAATGATATTTTTAAGAAATTCTTGTGAGGTTTAGAATATTAAAGGAAAATAAAAAAGCTGTCTTTCCCTCCTTCAAATTATCTTTAAAACGGACATTTTCCCCTTCAGTTTTAATATAAAATAAATTATTGCAGTTCATGGAATAAAAGTTTGCATAAGCAGACTCCGTTGACCAGAAGATAATTTCAACGACATTTAAAGAAGTACTTCAACTCTTAGCGCAAACATCAATGATTCAGGAAAGCTTTCTTCAATATCAATGTTTAATGAGTGCTGGGATTGAAAAATCGCACTCCCCGGCACACAATTACTAAGTGCTTTCAATCTCCTCTTTCATAAGCGAAAGCACTTATAAACAAAAAGGAAACAAACAACGCTTGAATTATAATAACGTGCGATATGATGAGTCGCATATAAGTCTTCCGTAATAACGATGTTAAAAATGGTGTAATTTATTATCTTTAGAAAATACTCTCCTTTGAATGATTAATGATGGAATCTACACAGAATAAGAGCTTCATGATTTAAAGACATTAAATTAGGTTTGTTCAGTAATTATTTGACAATCAACAGCCTTTAAAACTATGCGGGATAAATGAAGCACCCTCAAAACCTGCTATTCTTCTTCTCTCTCGTTTGCCGGCACTTTCACAAATGATATGAGTAAGTTTCAGAAGAGGGAGGATTTTGATTTGCCCTTCTGGTATATACACCCAAGGTTTATTCTTTATTTCAAGATTTTAAATATCAAGAGCTTCTGAGAGAATTGTACAGAAAATTTCACTCGCTTTGAGAATTAAATTCGTAGTTGATTTGAAGAACCACTTAAGAGAGGTTTCTTCGATTCAATATCATTAAAACATTAAGAAAGATGAAGTTTGAGATATTTGGAAAAGAAGTTAAACAGGGATTCGTATTTTAAATACTTCAAAGCAAGAATTTGAGCATGAAGTGGGAGAGTTGGATAGATGTTTTTGCTTACATTCTGATAAATGTCCAGAAAAGTAAGCAGAGTTTATCCTTAAAACTGTACTCTTTTGATAGTCGTAACAAAGTATGTATTTCTCATAAAAAGAATTCGAAGCTGAATACTTAGATAACAACAATACGAGGGTCACTCTGAAATTTTTGAGATGCAACTAGGTTTTTAAAGTTATACTTACAAAATTTTAGGTGTGTTCAAAGTAGACTTCTCCAGCATCAATGCACTTTTGTAGACGAATTTTCCACAGATTAAATGCCTCAAGCCATTCATTTCTTCGAATCGATGAAAAAAATGCATTTATAGCCCCATCAATCTCTTCTTCTGAATGAAAACGACGTCCACATAAGTTCTTTTTTAGATTAAAGAATAACCAAAAGTCGCACATAGCTAGATCAGGTGAATACGGCGGATGTTCGATCACTTTAATTTGTTTTTGTTTAAGAAACTCAACTGTTAATGTTGCTATATGTGAAGATGCATTGTCATGGTGAAGCATTAGTCCCCTAACATTCAGTTCTTGTAGAATTTCTGGAAGACATTTAGTGGTATACCATTTTGCTGTTACTGTTTTCTGTACTTCCAACTTGATGGCTTTGACCCATCCCGTACTTCTGAAGAAAACGGCATACATCACTTTTTTCAGTGCGCGTTGTTTTTTCACCATTGTCAGCAATGGATCATCTTCAAAGACCCATACTTTGATTTCTTGACGTGTTGGAACGTCAAAAAACGGTATGTACGTTTCATCACCTGTTGCAATTTTAGACATGATGCGGTGGCCACCGTCATTCAGCATATTAAGAGTTTCTTTACTGATTCTGACACGCTCCTCTTTTTGATGCTCAGTTAGATTATGGGGAACCCAATGGCAAACTACTTTTTTCATATGTAATTCTTCATGAATGATTTTGTGTATGGCTGCGAATCCAATGTTAAGTTCCTTCTGTATCATTTGATAGGTACAGCGATTATCATCCGTTAACATTTTTCGTATGGCAGACACATTATCCGGGATTACTGCCGACGGCGGCCTTCCTGTGTATTCTTCATCCTGAAGAAAATTGCGACTTCTTCTAAATTCTCTAAGCCATCTGAATACAGTAGCACGAGCTGGAGATTCATCACCAAATGCTAATTGCAACCGTTGAACGCATTCTTCTTGATTGAATCCTGCTTTGAAATCGTAGAAAATCATAGCGCGAAAATGTTCTCGCGTCAACTCCATTTTCTCTTCTGTTTAAAATTTATTCCACGCTAAACAAGTTGAAGTAAGTCAGTAAAAAATCGTCTTCTGTGTTAAAATACTCTGTACTTTAAAATTAAACCATTATTTTTATTTTGTAAATTCTCGTCTGCACGTATCTCAAAAATTTCAGAGTAACCCTCGTATAATTTTTTCTAAGAGAAATTTTGATGGTGAGCAGGCATACTTTATGTGACGAGCAATAAAAAAAATAACATAACTCCAAGGCATCCACTAAGACAGATGAACAGGTAGAAAGTGAATGTGAAAGTGAAAGTGAGGTAGAAAGTGAATAAATATCTTTTTGGCTCAGCTCACATTGAGTGCCATTTATCACATTCCAGTTATTACACGGTAACTGGAAGTGACACGTTTCATCAAACTAATTTAAGACATCAAAAATTTCTATCAAATGGATTTAATATTTCCACAAATAGAAAATACTTTTTCATAATATACTAACATAGTTATAAATTAGCACAAGCGTTGAACATTATATCATAGAACTGAAACGCTCTCCTTTTCTTTAAGCTAATTATAACCGATTTCGTGTTTCAATCTTGGAAAAAGCGAACAAAATGTGATAAAAGTTTTTTCTTCAAAAGGCTTTTGTTACATTAATACATCGCATAAAAGGCAGAGCAACTAAATCCGAAAATTGTACTTATTTATGTCAGATGTCGAAAAAATGTCTGAACTGGTTTCGTTGCTTGAAATGGCGAATAATTCTACTACAGGGCCAGTGAGAAAAAAAGAGATTTATTGTTTTGATCTGAAAAAATTTAGCAATGAGAATAACATCTGAATAGAAACATCCATTGCATAAAATGTACTATATCCGCTTGTCAGAATGATTTGTTTCAAGTTTCCTAAAGTGTCGTGTAAAAAAAATGAGTGAAGTCAAAAATATAAGGATAGATTTTTCGAAGATAAATTTTGCGAATCATTAAATTAGATTTTCGGATATCTTTGAACAGCATCCTAAAATATAATTAGATAAAATAATATGCATATAGATTTTAAGTTTATTTATTTAGAAAAAAACTTTGATCCATTCAATTTATTTAAAAACTGCTAAACTACGCTTGAATTAGTTGTATATAAATCCTTATTAGATGTATGTGTATATACTACGTTCACAAAAGTTATTTTATAAGATAAAGGGAGATATAAAATATTAAAAAAATCGCTATATATAAATTTTAAAAATAAAAAACAAAAGTAAATAAAATGAAGATTTTATTTCTCATCCGTCTAGAACCTCGGTCATTTTTAGAATACACAAATTAATTCTGCTGGGATATAAAGTTTAAAGTGGACCGAGTATCTGCGACCGAAGTGGGAAACGCACCTGAAAACTTGTTAAGTGAAGACAGAATGGTAACAATTCAACTAAGATCATCATAAGAAAATCAGCTGAAGGAAAAACAAAGAATAATGAAAATAAAAAAATTATATATATATATATATATATATATATATATATATATATATATATATAAGAAAATATACTTATGACAGTTCAAAGAGTAATAAAAAAACGAGCTAAATTTAAATACATATATTATTGAAAAAATATTAATCATCTCTTTATTATTCACTCACATCAGAATGCCTATTTTTAAAGATTAGTCTTGCAAAACATAACTAACCAATTCTTAGTTTTGAATTCCTCTCAAATGACGTGATCAATATCTGAGCCAGCCCGCATGTCCCTAAACTTGCGCATCACTCCAGTGGAGGGCTAGTCACTTTACAAATATTTAACATGCACAGGCTGTTTCAGCTTTAGTTTTCGTCAAGGTTAGAGCACTATCGTTCAGAAAAGAGAACAACTTCCTTACCCACAATAGAATACATGATCCGTTTGATTTAACTACCACAAATATAATAAATTATGCAAGCATTAATTACATTTCAAGTTTCAGTGGCGATTTCAGGCATTTACAACAAAAATTAAGTTAAAAAAAAACGAAGTACAAATAAATTTGCGTAAATTAAATTTGAATTTCACAGGAATTATGCGGCGAGATATTTAAATTTTATTTTAATGAACAGGAAGTTAATGCCAGTAGATATTCTAAGCACAAAAGAGGAAACAGGCGGTATTTGTGTTATCAGCAGAGATCAATGTTTCCTCTTTATTTTCGTTCTAGTTCAGTATTTTTCTTTTCGATTGTCTCTCCCGATGAATTAAACATCAATTTCCTTGAGCGCTAAGTAAGGAAAATCAATGTATATTGCTAATAAACAAAAGAAAAATGTTTATCGTTTCTTTATAGAACAATAACAGTAAATATTATTACCCATTTCTGTGTGTATTTGTGTATTAATGGCTTACAAGAGCAACACAATGGTCAATTGGAAACATGTCTGGCGTGGGTCTGGATTCTCTCGATCTTTGTTACAGGTTATATTTGAGAAACATATTAAGTTTTTGTGACTGAGCCACCATAAGTGTCAGTAGGAGAGTCATTTTTGTTCATTTAAATGCAGTCAAATCATGTGCTTGATACTTGAACTGGCGATTTTTTTCCATAATATAACAAAAGAGAAATATTGAGCCGTGGATTACCAACGTGCATAAGTCAAGCCAACCTGTTATTAAAGTCTGTTTCAGCAGCAAATACGCAACCTTCTACTTGGTAGCGAGTTTGATCCTGAATCAGTTTTTAAGAACGTCATGTTGATGGGACTAATGCCCGTTGGTCTAAAGTTCTCTAACGTGGGTATAATGGAGACTTTTTTATTAATGAAATAGCAGAAAAGACCAGATAACTGATATCGATTGGTAGAAAACAGGTTGATTAGGGCGTCGCTCGGAAAGTAGTGAGTTTGAATCCAGACTTAATCAAAGATCCGCCGCTTTCACTAAAGGCATTGTGGTGCTCGCAACTACTCCAAGTAATATTATTCCCTTGGGGTTTTTCTGCTTGGTACCCACTTCTAAGATACCAAGAGTCTGACCCAGCAGCTTCCATCCAATTGGTGAAGTTCAACTTTGGACTAGGTGCAGAGATGGTTTGTCAGTCTTTCAACGGTTGTTTTTTACGCACGAGGGCTAATTTAGAGCGGAAGTTACTGCTTAAATGCTCAATCCCGATTTTCTGTGAGGAACGAATCCATACCGCTTCGAAGAACAAAAAATGCTGTCTTTAATGCATAGGCCTATAAGGCAGAATATATGTACGCATATGCTTGGATTTATATAGTGTTCACAGTTTAACAAAATATACAAATTTGACAACGCTTGTTTTTAATGGAATTAGAGGTAAGAAAGACGTTTCGAAACTCTTGCTGCAGTAAAACATTATATCTCGCATCCGGAATATAGTGGGTTCAATATCTAGTCTAACCAAAGACCATTGTTCTGAGAAGGTCTATCTACGTTAAACATTCTGTAGAATCTCTAATATCCATCCGCAGGTGTGTTGAGAAAAGGTTTCTAGCTCAGGTATCGATTCAATCACTGAATCATAGTTCTAAATTAGATAACGGTTGGTTATGTTTGGCGGTTTCATTTGACAGAAATTGGCAGTTGAAAATCTATCATTATAACTTTACCAAACCATTTAGTGAATTACATTAATGGAAGTTAAAATAAGTGCTTTGAAAAAATAACATTGTAAAAAAATTAATGCAAATGAAGAAATTAATCAAAATTTATAATGCATATCTAATGAAAATATATAACACACCAATAAAAGAATAAGAAACTAAGTTAATCAGAACATCTAACTCAAAATTAATGAGAGAACATACTTCAAAACTTCTTATCGAAAAAGTAATCCACGTAAATATGTATATTATAAAGTACGTGACGTATAAAAAGAGTGATAACAAAAGAGGAGTCACGTATGATAATAATAAATAACAATGTACAACAAATGCGACTCCGCGAAACTACGAAACAAAAAAAAAATGAATTCGTAGAGGGGAGATGCAGTTCATAAATCTTACCTCAACCAACAGAATCTGGAATTTCGGAATATGTCATAAGTTAGGAGTTCTGTTTCGTCGTTAAAGTCATTTGGCTGCACTGCTATTTCATTTGTCACTAGGCATAGACGGTGGTTTCGCACACATCGACTGACACGGTTGAAAAAAAAAAAGGCAGGGAAATTTCGAGACAAGTTCGTGTCGCTTTTCATTATTTTTTCCTCGCCCGCGTTTCCTTCTGCGAGATTTAAATGGCTCTCCGTAACTTTACGTGAACCCGTGTCTCTTATCATTTTACGGAATCTCGAGCATACATAATATACTTTTTTTCGCTCTCTCTTACTTTTTCAATTCCAGGGGGAAATTCTACCCGCATGCTGACTGCTCAGAAAGGTAGCAATTATGTCCCCGAAGAGTGGGATGAAAGAGCTGACGAAAGCATAATTCGGAAAGGGAATTCGATGGACACGAAGCAGTCTCTTTGAATGCTGCACATTTTCGCCAACTTAGCGCTTTTGCGAATTGCCCAAAGGCTGATGAAATACAGTAGTCAACTTTCAGTATAATTTATATAAATCCCAATTATGCGATTTGGTAAGTATTTAAGATATAAAATTGTTAGTCCTTTTCAATCTTCGAAATATGTAATTCAGTGTTAAAGAAAAATGATGAAATGGGCATTTATTGCCTTAAATGTGTTTAAACAATCACTTGTTAACAAGAATATAATGTATCTAATTTTTCGTTTAATTACATTTGGCAAAGGCTGATGAAATACAGTAGTCAACTTTCAGTATAATTTATATAAATCTCAATTATGCGATTTGGTAAGTATTTAAGATATAAAATTGTTAGTCCTTATCAATCTTCGAAATATGTAATTCAGTGTTAAAGAAAAATGATGAAATGGACATTTTTTGCCTTAAATATGTTTAAATAATCACTTGTTAACAAGAATATAATGCATCTAATTTTACGTTGAAGATTTAAAACTTTTTAGTAATTGAATTGCTAAGACTTTAAAGTGACCCAAAGCACCTACTCAGAGTGCCCCCCAAGAAACTGTTAATTCTAGGGCATTAACCATAATGATAAGAGTTATATTCCCAAAAGGTGTATTAGCCTTTCAATGTAGAATTAGTACATTAATTCGGAAAACAATTGGAGTTATGGCAGAAATGAAATGTTTAAAAATTGTATCGATTTAGAGGGAAATACTAGAAAGAAAGAAATTTTAAAAAATATATGACGACTAAAGTATTCACTAGTTTATCCGCAAAAATGAAGACGCTGGAAAAGGTTCATTCAAAAAATGTTTTTATATGTTCGAATGGTATTGTACAAACTATTCTTTTGTAAATAGGAAATTCTTCAAACCTAAACAAAGTAAAAAATAACTATTACTGAAGAAATATTTCATATTTTTCAGTGCATTGGGTGTGAGAGAGGGGACATGGATTTGAGACCGGAGGTGGTGCTTGAGAGACTGACTATTTTTGGATTCATGGAGCTGGTGTGATGGTACTGTCACGCCAGTCGGGGATAAGCAACAACAACAACAGAAATATTTCTGATATTTTGTAAAAAAAAATGCACTCACTGCATTCGTATTCTACAGAATACGCAGTTTGTTACGTAATTTAATAATTTTAAAATGAAAAAATGATTACCCATTCTGATCTCAGATGCTTTAAAAAAATACAATGTTTGATATAAATACTTCAATTTTATGGTGACCTTGGTTCATTTACAATAACACTGCATCTGTTTGGATGTTGAAAAAGTGCGATTTGTAGTATGTATATTGAAGGCAATCTCGTATTCAAAGCACTGAAATGGTTACCAAAAGGTGAAAGTTTTCTGTTTCCTTTTGAGATCTTTTCTCCATTTCACGACATCTGTTAAAATTTTATCAAATGTGTTCAATTGCTTAAATTTTGGGGGAGTTCACTTATAAAAACACACAGAATCATGATATCGAATTAAAAACGAACCTTGTAATTTTTTTACTGGCTCCACAAAAGAAGTTTTTCTTCTTTTGTTAAGGATAATTGAAAATACTAGAATACAGGAAACTCATAATAGAATTTCACAATAGGGAAGTTTTCAACATTAAGTCTCTTTCTTCTTCAGCCGTACATCAAAACTGTAATTCCTAATAAGATACATTGTAATAATATCTGATAAGGATTTATATAAATTAAAGAATTATTACAATTTATACATAATTGAATAGATTGTCTCGATTGCAAAATTCTTTTATTATTTGCTATGTGTTCTGAGTTGTTAAAAATGCATATTTATATGATTAACCATAGTTAAAAATACTATTATTAATACTGCAACAAGATATTCTGAAGCTTATTTAAAATTATTTCCTCTCTTGATAGTTATTCTTCTCTTGTCAAACTTAAGGTTTTATAGTTATAAATAACAAGAAAGTCGATTATGGCTGTGATGAAACATAAACCAACATAAATAACTCAATTTCCAAGAATCGAAGTATACAGACATATTGATTGATTTTATGATTGATGGATACAGTCTTAAAAATCAGTTGTGCTGCGCTATGATATAAACATCTAGATATGGATACCAACCTACTTTTGATGGATTATAGCCAGACTCCAAGAATATCGATTCAAGCGAATATATCAATTGTCAATAAAATCGATGTGGCACGTAGTTTGTTGCGTAATGCAACCCTGAATTGGAGATAAGTATCTCTCTCCAGGGGTAGATTAAATCCGTGATTTAATGAAGATAAAAAAATATATGTGCTTTAAAATAATAAATAACAGAATGTTAAATGATCCTTGCAAAAAATATAGTTAAAAAAACGAAAATTTAATCTAATATTAAGTTAGGAAACATTCATGTTTCGAAACACGCTCAAAAGCAGTTTATGTTTGCATTGCAGTCTTGTGAAATAATAAGAATACGATGAACAAAAGAAAAGAATCAGTAATATAATTTTAAATAATGAGATGAATATAAAAGAGTAAGTCCGGAAAAATAGTTTTTTATTTTCTTCTATAATTATCCTTTGAGCGATTAAAAACAAAAGCTCTAGTTCTTTTTTTAAAGACCATGGTCAAACAGTAAATATTAAACTGGACACGTTATCATTACAAACCATAATCTATGCACAGTGACATTAATTAATATATCAAGGAAACGCCTAGGAGCATTTATTAATACGTAAAATTTCTGGTGTCTGAAAAATATATTAAAAACCATCATTAACAAGGGAGTCGGGAATGTGTTATTAATGAGTTTTCTCAATCTTCTGTCGACATAGTTGGCGAAAATGCAAACTTGGCGGTCGCCACACAAGTTTCACAATAATCTGTTCGATTTCTTATGTATTATTGTTTTGACATCAAAATTTCTGCAATATATTCAAAAAATTTTCAAAATTAAAAATGCATTTCGTTGTTTTTAATTAAAATGCCATGCAATAGATAATTTCAAAGAATAATTTTAAACTATGTCAAAACAACAAAATTTGTTCATCTGTGTCATTTTTTGAAAACCTTTAATTTACAAGAATTCTTCGCTATTTATTGATAAATTTATTTCCAATCGAAATACAAAATGAATAAAAATAAAAACGAAGCAGAGAAAACAACTTATATTTGCAAACACGTAAGAATAATCGAAATGTAATTAGATAATAATTACAATTCTAATTTAGAAGAGGTGATTATTAAGGTTTGAAAAAGCAGACAAAATTTCACCATTACCATTGAAAAGATTCTTAATGATTGTTTGTTTTCGTGACCGACCAAATGTGTTTCCCAAGAGAGGTTATTTTTAAAAGAGAAAAATAAGCTCAAAGCTTTATTTATAAAATGTGTGTGAATAACAGTATTCAAAATTATTTATATTTATTCACATGATGTATACCTCACATATATTAATTTATGCGTTATACAGAATACGATAATACTTACACAAAAACAGAAAAATTAGTATGCTGACTATTAGAAGAGTAAACTTTACGGGTATACTTCTGTGTGAATATATAGAAAAATAAAATTATATACTGAATCAAATGACGTTTTCCTTCAACTAAGTTAATTTGATAAGTGAAATTTAGAATAGATATATAATTTCTTTATGATAGATCTCAACTTAAGAAAATGAAGTTGAGCCACAAATTCCATATTCAGCAGAAAAGGAAAAATAAAGGTTAGAAGTTCCTTTAGAGTCTTTGATGTGAAATGAGCAAATGGTATTAACTATGTTTAGAATACACAATCATTAAATTTATCTAATTAAAATATAATTATCAAATAAGAATAGAATCCTTAAATTACAAATTTTATGCCTCGTCATTTTTTTTTTGACAAAATGATGTTCTGAACATGATTGCCTGATTTGCTGACAACTCAACTGACCAGAAAACCGTTTCTAATTGAACATGCGCAAAGGAATGTTTTTCATGATGCTGATAATAAAATGTAATTTTTAGTGGAAGACATTTTTAAACATCAATTAAATTCATCCTAACTTTTTTAAGTAATTTCATTTGGAAACCCTTATTTTTCTATACCCTGTTTTACTTAACTTTCTTTCCTTAATATTTTATAATGGTGTCCAATTCCATTTCAGCAACATCTATTTCCCAGTGCAGGTTTACTTTTAAAATATCCTCGTAAAAACCTGAGTTTTCATTTAAATGGATATTTGCAATATGTTAACTGAGTGCAATTATGCAATTATGTCTAATCAACTTTTACAATTTAGAAAATATTTAATCTGTCTGAAAATCAGCTGTTGGCCACAGGACCATTCTAAAATGAGACAGTTTAATTAGCAAAAAAAATCTCTAACGTGTCATTGTTTTATATAATACTTCATATAGTAAGAATATTTTTTTACATAATTAGAAATTTACATGATTGCAAGGATAAGAACAATTATATACTCAGTTGATGTTTGAGAATGTCATATCATCAGTTATAACATATATTTCTTCAAAAAATAGAAAAGTTGATGCTCATTAAAATTTCAATTACATTTTTTAAGTTGAGTTTACTAAAAAAATCATCAACAAAATATTTTGAACGAAATTCGTCGAATTTTTAAACGAAATTTTTTTCGACTTTTTGAACGCAATTCTTTTCGAAATTTGAACGAAATTCTTTTTTTGTTTAGATTTTATATTTCCAAACTTTTTAGGTAAAATATAGGATAGTATTCAAGCTATTTTGATATCTTTTATTTTGAAAATAATTGGCGATTAGGTATTTCTGTAATTATAATTTAAAAAGAATATTTAATCGTATACGATATTTGGTATTAGCTCTATATATTTTAGTTAAATAATTTATTTGTAAATATCTAATAATTTTGTACAGTAGTACCAGTAGAATAATTTTATTTAGATATTGGTCTTATGACATCACATGATTCAAGCAGAATTTAAGCGTGGTGTAGTAAAATACATTAAAGACTAAAAAAAATTGGTATAATTAAAATGATTTATTTATTATTCGTATACGTTATTCCCATTCAAACCAATTCTACTTGATATTGTCAGAGAAAAATTCCTTCGCGTTTCAAACTGATGAAATGTATGATTGTCTTCCTATTATTTTCAATATGACTGATTCCAAAACAAAAAGTAAACAAGAGACATTTAATTGGTTGATATTTTTAGCCTCACGAATTAAGTAGAAATTCATTTGACTCATGCTTACCGATATAAAAATCTTTAAATCATTACTTCAATGACTATTGCGATAAAGGACGTATTGTTCTCGGAAAGTATAATCTCAAATTAAATTACAGAAATTAAAGCAAATTAATGAAATTAAATTTCGAATTAAGAGAATTACCAATCAACAATCGAAGATAAAAATAGTACCTGATATGCTACTAGTTACTGCACATAGTATAACAATGTTTCACTAGCAACTATTCTACTAACAGACAGAAGACTTAACCAAGCAGCCTTTATTTCACTTCAGATCTCTTAGCCAGGATTCAGGAATAGTTCATTAATTCATGAGTTAAGATTTCGAGAGTTCTCTTCACGATTTGAAGCTATAGACTAAGCCTTCGTAATTAAGTTCTCAGAGAGTGTTGCATAATTTCCATCACGTTGGGAAATCAATCATTCTCTGACTAATTCCAGAAACTCTTGCCAATGAAATGGATCCATCATTCTACAACTCGCATTTGGAATGTATACAATGAACCCTTTGGGCTCATGCTCACTTGGCGTGAAAGTAATTGATAATATATCGCATATTATTCCACTGAGTGTTTTTGCTTTTATTAGAATAGGAATCTTTAAGAATCATTGAGAAAATTAGACAAAATGTCATAGTTCGCTGGAAATGTATTTATTTGGAAAGTGAATAGTTAATTCGAATGCAGGTTTTCGTAACTATGGGAATTTATGTATCATAATTTTGAATGCATAATTTATTTTCCTTTACATAGTTTATTATTAATTTTTATATTGTATACATGTTACATTACATTAATATATTACTTTATATTCTAAATTTGATTGCATTCCATTTATCAGCACGTGTAAATATATATTTAAAACTATTATGTGGAATAACTTATAACACAAATTCCTTTTACAAATCGATTAAAGAAAATAAATAGATTTATATTATTACAAATTTTAAAGGACGATAAAAATTTTTAGAAAAGTGTAATTCTTTCATGATAATAGAATTTTCAAAATTTATCTGACTGACCTGCAATTTCATTTTAAGATTCAGAAAAAAAAAAAAAAACGAATATTTAGATAATTCTAAAATTTTTTTGAAAAAATAAAATTTTTTTATAGAGTAATATTTTACTGCACATATAAAAATAAATTTAATCTTACTATTACAACTTGAGAGGATTAAAATATTTTAACGAATAAATGTTAATTGAACTAAAGTATTTTATTCTTTGACTGACATGTTGGTAGTCATTAAGTGCAATGTTTTTATGTGAAAAAAATTATTCTATGGTAAAATAATAGACCAACACAATCATTGTGCCCAATTAACATTTCAAGCATAAACTGTAAACAACCATAATTCCTAATATAAGTTATAAAATTTAAGTACAAACATTATCATGCATGCAAAGAAAGTGTTCGCAGCTACAAATCTTATTTTCATATCTTTTCATTTGTCACACACAATGCTAAACAAATTGTATGGCTATTAGCTACAGAATGTATAAATATAAAATTGATATGTCTATCACATTATTCTCATTTTGTGAAGATAAGTTGGTGGACTGGATTGTCACAGTTTACGGTCACACGTTTTACACACGAGAGCTGTTCTCATCAAGGTTCTAAGACAGTATTCTTCGAGCAGAAAGTCCAAGGTTCGATTCCAGCCATCCGTGACAAAAAATATTTGGTGCTGCGTTCCTGCCTTCTGCATATCCATCTGTCAGGGTGTGTACTTCTGAGTTTTCTGGTTCTATCCCTTACGAAACATGAATACTATGAAATGTTCCTCCAGAAGACATTCAGAGGGGAATGTGCAGACATCTTGCAACAGATTTAAGCTGTTAGGCATTCCGCATCGTAGTGTTATAATATCCACGTTCTTAGATTCGATACCAGTTATAATTAAATGGTAAAAGGTGAGCGTTTCATTTCTTATTTCTCCATATGTTGTGTAGATGCTTAAACATTATCTTGGTTTCTTTGTGTACGAAATATGAATACTGTTTACTATCGATAAAAAAACTTCTCTCGGAAAACGAAACATTACAAGTGGTAATTTTAAAACCATTTTCAAGTGGTAGGCTTTTGTTATGTGATCCATTAACTTTTGTATACAACTGTAATTTGTTTGCGGACTGCCTTGCTTAGACCAACCTTTATTAGCTGCATTCTTGTTCCCATCTTGAAAACAGTGAGCGTAATCTTTCTGTCACCCCACCCTTTCAAAAACTTTGGGTTTTGTTCCCACTTGTTCAACTCCCCCTCCCCCTACACCACCGCATGCAAAACAGTAGTTTGAGTTTGAATTTTCTACTTCTGGAAAGTTTCCCTCCGATGAATACAGAGGCGAATGAGAGTTGACTTTGTTCCCTTTAATTTTTTCTTCAAAATAATTATCCTCACGACTTCAGTAGTTATTTTGCTTACATTCACATGGGAATTTTTTAGAAATTTAATTGGAATTTATCTACATAATTGATTAAAATTGGCAGTATTTTATTGGTGTAATTTTATTGTAATGATAAAATGTGATTAAGTTTAATTTATATATTTTAAGTTCCTTTTAATTTTTTCAGTCCTCCATAAATAATTTTTTATTAATCTCTGATATAACAAACTACCATAACAGCTATATTATGCTGTGTCACATACTCACGCTCTTAGTTTTTAGGCTATATGTTACAGTGTTAAAAAATATTCAAGTTTCAAGTGAAAGTGGAACCCACAAAATCTTGAATTGAAATCAAACTTTTCAACTATCAGCCCATGTATAATGGAAAAAAGCATCAAACATGCTTTTTTTCTAGTAAAAATGAATCATATAAGAATGTACCTCAAATTTTCGCATACCATGCAAATTTTAAAAATATATTTCTATCTATCCAATAATCAATTAAAGCCACATCAAACCGTAAAGGCACTTTGTACATTTTTATCATGATAAGTGAACGCAGTGGTCCAGAAACAGGCCGTTAAGCATCATTGCGAGTTCAACTATTTCTTTCATTTCTATAACATGTTAAAGGCACTAAAAATTCATATTCTTTAATGTATAAGGCAATAATTGATAATCTGAGAATAACTGCTACGGAATCGATTATATAAAAATTATAAATTAATATAATTAAAATCAACATAGTATATTTATCAGCAAAAGTTTATATTTTTTATAAAAAAAGATTCCATGTTTATCTTTAAAAATTTTTTTTTCATTTTTTTGTTTGTATTTTCTAGTTTAAATTCTCTGATTATTGAACAATTCATAACAATATCACATGCAGGTGTAGTATTTCATACAAACGTTTGTCATACTAACATTCATGTAATATTGGTATTTCCATAAATCTAATCTAATGAGCAGATATTATGATTTAATGAACTCACATCATGATGAAACTGTATAATTGCTTTTTAGTAGGATAAATGATTAATGAGGAAAATATTTGTCACTTATTGTGTCGATGTTTAAATTTTATCGAATATCAGAAAGGCAAAGTCGCTTGAATATCAAGTTTTGAAAAGAGTATAAAATAAATGTAAAAGAATTGGATTTAGAAATCCCAAACGTGAATAGATAAACACAATAAATTCATTACCCTCTGCAACCCAGAAAATCGAATGCTTATAAATAAAGGCTCTTGTAGGGGATTCTCATATGATCGAAAAATCCATATTATTTAGAAGCAGATAGCACAGAAGATAGATAGATTCCGTTCCTCAAATGCAAGATTGAATTCGCTTTCCGGAATTTAAACAAGCTGACGCTTTTACGCAATTGATAATGTGATGGATTGTCTAGCACACCGATTGAAAAAAAAGCAACGTTATTATTTTTTATTCATTTCAATATCGAGTTGACAGATCCGTCGTTTGTTCCAGATGTGTAATTCGCGTCCACTTGCCAAACGGAATGGGTCGCCATTTTGTCTTGTGATTTTATTCAAATGCGTTTGTAGGACAAAATATATCCTTTCGTGAGCCGGAAAGACCTTTATCCTGGTGTTATCAAGCAAGCGATTTGAATAAAATTGAAATCCATCTCCAAGAAACGCCTTTAAAAGGGGGAGAGGCCTTTAATAAATTCTTGAGCTTGTACGTCAAACACTCTCCTTACTGACACAATCTTAAAATGTTTGAGAAGAGAGAAGTGATTTCTCGTGTAAACATAGTCTTTGTTTTCTAAATTTTAGATGCGCTTTATTATCTCTCATATTTCCCTCCCAGATAAATATCACATGGCTGCTTCATTGATTTTATATAAGGATGTCATATGCAATATAATAGACGTTTCCGCAAAGAGTTTCTTGTTTGACGAATAAAATGCTTGTAAAAGATTGATTAAGTCATTAAAAATTCATATTTTTGTCAGTAGACAAATTTTTCTAAATTCTTTTCTTCAAGACTACAAGCTAGATTAAATTAGAATAGACCCCTATAAAAAATAGAAGCCATGTTATGCAAGTTTTATCAAGAACTTTACTGCAAACTTCGCAAGAAGGGAACATTTTTCCAAACAATAAAGTTGGTAATAATATTTTTATATAAAGTACTCGGTAACAGTAAGCTAATATCGAAACAGAATAGTAAATATTTCATAAAAATTATCTTTAACAAGAAATTAAAAGCATCTATATAATCTTTAAAATATTTTACATTTTTTTTGACCTTGAGAGAATTTAAAATGAGGGATTAATTACCCATTTGTGAAGAATTTTAATTACAGAAAAATAATTATTCCTTTAAGTGTGTAATATTTTTTTTAGATTTGCATAATATTAAGAAATTAAATAAGAAATATGAATCTTCTTCGTAAAAGATCTCTTTCATTGATTGTTACTTCGGTGAAAAGTTAAAAAAAATTATCGGTATTACTCTTAAAACTCACTTTTGGATAGTTGCAATGAAACTTTGCTAAGAAATTTTTTACAATATTGTGCAAATAAAAACATTATTAAATATATTTTTAAGAACTTGTTTTCTTTCTTAAATTGGATAATTGGGGCAAAATTTTCACAGTTTGATTTTCAAAAAATAGACCAGAAGTTAATAGATTGAAATGCATTTTCACATCGAACAGTTGGTGACAAAAATTTCAATTTCATTTCACTAATTGATAAATTTTGAAAAGCCCCACCTACATTCATCAATAGCTTTGTATTACAATGAACTTTTCTATAAGTTTAACACACAAATAGCCTTACTTTATAATGTCATCTCATCTCATCTAACGTTTGTTAACAAAGTTTTAAATTCCAATTCATTACTTCTTGAATTTTTCAAAAACACAATAAATAAGCAGCAATAAATTTGTATTACTATGAAAAAACAATAATGACCAGGATAACAAGTATGAATTCACCTACATTGTACATACTTCAGCAGTTTGATTTTAAAATAGTAAACATTAAAAAGTATGCTAAATTATAAAAAAATTATGCATTTTACAGCTTTCTCAATAAAAACACACGTCATATCAAAGTTATATCGAAATTAAAGATAGGATCAGGCATGGTGTATTGGAAATAAATCTCAATTATAATTAATAAGGGCATGGTTTCCCCGGACACCCCATAACATTGAACACTTTTGAGGCACAGGAGGGTATTAGTGAGGTGCTGCGGTATTCTGTCCCACTCCTTTATGAGATTTCCAGTTCTTGGAGAGTTGGTAAGAGCTCAGCAACTCGTCTGCCTAGAATGTCCCAAACATACTCTACATCAGAGGTATCAAACTCAATTTGGCAAGGGGCCATATTTTAAATTTAGAAAGTGCATGATTAATGATTAGAATGATTAAAATGATTAGAATGATTAAAATAAAAAATGTTCTGAATTATTATAACATTTTATTTATTTAATTATACAGTATATAATATACGGTTGTTAAAAGCCATATCAAATTTATTTAATATAATAATAAATTTGATATGGTTTTTTTTTTGATATGGTAATTATTTTGAGCTCCAGGATCCAGATGTGTAACTTCTCTTGTGTTTGACAAATTCAATGATGGCAGGTATCATATTCGTTGTAGTTATATTAAGAATTGATTGGAGATGTTCATTCGTAAGTCTTGTGCGATGTTTGTTTTTATTTATTTTCATGATGGAAAACATCTGCTCACATAACACAGGTGCTACCAAACATGCACAGAATGAGTGCTGCATGCTTTTTTGATACCGGGTGTTTATCCAAACTCTTGAAATATTGTGAATAAAATATAAGAGCATTTATCTCTTTAAATTTTTCCACCAAAATACTGTCCACACATACACAATTGAAGATCTATCAACTTCATTTGCAAATGAACTGGTGCCTGTAAAGCTTCAAAATTGAATGGATCGTTAAAAATTAGGAATTCCATTTCATTCATTTTGTGGAAGTCTTCAAACAATGGTTAAATTCGTGATCAAATTTTGGAAAAGTTGACAATATTAATACAATTTTTTTGGTTCACTGTGTCAAATGATTTTAAATGAGGGAAATGATCCAACGTTTGATTTTTTGCCTGATTTTCCCACAGCCTCAACTTTGTTTCAAAGACTTGAATACATGAATACATTTGAGTGACAATCAGATTTTTACCCTGTAACTTTACATTCAGATCAGACAAGTGTTTATTCATATCTACCAAAAAGGCACAATCAGCCCACTAGTCATTGTCATAATCATTTGGGTTGACTATTTCTGACATGAAAGCTTGAATAGAGTCACGTAATGCAAAAAATCTTTCTAAAACTACTCCTGGACTAAGCCAATGAACTTAAGTGAAATAAGGGACATTAGAAAACATTTCGTCATAATCTTGTAAAAACTGCATGAACTGTCAGTGATTTAGTCCTCTGCTCCTTATAAAATTTACTATTTTAATTATAGGTTGCATGACATGGTCCATTTTTAAATGTTTGGATGCCAATGATCCCTGATGAATTATTCAGTAAAATCCCACAAAATTCCGTGATGTTTTCTATTTTAATGTAGTTACAACGCTCGAATAATTGTTTGTAATAATTGTTTGCTTCGCCCAGCGACGAAGGCAGGAGCATCATCCGTAGTTGTGCTGATAAGTACCTTTGACATGACTGCTCTACATGGTTCATGTCCGGAGAGCAAGCTGGCCATTCTGTTTGTTTCATTCCATCCTTCAAAAGGGAAGTCCGGTGGCTTAGTGATAGCGTTTCACGCTCCCAAGGCACAGGTACGAGGTTCGATCATCGGATTGGGCAAGGTTGACTCAGCTTTTTAACCCCTCAGTGAGTTGATAAACTGAATACCAAGCTTGCTTGGGAACTAAACACTGGGGTTTCACGTTAGACTGACCATCTAATCGGGACATATGGTTCGCGCCCTAGGGCCTTTCGGTCAGGAAACTAGGTCTTGACTCACATGGGCTGTTGTATCGTTCAGAGTTTAGCCTACTTCCTTCAAAAGGAAATCATTCACCAAGTTAACACGATGTGGCCAGTAACTGTCGCCCATTAACATGAAGTCATCTCCAATTGCTTCAGGGTAATGAACTACAATAGGTATGAATATCTAATCCCAATATGGAATCCATTCAGAATGGCATGAAGATCGGTTCGTCCATCAGTGTAGAATATCGATCTTCTACACCAAATCTGATATTTTAGTGCACGAACAAAGGATTGTTTCTAGTACAATTTTTCCTCCAGAAGAAAATATTCTTATTATCAGTGCAAGGAAAGAAATGGGACAAGTCAAAGAAAAAACATCGCGACATTCTTTTCTCCTTTACACGCTTTGTTGTCCATATCTTGCGGAGACGACGGTGTTAACATGACATTGATCTGCGAGCACGCAAGCCCTACAAGTGAAGGCGGTTTTCGATAATTTAGGTCGAAATTGTAGTACCAGCAGCTGAACGAAGGTGTTGTTGAAGAAGAGTCCGAGCCATAAGCAATAAATAATGGTCTTCAGTGAGCGTTGTTGCATGCCTACGACCTTGTCCTGATCTTTGGCCTGCATTTCCAATCGCCAAAAAACGCTTCTAAACTCTGGAAATTACACTTTGTAGAACTCCAACTGCTTATGCTACTTCGGATTGTGCTTTGACCCTCCTCTAAGCGATCAACAACTCTCCAAACTTCTGATTCGGTTAAATGACTACGTGGAGACATCGCACGCATTGAAACAAAACAATGTGTTTACTGAAAGTAGATCATTCTTCCCCGCTTTGTCTTACATTAAGATGAAAGCCAAATCTTATTCCCTGCTGCTAAAGCGTCGTCTTCCACAAAATTCAAAATTTCCATTTGTGACTCTCTTCTTCCATTTTATACAAAAAAAATTATACCGTTACTTTATAAAAGACATACTATATCTTTTAATTATTTTAAGTAACTTATTAACCCAATTCCATTAAATTGTTTTCACTTAAATATATTTAATTAAGCTTATAAATAAGCTTATAATGTTTCTCCTTATTATAAATAAAAATATCACTATACAAACATGGGTATCTATAATATATTTGCAAATATATAAAATACATTTTATTTGAAATACTTAATATTATAGTTCTAAATTTTGTTATTATTTATTGATTTAAATAAAAATAAATACAATTAATGTGGAAAATGCATCTGACGTTATCTTAATTTCTTTTATAAAAAAAGTTTAATTTAATTTAAAAAAATGAAAATAAATTACTCGCTCTCACTCATATACAAACACAAAAATTTTCGAATATAAATCATTGTTCAATATTCGATACACGTATAACTTTTTTAGACAGACAAGCATGACAGTTTACATCAAATAATTGATGCTTGTTTGTATCCCTACCTACTTTCCTACGAATATAAACGATATTATTAATCAAACAATTTTCAACTTCTATTCTGCAAGAAAACTTTTGAAAAATAATTATACTATTTGTCCACTTATGAATATTTATGAATTTTAATTCTGAAACGTTCCACTCGAGGTGCCTGTTCATTTGACAAACTTATTCGATTCACATTCATTTATTAGAACTCCTGGAACTCAGTATTTGAGCTCATAAAACTTACAATAAGACCCGCATTCTTCGACGCATAAAACAATTCTCCCTCGAGAGTTTTATCATCTAGTAAAGCACATTGATTAAATGGCTTTCGTGAGATAAGAGCAGCACTTAAAAATCAAAGGCTTTTCCAACATTTCCCGATTCATCCCGGAAAAGTTCTCTCTGTCAACAACCAGGATCAGACAGATGCAAGTGTTTGTTTGTCGGAAACCCGAGAGGAGAAGGGTACATAAGTTAAAAATGAGTGTAGAATTCATAATCAGGCTAAGAAGCAGGCTTCTGTTAACTAAGAACGGGTTTAAGGCTGAAGTTTTAAAAAGTGTTTTTATTTGAAATAAAAATAAAAGTTTTTCTTATAAATTGAGTTCTGTTTAAAAGCTTTTATAGAAAAAAACTTTTTTGGACAAAGCGTTCTGAAAACCATTTATAGTGTTTTCAGAAACATGTTTTTCCTTCGAAGTCTAGTTTTTTATTCTTGTTTGCGACTATGTTCAAGAATGAAATTAAGTTTTAAGTGTGCTTTATACACAATTTTGGGTGATTTGCCGAATATTTCACATCCTGCTAAGATAATAATAATTTCGTCGGGATGGCTGATAAGGATGATCAGTACTCCACTTCTCAGATCAGCATATTTTAAATTGGAATCCCCCTTCGAGATTGTATTTTGGTAATGATTTAGAATACAACTTTAAATCAGTCCCAAATTAAAGTAACCGTAAGCTTACAGAATGAATTTTATTAGTTTGTATATTAAACAACGGTTTTAATAGATTTAATTAACTGACTTAATCAAAATACAGGTAATAGTTTGGAATTCAAGTTGAAAAAAATTTACAACCAGAGAAAAAATTTAACTACTTATATGAACATAAAAGACAATGAGAATTATAATTAAAATTATAAAATTGTCTGCATAAAAACTTTTCTTAAAAGAAAAATTGTTTTGGAAAAATATAACTAAGGTTCATTTTGAAGGAAAAGTATTGAAATTATATAGAAAAATAATTATGAATGGGAAACAACAAATGATAGAAAAAGTAGTGGAATTCACTTACAGAATTTTCTATTTTTACTTAAGTATCAACATTGAGGTAAAATTAAAAGAAGTAAACGAACGAACGGAAACGAAATTAACAAAATAAACGTACTATTGGTTCTATTACCTAAGATTCTATACATAGAGTGAGATTCTCAATTCTATATATACAGTGGGACTCTTAATTCTATATGTACAGTAAGATTAATATTACGGAGAAATGTGTGATAAATTATTAAAAATTAAACATTAAACCATTGTATACCAAATATCTATCTTTATATTTTATAAAAAAATATAGCTGTGCATTTGTAACAAAGAAAAAGAGTAATGAAAACCATTTTACCCATTTTTCTCGAATCACTCTTTTCCACGCTTTTTTGAGGTTTGTAACAATGTCTTTACATCATTATGTTTACTTAGTAATTAACATATGCATGATAGGATTTGACTGAGTGTTGGAATAGGTTATGGCTCTCAGCTTAAGAAAGTTTTTATTTTAACTTAGATTCCTGTAGTACTTCTGGAACTAAAACGTTCGCATATAATCTTCTGTTAATGAGTATTTATCGACTACCTCAAATGCTCAGGATGATAATCTTCAAACATTTTAGCCATTTATTTATTTCGTCGGAGATGCGAAAACATCGGTACTAAAAATAGGTAACACACTTTGTTTTAAATTCTAAACAACAATAAAATAAATAAACTACCAAAAAATCAAAAAAATATTAAAAGGTGGCTTGCAATACGCTTTTAGCTAATATAGCACCTGATGGAAATCTAAATAAGAATCGAAAATTTACTCGTGTCTTATAGAAACACGTTCGTGTGAAGGAAAAAAATATTGCCAAATCTGATAGCTACGAGGCTATTTCTAATATTGGGAGCGTTATTAGCCCCATTTTTTTCTAATTGAACGAACCAAATAGACCCTACATAAGATCCACTCACAAAGAAGGTACGTGATACGATTAAGGATGACAATAAAGCAAGCTCTGATAACAAAAATAAAGTAGAATGAAATTCAAGAGGAAAGGGAGATCATACAAAAAAGGAAGAACAAGACTGAAAAAAAAATGGCGCACAAGTAGGTGTTGATGTGATAGCACAAGTAATAATCATGAAAGAGAAAGTCTCTATAGTAATTCAGTGACGTAATAAGAAACAAGGACTAGACTAATAACTTATTGAGGCAGTACCTCAGAGGAAAGATTAAAGATCCTAAAAAAAATGAGGCGAATTCAGGTGAGGAGAGCGCCTTATTAAGAGATCAAGTTGTCATCAGCTCAAGTAATATTTACAAATAAATGAAAAGATACGGGGGCCATTTCTATGTCTCTTTCCTTATTACTCGACTTTTTATAGAAGTCATGACAATATAGGTGTTCACAATTTATTTGAGAGTTTTATCGTAACCTTTTCTGTGAGGAGGGTACAGAGGATTTACTCCAGGAATGAATGTAATACACCCTATATATAACAGAATGGATTATTATTTTTTTTTTTGCTTTTTCTGCACCAGTTGAACTAATGTGATGAGGAAAGTTTTTAAGAAGCTTTAAGTTATCTTAAGGTGTCAACACTCGTATTGGCTCTAAAAATGAGGTCGCGATATATTTATTACCTACCCGAAGACAGACAAATATTTGTAGTAGGGGCAACTCATTTTTCTTCCTTGATTCATAGCTTTTCGGGTCGGCCAATCTGATTGGTTTAGTGCTTCACCAGCCCAAGATTTTAAATTTTATTCGCAACCTTTTTTTATGGCACTTTTTTATTCACTTTATCTTAGAGGAAATTGGATAACGTGATTTATTGCGATACTTTCAATTTTGTATTCTTCTAATTTATTTTTTAAGGTTACAATAAAAACATAAATGCTAGTACTTAAAAAAAAACGATTAAAAATCTTAGGATTTTATATTTGTAATAAAATATAAGTAAAAGATTTTTGGAAGCACAAATACTCAGTTTCAAATTCTTATAACTTTAAGCGATGGATATTTTGAGATATCCTCTCTACTGAAAGAGGATGCAATTGGAAATTTTAAATCTCTTATCCATTCAATGAATCTGAGGAGGCTGTCGCTCTTTCAAATGGTTCGAAACCCACTTCAAACTGGAGATTGAGGTTAAATTATATAGGCCTCATGTGTAAAATATAAGCTATGAAACATCCACCAAACCAGCTTTAATTGAAAATTTTAAAATATTGCTCAGTAAACAGTTAAATATTTTATAATAAAGAATTTTATTAGAATAACCAGAACTTTTAAATTGTATTTAGTTTAACATTTTCATTCTTCATTTAATTCATTGTTGTTATTTACATATTTGTCCAACTGAATGTACCACGGTATCTTATTAATCTATTAAAATTTCTTATCTATTAAAATTATCAGGATTTTTCCAAAATTTCTCTGGTATATTTTGAACAATCCCCTTAAATTACTTTCCCCAGTGGATTTAATATACCCTAATCTTTAAATGTTAATCCCATCTTAGCAATAATTTACCCCTAAAACAGCAATTAACTATTTTGACTGAGAAAAAGGTAAGGATAATTAGATGAATGATCAACTCTAAATAAATATACTTTATTTAGAGTAAAATACCTATAATTATAATACTTTTTGTAATTAATAATAATTATATAATTTGAAAGTGATAAAGACTTATGGTCAAAATATGCAACGTTAGTCATCAGAAACAGCATTTAAAAATGTATGACACTTCTCACAGTACAGTCGCTCTACCGCTTATTTTCCAGAATCGCATCATACCTTCAACAATATTGAAGTGTTCTTCACTGTTAAGATGCAATGCAAATGCATGAGTTATCTCCAGCATTAGAAAATTTTAATATTTATTTAAGTTGTGAAGTTAGCAAACATATAAAAAACATTTTTTTAATAAAATGATTATAGCAAAATTTTAAACACTGATTAAAAAACTAATGAATTCACTTTAATTCCTTATAATTCCAGACACGAATTTCGTTTTCGATAAACTTAGAATTTAATCTAGAAACTTAAAGGCGCATGTTTTCAGCAGTCAATTTGGGATTTAAATACCATCCTTGGAGGTAATTAAATCTGCTCATTGAATAGAGTTTAATTCGCCCAAATTAGTTTAATGGTGTTTTAATGTTGATTTATTCAGATGATTTTGATTAGAAAGCTGCGATTCAAATGGAAACTCAGCATTCCTTCATAAATTTCTAGCGCCTATCTTGACACTTTTGCGTAGAAGTGAACGCCATGAATGCCTCTCTTGTAAATTCAAAAAAGAACGGGTTGCAATTAAAAAAAATCAATTCATCTACATTCAACAGCTTTTTAATAGCGAAATTTTAGCTTGTGCAAGATATTACATCACAAACAACACGTTCTTTCATCATATTAAAATGATTAAATATATATAGGGTATGAGAGAGAATTATCATTCTATTATTAAGTGTCTTAGTACATTGCAGATGTTAAATTCGTATATTCTTTGGCATAATTTAATATTAAATACTGTAAAACAAAAATAATTTTTGAGTTCGTTCATTTATTTGAGACATAAAGAAATTTGATTTGTACAAATATATATATATACATATATATATATATATATATATATATATATATATATATATATATATATATATATACACAACATTTTACAGGAAAAGAAATTCGCTTCAAATTTTTTTATTTCCTTTATTCAAACTTAAAAAATGAAATTATTTCCTTGCACATGTAAATTGCGTTCAAATTCAACCAAAATAATAATCATAATCTTTAAAAGATAAATTATCATTGAAATTTAAAGATATTTCCATAAAATAGTCTCTTTTTGTAAGGGCAACTCTGACAAATTAGTCACTAATATATCTTTTCTAATATGTGCTTTATTAAAAGACTTTTTTTCACATTTTTAAAACGCTTCATTATCACTTTTAGTTATCACCACACATTTTTTGAGTGAGACCAATAAATTTGTAGCAGCTTAATATGGGCAACAAAAGAAAGGAAATTCTATAAAAATGAAAGTCACATGAATTTATATGACATACGAAGTATCCAAATTCATTAGGTAAATGCTAACTTAAAAGGGTGTTAAGCGAAGTTCACTGTTTAAGGTAATGGAAGACCTACATTACCTACGAAGGTTAAAAAAGTTTTAATTACAAAAACCAGGAGGTTGCCGAAAGGAGATGGTTTCTTTATCCCCTAGAAAATGGGTTAATTGAATTCCAGTTTTAGTAAATCAATTGACGGTTTACTGTCGAAAAATGCTGGAGTACTCCGTTTGATTTAGAGTTAAGTGATGCTTGAAGTACTATGATAATAAGCGGAAATAAAAGATGTCTCGACGAGTTAATTACCTTGGAGTGAAAAAATTGCAGATTGTTAACTTCCTTTGAAGGAAATGAAACTTTGTGGTACTAAAATTGGTAATGTGTCTTATTAGGATGACATTTCATTTTTACACAGATTCTTAAGCTGAATTTGGATGGCTAGATTTTATGGTTTATTTTTTATAAGGAGCCGCCATGCTAATTAACACATGTGTGACACACGAATATTTTTTAAAGCTCACCAGTAATAAAAAGTAAAGCAGCTCAGTTTGAACCTAAAAAATAGTGCTGTGATATTGTAATGTGTAACGATAATTGTTTTATATAATTTTATAAATTACCATAATTCTCAATTTTTGTTTATAACGCAGCATTTTTCTTTTTAATCAAAAACATTCAAAATGATTGCATGGGTAAAGAATAAAATTATCAAACTTCATTTAGAAGGACTTTGTTTAAAGTTTAAATTGTAATTTGATGACTATATGCAAATAAGAAAAAAGACAAAATCTTATATAGTAAAAAAGTTACATAAAATTTGAAGATTTATTATAAACAGAACATTACAAGCATTTTTGAAGAGGCCTTGCCAAAGCCTAGTGGTAGAGCAGCGCTCGTCGGAGTACAAAGTCTCGGGTTCGATCCCAGCCACAGTTGAACAATGGAAAATGAATGTTTTGTTTCTGCCTATTCCATGTATGCCTGTCGGGGTAGGGGCTTAGGAGATTTTCGGGTTTCTTCCCAGTTATACGTGAATACGGCCCAATATCAATGAAGAGTTCTCCCGGAAGGGAATTTACGATACGGATTCTAAAATGCATTACAACGACCCTCATCCGTTAGGCTGTCCAGTACGGAGTATCAGTACATTTAAGTGGGTTTTACAGTAACCTAGTGACATGACAGTGCTCTTTAAAGCGAAAGGTCCCATGATCGATCTCGGCCCCACTTAAACTATGGTAGATGACTATTTTAACTCTCTCTACTGCATGCACTTGTGCTGGGATTGGGTGTTTCATAATTTTTTATGTTTCTTCTTTTGCAATACGTGACAGCGGCCCACTATCTGTCAGACTGTCTACTATGCGAGTACAAAATATTTAAAACATGTTTTATTTTAAGTCTAAAAGAATACGTGTACATATGCAATGTTTTCAACATTGTAATTGTGTTTCATGTTAAAAGGGTAAAGCTTGAGATTTTTATGAGAATTTATTTTTAAAACTAATTGTTTAAATACATTTATTCACGGATAAAAAGTACCATTTATAAGTTAGTGATTGAAACTGAAATTGAAGTAGACGTGTGAAAACTAATAAAATGTATTAAAAATTGCGCAAAATTCCATAATTTAACTACACGGCAATTCCTACTTAATCATTTTGACATTAAAATTTACTAAGAGAGGCAAATATATATAAACGTTAAAGTTTTACCATTTCCTCCTACGAAGCAAAGAACATCGAATACTTGGATTTACAAGCCTTCTCATGCAACCAGTGGCAAAATCGGAAGTGGGTAAGTTCTGCAATTTCCTGAATTGCGTAAAATAATAAAAACCTTTTGTACATGAAGTAACTGTTATGTATTAAAAGTGAAAACTTTCTCTTTTTGGATTGGGTTAAAGAGGGAGCAGAGTATCTTACCTTCGTTATTTAATATTCGCCGGGGGTATTCACACCAAAGAGTAAGTTTTACCTTTATCCGCCAGGTGATGCATGAACAATTTCCGGCTAAGGAAACTTTATAATTATCTCTTTTCACGCACAAGAGCACTTTTCTATGTATTCACGCTTTATACGTTAATTTTTAATTTTTTTTTTGAGAGTACTAAGAAAATCCTTTTTTGTAACCTACTGTTTTTGAATAAAAATAGTGTCTTACCACAGGTTCAGTACTTAATTGTGTTTGTGAGTATTTATTGGAGAAAAATAAGCAGCGATTAATTGAATGTGGCCATGAAAATGACGATATATTTGCATGCAATTGAAAAGAAAATTTATGAGTAGAGTTTAGCCAAGATATATTGCAAGTGTTAGACAGCAAAGTTTTTTTACTTTATATTCAAGTAAGAAATTTTATTCAATAAGGAAACAAATGCCCTTTAGTCAAAATGAAAAATGCATTAACGTTAGGTAATGGTATTTTTCTTATAATGATGACATATTTGAAACATTTTCAATTTCTTTTTCGTGCAAAATATCGCATGAAATATATAATATATTGTATCTTATTTCTCAAATGAATCAAAAACTTCGCGTTATACTTGGTTTATAGTGAATGAATGAAATTTTATACAAGCTCTAACACAAAGCAGCTTTCAAATATGAATTGGCGTTATTTTAATAAATATTTCTTAAACCAAGAATATAAAAATTTTCAAATTTAACTCTTGTATTTTAAGTTGGTAATGAGAATAAAATCTTAAATATTATTTTTCGGTTAGTTAAACAAGTTATTTTTATTAAATATAGCATTAAAAATTAGGTCTATCGTAAAGTTCTGTTTGCTAATCAATGGTGATGTTGTTAAAACCATATTATAGAGCAAGATCTTTTACTGACAACATCGGAGATCGCAAAAAGCTAATTCTAACCATAACTCATTCAGACCATATTTGGAAGATAGGATTGGTGTGTAAATATTCACAAAATGGGTGCCACATGAATTAAATTAGCAGAAATTTGATGATCGAGTCATCATATGCCTATGTCTGCTTGTTCGGAACAAAATTGAGCCCTTCTTGAACCGGATGATAACTAGAGATGAAAAGTGGATTATGGATTACGAAAACATTATTAAGAAAAGGGTATATTTTAAGGAAAACCAAGCCCCTAAAACTCTAAAATGAATTTGACTCTGAATAAAAGAATGTTGTGTAAATGGTGGGACATTTGAAATACATTATGAGCATTAAAAATTAAACGAAAAACTCGATTCGGAAATGTATTGTCAGCAACTAGGTAATGCAAAGGGAGCCGTCTAAGAAAAGAGGATAGCAATGTTCCAAGAAAGAGGCCAAGAGAAGAGTTTGTCAAAAAATTGCAGAACTAAGCTTAGAAATTTTGTTCCGTACACCATATTTCTCGGGCTTATCACCCTCCAACTATTACTTGTTCCTTGGAGAGTTTTTTGAATGGCAAAAATCAGGCACTGTTTCCATTTTTCGCCTGAGAAAATGAAACATTTTTGCAAAAATGGGGTATCCAAATTGCCCTCATGCTAGCAAGATGTCATTAATAATATTGACAATTATATTATTTAATAAAGTTTATTGACGATACGAAAAATTTGTATTAATTTTATTCCAAAAATGGACAGAACTTTTCGATAGACCTAATATATATTTATGTAAGAGAAATAAATTATAATTAATGTAATAAAGACCTAATATATATTTATGTAAGAGAAATAATAGAAAGTAATATAAAATCCAAATTGTTATCTAGAATATCTCAAACAAATAAAATGTATTTAGGCATTAAATTAGTATAACTTTCAATATAACTATATATATATATATATATATATATATATACATACATATATATATATATATATATATATATATATATATATATATATATATATATATATATATATATATATATATATATATATATATATATAAATGTGTGGCGTTCGTATAAAATTGTATTTAATAATCCTAAATTTTAATATTTTTAAAATGTAAAATATTTTTTTAATGTTAGTGTTCGGCTATTTATAATATGTACATTTCTCATGACATTCTAATGGTTATGCAAAATAAACTGTACATAATATGGTAACTGAATCTCTTTTTCAGAAAATCATATTCCATGAAAATCATATATATATATATATACATATATATATATATATATATATATATATATATATATATATATTGGATGTTCTTCAGATATAAGTAAGAAAAATCCTGGTTTTAAACAGCGGATGTATAAATACAGATTGTTTTTACAAACAATAAAAATTTCTATTTGCTATGCTTCAAGTCTTAAAATTGATGGCAGGGAATGACTCACCAGTTGCTGAATCGAGAGAGAAATAGCCTTGAGGGTCACCAGCTGTTATTTCATAAGATATTCTTTGGTCAGGATTCACGTCTAGGTCATAAGCATCCATTTTGACGACAGTAGTACCCTCTGGGGAGTTTTCTGGGATATTCGGGTAGTAAGCAGGTTCAAAAGTCAAAGGGGTATTGTCGTTTTCGTCCTCCACTTCGACATACACATCTAAGCGGGTGGTAAGTGGTACTGCGCCTCTGTCCTGGGCAATGACAGTTAACCAGTATCGAAGACTGGTCTCTCGATCAAGAACAGCTCTGGTTCTAAGATTTCCTGTGAAAGAGAAGAAAAACTTTTTAATTTTTTGATCCCATTAAAAGGCAGATCATTTGTATGAATTCACGCAAACAACATAGGATTGAGGTTTCTTTGGTTTGAAGCAGAAATGAATAATAAAATAAAACAAAAAGTTCAGAAAAATAATCCATTGATGGAAAGTTTTTTTTTCTTCTTCACATAAATTGATTTTTTAAAAGGGTAATTTTCTTTTCATTTAAAACAAAAAAAGAAATAATTTGCCTTTCTAGGTCATCTATGAAAACACAAACCTTATTTGTAAAATTACATTTGTTATGGAATAAATAATATTTAAATAGATGCTTACACACATATTGATAAAAAAATCATTAACAGACACCAACCAATCATAATAATTTACACCAAACACTATTTAATGATCCATCAAGATTGATTCTGAAAACAAAAGATATTTTAGAAAATTCAACGTGTAATCTCATACCTATTTTACTAATTTAAATTTATTCCTTCGCCCAACACGCGTGGATGCTGAGTGGAGTTTATTGCAACCCAAAATAAGCTACATTCTCAGAAAGATCAGAGCACATTTTCAAGCTGATAATGAAAGAGTTATTTTAATTTAAAAGCATATAATCTTTCATTTTGGCTAATTTTGACAAAGGAAACAGTGAAAGAATCCGGAAAATGGAATTTTATTGTTGCTAAATGAGATTACGCTTTGAAACAATCAATGGGAAAGTTATTACGAGAGAGAGAGATTTTCTGAGGTACAATTATTTTCATATTCACGCACTGCAGATCTTTCGTACAAGGGCTATTGTATTTGAATTGCAATACAATACATTTCTCATTAAAACATTGTTTAGTTCAAAAGAGTTTCCAGAAATTTGCTCCATATACAACAAGAATAGGAATCAAAGTAAGAGAATGGATACAAAAGTATGAATGAAATAACTATTAACGTTGAAATTGCAATATAAATGTTTCGCCAGAAATAAGAAAATTTGGAGAAATAATTTTAATTTTCAAATATAAGCAAATTTTCTTTGATTTGCTCTTTTAAAAAAGAAATGAGATGTTTGTTTTGAAAGTTTTTTAAATACAGCAACTATTGCTACTCATGTAATTATATCTTTACATAAATGTTTTAATATTTTGCAAACTTAACTTAAAATACATATTATATTATACGTACATTTAAATCTAAAATTGAAATAGCATTGTCGCCAAATATACTGATAATAGTATTGAACATTGTATTTTAATCCATTTATTATAAAAAGGTATTTTTACATATCATTTATGTCATAAAAAGCTTCATTTCATTCACTGATAATTTTCAGTTATCTAGGGCCTTTTTCACTTTAATAAAATAAGAATTGGGACATAAGAAATTAATTATATATTTGTCGTAAGACTTGAAACTTTTATATGAATTATAATATCTTGTTTATTATTATTTAAAAATTGAGTGAATTATCTAGGAATTTTCTATACATTTGACATTAGATAGAAAACAGACTAACGGCTGAAGACAGTATTGGAAAAGCCGCTACGCTTTAGCCTTCCAGTAAAACTTTTATAGTTAGTGGGCTATATTCAAGTGTCAAAAGCGAGAAAACTCCTAAGAATTCATTTCGATAGACGTTCAAGTAAAAAGCAGGAATACAAAACATTCATTTCTCCTGTGGCTCATCGACTGCAAGAATCCGATATTTTTCTTTACAAAGAACTAGATTTACCGCGGGGGCGGGCGTGGTGATATATATATATATATATATATATATATATATATATATATATATATATATATATATATATATATATATATATATATATATATATATATATTGTTGAAAATTATATAAAAAGGATTTTTTGATGTATGATAAATACAAAGAATTTTTCAGTTAATTTTACATCAACACAATAACCAGAATCAAAGTTGTATTTCTTCTTTTTTTGACATTTGATATTTAAGTAGGGTGCAAAATACCATTTAGTTAATGATTTTAAAAATTCAAGTTACAAATAACATTTCGCACAATCATGTGGAATTTATCTTTGTGAATTTCCTTGCGTAAAAGATAATCAATTCCATTATATATAATAGTCTTCCACGCGAGTAAATAATTTTGCTTTTTGATCGTTTTTCAGCAATGCATGTATATCAAAAAATAATACAGTTTTATCTTTATCTCTTCATGCACGATTATGATTGTATGTATGTTAAATTCATTCTCCAGTAAATGCTTCTACAAATAAGCCTTGAATACTTCCCCATGGAAGAATCTCTATTCTTTGATTGCACTGATAACTTCGTCACTGATTCGGCAAAATTCATATGTGTTATTTTTAACATATGTTATTATTAAATCTTCTTTTATTTTGACGTGTTCATTTTCTTTATCGGGGATATCATTACTGTACCTTGCTATCGAAGGACATCAGGAAAAACAGGAAAAAAGTAACGAAAAATCAAAATAAAGGGATACCGGCGAAGTAAAAAAAGGATGGTGAATCGCTCTTTTAAACCTTTTCTCGATCGCTGTTCATCATCTTCTACTTCAGCTTCACCAGACAAGCGGGTGCGTTAGCGAATGCGTTATTCTAAGGAAAAAGAGGCAATGGCGCGAAAGATTGGGAATGGAGTGAAAGACGAAGTAAAAAGAAGCGCGCTCTTCTTTTTTTTTGTTCTTTTCCAAGGCGCCTGTTCCTGAAGATCATAAATGAATTTTGTTCGCCAGTTCAGAGGAGAAGAACAGATGAAAAATTTGTCCGAAAGACAGTTCGATTTTCTTCATCTTTTTGCTTTTCCCTGGTTGAGGTAGTTCTAGCGGCGTGGTAATCAATGTTTTCCTTTGTACTGTTTTGTTTAGTACTCTCTTTTATAAGTACTCTCACCAGAAAGAGACACGAAACAGTTTTGCCTTAGCTCTTAACGCGTCTGCTTTCTACTGAAATCGAAGATTTTTTTTGTTTACTCGATCGCTTTGCAAAATGGGTTTTTTACGATGATTTGAAAGAGTATTCTCATATAATTTTAGTTGTGTATTCTCAATATTTTTAGGGACACCAGAAGAAGTGGCTGAAACAAATAAAAAAAAGACGAAATTATTTGAAAGAGGGATAATTATTTATGTTAATGAGCGTCTTATTTTCCTTATTTTGTTTTTTTCAAATATAATTTGGAGACAAATTATTGCATGGAGTTAATGATTCACGAAAATTGAAAGTAATTGTCCTTGTGGGTGTAAAAAAAAAAATTATTATAAAATATTGTTTAAATTGATTGCTATAGTTAGTTGAATAAAAATGCTGAAAATGGTGTGAAATTTATGTACGTTATATTTACTTAATTTTAAATATATTACCTGACAATTTTTTTAAAGTAATAGTCTCAATAATTATATATCAATATCCCAAGAGAATGTTTATAGTTAAACTGTTTCGAAATGTTTAGAATAAAAGTAAGTAAAATCAATTACTCAAGGTAAATATATCTTTTTGTGAAAAAGTGTACAAAAAACTATATGCTTATTTTAATTATATATTTATAGACTCATTTGACGTTTCTTAAAATTTGCAAAATCGGTAGATTTTTATTGTAATAAAACTGCTTTCTTAAAGTATTTTAACTAAAAAATTAGTGGGCATACTTTGAATATATACAAGTGATTTTTTGATGCATATGATAACACTTTGCATACCTTTTTCATTATTTCAGAAAATAATTTTTTTATGTATGTGATTCAACAATGAACGCAAACAATCAAAATCATATAATAAGAACGTAATAATTATAATATATGTATATATATACAGAGAGAGAGAAATATAATATTGTCATAAGACAAATAAATATAGCAAGAATATCAAAGAAAATTCAAATTACTAAATAATAACGAAACAAGCATAACAGAGAGATTCTTTGTTTACAGCGCTTATTTTCAAGGAGCAAAGTTACTTAGAGAGTAATGAAATTGCTCATAAATTTCACAGAGTATATAATTCAGGACTTTAATGAGGCAATTTGAGGTTTAAGAAACGAATTATGTCCATTGCTCTTCTTGGGCTTAGCCTACGGACCTTCCTGAGTAGCGGATGAACTTTAAATGATCGGCAAAAGAACAATGCTTTTAAGGAAAGTAAAATAAAAACAAGCTTGAGTTAAAAAAAAAAGGAGAGAATCTGATTAATATATTCTCAAAATTCAAAAAAGTCTTTTCCCCATCATGAAGAAAAGAGCAATAGTAGATTCAGATTTTAAAGATGCGCCAACAAATTTTTTTTTCACATGAAAATGTTAAAAAAAAAGGATGTTATTTAACAAAAACGATGATATATGTTTGTATTTGATGCATTTACAATTATCTTAAAATAAAAAAAGTATCTAAATCTCGTGATATTTAGTACATAATTAAAAAGATGAGTTAGCTACTTTTCTCAAAAATATTTAAGATATTTAAATTTTCTTTACACATTTATTATATGGAGAAAAATATCAAACATTTCGTAAAAATCAGAAACTGTATTTCACTGAAAGCAAAAGTTAAATTCAACTGAATTTAACTGCAATTAAAAATGAATTATTATTAATTAACAACAGTAAAAATAAGCTGTCTCTATTATACAGAAAACAATATTACAAATGTCAAAAATATTTAACAAAAGTGTTTCTATATAAGATGTTTACTGAAAAAATATTGGTAGTATGAGAATAGTATTTACCAATTAAAAAGTATAATTACTTAGTTTTTCTTTTCTTGTAAGAAAATACTTAATTTATGTATATAAATATGAAACACGTAATCAATATTGAGCTTATACATAAAAACCTAAATTTGAGTCTTCAATGTGAATAAAATATGTATGACTACCTCTATTATCGGTAAAATATTTTTCTAATACGATAAATTAGAAAATAATGTAATAAATTCAAGTATATAATTAAGGAGATAACGAGAGAATGTTTAATAAATTATATAAATCTATAGTAATAATTTTCTTTAAAGTAATATTCAGATAACTTCGAATTTCGTCAGATTTCCTCTTTTTTCCATAATTTATTTCATTAGGAAAAATCAAACTGAAACGACACCGTATTAATTATGTTAATTTTATATTTTAAATAGTTAAAAAACTTTTCTCATATTGTTAATTTAGCTAGACATTTTTAATTATTGTTTCGTGTAATTTATATGAGAATCTTAATTTATTACGTCGCAATAAATACTTTTTTTTGTCAGAAATTATAATATTTTAAAATCATGTAATTGCTAAAAAAGAATCGTTAATAAATCTTAATTCTAAAGAAATGCTAGCTTTCTAAAGCAGAGACATAATGACTTGAAACTTTCTTTTATAAGATTTATCAAATAAATAATGAACGTTGTTGAAATTTTTCTTAAATAGTTAAGCTTTTGCTTCTCTCAAAACTAATTTTAAGACTTCAAATCATTACTAAAACAATAAGAATAAAAAAAAGTTTGAGCGACATAAACGCTTAATTATCTAATATTTATTTATTTTTCCAGAAGAGGAACATAAAATACATAATTTTAGTACTTTTTCACAAAAACATTATGAAATGTTTTTAAAAATATTTAAAACTAAAAGAGTTTCTCCACTAACTTTACAAACATCAAAGAGTAAACGAATGGAAAAAAATATTGCATGTAAATTGATGGGAACAATTAAAACTGAAAAAAATCTTTACTGAGAAAATTCAAAATTAACTTATTATTCATTAATTTTTTTTTCCAACAAGTTAAAATTTTATCTGTAACTAGTCAATAGAATACAAATAAGATCTTAACAGAGAAAAGTACTTCGCAATAGAGCGACATTCCGAAACACCCGAGGGAATGGTACAGAAAATTGAATTTAAAGCTTAAAAATTATGCGCCTGAAAAGAAGTCAAACCATTCATTCAATATTCATAGATTAAAATATTAAAAAAATCTTTACTTAAAAACAAGAGGTTTTTGACAAAAACAAAATAAGCAAGAGGAAGTGAACATCTTTACAGTTAAGTGGCACCTAAATTGAAATTTCGGTGATAACAACGCACACGAACTAATAATTAAAAATATCGATTAAAAATACCTGTCTATTCATATTTAATGAAACTATCGATTCAGGAAAAAAGAGTGACATCAACACACTTCGAAGCGCGTAAAATCCGAAATAAAACGGGAAAAATGTGTTCGATAGAGACAAAACTCAAAATTATTCCAAAAGTCTCGTTACCTAGTGATAAATACTTCCCGCTAGTGAAGGGAATTTCAGGAATTCCGGGAAATTCCAAAGGTTCTCGCCTTTTCCCCTGGAGTATTAACAACACACTCCAAAAGCTGGAAGTACCCCGTAGAAAGAAGATCGAAGATGAGGGGGAGGATGTCTCCCGACTTTTCTAGGTTAGTCGGCAACTGCTGACTTGCAAACCAACCGACTTTAAGTGGAATTATGCATTCCAAGCAGTAAGATGCGCTACATTACAGCGGATTTAAATCTAGATGAGTCATTTTCGAAGAAGGGAATCACAAAGGGATTCTTTGAAACACAGCAGGGATATATTTCTGCTGAGTAATATTTGATTAAATTAAATTAAAATAATAGATAAACTTACAAGGGTAGCTTATTTAAATAAATGAATTGTAATTAGAGCAATGGAACTATAGCTAATTATCATTGCGTATATTCGAGGTACGTTCATTAAATGGAAATAACATGTAACAAGAGGGTATTTTAAGAACTGACCATGTAAAGTAAATCGAAATGAGAACTTATGTTAGAGAAAATTAATATTTTTAATTTATAACGTAAGGAATAATTAAGATTTTATCCTAAAGCTATAATATAATTAAAGGTATAATATTATAAAAAAGCTTTCCCTTTATTTAAAGATATTGTATTGCCTAATAATATGCCCTGCTCTTTCAGAAATATTAATATTCATTAATAGAAAAATAGTAGTTCGATTGTTTATTGAAAACTGATAGTTGTTAAATATCATTTAGTTGTTAGTTAGTTGTTAAAAATCATATCATTTATGTTAAATATCATCAAGCTATCTGGTTTCAATTATCCTTTGAGTTTCGATTGGTATATACAGTTTATTCTCTCCTTTAATGTTATATATTCTATTATGAAAACATAAGATTATTATACTTGTTTAATTCGAATCCGAATACAATTAAGAAATAGTTTCTGATACAATTAACATTGGTTCTTTAAATAGAAATTTTTCAGTTATAGAACTTCTAGTTACAAATTTTGAGCTTTTGTGGCTTTTACACGGTCTTTAAATAGTTTTTTTTTGTGTTGCATAGAACTTCGTCATGATGATAAGCAATATCAAATTGAGTATTACTTTGTAATAAGTTTGAAAATTTTTTAATTGATGTAACCAACTATTTTTTCGTTGTATAGACATATCTCAGCCATAAAAGTTCTAACTACAGAGAATTTTTCTTCTTTTTGAGAATTTTATCGGGTATTTTATAATGAGGTGATCGGATATCGTCTTTATGAAGATAATTTGTCACTCAATAGTTACATTTTGCATGCGAGGACTAATTTGACCAGAAAATAGAAGGACCAATAGCTTAAAGTAAATTCCGAATTTCTGCAAGCCTGAGGTGGGAACCAAATCCATGAACTATAGAACTGAAGACCAGAAAGATACTATTTAGATGATAACTTTTCTTATCCTGGTGAGAGTATCATATGTATTATCAAACTAAGTAATTAGCGGGAAAACTTTTTTCATTTAAATTGTATTAAAAAAGAAGAAAATGCATATTCAAATGAGATAAATAAGAAAGCGAAGAAAATGTATCTTTTGTTTTAACTGTTTGTCATACTTTTGAAGTGTAGATTTTAATCAAACTTCTTTTTTTTCTAAAGAAAAAAATCCACGTGAAAATAAATTAATGCGAATAAATTTATCAAAAAGTAATCAAGAAAAAGGAAGCTCAGAATCTAAAATGGAAAAGAAAGCTGTCAGTTTACTTAAGATATGAATAAAAAACTAAGTTTACAAAACTGGAAAAGAAAACTCACTCAGTTAATTATACCGAATAGCTCTGTAATATATTTGTGATGGTTAAAGATTAGTAATGAAGAAAGAAATGATTATAATTTAAAAGTAAGCTGAAATATGGATGGTAAAAAAAATCAAATCATTAAAAATGAAGATTTTTATAGTTGAATATAAAAATTCAAAACACTTTTGAAAAAATTATGACAAAGCATGAGAAAAAGATTAAAATTGAAACAAAAGTATAAGAAAAATTATAGACACACAAAAACATATACAGAGTAACTACTTACTGAGGGGGGGGATTACATTAAATTGAAAATATTCTTAAGAATTTTTATTTTTTTAAATAAGATAATGTATTTTGTGAAGATTAAATGTAACAGAGTTTTTTATGATTAGATTTTTAATGGGTTTTTGAACTACTTGGTAAATATATCATGCCGAAAAAGATAAACATTAATAAGATGTACTTGAACTCAAATGAAGTTGTTAATTTATTTTTTATTTGTATATTTCTTATAAATTTTCTAAATATTGTTATTACAAGAATGAAAAAAATCCTAAAATAGTAAAATACTTTTGTGCATACTTTTTACCCTAAAATGTCTTCTTATAAAATAGACTTGAACATAATAGTTTTAGTTTTTTTATTTCAAATGGGTTGAAAATATGCTGTAAATGTATACATTTAAATATTATTGAATTCAAAAAGATCTAAATATATATATATCTTAAAATTTAATTCCAAGTAGATACGATTTTATTGAACTGCAGATGTTTGATTAAAAACTAGAACCAAAAAATATTTTCGAATATTAATTTCATATTTATAGTTATTTTGATACTTGAATTTCTTTCTTGCTAAACGTCAGGGCACTGGTAAGAATTTGATATATACTATATATAATTTGATATATACTACTGATATATAATTTGATGATACGATGCGAAGTAAATCATCGCCAAGTAATTCTAAACCGCAGTTAAGTGACGATGTCAACTCATAAGTTGACCCCTTCTCTTCAAACCTTCACACCCAACTGACGGAGGAACATTATTTGACCCTAACAATATGACAGTCTTTGAGTAGTTCAGACAACAAATCTAACACACACACAAACACACATTGTCTTTCAAATACAAAAACATTACCAACTAGACTACTAATGCCTTAAGTAATGGTCTAAATAAAATTAACAATGCAAACCATTAATAATTTATCAACACTAACAAAACATTATATATAATTAGAATCCAATTAATTTATTTATATTAATATATTTAATAAATATCATATAATATTATTACAATATCAATGATCTAAACTATTAATAACATTAAAATAACGAAGTACGAATTGTAAAAGTAGAGTTGATTTTCTACTCAATCGAAAAATTTGTGTATTACTTCCATTTTTATGGGGACATTATAAACTAATTGAGAAATGAATTACCTTCGTTTAAGAAAGCCAATGGGTTCGATACCTGTGTCACCCGAAGACTATCATGTTCAAAAAGCCAATAAACATTAAGTTCTCTAGAGTTCAATGCTCTTTTACTAGGATAGCTTGGTGTAGAGAAGGCAATGCTAGATAAATGTGGACTTTGTAGCTTGACATTGTTTCAACAGTGTGAGGTGGTTTGTTGTATATAGGAGTTTCAATTGGGAATATAAGAGGTAGCTAAAAACGTATCTCAATAACGTAAGACAAACCTTAATTTTACGTACCTTTATCCAATAATATTTTCATTTAAATAAAGAAATTTTTAATGTGTTTATTATTTGTTTGCAAACTACATATAAATAGTTGTCTTAAATTTAAAAAAAATCACGTGAATTTGTGGCATTTATTATTAAAGAAAATGAAACTATTTAAAATTAAAGTTTTGCAATACTTTCTAAATTTCTTTTTCGTCTCAACGTCTGAATAATAATTGCAAATATATGATGAAGTTATGCAAACTTTGTTTATCGATTTCACACAGACATAAAATACAAGTTATTCATTATCTGTAAAATAGCTGTCATTAAAGCAACTGATTCGGCTCGGAATTTAACGAGGGTTTCAGAAGATACGAAAATATTAATTTCCACCGAAACGAAATTCATTAAAATAACGCTAGGAATGCTGCCGATGAAGACTTAGGATAAAATTATGTTGCAAGATAAAAAAAAAAAAAGTTATCCCAAAAATGGGAGTGCGGAGAAAAGTTAAGATTTTTAAAAACAAAAGAACGTAATTAAAATTAGTAATTTGACGATTCAATTGAGAAAGCGAAGCAAAGCATTTGCCATGAAGAGAGGGCAAATGTATTTGAAAGCAATTTATTATCGTTCGAAACAAACAAATAACTGGGAAACGAAAACAACTTTTCGCAAAATGAAAAATTAAAAATAACTATTTTTACTATTGGATCTTCAGGTATCTGCATTTACTCTGCGTAATTAATTAAAATCCTCACAAAAAAAACTTTCGTAGAAAATGAATGCAAAGAGACTATCTTCAGACGAATATTTGAAGTGAAAAACATTTTTTATGTGAATGTGTCACTGTTTTCCACCATTAATTGAATTATTTAATTTAATTTTCCTGCCATATTAACATTCTTTCAAAGTTTTGTGTACTTTGAGCGCTTTTCCACAGTATGGTTATCAACTGCATTGGAATGAGAGGAACAATATTAAATGAAAGTTATTTTTATTCTCAAGCACAAGTATTCAATTTCCATTATTTGCTATTCATATAGTAAACTAGAATAAAGGAAATATTTTCATAATCGTTTTTGTACAGCTTTTGGAACAAAATGTTTAATATCATTATGCCAGTGGTCATTTGCTACGAATTAAATGCAATAACAATGCAAACATTATCAATTTTTTATATCAATTTTTCTTTTTATAAATATGTTTCATATATATATATATATATATATATATATATATATATATATATATATATATATATATATATATATATATATATATATATATATATATATATATATATATATATATATATATATATATATATATATTTATTTATTTACATATTTCAACTATCAATTTAATGTATAAAAGGTTAAAAGTTAATAATAATAAAAATTTAAGCTAAAAAGAAAAAAACACTCCTTTTCACGCACATCAGGTAAGAGAGAGTGTTTCAAAACACACAGTGAAAATTTAATAAATTAAATTCTATGAATTTAAACATACGGTCTTGTATAAAAAGCAAATTAATTAAATTAAAATTTTAAAATAAAATATACATAAATTTCGATATCTGTATAAATAAGAAATATTAATAAAAAAATTTCCCTTAGCATTTAATTTCATCATGCATAAATTAATTCGTTGGAAAGTTAAAATTAAAAATAAATATAATTATATATTTTAAGGAAATATATATATATATATATATATATATATATATATATATATATATATATATATATATATATATATATATATATATATATATATACAGATGAATATAAATAAATTTCAACAATTTTTGCTCATTTTGAGCAAAAAGTTAATATAATTAAATAAACACTAGCACTTCATGTAATACTATACGAAATAAACAAAAAACTTATGAAAAAGAACATAACAGTAAGATAAGCTTGAAGCGAATTATTATTTCCAAAATATATATTTACAAAATAAATAATGTCAGAAAATAAATTTTATATATTTCTTTGGTGAACTATATATATATATGTGTATGTGTGTGTGTAAATATAAGGGACAAAACGACATTTTATTCGCAACAATATAGTGAAAAATATATTTTTATTAAAATATTAAATTCTAGCTTATGCAAAGAAAGTTTGAGGATGATATTTGCATAAACTTTTGTAATCTTCATGACTTCATTGCGTTTGACACTTGCAAATAAATAGTATCCATAAATAACAAGCATGGTGCTTTGCGTGGGTAGTTCCGTGCAGCAGCATCCAATGAAAAAGAGAAATTCATGTTTGCTGAAACAGTTCGGAAAGGAAATTTGCAAGAATTTTACAGGGAAATCTGTTTATTACGATGTTTAACAGGAAGCCGTTTTCTGCTTTATAGGTATATTTGCTTGTATCAATAAAAATATTTCAAACACTAATTTATTGATTGATGTAAGTAAACTGACATGTAACATACTTTTGGAAATTTTATAAACTGATACTTTTTAAAAATGAGATCGTTAAGATTTCTAAGATTATGTAAGTTATTGATTGATTTTGTAAGTTATTGGCTAATATTTTTTGTGAAATGATAGACATCTCAATTGTGAAAAAGGCATCAAATTAATTAATTGGTTTCTGTTCTTGGTAGGAAACTACATAATTTTCGGAGACTTTAATCTTTTAAAATAAAATTTAATTGTGCATGTGAATTCAATCATTTAAACTAAAACATTTTTGTCCACCTTGTTTATTATTTCGCTTCAGATAAAGCACTGTACACCTGTGTGTGCGTGTGTGTGTGTGTGTGTGTGTGTGTGTGCGTGCGTGCGTGTGTGTGTGTGTGCGTGTGTGTGGATAGTAATTTTGATTTCAACATTGAAACACCGAATATCGAAATAGAAGTACTCTTGTCTTGTAAAGGTGAATTATAGCATCTATTATTATCAGAATGGAAATAATTTTTGCTTCAGCATTTAAAAGCCGAACTTTTAGATACACTAAGTTATTAGCGAAATAAAACATAATTTTCACTTTCAATTTGATTTTCAATTTGATTCAATTTAAAAATTTAATTTGTAAGAAATATAAATGGTCAATTCAAAAACAAAATATTTATTTAAAATTATTTAAAAAGATGAAAATATTGAAATTCTTAAGCATAGTCTGAAAGTTATATATATATATATATATATATATATATATATATATATATATATATATATATATATATATATATAGTTCACATTTAAAATGTATGTTCATTAAATGTATTATATATATTTGATGCGCATTTATTTACGAGATCTATACTTTTTTGTTAATAAAGTTTGACGTTTCACCATAAAAATGAACCAATGTACATCACGATGGTTAATTCGCTTAATGGTAGTTAATGAATAATTTAATTTATTCTAAAGACGGGAAGAAAAACAAGCTTGTTAAGACCTTTTAACGTGAGTGGGAGTGACATATTTCTTTTTCATCTGGCCGGTGGGAATTCTCTCAGGGGAAATATATTTTCCGCTTATATCCAAGATTTCCGTTTGAGTAATTGCCAGGATTGTCCTTTAAAACAATTATTTATTTAGTGCTACACAAAAATGAGACCTTAGCTAGTTATTTACAGCTCATTGCACGCAGTCCTTTCCAGGAAAAACCTTCTAACTGGAGATGCAATCGTTTTTATTGCCCGTGGACGTATGTGGAACTCATTAATAATGACGAGTATAAAAGGGCGAGAAAAAAAGCGGGAAAAATGTTTCTCCCAAAATTCGACAAGTAAAAATGATTTATGATCTTACAAATGCACTCAAGCAGCCTACTTGATACAAAAGGTTCATTTCTATCTTTTTCCCATCTTTTTTATTTAGCTATTTAACGTCATTTTCGAATTTATGCTTGATGCCACAAGTAAAAGTTGCATTTAAGACAGCAGCGGCACTTTTTGGCATTTATTTTTGACTCGTTAAAAGCAGTTATGATTTTCGAAATCATTGAAAGGAAAGACTTCATGGTGAGTTTTTCAGTCTTGTTTTTGGATCGACTTTGTCTTTATCTCTCTCTTTGGGTCAAAAATGCCATTCATGAATTGTGTTTTGTTTGTTAAATGAAAGATGAATGAATGCCAAACAGATGCTATTCAATGGGTTCACTAATGATGAAAGCTACAGTATCTACAATAGAACAATAATGTGTCACCTCCAAATATTAAATGCTCAATTCAGTTAGAAAATGACGAAACAATAATTAAAATTTCCATAGCAGATGCTGAAGATTAATGACAATAAATCAGAAAATTAGATTCATTTGCATTATAATTTTTTTTACTATGGCAACATCAGATATTTCTTCATATTAATTAATTTTTATAGCTAAAATATAAAATAATACTAAATGTTATAATATTTCAATAAAATTATTTTGTAAATTAATTTTTAACAAAATAATAGCTACAATGTTTTAGCATAACATTAATAGTTAATTTCACTCCTTAATATATATATTCAAAAAACTAGTTTTTCATTTGTTCATGGATACACTGGAGTAGTAATTAATAATCAATATCATTTATAAAAAATATATTATTGATACGTTTTTATAATATAAAACGTTATCAGATCACGTTATTAACATTATCAGAATGTTATCAATAGCATTATGGTAATAATAGAATGTATTAAGTGCTGAAACCATCAAGAGCTTTTCTTTAAGCAACACTCAGGTTTGTAGAAAATACTCCTGGTGATCTTTCAAAAGCTCAAGTGTCATCCATTATTATAAAGCAGAATTATATATATATATATATATATATATATATATATATATATATATATATATATATATATATATATATATATATAATGTCAGTATGAAAGAATAAATTTAAATCGATTTTCATGGTGAACAATTGTGTTTTAGCTATTATAGTATAAGCGTAAATAAAACTTTAAGCACTGACAGGCAATATATAATACCATTCAACATTATTTGATACCATGAAAAAGCTTACTAAACACTGTTTATCATATTTTTTATCATTGTTTGTCACATTTTATTTTCGATGCAAATGTAGTATACCCAAAACAAAAGTATAACTTACAAATAAATTCATAAATTTAATCAAAACACGATGGAATCAAATAGACATATTCAGCGTATTCCTCTATTCCAACCTCACTTCACTCAGACCTATTAACAAACCTGCCAAATATTGGTGGAAATCTTTTCATTGTCTTCAAATTAATCAATCCCATAAAATTATCTTTTATAAATAACTAGGGAAGTTATCATACACATTTTTAAGGTTCTCATTAGATCCAAATTCTTGATAATTACTTTATGAGAAAGTGACAGAGCAGCAATCGTTAAGTGCTTTTCAGATGGAATGAAAAAAAAATTTCCATAACAATGTCGCCAAATAAATGTTATTAGTTATGTGATAAGAGGGGAAACAATGCTATCAGCTAGAAATGAGATAGTGTTGACCATCTCCACCTAAGACGACACCACTTGGTGTTTATGGGCTTTTTTATCATTTTAATTAAAGTTTCGCAAAAGGCTTTTGAATCCTGATAAAAATTCCAATTATAAACTCAATGGATATTTACGAGGACATCTTGTGTTTCTGATGGTTGAGTGACTCTACGCAAAAATGGCCTGTCAAGATGGTTAATTAAATTCTCAAATAAGAAACAATGTGATGTTTACAAAATACACATTTTCCGAATATATCGGGAAATTAAAACTTAAAGCGTTTCAAGAAGATTTTATTTTTGGACCCTAAACATTCAATACTGTTTCTATAAGAACTTCAGGTGAAATGCTTAAGAATTGATCTGAAATTAGTTTTTGTGAGGGCACCTAACGGGAAATTTTTCTGAAACTTAGATTAATTAAAAGTAGGTTGATGATAATATAGTATGTTGTTAATAGTACATATCTCGTGTGTAATCTCAAAACATTAAATATTATTTCTTTACGAAGAATAAAATTGCAGGAGATGGCGAAATGCTTAAGATATCTCCTTAAATTATTCTGTAAAGACATATTGTTTTGCTTTCAAAATTCAGATCAGTTAAAACTGTAGTACGTTGATTTATAATTGAAAACTTAAAAGCATAAATTTTAAATAGCTTTAATTTTTTCAATATAATCTTTAAAATTTCAGTAGTGTTTCTAGAAGAAAAAAACCTTAGGAATCAGTGAAATACTTAAGAGCTTGACGTAAATTATTTTGTTGGGACACCAAAATAATTTATACTTCTTTAAAGTTAAAAGACATGTTGATTATATAATTCAAAACTTTTTAATTCTTGAAATTTAACTCCAAATATTAAATTTTAAGAGCTTTTTACCTTTGCCTCATAATCCAAAAATATTCAGTACTGTATCTTAAGAGGAAAGAAATCTTTGAGAAATTGGTACAATACTTAAGAGAAAAAGTTATTCTGTGTCGGGGCACCTAAGTCTATTTCAAAACTCAATTCACAGTTCAAGACAGTATAGGTTGAGTGTCTTATGTCATTACTGATATCAGGGCACGTGATACAAATGAATTAAGCTCATTTACTGAAAAATAAAAAAGGGTAATCAAAGATATTTACCTATTTCCGCTAAGCGATGTTTATTAATGAAAGTATTTAATCAAAACCGAATGCTGTCTCCCACCCGCCTGAGAACATCCAACTCCATAACTTAATTGATAATAATGCTGCTGCTAACACATTTAGGATGATTAGCTCAAAAATTAGGGCTAAACCAGGAGCCTTCGGCGTTGCTTGTAATCCTGATGATTAGATTCGCTCTTTGGAAGGAAACGAAGCTAGGACTCGAAATTACCGAATTGTGAACCTAATATGGGTAAGACTCATTCAGCGAGAACCCCGCTGTCTCTTGGCAGGATTCGTGTCCTAATCACCTCTCCTAATGTGTAAGTGAATCCTTTGAAGCGCATCAACGACTTTCCCAGGAAATGATGGTCTATTAATAATTTTATAAACACATACAGATATCATAAATATTGCTGTCCTGCTTACAGAACTATTTGGCAGTTCCACATTTTCTCTTTGCAATTGCAAAATCGTTATGGGAGTAAATTAACTCATTTATATATGGGAGTTCTCTCTTTTAACAATTATAGTTACTATTATGGAAAAGTCACTGCTATGCAACCTCCTGTGTCAAAGAGCATTCGCGTGTGGGGTTGTTTTGTTTTTTTTAAGCAAAAAATTTAATATTCTAAAAGTAAAAGTTAATTGCATAAATTTAACTTCTTTAATTAAATATATAAATGCTTACAAAAATTAAAAATATTATTCCAAATTCTGTCTGTAGAGAAAAACTTTTTTAAAATTTCTTTTATATTTGGAAAACAGATTACAGTAGCGGTAATGGTTATATTGAAATACTAAAAATGCTTGAAAGCAGCTAAAAATAAAAAATATTTTAAAGCAAAATAAATAAGTAGGTTTGTATTTTTATTCACTTAATTGCATAGAAGACAGATTAAAAGATTTTTTAACATCAATGAAACCAAAAATAAAAAATGATTGGTATTCCAGGCTGATTTTTTTTAAAGTTTAAAATCTTTGAGTACGAAATCTTAAATAGTATTCTACGAAATTACAGTATTTAAATATAACAAGTTCCTTGTTTTTATAATATCAAATGTTTCTTTTTCCTTACTTACAATTTTTGAAAACATTTTGTGCTTAATATTATGTATACACTGTTATTTAATATGCAGATTTTTAACTTTTAAAAACATTTTAGTTATTTTAACATCAGTAGTTATTTTATTTTTTATGAATAGTTTTCGATTTTTTTAAATTTAAAGCATATTTAGTGCAAAATTTTTCAACTAAAAATGTTTAAATATTCGTAAGAGATAACAATTCTAATAATTACTGGCTTATATTTATATATATATTCCCTTGAGAACATCATTATTCATTATTTTTTTGCTTAAAGAAGTATACGTAGTATATATAACTGCAGTTTCTTTTTCAAAGCACTTTAAAATAAACAACCAGCAAAAAATTACTTTTAAAATATGGACCACCACTGATGCTTAAATACCATGTCAGTTTGGAAGCGTAACGAGCAAAATGTCCAAACATCCTTGAATGTATGAAAAAATTGAAACACCTACTAATTTAGGGTTTTTTTCAGCTATGCACCAAATATATTTGAAATAATATATGTATATTACATTAAATAGGAAATATTTAATCGATGGTGCTAAAATGCACAAAAATATAACTCGCTTGTAAGCCTGTAAAATATGTTTCACACAATATGTGTTCAGTTTACATCTTTCTATAGACTACATACATAATAAAAACTTAATATTCTTAAGTTAAAAGCAATCATTTTTTTAATGATTTAAAAATTAGTGAATGTTAGAAAGTTCCAATTTATAGAATTACAGGGATTTTAAATATGCGAAAAAATGCGAATAAGAATTAATTGGAATTACAAATCTTGAATCATACCACTATTCAGACACTCAATCTACAAAGCAAAACTAAAAACAAATTCAAACAAAAAGTAATAATATTCAATTTAGAATTTGCTATAAATAAAGTGAGAAGTGAAATTAAAAATGTAAAACTAAATTGAATGGACATACAATTTGAAACTGCTTAATACAGTTGTAAAATAATAATAATAATAATAAACTGCATTTAATTGTGCAAAGATTTATGTCCACATTGTGAAGATAATTCTTATATATCTGATTAAATTCTTAGCTGATTTATAATTTTTAGCATATGCATATATACTAAAGTACAGGTATAGTAGCCCCATACACATTTCTACAGAATACGATAAATTTCATTACAAAGCTTTGACATCATTTAATTTTCGGAGAGATATCCCATTCCCCGATTAATCTAGTACCGAGACATTCTTGCCCCACCAATCAAGGAAAAGTCCATCTCCAGGACAGTTGTCTTCGTGTTTAGAGGACTGATACTTCCGACCAGCACTGCCTAGTACCCATTAATTCTGACAAGACGAGGATGAGAAGTCAAATCGAGGCCAAGAGTGGTCATCTCTCGTCGCTCCATGTCCAGGATCTACGGTCATTTCCTCTTCGTTGCACGCCTCCCTTATCAACTCTCGAAGCGCTGTAACGTCCACTTTTGTTTGCCGTCCAGATGGAAGAAGTGATTTCAGAGGGGCAGGGGGAGGACAAACCAAGTCTTCGATAACACGGGAAATAAAGCGGTCGCATTTTCTGCTTCATGCTCTGGATTTTGGAAGCTGTGCCTCACGTACTTGTTTCGTAATTTAAACACGGTTTTCATGAATCAAAATGGGCTTGAAATGCTCTTGAGCTTGTCACGTCTTAGTGTTTGCGTGCATTCGTGATTTGGCACTCGCAAAGTTATTTATATTACAATGTCTTTTGCAAAAGCATGTGGTAATCAGTGTATTTTGGAATATGAAAGAGGAAGAGAAAAAAAAGTAAAGCCCCTAAAAAAACCATTTTTATTAATTTATTTTAAGTGTACCATTATCTGATATAAATGTGTGGAATAAGTCTGACACATGAACAAAAAAAATACGAACTTAATACATTTAATATAGTTTAATTTTGTCTCATTTAAATTTTAATTTAAAGGCCCTTTATTAATAAAATTTAAATAAATAATTAATAAACGTATTATAATAATAAATTTAATTTATTTATTTAAATAAATAAATTTATATTTATAATATAATTTAACTAAATAAAAAATTATATAAATATAAATAACTGAATGGATATATTTTTTATTTAATGTGAGTTACATTAGGAAAAATAACCTGTATACACTTAATATTTAATAAAATCTTAAAACAATTACGATTAGTTAAAATTATTGTTCAGTAATTTAATTAAATACGCCAGCTAAATATATTGGTAAAATGATTTTTTTGATATTACCTGCATAAAATGTCCATTCGATTATTTAAAGAGAATGCTTTTAAGATAATTTTTATTTAGTTTTATTTACACTTTGAAAATATGAGTTTCAATTATTTGTAATAAAATGAACAGAAGTAAAATCTAAATTAACATTTTCTAAACTTCGAACACTTTATCATATTCTTTCGACTAATGTTTTAAAATGTCTGAAACGAAATGAAAGCCATAATATAATTTACATAACTTCCTTTGAATTTTTAGAAATGGTGATAGGAATAAAATGCAAACTCAAAATTGAATCTCAACTATTCACACTTAAAATCAGAATCATGAAATTTTTCCATTTTAGAAATGCGCTTAATTCTTATTTATAAATTTATTCTAAATTTCATTTTTATTCTAATATCATTCAATTAATGAGCCCTGAAATTTGAATATCAAAAATCGCAAGAACAATCGCTGTTATTTTAAAAATATGAAATTCAAAAGTGAGGAGTAATTATTCGAAAAATCAAGAAACTGACACTTTCGGAAGTCATTAATTATATTCTATCAATTAAAGATCTTAGCTTTGCTACGAAAATTGAACGCAAAGGAGCCTATTGAAGGCGTATTGAGCGCGATTCAAAGAGATTGTTAAGTTATCAGCCTCAAAAGCATCTAAAGTGGAGGAACAACAAGATGTAGGAGTAGTTTTGACTTTAATTAATTTAATTAAGTCTCCTACATAATCTTAGGCTCATAGATATTTATTTTTCACAATTTTAATGAGAGAATAATGGAAAGATTATACGGCCAATTTAGTTCTAGTTTTACGCAGGCAAATCTGAATTTATCTTAAACTTCACCTGTTCCACAATAAGTTTGACATGTGCAGTTATTTTATAAGAAAAGAATGGCTGATAACTGAATGTCCTTAAAAGTTTTAATTTAAATAAGTATTATAAAAATAACACTTAAAGTGCTTATGTGAAAAAATACATTTTTAAATGACTATTCATGAAAAATTATGAGGTTGAAATAACATTTGTAAATAAAAAAACATCTTCCTTATATATATATATATATATATATATATATATATATATATATATATATATATATATATATATATATATATATATATACATATATATATATACATATATATATATATATATACATATATATATATATATATATATATATATATATATATATATATATAAGGAAGATGATAAGGAAGATATAATATATATATATATATATATATATATATATATATATATATATATACCGGGTGATCCAAAAGTCAGGACGAACTTTAAAAATGAATAATTCTAAAACGAATCACGATACAAAGATGCGGTTTGCACCGAACGGATGGAAAAAAAACCGGGTTTTGTGTGGCAATGAAAAAAATTAGTTCTGTTGGCGACCAACTGATGGCGCTTTAGTGTTTTATTGCAACAAAAGATGTTTTACAAATGAAACAATGATTAATGAAGTCAGATTAATTACAGTTAATTAGTACTTACTACAGTATATGTTCAATGTGCTGTCCATCATTCAGAAGTAAAGCTGTGAGACGAGTCCCTACACCATTCACAACATTTAGTAGCATTTCTTGCGTTATGGCAGACACATTTTGGCGGAGGGCATCTTTCAGTGCCGCTAGTGGTGCCGGTTGGTCGCTGTACACTTTTGACTTCAAGAAGCCCCACAGCCAAAAGTCACAGGGTGTGAGATCGGGAGGTCTTGGAGGCCATTAAAGTATCGACTGATAATACGATCCTCCCCAAATGTTGAGCGTAACAGGGGTTGCACAGGCAGAGCAATATGAGGTGGTGCTCCATCTTGCATAAAGGTGACTGTTTGGAGTGCCTGTCGCGCTTGCAGTTCAGGAATAATGCTGTTCTGTAACAGCGCTAGATATCGCTTACCGGTGACAGAAACTGTTTGGAAACCTGTTTGTGTGACTTCCTCGAAAAAAAATGGACTAATTATGAAATCAGCAGTGAAGCCACACCAGACAGTCACTTTAGACTGTTGCAAGGGTACCTCAACAAATGCATGTGGATTTTCTGTGGTCCACACTCGACAATTGTGAGTGTTAACAGCGCCAGAGAGTGTGAAATGTGCTTCATCTGTCCAAAGCACAGTGTGAAGCCAGTCGTGCTGCTCTTCTATCTTATTGAAGACCAAATTCGCAAAATGTCGGCGAGAGTCGAAGTCAGGAGGTTTCAGTTTTTAATTATGTTGCAACTTGTAGGGATACCGTTGCAAAGTTATTCGCAGCGCTCTCCAGGCACTTCCGTACGACACTCCTGTCTGCCTCGAAACTTCTCGAGCACTGCACTCCCCATGTGCAGCAACCGCCAACATGGCTTGCACCGTCTGCTCCACTGTCGTGGCAACAGCAGCTGCAGTTGAGGAACGTCAACTTCTTTGACGTCATGCCAAAGAACCTGTAGCTTCAAATTTTTTCACAATTTTGTTCAATGCAGAAGACGTTATTGGTCCTTTGCTATCTCGCATACCCTTCATGTAGCGATATGCTCGCAATGCCGCAATTTCACTTTCCAAATTCCTATAAAACAGTTTAACTAAGAGGGCTTTCTCAACTATGGACAGCATTGCGATGCATACCAGCTTCGACTACCATTACCTGCTGTAGTTGCTTCTTTTTGTATCGTTTGTTGCTTTGCATAATCCTACATCAGAAATCCGACAGCGCCATCTGTTGGTCGCCAACCGAACTATTTTTTTCATTGCCACACAAAACCCGGTTTCTTTTCCATCCGTTTGGTGCAAACCGCATCTTTGTATCATGATTCGTTTTCGAATTATTCATTTTTAAAGTTCGTCCTGACTTTTGGATCACCCTGTATATATATATATATATATATATATATATATATATATATATATATATATATATATATATATATATATATATATATATATATATATCACACAGGGTGTCCAGAAAAGGACTCCTGATTTCAAAATTAAATATCTCGAAAACGAAGATCGATAGAAGAATGCAGTAAACAGTATGTTTATTGTAAAAACTGTAAGAATTTAATACATCAGTTTGAAATAATAGTTACAGAAGTTGCAAATAGATGGCGCTGTAATCGTCATACGTAATGCTTAGTATAAATAGTCGAAGCCCAGAGCGATCAGTACCACTATTCAAGCGTGAAAGGAGGTTAGCATTGAAAACAATGTGATGTGAATTTTTGGAAAGAATGTTTTCATACGATTATTTCATTTATGTATGCTGATTTGAGCTGTACATCGTACAGCGCCATCTGTTAGCAGCTTTTGTAACTATTATTTCAAATTGCTGTATAAAATTCTTACAGCTTTCCCAATAAACATACCTTTTACTGCATTCCTCTATCTATCTTCTTGTTTTCGAGATATTTAATTTTGAAATCAGGAGTCCTTTTCTGGACACTCATATATATATATATATATATATATATATATATATATATATATATATATATATATATATATATATATATATATATATATATATATATATATAATTTTATGAATGCTTTTTACGCAAAAAATATTTCATTTATTTTCTCATCGTAATCTTTTAGTATATCTAAAGATATACAAGGGTAAAATTTCATAATTTTTTTCCAAAATATTTCTAAAATAAATACCATGTTAAATATTGGAATAAAGTACTAAATATGGCAATAAAGCTTAATTAAATTTGTTAATTATCAATTACTAATTTTTAAATTTAATTAAAATGATAAATATTGAAAAACATTCCTGACCATTTGTGATAAAGAATTATTTTTTAGCTGTATTTAAGACTCTCAACAACTGAATGGTTAAAAAGTTAACCATGGTAAACAAAAGAACAGATGAATAATAAAATGCAGACCATTTCTAACACTTTAAATAAATTAAAATGTAAAACAGACACAATCTTAATTGAGGAAAAACGATTTATTTGCGTAAAGCCTATTTCGAAATGCTTATCTTTCAAATAAACAAGACTTTACGCAAGAACTTTGACTAAAATAAAAAGGGCTAACAAGTAATTGATTTTCTTCCATGTTAGATGACAAGAACAGCCACCTAAATTAATTCACTCAGTAAAAATTTAGAAGTAATTTTTTTAAGATCTTTTAAAAGTTCAATGCTGATAAATTTTTAATGAGTAAGGCAACAGTGAATTAAAGGTTTTGAGAAAACAGGTCTTCTGGGACTTGAGACGTGTAATTAATTAACAATAAATGTCATGAATAATTAACAGTACAAATCAAAACTATTTACGTCAAAAAAAAAAGGAAATTCAACGATTTTTTTAAAAGTACCACATGGAACTCCTTAAAAGAAATTATTCAGTTTTATTAATCCAGTTTTAAGTGATTAATTCAACATATCAACTAATGGCTTATTTTGCTTGGGGAACAATGTGTTCCTATATATATTTAAAGAGTAAATTTACAACGTCTCACGATTTGAGTCAATACATTGGCTTTGGAAGCATCTTTAATTGGTTAATTTGTAATATTAGTCGATTTTTTTGAACGAAACAGGGGTAAATAAAGTTATTCATAAAACTTAAAAATACACCAATATCAAAGAAATAATAGTGAAATAATCTTTGGTTCAAATAGTAATAATGGGTTGTTCTTAACACAGGCCTACATTTTGATGGAATTTGAAACACAGAAAAAATATACTTTGGGAAACCATAAAGGCTCCAATTTATATTTTAATATTATTATTTATAATTTTTCCCGTTTATGAGGGTTCCTGAAACCAGGAGATCGATGCATATTATCCTAATTCCTTCTTTTTTAAAAAACCAATTTTTTTCAGAACCCCATTAACTTTAAATAGATTCTGTATTCATTTTTCAAGTCATTTATGACTCATATCAGTGTTTCTAAACCTTTTAGCATTCCCGGCCCAATTTTCAATCAAAATTTTCATCGCGCCCCCCCTCCCCACCGCATACAATAAAATGTATACAATAATAATACATTTTGAGTATTTTGGCGCTAAACCTACACTACAACCTTAATTATAAACTTTACAAGTTACCATGAATACGGAAATTTATTGACATTTTGCAACACCGATCTTCAGCATTGAAAAAACAAGAATCCTATGCCTTTTTATTGCTTTTGTGTCCCGCCATGTCGGGCATTCTCACGGTTTCGCGAGAAGTTTCGATTTGTCTGGAATTTGTCTGGTCACCTTAAAAGTTAAGTTAGGAGCGTGCTCAGATGTGAACAAATGTTTTCTCATAGGGAGAAGGAGAAAGTTCTATGACGCCAATTTCAATTCCAGACAATCTCATTCGAGTCGATCCTTCTAGCGCTATTGAATCTATTCTGAATGTGTATGTTATATATATTTTCGTGTAATTGCAATTCACCGTAATATTCACGGCAGCAGAATCACGGATAAATTTTTAAGCGGGCGTAAGCGAGCATTAGACGATAGACAAGCATCAACAAGTACACAGACGAGCGTGGTTCCGAAAATAAAATCAAGAAAATATTCTCAAGAATACTTAAATTTTGAGTTCACTAGTACTGAAGTAAATGAAGAAGAAAGGCCCCTGTGTATCATTTGATCAAAAATGTTGGCGGCAGACAGCATGAAGCCTAGTAAACTGAAACAACATTTGGAAACGCTTCATAGTGAGTACGTAAACAAACCCAGAGAATTCTTCGAAGTAAAATTAAAATCATATGAAAATCAAAAATCATTCTTTAAAAAAACTTTGTCTGTGAATGAAAAAGCTTTAATTGCCTCTAACAAAGTTTCATATAAAATAGCCAGATGTAAAAAGCCTCACACCATTAGTGAAGAGCTTATTTTGCCAGCTGCACTTGAGATTGTAGACATCTTACCTTTGTGAAACTGGATTTTCTGTGGTGGCTTCTTTGAAGACAAATTATAGATCTCAGCTAAGTATAGAAAATGAACTGAGAGTGTCTATTTCTAATATTAAACCCTCCTTCGAAAAACTTTGCTCTGAAAGACAGGCCCAAGGAAAAGTCACTAATAATTATTAATTTTGTTTTTAATTTAGTAAGTTGTTTGAATTTAATAAGTTAATTATTAAATATGTCGAAATGTATTTTGTTTTGTATGTGTGTGTGTGTGTTCTTTCCTTTCAGTCACTTAATCAATTTTTTTAAATAACATTTTCTTTTGGATATGCTCGCGCCCCCTTGGGGGGCGCACCCCATAGGTTGAAAATCACTGATTTACATATATTTAAAAAATTGCTTATCTTTGTAACACACAGTAGATGAACTATCGATTTCAGGCTTCACTAAGGATTATGAATATTTTATTAGACTAAATATATATATATATATATATATATATATATATATATATATATATATATATATATATATATATATATATATATATATATATATATATATATATATATATATATATATATATATATATTTCCATTGCTATGTTCTCATTATCTTGATGTGACATTTATGTACACCTTGCAGGGCGAGTATAAATCATATGAACTTGAATATTTGATACTTCTATCCTTACCATTCATACCCATCCATCGAAGAATAAATATTTATACCCAGTTACAATATTTTATTCAAAGACCTGAGGATAGAGTTAAAAAAATTGCCGCAGGCGTCTAATAATGCATGTTTTAAAATGTATAAATCGGAAAATTTTTCATATCATGTATTCACTGAAATAAAATATTTATTTTCCAATATCAGTTTAATGTCTTTTCAGTCCTAGGATATAAATAAATCCTTACCAGTATGCTCACCGTCTTTAGAAGTCTATAAGATATTCTTGAAGTTGAAGAGGAACTAAAAATAGATAGACAAGAAAATAATGGTTCTAAAATTGTCACTTAATAATAAATTCAGTTTGAAAACGAATAAGAAAAGATTCTCGACACAGGAAATTATTTCTTTTGGTACCAAAGAATCTTGCCATATTTGGCAACTATACATATTCCAATGAACAGACATAAGAAATAGTACATTGCTCGCTCTTAACCCCACTTCACTGAAGTCTAGAAACTGCAGTGCTCTGAGTAAAACTTCCCTCATAAAGAAAGGTAATTATTCTAGGAATCTACTATCAAGAGTTTTAGTTACATGAAATGTTTTCCGACAGAAGTATTGCATGATTTTCATCATCTAAATATTTTCCTTCATTGATGTTTATCATTCCGCTACAATTCATGATTATCTTGTATTTTTCTTTGGTACATTCTTCCGTCAACTATTCGGTATATTATCATTATTCATTAGATGCTCAATATTTTCATCTCGATACATAGATTTATTCTCATATATTCCTTTACAATAGGTAATTATTATCTCAATGCACTCTGATGAATGTTTTCAGATCAATGATATATATTATTTCTTTTGCAGTTGTTTTATGAAAACTTATTTTTAATTATTCATTCGGTAATCAATCCTAAACATTTAAATGTAAATATTAAAATTTATATTAGTATAAAAATGATTCAAACTAAAATAATTAATCAAATATTATTGGGGTAAACGTTAAGAATATTATTCGAGTCCATTAAAGTTAATGACAAAAAAAAAAAAAAAAAAAAAAAACATTTGAGCGAATAACTCTTTCATGAAAACTTATGTGGTATTTTTTTGTCGTGCCTGTGATATTCGTATGAAATAAAGCTACGAGTTCTTAGAACGGCAATTTCTTCAATGTTTTCGGAGTCTACCAAAAGAAGGCAAGGTTCTCCTGAGATCAATCCAGAGAGCTGGGCAGTCAAAAAGGGGGTATTTAAGGAACTCATACATTTATTCTTAAAGCATATACTGACCAAATAATTTTAATTCATAAATTCCTAATCTTTATCTTTTTAATCAAATTTTGATATATATATATATATATATATATATATATATATATATATATATATATATATAAACTCCATGGCACGACAGCTTATGTGGGCCAAGGCCTACAGTGCCCATATCTGTTTTCATGACCGAGGGCCCTGGGGTGAGAAGCATATGTCCCAGTTAGGTGGTCAGCCTAACGTAAGACCCCCAGTGTTTAGTTCCCAAGCATGCTTGGTACTTAGTGAATCGACCCACTAAAGGGATGAATGGCTGAGTCAACCTTGCCCAGCCCGAGGATCAAACCTCGGACCTGTGTTATGGGAGCGTATCTATCTATCTATCTATCTATCTATCTATATCATCATCTACTCTATATATATATATATATATATATATATATATATATATATATATATATATATATATATATATATATTCTGAAGTTACGAATGAACATCATGAAATTAATAAATACAACACTGAATACTTTTTCCAAAAATACAAAATTATTTTTAAAAAATGAATAAAGGAAATAAAAGAACACAACTCAAATGAAAAAAAAAAAACAATTCCGAAAGGGTAAGTTTGATTCATGTTTAAAGATCTTCCACAAAAAATATACATGTTAGGTCTTCATAAGTTCAATAAAGATCCAACAAGCGGTGAAAAGGCGAAAAAACATTCGTTCTCTTAAATTAAGCAGAGCAGACATTTATACCCAACAGAGCAATAATGGTTACCCCATAATAGCATCATTCCCGAAATAATGATATAAACATTCACCAAACTTTATAAGCAAATAACATTGTGATACGCAACATATACATAGATTTCTTTGTTCAGATTTAATTGCGAAGAAAACTTCGAAGATAACACGGCTCCCCTAGCCTTGGCGAACTTATTTTTCAATTCAATTTTAAAGTACAAGTTGGCTTCTTATTTTGCTGGGGGCCATAAAAACTTTTATGGCTCTTCGCGTCTCAGGTCATAAAGGCTGGGCTTATGAAAAACCTCCTGTGTTGCTTTTTTTATTCTATTTATGAACTGTAGTTTTTCGTTATATATGTTAGGGAAGTACCTAATTATGGGGTCTTCTGAAGTTATGGCGTAATTTGGATTGGAATTGTTTGTATATCGTGCCTTTCATACTACGGGCAAATTTGCTATTCTTTTGTCTACTTTTCTAATGACATGGAACAAATAGTCATTGATTAATATTCTCTAAGGTACACTAAACAAACACCCCTTTAAAAATTGAATTCCACACAATTGAAAGGAGTATCCTTGCCTTCTTAAAAACTAAAAATTTAAATGTAAACTATATTATCAGAAAAACCGTTTTCTGACATGAAATATCAATGAATGAGTTTTTAAAACAGAAGAAATGTGTTACTTTTTCAAACAATAGTTTAAAACTTATTGCATAATTTTTTATTGATGTGTTTTTTTATTTAAAGCGTGCAAGTTTATTTGAAAATTATTATAAAGGGAGTGATTTTGTAAATATTTATTTTGAACTTAATAGGCATTGTTAATTTATATAATAGATTCACTGTTTTCCTATATTTATACACACATAATTGCAATGCTTAACAATTTTTTAATTTTAATAGAAATACTTAGTTAATGAAAATAACTTTGAATACTTTTTCTGTTTTTATAATATCGATAAAAATTCACTTCATTTCCAAACTATACCTAATATTACGGGTTACTTTGAAAAAAAATATTACCCAACATAAATTTGAAAGAAAATTCCAGTGGATCAAATCACTACGATCACAAAAACCATAGCAACTGAAGAATTGCTTTATCAAACGTCTCGAAAACATTCAGAGATATATTATCGATATACAGATACATTCAAAAAAGAATATATATATATATATATATATATATATATATATATATATATATATATATATATATATATTCGCTTTATCCGCAATGTTCGTTTAAATAACAAGTGCGCAATTTTAATATTCAACTTTATTATATAAAATGAATACGATATTATTTTCATATAAGATTTTATTTTTATGTATGTAATATTTATTGAACAGTATGTACATTTTCATAAATATCATATTTAGGCTATTGATGGCGTTAAAAGTTTATTTAATCTTTTTAATATCTACTTTCTGAATTTCCTAAATTATTAAATTTAATTTTTTTGAATGTTCTTCCCAAAATAAACGTGTGTATATACTTATACAGCCATATAAAATCAGAGTAACACAAAATGATGACAAAACTTCATTACTGCATATCCTTAAACAACACACAATGAATGTTTCAACATAGCTGAATAATAAAGTTTAATAGCTGATTGTTTTCGCATTTCAAAAATAAATTACCCATTTCATCTAAGAAATTAATCTTTCTATGAAGCATAAGAAGAAAACTTTTTTATTCGCTACTACCAGAACATTATCGGAGTTAACAAGATGTTATATGTGTTATTTTTTAATTTGTAGAAACAAAATAGCAAGACCCGTTTTATCTGTCTCAAAAACTGTGAGTATTTATACTTAGTAACCCTCTAATTATGTTTCGAAAAAGATAGGAGGGAAAAATTGACGGAAATAAGTGGATAGAGAGAAAGTAGTTTTCATTAATTAATTGAAAGAAGTTTTCTAAGAACATAGTAACTTGTTACTATGGTTACAGAGACCGGGCTGTTATTAATGAGTGTTCATACATATGAAGGAAAGTGGGTCAGAAAATCTTTTTTCATTGATGTGATTATTTAAGGAATTGAATAAAATAATTTACGATATTTGTGTTAGAAATTAAGCGGAGAAAGTCTGCATTCCAGAGAAAATAATGAATTGAAGTAAATTACGTAAACCATGACGAATATAAATTTTTAGGAAAAAAATATTAAATGCCTCCCTGGATATGCTCTTCCATTCTAGTTCAGAGATCTCTGCGTGTTTCTGTACCCAAAGGAAGACAGGATATGTCAAAATGCATAGTAATAAAATAATAAAAATTTTTGTTCTATCACTTTTTGAACTCCCAAATCCTTATCCTGTTAAAAAAAAACATTTCCAGAGAAAATATTAGATCTTTTTTTCAAGAAAAGTCATTTAGATGGAGAAGGATTTTTATGCATGTCGAAAAAAATATTGACCACGCCCAAAACTATAGAAATTGTTATCCATTTAGAGAAAAAAAATTCTTCAGTGAGTCGGCCTTATTTTCAATCATTGCACATTTTATCTTATTTAGGGAGCTCCTTTTTTTCAGGAGGAAGAAATCCTGGGAAGAATCAATTCTATGGAGATGCATCCCTCCGCTCCACTTCCCCTTGAAAATTTCACTCTAGGGACATTTAAAGCAAAAATTCCTCTTTGTAAGGATATGTTTGGACACTGGCTACGTAGATTTAGTTATTGGGGAAAAATGGCGAAAACCAGATTCATTATAAAAAGAAGTATTGCAATTCAAGTGTAAATTAATTATAAATAAATCGATGGATTATTTCAATGAATCGAAGCATAGTCAATAACCATTGTTTTGAAAAAAATTTAATAATCGGAATGAAAAAGCAGGATTTTTGAAATAATACACATTTAACTGGCTATTTGCAGATAACAAATATTAATTTGATTTTTCGCTTATTTTATGCTTGGCTTATTAATTCAACAGCTATAAAAGTAGAAGCAATAAAATATTTATATTCAGCTGTGTGTATATTTTAATCAGTTGATGTAAAAGTATCAAGAATTGTCTCGTTTTTCTAATATTTAATTGATTATAATCAGACATTTCAGCTAAAAATGACTGTTCTCAAAAAATTAGCATTTTGTTTCTAAATATAAACTTTTCTCTTGAACGTTTGTCTTCGAACATTGTTTCGAAAATCTTGAGATTGATAAATACTAATATTTTTCAACTGCTTTTATGAAATATCTAAGGTCGTTAAGACTTTTACATATAAAACACTTTAGGTTTTTTAAAATTAAATTTATGAAACCTTAAGCATTTTAATGTAATTACGAAATTGTAAAATTAGAATTTTATGAAACTTAGTTTTAATGACCAAAAATTAACGAAGTTGATCAGCTTATTAGTTCTTTTTAAACACGTGATAAAAGTGAAATGATATAATTTATATAGACAATAATTGAAATTAAAAACACAATTTTATTAACTTTTATTAATTGATATTCACACACTTGGAATAGAAATGTTTAGAATTTTATGCTTTTATATTGCATTAATTAAATTTAGTTTCGTAAATTCATTTCAATACATGAATAAATTTTAAAAGTAATGAAACTTTATAAAAATGTTAGGATTATATTGTAAAATTTCAATTTTATTTTAAGTTTAAATGCAATTCAAAACTACCATGAAATCAAAATTTAAAAAATATGTAAATTTAATCTTTCATTTTATCTAAAAATAATCGCATTTTGAGATGAAGACTTTTATTGGATTAACATGCTACTGTTTCGCAATAAAATAAATCAACTTGCCCTAACTTTTCTTTGAAGGAAATTAGTCTCCTGAAAATATACAGGCAACTGCATCAACGAATGGAACAGCCTGAGACTTAAATCAATCAAATCCGAGCAGAGTTGAGACTAACTCAAAAGAAAAAAGGAACAAATTTAACAAGTCAAAAATACCGATACATAGGCTAATCGGAAACGTATCGATAAATACCACAGCAATATAATTTTACTTGGAATGTAATTTTAATCGATATCGCATGCTGCAGCGGATATGAGGACCCTTGGAAGTCATAAACGAGCATCTCAGTTTTACCTTTATAAAATGATAGCTACACTGAAAGTAAACACTATAGTCAACCATAAAATAAAAATATAACGGAAAAAACGCTCGTAAAGGCAGGTGGTTGGACCAACGATTTGCCATAAAAGAAGTTTGGAGTGAGCTACTTAGAAAAGCAAATATTCCAGCGAATATAGTAGTTTAGTGTGAGTTGGAAATAGGGAGTTTATGATTTGTCCCTTTTTTGTTTTCAATAGTTTTTACCAAGTGGGACGAGAGAGGGTTTGAGGGGGTAGAAAGATAAGCAAATCGAGACTAACGCATTTTTTATAAGGGTGAATCCATTAATACATTTTCTATCTATTCTTGTAAATCTACAGTTAAATTTATTTTGCAGTTATCGAAATTACCCAGGTGACTATAATAGTTGAAAAGTATGCTATCGTAAAAAAAAGGCTATAGTTTTCGTTATCTTTTGATCGTTTAACATAATTTTTAGATAAATTCAGCAAGATATTTACATATATTAAATCATCATAACAGAAAGTTCAAGGTTACCTGGTGGATGTACACGAAATAGGGTTGGAATGGGAAAAAGAAATAAAACATGTGTTTAATGCTTTATAAAAAATAAATAATGGTGCAGTTGCATTGGTCAGTTTTAAGGAAATAAGATTATTTTTAAGAAATTCACATTATCTTAATAGTTGATTCATTTTTCTCACAAGTTGTGAAAAATAGTTTTTTTACCTTTTGATCATTTTTCTCACACAAATAAAGATAATGCCAGAAAAACTAAATTACTTACACAATCAAAATATCATGTCAACAAGATCAATTATATCTAGTTGATAGTCAAAAAGTACTCAAGTTATATGGTCAAAATGGAAAATGCGTCATAAAAAATAAACAAATTTTGATTAATTTTCATTGCTTACATTAAGTAAGTTCAAGTTTTAAGAGAATTAAACTGTCTTCTGTTTGAAATACGTCCTCTTTATCTTGAGGAGTTATGCTTAAATGTTTATTTTACCGATTTTATTAATTCCTACTTAAATAAATTTTCAACTACTCAAATTGTAATTGAGTAATCAAATATATATATATAATATTTTCATTATTATTGAAAAAGATCAGCATTTTATATTAATTTAAGAGCATTTGTTTTTTTAATAATGTAATCGTAAAAGCAAATACAAAGGAAACAAAAACACATACGAGGATTTAATCTGAAATAATATTTTAGATTAAACTGGCACACGAAGTACTTTTTAAATAAATATTTTTCAGTTACTAATACAAAATTTTTTAATATTTTTGGGTTATTTTACTCTCTTTTTAATTAGTAGTTGTAAAATACATGAAAAATAAGAATAATATGCTTATTTGGATAATAAATTCTAATTTGTAAGTAAATAAAATTAATTTAAAAAATGATTGTACAACGTAACAAAAAGAAACATTGAATTTGAAACAGTAGCAAATTATGTCTCTCCAACTGAACAGAATTTGATAACGTTGAGGTTTTAAGTTTTTTTATTTATTTATTTAAAATCAACAGCATCTTTTTCCTGACTAGAAGGCGATTTCTTTTCATCCTGAAAATCAAATAGCTTGATGAAAACACATCAAGCTATTTTCCTACCATGACTCTAAGAGGATGTCTTATCTGCGTAGTTTTCCCTCTACTCGGATGAAATACGAGATACCGGAAGCCGTGGATTAAGTCATTGTTCTGGATTTTAAAGAAGTAACCACAAAAAAGCAACAAAAATTCCGACATCTTTGTGGAACAAGTTGTTTTCCAAACAAACAGGAAGGTGAACGTTTTTTCCCCTTTCTGTTTTTCTCTGATTCCTTTTTACAAATTCAGGAACATGGTCCGGGAAAAACACAGATTGTGAAAACGAAGACACAGGGAATTCCACTCTCGAATCTATCGGCGTTTTTCGTCCAGAATAGCGAATTTCATCAAAGCTTAATCCAGGCTAGAGCTTCGCCAATAAAGAATTCCTCTTTTCCAAAGTTTCTGAAGAGATCAGGAAAGAAAAGATCCAAGACGCGAGATAATTTTTTTTTCTTTAGACGACTGAGTAAAGATCACACGGATATATCCGTCGAAGTCTAAGCTACGGCGTCTCAGTTGTTTTCTTAGATAAATATTTCAAACAACTAAATAATGAAAACAGGACTTCAGTTTATAATTCTGTGTTTGCCAGAGACTCGTTTCCGTTTCTTTAATTTGCAATTTTAGCACGATTTTATTTGCAACTGTTTTTAATTCATTCCATTTAAATAAGTATTCATTAACTGTCTCGGGCAATTACACCATGAACTGTAATTTAAATTTAAAAATGTAAGCTGTTATTTTTCTTGGAAACGCGTACCTCATTGCACCCTGTTGGTTAAATGCAGACAAACACAATAAATAATAATAAATTAGTATATCTGCACAGGAAAATAAAAATTTTTATTTCAAGAGCTGATTTTCATCTAAGGAAAGAAATTTCTCGCCATTAAAAGTGAGTATTCTGTTGATTTCTGATGTAGTTAGATTTATAAGTGATATAGTATACATTTATTTATTTTTCTATTTTTAAAAAGAATTAGGAATTTTATTTTAATTTAAAGATTATTAAATAAAAAAACCTTTCTATCAACAACGTATTAAAATTTTTGAGTTTGATTTAAAAAACAAATGTTTGAATTTAATTAATAGCTCATTTAGTTGAATGAACCTTTTGTAATTTCTTAATTTGGAATTTATTGTAAGCAAAACCAGAAAAAGATTATTGCATCAAGACATATAATATTTAAAACGTAAGATAAAATATAAGACTTAATAATTAACAAAAGATTAAACACTGTAAAAATAAATTTTATGATATATTATTAGAATACATTACAAACAATTTTCTGATTTACGTATCTGTGCATAATTTAACAGTTTTACTAAAAAATTAAATAGAATTCTTATAGATAATTAGAATATTCTCTAAAGGAAAAATTCAATTAGTAATAAATTTCTGTTAAATTGACACAATAATGAAAACCAACCATTATATTATAATCTACTCTGTATTGTCAATCTTCAAATTATATTATATAAAATAGATGTATGGATATTAATGCACAAAATATTAAATCAATTAAGTTTTGAACAGGCGTTTCTAGAGACTGAGCATAAATCTTTCAATGCGTTTAAAGCAGCAAGAAAGATTATTGGTAAAAATTATAAATTGCTGCATTATATTGCAAAGAAAGAGCAAAAATGCAAGTATAATATTAAATAAATACAGAAGAAAAAAGAAAATATTCAGTAATTAAAAAAAAACTAAGCCATTATGTCATTTATACCATTTTCTAACATTAACTACCGTTTGATTATCTTGAAATAATTCGCTTAATGAAGTCGTAGTTACACTACTATGAAAAGCGAAAAACAGTTAAAATACTATTCTTTCTTGCCTTCAAATCAGTAATATTATAGAAAATATAAAATACGCTCAATAAAAATTCAAAAATAAGATCCATTAAATAAACCAAAACATTCAATCTTTTTAGAATGAAGTTTTTCGATGCTATATAAACAACTAATCGTATTGTTTGGAATAAAATTGTACAGCGAATTTGCCTTAAGCTGAACTGATTGCAGGCATCATTTATTTTGTGATAAACACTGATCATACGAGAGAGCAACTGCTTTATATAGAGACAATAAAAGATTAATATGATTTTTGGTTTCATGAGGCATAAGTGCATATATGTATACAGTACTTTCGTTACTGTTATTTCCTTCTTGCATTACGGCTTTATTTGTCTTTGTTTGTTGCTGGTTATTTTTTTTGTAGAGACTATCATACTTATTTCTAAGTTACAAAGACAAAACAATCATTCGAATAAAAACCGTATTTGTTATATGATACAGATAGAAGCCTGTTTATTTAGAAATAAGTACTACGAGTAGGGGAAATTTAACAGAAGGATGAGACATAACCCCAGGCTGGAATGAATAAGACATAAATGGAAACTCTATGATGATTGCGATCCTTCGGCACTGACACTTTGAAAAAATTTTTTACGAAGATATTTTGGTTCGGCTTAAGATTAGAATGATATTAAAACGAAATTAATTGAAAAATTATTTAAAATTAAGATTACATTTTAGATTATCCATACATTGTTGCTACTATTCTCCAGTAATAAATAACACTTTGAAATAATGAATTCGTACATATTTCCTAACCCTTTATTAAAATTGAAATGAAGATCAAGAAACCATATAAAGCACAGAAGATTTTGAAGTCGAATTCTTTTCAGAAAGTGAAAATATTCCATGGCGTTAGATTCAAACGATTAAAGTTTTCTCGAATAATGAATTTGCAAATATCAGGACTACGTATAAATGAACATGAGCACACAGCTGCTCGTGTTGGCAACAGTTGATATAAACTCAAATTGATGTGACAATCACACACGTGGGTTAAATTCTTATGACACTTGTATGCACCCAATTGCTGCTAGGGTATATGATGGAAAATGTTAGCATAAGTTTTGAACAATCAAATTGAAGTATTGCAATCGTTTGTGTTGTGATTTGCATTACATTTTCACGCTAATAGATAGAGTAATTACTAACAATTATCTTTTTAGAAAAGTAATTCTTAAAAGAGGAAAACATTCTGGCTCAAATAGTGATCAATCAACCTATTATTTTCACTGTTAATGAATTATTGATTGAAAGTAGCCTACCCGTAAAATATGCTGTTACTCAAACGATCAAAACTTCTAATATTATTTATTCATGCCAAACAACAGAAAAATGAATATTTAATGTTATTGGATGTAAATGGAGACTTTATATTTTGTTTGAGCAGGTGAAATCGAACTTTATTCTTGCTTACATTCTAAAATCTAAGTAAAGTTTTAAGGCATATAAACTAAAGTGAGAAAATATAAAGTTTTGAAATTTCTTCTGTCAAATGTTTCGCTAATTTAACTGATGCAAAATTTTTTGTCCCCCGTGCAACAGTAGTAATGTCTGAAAATTAAATTGAATTTTAATAACGAATATACACTTCATAACAGAAAAGAAAAATATGTGTTACTTTGAGAAAAAGCATTTAATTATGGATTCAATGTACATAGTTTTTAATGTTTACTTAAACGTATGTTTTAAAATTCAATTTTTCAGTTTTGTATCATACATTTTTAATGTAAAAAATTGTAAATTCAAGATAGTGTGTTTCTTATTTATGTATAAATAAACTATTCTTTAAGGTATTTTTAAGTTAAAAATACATTTATTTGAATAAAATTTAAAAAAAAATGCACCACCTAAAATATTATTAACTAAAATATTAATAAATTTAATAGTGAATTACAACAATAAATAATAAGTAGCTTAAAAAAGATAAATATAATGAAGTGTGCTTCCCTTTTAAAATAATAAAAATATAAAGTTTGATGACAGCATTATTTATACAATAATGACATTTTAACTGGCGTGTAAAACGCTTATCCAGTCTTTTCAAGTCACTGATTGAAATTCGAATATTTTAAAAAATTAAATTATGTATAAAAAAAGTATTACAATAGGCATTTGTTAAACTAGAAAAAAGTATTGCGATAGACATTAAAAAATTATAAAAGGAAAAAGTTCTCAAATAGACAAGCTCTCAATATAAATGTAGTTATAGAGGTGTAGAGCTATCTAATAATACAAAGCATATTTTCAACTCCTTAATTTAGAGAAAACTAGCAAGCGAGAGGCTTATTATTAATATTTTAAAAAAGGCATTCTAGAAAAACAAAGAAACAAGAGACAGTGAAAGAGAGTTTTGAAGGAGACCCCCCCCATACAAAAAAACTTCATCAAAACTTTGAGATTTAATACAAAAGCTAGAGTTATATTTTAAAGAAAAAAATCTTTAAATACGCGAACAAAAAAATTGTAAAAGAACAGTTAAACAATGATAATTTTTTTGTCTCCTTATCCTCTGGTGTTGGTTTCTTATTGTTTTCTCTCTCTCATTCCATTTCTATATTTTTTCTTTATAAAAGAATATAATAAATACATGACACAATGAAAAAGTACTGTAATGAAAATAGCATTTGTCGCCTAGTTAAATTCGTCCTTCAAAATAATTTACTTCTCTATTCAGCAAATACAAAGTCAGTTTTTAATTTATTTTAAATTTTGTTAGCACCAAAATACACTTTTACACTACTTTAAATTGTTTGCGCATGAAAAATTAAAAAAAAATTAATTTAAATTAAACTGTAATTAAAAGCATTGTTTTTTGCTTATAAAAATACACATTGCTTATTGTGAGATAACATTACTTTCTAATAAGCAATGTTTTAAAGTAGCATTGTGCGTTGGAAAAATAGATACCTAATTTAGCTAATTTAGAGTAAGCATACATAAATTCTAATTTATAAATGTGACAGACTAGTTTTCATAAAGTAGTATTTTAATAAGGGCAATAACTAAGTTTAATAAGGATAATAACTAGGTTTAATAGTACTATGCACATTATTATGCACATTTCAGAATTTTCCGCAAATCGAGTGATTTAAATCCAATCGTATAAATTACTAAGTTTTATTGAAATAATTTAGCACATTTAAATACTTTTAACTGATCTATATTCACACACATTAGCTAAAAATGTGTGTGAATTAGTTTGTAACACATGTTAAATATTACAAAATTTGAGGATGCATCTCATGCTTAAAGATATTAGAAAGAAGATTAAATTCAGTAAGAACATTTAATGATAGAGATATTTTTTACTACAATAAAAAATAAATGACTTTATAGTCTGCTATATATTAATATAACTTTATTCCAACCTTTTCTGACTCGGCAGATTCCATCGGAGAAAAATATTAGGATTTCTTAATGAAATAAAAATAATGAACTACAAAATCAGCGTAATGAGTATAAACTGTTTCATTCAATAAAATGGTTAGTTAAATGCAAAGTTTACAAAGTACAATAAATGATTTAGTAAAAATGTGTAATACATTTTTAGAGAGAGAAAATTTCTTATAATATTATATATGATTGCATACTGAAATTCTCTATCACAACGAAAAATTTTAAAAAAATTATGGAAACTGAATTTTTTTTCTGTTGAACACAAAATTATGCTTGAAACGTGAAATTCATACCGAAGGCCTGAGCAAAGAAAAATGTCTTATAGTTTTAGAACACAAAGATTAAAAAAACACACGTTTATGTGTTCGATCATTGAAATGAAAATTTCTCGCCGTATAAAAGGAGAGTAAATTGAACAAAATAATATTTAAAAAATATTTGTTTTCGTTTTATATCTTTAAGGTGAAGGAAAATGCAATTTAAGGAAAACAGGTATAATTTTTTTTCCTAAAAAAGTTATACGCTTTGTGGTTCAAATTGCGTACTTCTATGATTTAGGTTAAGATATAAATATAAATAAATATAGTGAAAAAGTGGGAAAATAAAATTCACAGTAAAAATGTGCACAGTTAACTGAAGCAGAAACTTGTGAACTCCTTAAAACCACAGAGAAACAAAAAAGAAACCTGGTTTGAGCGATACAAAGTTCTTAAGATCTACCACTGTTCCGAATACAATCTCAGCTCCTTAGGGAAGTCTTTGTAAATGTTTCAAGCGCAGGGGCGAACTACGCTTTATTTAATACTATCAAGATGCTTTATCACAGACTGAGGGGGGTAGGCACATGAAAACATAAAAAGAGGAGGCACCTCAGTTATAGTACGCTATAAAAATTGAAGCTTATGAAACGGAGTAGTAGCATGTAAAAGATTTCCCTGAAGAAAATGCGGGAAAAACAATTTGCGTTATCCACCTGCTTTTGGGAAAAGAGCGAGAAAAGGAAAACAAACAGGGGTGGGAGGTGCGCACACCTCCCCCATGATGATAGTGCTGGCAGATCTTTCCTTTCAGAAAATAAGCGAAGCAAAAATTTGATTCGAAAAGGATGGTGGTTGGAACGCACCTCTAGAGTGGAAACAGCATTTCCAAGAGTTTTTCATAATAAGATTGACCATCCAAAAGAGTAATTGTATTACCAGAGAGGTGTTTTTATTTCTTCGTAAAGTAGGTGAGTGTGAATAATTTTATGGGTACATTCCCTTTTATGCACCTTAACTAGTTTTATGTGGTTGAAGGAGTGGACTTGAAGAAAGGCCGAGAAATATATTCAGTGGATGGGTCTTTTTTTTCCTCGTACAAACTTTCCCTTCATTCTTTTCTTTTTCGGTTATACATGGTTTTGACTATTAAGGAAAGAGTGGTGGAATATTAGGAAAGTGTTGCGTGGAAACCGAAGAGGAAAATTCGTTTCCATCTACTTAAGCAAATAAATTGAGAAGGATGGTTGTGAAGTGGATAAGCTCTTCTATCCACTCGATTTGCACACACACGATGGACCGATTTTAAGTCACCTAATGCGTGAAGAAATAATTGGATGATATGTAATTGAATTAATAGAGTATAGCTGGGAAAATTCCCACAACTAATCCTATATTTCACAGTGGGAGTTTAATGGAAGAGATGGAGCTAAATTTGGGCGCACTTGAGTTGAGAGCCACCATCTCAACAGCTCTTCCTAGTTTTCAATTTGTTCTTCAATGAATAAAGTTAGAAGCATTTAAGATCTCTATTTTAATTTGGAAAGTAAAAATTTTATATGCAGTTATTATGGATTTAAGCACTGATAATGCAAAGATAGTTACATAATTTGCTTAGTTATAGTAAAACTAATAATGGTTTAAAAGAAGGGATTTCAATAATGGGAATTTTACAACAAGAAAATTACATTGCTTATTTAATTCAATTATTAATACAATTGTTTGAGATTTGTAATTAATGTACACAAAGCGTCTTACGAAATAAATATATTTTATATTTTAGTTCATATTATTGAAGTGAGAATTATGAGTAAAGCCAAGTACAGCGGAAGCAATTAAGAAATGGCATTAATAACGGAAAATAAACTGGCTTAGGATTTAAGCAAAGTTAAATAGTTATAAAGTTAAGAATGGTACTAATATAGTAACTAAAAAGGATATTTACAAGAAAATGTTTTTGCATTTACATCTAGTGTACAATGTTGAATATGAAGGAAATAGAATCTTTTTGAACAAAAATGATATTTCAGACAACTAAAAATTTATTAATGTCTATAAATTTAAACGTAATACTTTTTCTCACTAAAGCTGTAAGAATATGAAGAATTTAGTTTGTCTATCATCCATTTAAAACATACATTTAAGTTTACGATAGATACATTCAGAAATATGTACATTCAATAAAATTATAAGATTCAAATCCAAATTATCTGACATTAAGTTAGCATATTCATTTGCGAGGGTTCAAATGTTACTTGAACTTCCAACAAAATAAACAAGGCAACACAAGATGTCTTTAGATATATTACAAACGCTAAATTTTATGTGTTTTTAAAGTCATTCCAAATGATAACTCAATTTGTAAAGTTTATTATTTATATCAGTTAAGACAAGGCTATAGTGACTTAAAATACAGAAAAATACACGATTTTTAGTCTTTTTCACATTTAAATCAAGAAAAAAAAGTGTTGTCTCCTTAAAACCACCGTCAGTGCTATGAAGAATCTAAAGAATTAAAGTTCAAAAAATTGCCACCTTTGTTTCAACTAAGCTGTCCAACTTTTTATCCATAAAAAAGTCAAACTATAAGCTGAATGGTTAACACTCTAACCATAAATTTAAATTCAGGATTTCAACTCCTACCTCAGACGTGGGTATTTCAAAATCCATTTTGAAACGTAAATATCGGTTGAAAGAGCAATCTTGAGCAAAAAGTAACCATAAAATGACAAACCAAATATGTACAGGCTCAATAAAAGACATGATTCAATAAGGGCATAACTAACACTCTCATCCCAGTAATATATACATAATTGTGCTAAATTTTTACAGCATGATGCATTATCACTAAGAAATTTTTCGTGTGCCTGGTAACACCCACCAATAAAACATGTCATCTACAATTTGACAGTGAGGGACTTTTACCGTGTACCAATGGCTGTCACAGCTTTTGACAAGTTCTGAGCTTAAAATGACATCTTTGACTTTGATGGTGGAAATTTCTTCCCAAACAGCAGCAGTGCTTATTGGATTTGGTGGGTCGCGCGCTATTGGACTGTGAGGAATAGCTATGAAAATGTAAGTGAATTTTTTTTTCAGAGACATAAATTCTAGTTTACACAATCCGTTATTTTAGAAATTGTTGAAGGGTGAAATGTTTAAAAATATTAAATGCCTGAATTCACAGACAACCATTTAAAGGTGTGACTAATGAAGTATTAACTTACGAAACAGTTTGGAGAGACATTTTGAAATTTTCATTTTATGTTCGTCACATTAATGTTCACATGCTAGGAATATATAAGTATTAGTTTAAAAACTGTTTCACTTGACATCTATTAATTGTAAAAGGAATTTAATATATTTGGAATGAGAGAAGCCTTTATAAATACTTTACTATATAAATATTATAAAACAAACAAGATAATAATTAGTGTGAAACAGCAGTTACACCATAATATCTGCATTAAAAATAAGATTAAATTATAAACTATCAATAAAATCAGTGAAATATAAAATGTCAAAATTTCTTATATTAATGTAAAAAAAAGAAAAAAATACGTATGAAATAATTATTAATGCCATATTTGAAATTTTTTTATAAGCGATAAAACTTTAAGCAATGGATAGGTGCACAAAGTTTATGATCATATCAATCGAATTAGGAAATTCAAATGAACTATAAAACGAGAAAAAAATGAATAATATCAAAAGAAAATCAAGTTAGAAAATTCAAGTGTTGAACTGTGAAACAAAAAACTTGAATAAACTGAAATTATTTCTATATACGCGTATTACTATTGCCATATATTTTAGGAACAGTCTAAAATTTTATTATTACAATAAATACCATACTATATAACTACTCAACAATAAATATCAAGCGAAGCAATTCAAATAGATTCAAATGATCAAAATTTGGTTGAAAGATAGTTTTAAATAATGGGAATAATAAATTTAAGGCCAAGAAAAATTTAGAAAAAAATTATAGTGCTAAATTTTCTGCACAAAGAAATCGAGAATTCACGAAACTCGAAAGTTTATTTTAAGACTATTCCCACCGAATTGTAGGAACTCTAGAATAGTACTTCTCTTACTTATAAAAGAACCAGATAGTCCGCAGTGCTGAACTTTTGAAATTCAAATTTTATGATTTCGAATTCCATTCAAGGAAGTTGGTTGTATCGAATTCCGAGAGTATTTTTCCATCCAATAGGAAATGGAATAAAAATTCGAACGTTATAGAAAATGTATAAAAATATTATTTTTGGGGAAAAAATAGAATATTGGGAGCATCATGTGACAGTTATCGGCCAATCGAGCGGACTGACACGTTGAATAATTAAAGGTTAGAAGAAACAAGCAGTCTGAGTTGTCATAGGAACGCTTTTATTTTTTTTCTCTTAGCTGAGAAAAACTGGAGCAATGATTTGTCAATACTATTTTAGATATTACTCTGAATCTTTGTTGAGGAGTTCCCCACGATCAATTTTACAATGAATTTTAGTTCGAAACGAAGCATTCGGTAAATTCTTTTTTTTTCCCCAAAGAATGTTAAATTATATAAAAAATGAAAGAATTATAAGTTACCTACATATATTTGTTAATTCATTTCATTATTTGATATATTTACTAAAACAGAAATATGATATCAATGTAATAAAATGGCAAGAAATATAAACATTTACATTTTAAAAAAACATAGAAATTTCTTAATAACAAGAAATAAATTAAAAAAGGTTTTAATTGTAAAATATGACTAAAAAGGATTTCTGAAGAAAATATTTTTGTGATTTCAGATATAAAATATAAAAATATAATACCATTATGATTAAATGAATGAAACAGAAATTTCCAGTTTAAGGTGTTAAAAAGAAATAAATTTAAGGTAAATTTAAAATATTTAATAATAAAAAAATGTTAATCATAAGAAACGACTCTATTATTTCCGGAGGAAAATATTTCAAAAATATATTTAATATTTTAAAACTACATTTCTTTATAAATTATTTAAGCTTTATTTTTACGTGCAGCAATGTATTATTTTTTCAAAGTATATTAATCATCATTCAGAATAATACATTTATGAATGAATAATAATAACTAAATATTTTACTGCACAAAAATGTGAATGGAACCGTTTATTAAAAGAAATAATACTAATAATGAAATAATGACGATGTTCCAAAACTGTAAGGGATTTTTTTAATATGCATTACAAAATCCGATACGCAATAAAATGTTTATAAAAATAAATTAATGTAAATAAAATGAAAATTTATTGAATTTATACTTTTGAACTTTTAGAATTTTTGAGATATGCAAACTAATTTTCCCAAGAATTTATGTAAAATCTTGGGCCATTTACAGAAGTCTCATATTCAACTCTATACTAGAATTTACAAATTATTCACTCAAATACCAAAAAATTGCTACAGGCGAGGATATGAAAATAATGGAGTTATAGGACTAAAAAGGATGCGATGCGGCAGACAGCAATTATAGAAAAACAAACATTTTGCAAAGCTGTTAGATCAGTTATTGCTACTACAGTGACAGTTATCAAAGTTTAAGTAACTTTGAATATGGCGTTTAAGTTAGCACTTGAGAGATTGTATACAGCATTTCCGAAGTAGTAATGTAATTTGGATTTACTTAAACGACCATTTCTTCTATGTATCGCGAATATCAATTATCTGGTAAAATATCAAATCGCAGACATTGACGCTTGTCCGAGAAAAAAAAACATTGAAAGAATGGTATTATCGATGACTGAGGAAAATTCTGAAAAAGAGACATGCAACACTTTCAAAAATTGCTACAAGTTTTATTATTGAACATTAAAAAGTGTCAGCATACAAACTGTTCAGAGGACTATCGGTGAATGGATTTTCAGAGGAAGAAAAAATGTTCTCTGTTTTTGACAGCACGTCACGCAGATTTAAATTCTCCAGACTACCAATAACTAAATTCATTTTACCTGGTCTGACGAGTCACGTTTCCAATTATCTAGGGCAGATGGACCTGCGAGAGTATGGAGAACAATTTATGAACCTAAAATTCCATATCAACAGGGGAATTTTTAAGCTGGCAGAGTGTCATGGTAGAGAGCATATGTAGCTGGAGAGATAAGAGACTCCTAATACATTTGAAACTGAATCCGACAGAAGACAGATACTTAATTATCTGCACCCGTTTATATCCAGTATGCATTCAAACGGACTTAGAAAATTCCCGGAAGGCAGTGGTGTCCTATCCAACACATTGAAAGTCATATCCAAGTTCTTTCAGAATCAATCTTGGGATTTTAGAAACTTTCAATGGCCACTTAAATCCTTAAGATGAACATGATTGAGCATCTCTTACTCCTTGCAAATTGCAGTTCAGAAAAAATTATCCCTCACTTCGCATTCTAATGAATTTGTGAAATGCCTTGCTGGATTTATGAAAGGAATTGTGCTTCTAAGATACCTACGAACATAAATCGATTCCATGTCACTTAGTATTATGACACTTCTGTCTGCTCTCGAGAGTCCCACATGATATAATGTGAATGACAGCTTTTCTTGTACTTGAGCGCTAAAATTTTATGTTTGATGTCCGTAAGCAAGATGTTATGCTCGTAATATGCAGGAATGACTATAAGATAAGATTAGGTTATTGTGAAATGTTTCAGCTATTTATTTCTGTCATCCCACGCGCCGCTAAACTCAGCCAATGGTCTTGTAATTTTCAAACATGATTAAGTTATGTTAGATCGACAAATAAGATAGATACGACTCACTCTCCACAACAGAAGTGGAAATAGATAAATGAAATTTATAAAAATTTTTTTTTTAAATATTATTCCTCAAAATGGGTGAATCATATTATGTTAATTATAATACAGAAAATAGGTATGAGTCACAAAACTTATGGTTATGCTTCTGCCAGTTTTATGAATTCAAGAATGATTGCATTAAGGAAACTGTCAGCAGTGGAAAGAAATTATTTTCGTAACCAGCAGCTAGTGGGTTTCTATATATATATATATATATATATATATATAACAAATCTTTAATTTGTAAAAATAGCATTTCATTTTTAAAATCTTATGCCATTTAATCCGAAATAAATTATTGAATACAATAAAAATATACGAGTTAAACTTTTAGAAAATTCAGATATTTAAATCGAAAGCCAATTTTCAAAACAGAAAGTAACAATGAAGTTTTACTTCAAATAAGTTTGTGAAAACATGAACAATGACTTGGTATTATAGTTAACCTCTTATGCAAAATTACAAAACTTAAACTTTGACCTTTAAACAGACAAGCTTGGAGGCATAAACAAAATGGCATGCCTAAAATGAAAGTTTCTAATCCATTTAAGCGTTAATTGAAGTTTTTTTTATAATGGTTAAAATTGCAGAGGTTTGGAAATGTTTTCGCGAAACATGTTATTAATTCTTACGTCGGAAGAAATATGGCTTTCTGGAATAAATTTGAATGTTTTATAGCTCAAAATATATCACTTTTAATAAATTGTTTGTAATAATTCCAAACAAATGATATCTAAGCAATTTAAAATATCTCTAAAATAACTCATATCGCATATTGTTACATTATATATTTTCAGTTGCATAATGCATTTCTTAATAAGTTACAAAACCCCTAAAGTTAATTAAATTTAGGCTTGAAACTATTTTAAGTTCAGTTACTGACAAATGGCATTTTGGTTTCTTAATACACATAAAAAGTTAGCTAAACGCAATGTTTTCAATAGTAATTATTTGTCTTAATTATCAAATGAACTTTAAAAATATTTTTGAATGCATTTCATAAAAATTAATTCTTGAAAATTAGCTCATGGTGACTGCTATATAAAATATATAGAACTTAGAAATTTATCGTTACATAAGTTTGACACAGCACATAGGGTATGTATTTAACATATAAAATCAATGATATATCAATCTGCGGGTAAATCAGTGACTGTTCCACAATGAGCAGATATGTTTGTGGTGATTCCACTTTAAACTCTAAGTCCTGGTCTAATTAGTTCTAGTGAGCAAAATTGTTTTTTGAACGAAAAACAAAGCAAACTCAATGAGTCTATGAAGAATGGTTCCATCACAGAGATGTGTCAGATCATATTTATTTTCGAATGCCATCCCAATTTGTGTGAACTTTAAGAAGTACCTGTCATAGTGAGAGCAACTTTCTAGGGCCATGGAACGTAATATAACAATATGACACGGAATGGAATGTGTTAAATATATCATAAATAGAAATCTGAATGCTGTCGCAGATGCTGTAGGATAATCAATTAATTATGTAGGTTTTGAAAGTAGAATTTTTTATGCCAACATCATCTACAAAGGGTGCCGTCATTCCTTTCCCATGGTCTTTCTGCAAGCAGATGTTCTGTACAGTGATATTTCCACAAATGCATCAAAAATGCTTATTTATCTTACATTTTATTTACTATTAAGGTTCATTTCTCGCAACATGGTGTGCCAAATATGCATTTATGGGCTCACTCTAGTGTAATATCGCATGAAGCCCAACATTAATTACTTCTGAGTGATTATTTAGGCTTGCTTAGTCGATGAATATTAGTCAAGAATTGTTATCCCATAAAACCTTAGCAAATTATGTATTATTTTTAGAAAAAAATTTCTCCTTATTTCATTCTGTGCCGCCATGAGACGCAGCATGTGGTTTCAACAATAATAGTTGAATTCTCATAGAACATTACAGTACACATTGAATTGGTAACTACAAAGACCTATTACGTGTGGTGAACTGTTGATTAATTATCACGCTCTTTGCATTTAAGTAACAAGTCTTTCTTTTTTGTTGAACTTTTAAGTTTGTTGCTTGCAAACAACTTTTGGGTCTGAAACAGATTTTATTTAAAGATTCATACTCAAAACTATTACAGATATGCTACAGATATCAAACAGAAATGGGTGTATAACAACCTGTGACACGTTTTGAAGTACTTCGAGATGGAATAACTTTCTAAAAGTATATACAATAATTGTGGGCAATATTCCCAGTAAATTCTATCTTGTTTCCATCCCTTCATTCCTTGTTCTTTTTTCTTTTCTCATGACATTTTCGATGACAAGACAATTTTTAATCCTTTTGTAAGAGAGGTATGTGCCTTAAGTTTGTATCACTATTTTTGCGACACTATAGAAATAAATTTGATATTTTTTTCATTTATGGTGTAAGCTGCTTAGGGATACATATATTCTTATTTTTTAAAAAAATCTTCGAACTTCTCCTTAAAGTTACTATAGAAAAAGGTATTTAATGCCACCAAAAGGTTTCATACTTTTTTTAAATTTAGAAGTTCCTTTTTAGACAATCACAAGCACCGAAATCCATAAATCTGTAGATTAAATTGCTGAGCATATATGTTTCTATAAGCAAGACGAGAGATATTTTGTTAAGTTTTACAATTTGTATATGAAATATTTGCTAGTTGCAAAAGAATATCCACGAAACTAACGCATGAATTGTTTCCAAACACAAAAGAGAATTCTGTTTAAAAAAGTCAATTAAAAGTGAAGTGAAAGAAATGAATATTGAAAGGCAATCACTTGAAACAGTAGAAATTATTAGTTAAATTTCAAAAATAAAATTGTATTGGGGTTGAATATTTGCAAGTTCCAATTGAAACTTTTTACGAGTTTCATATTTTGAACCCTCTTAAATTTTGATGCTGCGAAATAGAACGAAGCCGAAAAAATATTTCTGTAGAGATTTCTAAAAGAAATAATAATAATGTTCTACTGTGTGTGTGTGTGAATGTACATTCCCAGTCAGTAGAGCATTTTTGGATTTTTTTAGTCACTCTTATCCACATGATAATTTATAACAAAATGCAAATTCCAGAGGGTTGCTATAGAAGAAAAATGCTATCCTAAAATGATAGAAGAGAATTTGTGTTTTATAAACAAATATGTGTATAATATTCACGTTGAGATCATACACAATCCCTTATAAGTTTACTAAATAAAATTATTTTCATTACAAATATATCAAAAGTAATATATCAATTATACCAAATAATCAAATATACTAAAAATATAATTATATCAAAGTTCATTAAAAGCATTTTCCATCTTATAATTTCCGAAAAACATTTTTGTAATGTTTTTTACTATAGATTATTAGATTACTGTACTATATTTAATAGAAAAATCCATTCCAGAAATTAAAAATCATTCCGTCTTACAAAGAAAAATTATATTTTGATTTACATTTCTCATCAAAGCTTGCTTTTTATTTTCTTAAATATTTAGGAGTTTCAAAATAATCTTAAAGCAAATAAAAATGCTGACAAAACTGTATAAATATGGTTTCATGACGGATATATGTAAAGTTTAACATGTTCAAAGAAACATTCTGCATAACAGTTTTGAGAATTTATGATACATAAAATACAGTATAAGCTATGTATATAAACATGAGTTTGAAATTTTAAAAATTTGGTGAAACTATAATCAGAAATCATTAACAAATTTCAAATATTTAACTTTTATATTACTGTACTTTTAATTTACATATTAATAATATATTAATTTGTTTATTGATTTATTTTATCAATTAATCCATGATACTGTATTACAATTTCATATTAATGATTGATCATGGCAAAATATTTTGTATAGGGAATCAGCGTTTTAGATGAAAAAATAAACTTATTAAAAGAAATTTAGCCTTTTAATAAACATGTATTTACACTTAAAAAAGTATTATGAATAAACTTTAAAAGTTGACATTTTCAAAATAGAAAACTAAACCTTTAAAGTCCAGAACAACTAACAAGGAAAAATAATTAATTTTTCTAATTCAACTGATTATTATTTTTCTAATTTTTTTCAGCAAAATTACAGAATCAAAAAGGAAAAGTTCCATAGCATGAAATTAGTCACAGTTAATAAATTGCTCAAAATGTGCCCAAAGGTAAATTTTAAATTTAATCAGTAAAAATATTTTTTCATAATTTACGAGCAAGTATGTGATTTTTAAAGGAATTATGTGACGTAGAGAAACTTCCTAATTTCAATTATCTTGTCTTATTACTGTCAAATAAGACGACTACAGGAAATTAAATGTCAAGATGGATACTTGACTTTCTATTCTTTATGGTACGTGGAAAAGGTTACTATACTTCTCGGTAATCGTCTAGAAGCATTGCAGTTCCTTATTTTTTCCTCAGATTTACAAAGGATATCTATATTTATGTCTACACATATTACATATAATGATTTAACTTAAATCATTCTTTCAGTATACTCCAAGTTGAGACTTGAATGCACAGTTAATTTTTATAGTTAGCTATTAAGAATTTCCAAATATTATTTTATATAATCAAATTAGAAAGCTATTGCATACATTAACAACAGATTAAAAGAGTATACTGAAATGTGAAGCATGAAAATGTAAAGAATGAAGGCCTACATTTTTTATCTTATAAAATTATAAATAACACTATTACATATTAAGTTCAATACAATAAATACAACACACTCTCTACTCCAGGAAAAATACTTTGTTTATTTGTCCTCAACAATCCAGATTTTGCTTATAATAACTAATTAGACCAGGACCTATAATTTAAAGTTAATTCCAAACCACACTACGAACATAAATGTCTGAAATGGGAAACGAACCCACAAAATGTTGAACTGAAGACCAGAGCAATAACCATTCGGATGCCAGCTTATTGAAAAAGTTGAAATTTGAAAAAAACAGGGATTTGGCTTTTTTAAGAAACAAATTATTTATCAAATACATGACATTTTCTGATATACATAGAACAAAATTTTAGAATCATTTAAAAATAAAATTTCTAATGATACAAAAAATTTTCTAAAAAAAAAATCACTATATCTATAGTATATAGCGCTAAACTTCCAATCACAAAATGTAAATCAAATAAAAAAATAGTATATAAATATTCCAGGTTTTTCAAACATAATCTTGAACTTTTAGTACTTCTAAGAATATGATGAATTTTAAAAAGAAGGATATATATAAAAGAATGTTTAGTTGAGAAGAGCAAAATCAACTTTTATTATGAAGTGAAATTCGTAGCGAAATTAAATTCAATTTTATGTATGAAATCATAAAGCAGATAATAAGCAAAACTGTCAGAATATCTAAAGAGGCACCCTTTTATGAAGCTCCCAAAGAAACTATAAAAATGGAAGAAAAAAAATTGAACGCAAAATTACTATTCAGCTTATAAAAAAGGACAGCCCTCTCTGATGACACTGCAGGATCCCACAAGTCGAAAAATTGGTATAAATATTCAATAGCATTTTCATCTTCACGGGGAGATCCTATCGTTTCCGCTTCTCATTTTCCCCGGAATTCCTTTTTATTTTGAATTTTAATATTGACGACGCCAAGTTTCCCCTGTTGATACGACATATTTACTTTTTATGAATCTTCTTTTTTTGACAAATACGGTGAATACGTATGAGCTTGACGATGTTTGGAAAACAAAATCCAATGCCTCTAGTATTTTTAAACAGGAGGACGTTTTAAAGAAAAAAGCCTGTTTTCTTGATCAATGAATCTTAGAAATATATAATTACGGAGATTATTTTGTGGCTAGGGAGAGAAAAATAGTTTTGAAAATTCATGTTCATTCAAATGAATGAAAACTGCTTGAATTCTGATAAGATGACGAAGCTATTTTTTAAAGTTATTTAAAACAAGAATAGCCACTCGTATTTATGATCATCTGTAAATTAAACCATAAGATAATTCAGCTTAAATTGTGTGAACTATTTTTAATCAAAATATATGTCTAAAGGAAATGCTATATAATTGCATGATAATAATATTATCAAACAAAAACGTTTAATTTATGATTATACAGCTGATATTTCACAAATGGTTTTTTCTTATTTATTATGTTTTCTTGCTTTTCCTAGCCTGATGAACTTAAGCTCTGTCATCTGACTTTGATTCCAAAGATAAATATTTAAAAACGGAAAAAGGCATTTCCCCCCAAAAAAAACACAACTTTTTAATACTTTATCTATAAAAAGGTAACACTTGATTTCTTGAGAAAGATCTGCAGCAATATTTAGAAAAATAACCTGCATTTAATTTTCGCGGAGCATTCTGCATTTATTTATTTATAGGAAAAAATATTGAAAAATAATTTTATCAAATTGAGTCATTAAGAGCAAAATGAAACAGCAGAACTATTTTTTTAATTTAATGTTTAGATATTGATTCCCCTTCATTGTAATAAATGATACCGCAATATATTATTAAGAAAAAACCGACCGCAACTCAACCATTAAGGCTAAAGACTACCGCATCTTCCACAAGCAGTCTATCTCTTGAAAATTCTTTGAATTTCCTATTCATATATGCTGGTAAGAGTTTCGGAATTTCCCCTCTTAGATTCCCAGCAAATCCTTCGAACATTGAATAGGCTGGACCAGGCTTTGAAGTTTTCCACCGAACTCTTAATAACTGCTTTCGTTGTCAGACGCGGCCCGAGAGCATCCTTCATCAAATTTTGCCACACGCGAAATCTTCAGATACCCGACGAGGCCATAATTGCTGCAGCGTGATATGTAAATAAATTACGGACCCAACCACGGAGAATGAGCTGAAGGAATAGGGAAAACCTATTTAGGAGTAGATACCTGTACAAAACTCCAGCGGTAGTGTGTTAAGGGAAGTAACTGAAATGGTATCTTAAAGTTAGTTGCTGGGCTGTTTGTGAGGGGTTGTTCCTGTTATTCTGGAGACAGTAAAATTCCAGAGTGAAAAACAAGTTTAGTTAGGCGAAGAAATAAATTATTTTTCCGAATCAAACACGCGCGCGCGAGATCTTGTTGTAATTTTTTATATATATATATATATATATATATATATATATATATATATATATATATATATATATATATATATATGTATGTATATATTATTGTGAGCAAAAATATTATTTTTGTAAAATTGCGTATTTTTATGAACTTGGAAAAAGTAGATTTTGAACACGTTTTATTTTTATTTTTGCCTCATCTTACAATATTAAGTTTCTTGTAGTCGCAATCTTGTGTTATGAAATATTATTATAATAGCGATAACAGGAAATGATGCTCATTTTTTTTTCAAAGTAAGAAATAGCAATTAATATCGGAAACTCATCTTCTCTTGTCCTTTGCGCACAAACAGTCATCGAGGATTTCATTTGATTATTTACTATGTACTGTGAAATAAAATGAATAACTTTATGATATGAAATATTAAGTTATTACAATTTTTATACATTAAAACTGAATAGTTGTTACTAAATAGTATGTTGTTAATTATTTGTTTTATTAAATGCTTATTGATTATTAATAACACGCTTAACTTCATTTTCAAGTCTCTTGATATGTCTTGATTGGTACATGAGCAAGAATTAATTATTTTCACACCCACATTTATTGTTTTTATGACAAATCGGCATATATAAATTCATGCCAAAAATTTATCATTTGAAATATAAATTATATAATCCTTGCTTAGAAAAAATGAATTAAAGCATAGAGATCCGTTTCATTTCAGTGAAAGAATTTCTGAAGTGTGCGTAAATTTGATTTAAAAAATTTTCATAGCATTATATGCTGATATTATAAATCTGAATGAGTTTGAAGTACAATTGGAGAGCATATTCATAAGTCGGAAAATTGTTTTACATTAATGGATTGGAAAACTAATATTTGATCTAAATATTAGTTCAGAAGTTTCTTTCTTAATATATTTTCAAACACCAGCCCATACACCATAGATTTCTCCTTAAATATACTCATTATTTCCATACACATGCAAAAGAAAATAAGATAAAAAAAATCGCCATTGTTACCCTAATATAAAAATGGCCACAAAACGCGATACCATTAAAACAGCCTTACCAGTCAATTTTTTACCACTATAAACCTCATTACAGTAAACAGCTGACGGAATTTTCGGAAAAAGCAATTATAAAATAATATAATAAGAAAAATACATAAATAAAAAAATCCCCAAAAGAAATAGGAACCAACAAAAGAAGCTGCATCGCTTCTCATTGGTCGGCAGCAAGGGGTTCGCCACTAAAAGCCAACTTCATTATTTTCAAATTAGGATCGAAAATTCCGGAAGAGAGAGAGGAAACATCCCTACACACAAAAATTATATTACCATAATGCGCGGGAATTGGAAGACAGAGATAACGGAATTGAAACTGTTCACATGGGAATTTTAAGATCTGCAGAAGGTCAATTTTTTCAATCCCATTTATGATAATAGAAAGTGGTTATTATTGTCAGAATGTGATGAAATCATGAATCTATTTAAAAATATTTTTAATGAAATCTACTCGTAAAAAAGAAAGATAACTAATGGATAATAATTTTTTTCAACTCTCAAAGAACAAACCATAACTTCTTTTCTGCCATTTTTACAAAGAAAAATAAACTTTTTTTTATTAAATGTTCGAAAAATTTCGTAATTTCATAAAAGAAGTAAAATTATTTTGAAATTTATCTTTATGATTTTCAATGTTGTAAGAAAAAAAATCCTTTTTTTGTTGATAACTAATATATATTAAATTATAATAATGTATATTAAATTTGGTTTTTCTTAACTCAGATACAATTACCGAATTTTATTGTTGATTCTGTGTTAGTTAATAAGCGCATTTTTTGTCAAACAATTTAAACAAAAAATTATGTAAACTCACAAAAATATTTAAACACAAAATACGCTGTGAAAATTCTTTGATCTAAACAAATTATTCTTTTGCATTTAATTTATTTTAAAACTTGTCTACATAACTTTCAAATTTTAAAAAAACATGATCACAAATTATGATTTTCAAAAATGTATTGCCTTATGTTTAAATAATTAATTTCAGACTTTATATTTCAAGTAAAATTTTGCTATAATGTAAGATTTATACTTCTAGAACCTTATAATGATTATTTCAGGTATAAGTTTCTACCATAAAAAATAAAATTATACTCTTTCATATTTTTAGGAGATTTGATGAGTAATTTCTAATTTCATAAAAATTTTTAATTCTATCAAAAAATAACATGAAAACGTAGAAAGTATTTACTGAAATATGAATACAATTCCTAAGCAGATTTCCCGTAATAATAATGATCTAAAAGAAAAACATAAATTAACTAATAAATACTATACTTCTTTTTTGAAGGAAAAGCTTCCCAACCCCCACTGCACTTTAGAAAAGCATTAATTTCATAAAAATCATGATTTTATAGGCATTAATTTCTATTGGCAACAATATCATTTTAATGATTTTCGTTTTGTTTAGCTTATTTTTAACTTTTACACGTTAGTATTTAAATTAAATTTCATTTCCACTGATACAGTTTTAAAAGAATTCACTTTATCATAATAATCACAGAATTTGAAATTCACAGTAAGAATATCAAGATACCAGTTAGCATTAATATTCGTTTAATATTTGCCTTAAAAATTTAATAAATGCATGAAGAAAAATCCTTAACTTAAGAAATATCATGAGAAATGCGAAGTTTAACTATCCAATTTTAACTTAGTCAAAAGGAATCAGGAGTTTGTAGCAGGTCTTCGGAGATGAGCAGGAAGGTGTCTCAAACAACGTCAAATGAAAAGTCGCCTGTTCCACGTATTTCTCACAATGAATTGAAAGCCAGGTACAATGGTCTCCGCTAGATTTGGCATCCTTCTGTAACTTTTTGATTCTCTACTTAGTCAAGCAGTGAAGGTAAAGACATTACCTTCACTGTTTGACCTAAGCAGTGAAAAGGATTCCTTGAAACAAGAACTTCTCAAATGGAACCAAAATAAATGATTCCATCTCAAGAGACAGTTGCACAGGAATTAATAGTAGGTAAACAGAGGCACTATTAACAAGGTTCCATTTATCCTTCTTGACTGTTATTCGAACACAAAGAGACGAACAAATGAGTACCACTTATGTAAAAATAAAAGTATGGGTACATGTGAAGAAATCAATTTTATCAATTTCAAGAGAACTAAACTATATAAAAGATCTTTACTTTCTAATTGTTATTTTTAAAAGTATTTACTAACAATAATTAATTTAATAGTAAACGTTATTAATTCGTAACGTTGTTAAGAATTAATAATCAGTTAATATATAGTAGCATTGTTAACGAGATTCAGTTTATTTTTCTTATCCATTATTCATATATAAAAAAGAAAAAATATTAATAATTAATTTAAGAAGTACCGTTTATCTATAATTTCTTAATATATTTTAACACCTTGAAATGAGTCTTCATTTAAAAAAATCCTCGCTTTTGAATAAAATTGAAATTTTTTATTATAATATTAATTAATTAATAATTAATTTGTTAAATTTTTGCTTTTGAATATAGTTTTTAGCATTATTATATTTTTAGTAATTTACATACTGTATAAATTTTGAAAATAATAATGCTAAAATGATTTTTTATGAAAAAAGTCATACACAATTAGTGTATCGAATAAGCACAGTCAAATTCTTATTGCTCTGATTATACCCATTTCTTTAAAAGTAAAAATTATTGTTTTGTAATGGAGAAAATACAGATAAAGATCTTATTATCACTGTCTAATGCATTTTATACAAATAAATCACATAAAAATCTCAGCAAGTTAGATATATATATCATCACATATATATATATATAAAAAAAACTGTCATCATTAATAACAATCTTCCAGCACTTATTTTTAACACTTTTAAGTCAAACTTTAGTTTGAAGCATTTATTCCTAATCTAGATTTTTATTTGATTACATTTTCAATTCACATACAAACACTTCTTTAGAAAATTCAAACCTAATCCTTTTAAAAGATGACGTCTAAATTAATTATATGACTTTAATGGATTTCTTTCCATGCCGCTTGACGCTGAGAAGTAACAGCAATATTAATTCCCTTAAAAATTATTCAAACTAAATAACAGTTCGGACTGTCTGAGAACACGATTAATTTTCCTTGGCACAATTTCTGTAATCTTGATTGATGTGAGGAGCTCTTAAAAGAGAAGAATGCTTTGAAAAATGAGTATAAAATTAATTTATCAAAATAAATATTCTATTGAGATTTGACATGATTATTGGTGCGTGATAATGTTCCTTAAAATAGTCCTAAGAAATTACTCACAAAATCAGTTTAACTTTATATATGCGTTTTGACACTACAACGAAAATTTTTAAATTATCTGAAATACAACAGAGAGAGATCTTACACTTAAAATTATTTTATAATCCTGTTATTTTCTTAAAGAACAAAGGCAATGGTTGTAATGTATAAATGAAAAATAAAGAGTTAATTTTGATAAATATTATTATTAATATTTATTATTACAAATAAATGATGCATCGCAAATAAATTTCCAGAAATTGTTTATATTTAATATATGTTAGAATTTTCTTAAATTTATCACTAAATGTGTTATTCAAGTTTCAAAAGCAGAAAATCATCGAAATAGAAAGCAAGTCACTTTTCATGAAAGACAAGTTAAACATTTGAAATTCATCGAACACAGATAATTAAGTTATGATGTTTGAATTACGCTGAGAAAATTATGTATTCATTTTAGAGATATGACATTCGTATAAAGTAAATATATTTAAACTTAAAATAACATTACTTTATAGCCTCGATTATCAAATAAGCTTACGGGGATCTCTAGAAATACCGCTCCCTGCTATTTTGATTACTACAAACACAAATAAAGTCGTTCATTTTATCGGATGCAATTACGACTGTGAAGTGATTAAAATTCAAGTAAAACACTCTGAATATAATTTGGAATCAAAAATACTTCATTGTTATAAATAGAATATAACAAAATTTAAATACATACTTTCTCGCAAACTAAATTTAATGCATTTGATAAGAATAGAATGTAATTTTTAATATTCGTATGTCTATTAGAATTGCATTCGAACACTATTCTTTTCCGAAACTGTTAAAAGAAATTTAGTTGGCATTTTGAAGGAGTTCAATAGATATGATACCCTAAATGAAACGGAAATACTGCTTTATTATTAAAATTATTTGAGATTTAAAATTGTATCGCCCGCTATATTATCATCTCGCATAAGCATTTCTGAGCATTTGAAGATTTTATCTAATAAAAGAAAAGCCCATATATTTATTAGTTATTAAATAAAGTTGAAATTATTTCTCTCAGATGTTAATTTATATCACCTGAGGCATAAGTTTCAATAAGCAATACTAGGAATCTTTAAAATTCAAGATTCATAACATATCTGAATCAGCACTGAAATAATATTAAAAAGATTCAGGAAACGGAAAGTAATTTTCACATTTCATGACTGTTTTTAAGCAGCTTTGTTGAAATAATAAATTTAAATACAAAATATGTACAAGCATATGTATATATATGTACAAAATATATACAAGAATGTATATATATATGCATATTTAAATATACAAAAGCTATATTTGTATATAATTATGCACACACAGACATGTATACATATTATCTATTTTAAATCCATATATATTTCTATATTAATCTATCTCACAGAGGTAAACTCCGAAATCAAATAAGCTTAAAATGAGATAACAGCATTTAAATGAATAAATACAGTTTTAGTCAAACCGGAGATAAAATTAAGTCAATGAGACAATATATTTTTGTAAAAATGCTAAAAGTGAAAAAACGAATGAACATCAACAAACCAGATGAGAAGAAAATTTACTTTTCGTATTTTCCTAGAAGTGTTTTAATATAAATCAGGTACTCTTTAAGTGTAATAAATTATCTCATTTTAAATGTACGTGTAATCGGAAATATACCACTGTGGTATAAAAGATTGAAAATTCGATTGATATAATGCCATTGTGTACATTTTAGTAGCAGTACGAGCTGATTAAAAAGCTTGTGGTCACAGACTGCAATTTGCTTGTTACTCACATATAAACTGTATTGAAAATGTATTTTGAAGCACTTTTTGTAGGATTGTACACACATATTAGATCATACAAAAACATTCAGTGGAAAATTGGAAAACAACTATAAAATGTTTGTAAAATATGACTTCTTTCAAAAAACAAAGTCTGCTTTTTTTCACTCAATCAGCTTTTCCATTTTATTTTCATTTCAAAAATAACGACTTCTCTTTTGAAAAACCTGTTGCAGTTTACACATTACAGATTATACATCATAACAGAGTATTTTTTTCTAGAAATTATAATATGTATTCTATTTTAAAATTTTTAGTCATGAAAATTTTTGTTTATATTTTTAAATGACAATATTTTATTTAAAATGTTAAATATATATAAAGGAATAGCGAAAGTAAAAGAAAATTCTTATACGATTGAATGGCCTCTCTTATTTGAAGCCCCGGGGCAATTGCCCCGTACGCCTCGCCTTGGTCAAGCTCTGTTGACAATCAATATTTTTCCATAATATATTAAAGTAATATTAATTTATAATATCAATGTATAAGTTCTATAAATCTAATCATTACAATGCAATACTTTTAGTAGAATCAACTCATAATAGATAAAAACGGTGCATCACTAAAGAGAAATGAAAGAAATAAAACGTTGATCATCGTTGTATCAGCAGTTTCCGTTTACAAATTAATCTAAAATGTATCTTCGAAACAAGAATCCGCTGAAACAAATTATATAGTGTCCTTGACAACATAAATGCAAAAGCTTCTCAGAAACAATTTATTTAATATCATTTTCTATAATTCCTCATTAATGATGACGGGTGTAAGGCCCCACGAAAACTGAGAGCCGAAAGTTTCCAGTGTCACACTAATTAAGTATCCCATGGGGCTGGTTGTTGTAAGCATACATGGCGTGAGAAACTGAAATTCAAAATAAAATTACCCGACCAGATTGTCTCGAGAGTAAACTTTAATGAGTTCAACTTGACATCCGAAATACAAACGTTAGGCTCTAAACCAAGGATTCGAGTTTGGAGAAATGCAAACCGAAGAGAAGTATTGTCTTAAAGATTTGGATATAAGCGGCTGAAAATTATATTCCACTTTAATGAACGTTATTTTCGACCTCCTATCCTATTCTTATAGAACAAAATATAATCTTTATTGTCAACTTCCTCTAATATGTTAATGCACAAATTTTCTCGCTTCTCATAAAATTAATTAAGACGTCGCGGAGGCAGTTTAGTGTTGAATCTTAAATTAATTATTTTAAAACACTATTTTGGTCATTATAGTATTAATGAGTCACCAAAATAATTTTCAGAAGTTAAGTGGAGCAATATAGTTTAGTAATTTTGATGAGGAATAGAAGTTGAAGAAATATTATTTAATTAGCAGTGTTAAGCAATGGTAGCTTGTATTGGTCAGTCCGCCACTCTACCTTTTGCTTACGTGGGCTAATTCTGTATATATATATATATATATAGGCGTTCTAAAACTAAAACTAAAATTCTAAAGGTTGTAGTGTATTCTAAACCACTGCAAATAATCACACTCAAAATTGTAATCGAGCCCACGAACTATTAAATTGTGCTCGAGATCACTGACCACTCAGAAAAGTAATAGTTAGAAGAAGCATGGCAGCAAGAATGGTTATTTTGTTAAAAAAAATAGGGTAACCAAAACTTAACTTTTTACCCAGTCTAGTAGAAGAAAATTCAGTAGTACAACTTCATGTGTGACCTAAAAATGGTATATTGAGAAGATGAAAATTTCATTAAGTACAAATTAGCTAATTTAAATAACTACACTAGAAGGGTGAAAGGCTTCTTACTTTGTAGAAATTCTGCAACAAGATGTTTGGACAATGTACACTGGATAGCCTAACATCTATAACAGCTAAAGTATTCGCCTGTTGTCTGAGATGAGTCCGGAAATTTCGATTCTGCAGAGAGAGGGTGCTGTTTTTTTGATAGTCTACAGTGAGCCCGTTGCAATTTATTTGGAAGTACCACAAGATCAAGATTTAACTCTCTTTACGTATCAATAACATAAAATGTACTAAATCTTTTAGATTTTGCTATCTAACTCTCTCTGAATAAATTTATAAAAAAAAGTCATGAGAATTTGACACGTGATCTTAATACAGTTTTGTTCATCAAATTTGAAATTGGAGTTTAACTTTTACAAGACTAACCACTATTTCTTAGCTATAATTAAAATGTTTCTCTGCGTGGTATTAGATTCCTTTCATAACACGAAACTTTGAACGCATGAATATAAAAAAAATACTTTATTTTGATACTTTTATGATTATTTTAATAAATACGTGTAATACTTTTTATATTCAAAGAACTATGAAACATATAGTTAATATTGATTAGAAATTTTAACGTGTAAATTGTAGTAGTAGATGATGTCCATATAGATATTATGAAGATAATACAATGTGCTTTGTCTTTTTTTTTTTTTGATTTTGAATGTAGAATTAATTTAGTTAAAATTACTTTCTTGTGATTCTATTTTTCTATTTTATCAATCCAAATATTTTAGTTTAGAAATATTACCTAAGTTAAATTAAGGAGCCACTATTTACTTCAAATTATGTTTTAAATGATTAATAAATGAACCTACAAAAACAACTTATATATGACACTCTCATTATTATCAAACTTCAATTATTTTTACTGAACAGTGGATGAAAATAGGTATTTTTTTAACAGGGAGAGATTCCTACTAAAAATTATTCAAGGCATTCAATAGCTTATTAACAGAATTCAAATTTATTCACGCGTAACGATGTCACAAACATTAGACATCTTTATTAGAAGTATTTGATGCGTGTAAAACGCATTTAAAATTAATTTAAATAAATCTTTCCGTAAGCAATTATTGGAATGTATATAAATTTAAATGTTTTTAGTTATAAGGTGATGTAAAATACATAAAAAATATATAAGCTAATTTGAAAGTTTCACATAATATAAATTCTACACTCATTTACGTTTCTCTTCATTACTTAAATCATGACACATTAAGCAAAATTAATAGCAATCATCTAAAACCCATAGCTTTCAGCTTTTCAAAAGGTTTTATAAACTAAATTAGAAATCATATAAATGCCGAATTATATCCTATAACTATTCCTAAATATTATGTCAGACTGCTTTTCTATTCCGTACTCTGCAGCCCAAAGTGCTTATAAGTGATTGTGGATGTTTTAAGAAGTTATTTCTAAAACAGTGATTAGGTAATTTCCGTGAAAGATAAGTTTTATGTCTTCAAACAGAATTACCTAATGAACGGAGCTTTTATCCCTAATAAATTCTGCATCGTTGGCATTTGAGTTGGGCCCTCATGCTTATAAAATAGCTTTTAAGAGGAGAACTTCAGGATATTATTTTCCTTATAATAGCAAAAGAAAAAAAATGAGACAATAAAAACTGAAATAAAATGTTTAATTTTTAATCGAATAAAAATTTCTCTTTAACAAATTATGGAGATAAGCAAAACAGATTAAAGCGAAAAACACATTTTAATTGTAATTTAAAAAATATAGTTACACACAGACATTAATCTATGTTATAATGAATGAATACAATTGAATAGCGAATAAATTTTCTCATTCCTTTTTAAATTATAAAATTAAAAGAACCCGTTAAGTCTTTGATGAATGCAGCATAAAAAAAGGATTGTTATTCATTTTAACACGTCATTATTAACATATCTTACACATTCCTAACTATATGAAGACAATACAAAACATATTTTGACAGATTCGATTAGAATACATTGCGTGAGTAACTAATTGCTTATTCTTGTGGTATTTGTCCATAATTCTGGTGAAAAAATGTATTACCAAACGTTAAAAATTTTAATTTTTTTCTAAATATGAGTGAAAGAAATAGAATAATTAACTTGTATCTACATTGTAACAAATGGAGAAACAACTATTTTTATTCACATTCCAATTTTTTAAATCATCAATTTAAAACTTACATGTAATAAAAATAAAAAATATAAATCGTGAGCTTATAATAAACAAATATAAAACATGAATAATTATCTTTCGGCGACATAATTTTCTGCGGAAATAATCGACGTTATAATACGAAAATACCATTCTTGCTGAGTTTTTGTGTAACTAATTATATTTTTAAACGGAATTATATTAACATGTAGACTAATAAAATGCAAATTACAATATTATCAAAACTCAAAATAATTTTGGCTTACCATATTGTTTAAATATTAAAAATGCTTTGATTGAACCAACATTAAGAATATCAAACGTTCAGTTTTGAAGTAATTTAAAATATAATTATTCTACCCACAGAAATTTCAGCGATTATTTTGATTAAATTTTCCAGGACAAAAAAATGGATTTTAAAGTTTTTGTAAAGTAGATTCATCAAATGTTCTCCTCTTTTAATATTCATGTTTGGGTGTGAAATATAATAGCGTAATTACTAAACTGTTTGGACAGCAAATGTTTACTTCAATTACGGCTTCCCTTATAAACAGTAATCAAAATTATTATATAACACCTTTCTCTTGACACAAATATTCACATTCATACGAGATTTCAGTCAAAGCTAAAATCATTTTTTTTAAAATTTTTAAAACAGATTAATTCGATTGCAATTTTCTGACTAAATAAAAGATTCAGAGAAAACACAATTCTAGCAAATATTAACAATTCATGAAGTAAAAAAGTCCAGTCATGATTTATCAGTTTCTGAACCGGCAGTCAGGGCAATGAAATGTTCATTGAATATGTAGTTCAAACGCAAATACAAGATTAGATAATCTTGGCTGTCTTACAAATGAATGCCTTCACCGTTTTTATCTGACATACGATTACTAAGTGCTTTGTAAATATAACTGCCGGGTAATGTCAGACATTCCACATGATGGCATCCTCATTTGTGTGAAAGGTAACGGAATGAAAAAAAAATTAACGCCATTTTGCTTAGAAGTGTGCCCTAATTGAATAGCGGAATTCCATTGGTCGGATTTAATACCTAGACTACGGGCCATTAGTTAGCTAGAGAGAAGAGAAAGAAAGAGTAAAAAACCTGTTTCATCGGATATTTTTTTGCTCTTCTTAGTTACAGTTTTATTATTGGAGATAAAAGTGCGCGAGATTTGTCACAGACAAATTAACTGACCTTGGCTTATTCATCTATTTCAGATCACAGTGCTTGTAAGATTTGGTTGACATTTTTCTTTATCGGGTCAATTTGTTCTATACCTATAGAAACATTTTAGTTTTAGTTAGCTATGTAAACTATTTAAAGCCGCCCAACTTGTCTAGTGGTCAGCGTGCCTGACTGCGGATAAGGAGGTCCTGGGTTCGAATCCCCGTTCGGGCATGGATGTACTTTCTCTATCTATCCTGTCTTTGTCCTTTCCTTGTATGAATGAGGTGTGAATGGTTGCCTACCCTATAAACGGGTACCTATGGCATGTGTGTAGATCAAAGTCGTACTTTCACCTTCATGGTGCTCTGATCAAACGAAAGACGCTCCCAATTGACTTAAATTCGCATAGCCAAAGGCATAGCGAGCTTGGCTTGTCCAAGTGTCATTAGTAACAACAACAACAACTATTTAAAGGCAGCGATAATTTAAAATGTTTTTAATTTCAATTTAAGTATATATGCGAACGTCTTATTAATAATTAATCCTTATATGACAATGTAGTAAGGAAAATATAAAATTTTATTATAGTAATTTTTGATAACTATTTTTAAAAAAGAAATATTCTCGACATTTTTATTTGGAAGATTATAGTTTTTTAATGCATTTATCAAAAGTAGAGTTCATAATAAAAATCTTAATATACATAGAAATAAAATTATAATTTCAAGTAAAATTATATTTTTCTATTAATGTCTAAAACTTTATAGCTTAAAGCTGACATATAATATGGTTGATATCAGTATCATTTTGTTTTTCAAATACATCTTTTTTAAGTAATAAACATATTATCATTACAATCAATAATATATCAGCAATTTTATTAAAATTCCGTGGTATGTTTTAAAAATGAAATATTTCAAGTGTTATGTTTCAAGGAATTGTGTGTGTGTGTGGGATATTTACTTAAAATATATAATTTTAAACGCCAGAAATCCTATCAGCACCATTCAAACTACTTTTTAAAATGAAACTTTTGATCATAAATGAATTCTATTAAGTAAGTTCTGCTCTAAATTGTTGCAAATCCTCTAAATTTATGTTTTGAAAAAAAAGGCAGAGAAAATATAAATTTTAACGGTAATGAATAAAATTTAAGAAGATACAGAAATAAAATTTACAAAAGAAAAATCACTAATTTCTTCGTTTAAAAATTTTAATTCTATTTTGCAATATAAAATATCAATGAATCAACTTCATTTCTCATTCATTTTTCAAGCATACATTTTTATTAAAAAATACAACACATATTTTTAAAATTTCTATTTTCAAAAATAAATTAAAAGAAAGATTGAAAATAAAATAGTCCATAGTCTGGTTAAACCCTAAAACTTTTGAAAAAGCAAAATGGGATGTTTCAAAAATTTCTCTGAAAATATACATAATTCAGTGAGTTCGAGACAGATTAATCAAGTTGCATGGACCACTTGCTAATACAGAAACATATCCACCAAATTACGATTTTTGGAATTCAATATTCCAAGGAATATTTTTTTTTACACCAGACTATCTATATTTTCTAACCAAATTTGTCTCACAAAACATGAAAATCAAAATTTATAAATATAAGCATTGGAAAAACTTTTATTTAAAACAAGTTAATCGTAAAATTTGCAGTAGGCATTTGCGGATGTTTCCGTTTAATATAGTTTATTGGAGGAGAAAGTTTGTGCGTATATTTTAAAATTATTTCTTTATGTAAATGGTTAGTTTTCCTGTAATTTTACATTCAGCAAAATTTATTGCGTGGAATTGTATTATCTATCTTCGCGAAACCAAAATTATCATGTTTTACATTTTGATTTAAAGTATTTACCTTATTACATGCATTTAAAGTATTTACATTATATTACACATTAAACTGAAGTATCAATTTAATAATTTTTAAGGTTTTTTTATTTTAAAGCAACTGTATGAATACATCACAATAAAAATAATTTTTCGAATTCAAGTCTAAATAAGGTTTAAAAATCAGTTTCTTTTTAAGGAATACAATTTCAAAACTATTGTTGAAAAATAAATGAAATATATTTAAATGAATAAAATGAACACGCATTTCACAAAATGTTTATTTTAAAATTTTTTCACGAAATGCTCCTTGATTATATACTTTCGAATTATAGATGTTTACACATATATTGAAAAGTTATTATATTATATTACAACAAGTTTATAAATTTAATGAAGAACAAATAATTAAGTAAGAGCGAAAAAAATTGTGTTAAAATTATTGAGAAATAATAAGCACTTTCAAAGCATCAATCCACTTATGTTGCCATGTTTATGAGCATACACTAAAAATTAATTTTTTTACAAAAGAATACTTTATTTAATTAATTAATAATTTTGCATATTTTCAATTTACGAGGCTAATTATATTTTTAAAAGCTACTCATAATCAGTATAATAAATTTTATGCTCTTGAATTCAATGTTTATCATAGTTGCAAATTGTTAACTGTTTAATTTATGAACACAATTGAATTCTGCCTTATAACTAGCCAGTGGTATAAATTCATATAAATCAGAACAAGTCTAAGAACAATTCAAAGGAAATCCTTTTTACGTCCCAAAATATTTAGAAAGTGTTTCATAAATTCATATTTTAAAAGCATTTTCTATGCTACACACGAAGCACAGCCTAAAATCAGGTGAGGAAATTTCTGTTGCCACTCTCTCAACTCTTAAATCCCCTAAAAATCCGACCATGCATTACAAGTGAACGTGCTCGTACATATCAAGAAGCTTAGAAACATAAAATAAAGCAAAAGTATTGTATTGTGGGTGGACTCCGAAAATGATTGGATAATACAAGTTAGATCTCGCTAACTGTATGGTATAATCACCGGAAAGCGTTTAATAAATGTCTCGTTTGCGCGTCTAGAATAAATAAATGACTTAGAATCTGCAGAATTTCATGAACTACTTTCTACAGGTGACGCGGTAATCATTTGCATGTCATTTACATAGCTACGCAAACACTACCCGTCATTTATTACTTTCATCATGGCGGCAGATGGTAAGGTTGGTTTTTCTTTCTTGCTTAAAGCTTCTACGAGACTTTTATTCAATATTCGTCTCGATGCAAACGATAGTTTTCGTCATGTTCTGGAACTCAGATCAAGTGATAGGAGACATTACCATTAAATAATTCGCTTTCCTATTAGATTAAGTGGGCTGTATGATTTTATCGAGTCCAATAATCGATTAATAGTTGAAATTCAGAATACTTCTACAGTTGTTTGAATTCTTTAAGAGAGTCAATTTGAATAGTCTTTCATGATTTTGTGCTTCTTTACAGAACAATATGAATATGAATTTAAAAGCTCAAATAAGAAATTCCAGGAATGGATTGATTTGTGTCTTACTGGTAATATTAATAGATATAAAAGATGGAAGAAATTTTCGAAATTATCAGTTAGAATTCATAGAATAAATATTTTATAAAATTATACAAAATTAAAATAAAATTGTTGTTGCCAAGTAAGGTAACTATTCATTTTGTATAAAATTTGTTAAAAAGTATACACCATGTTATAAGCTTAGGCTACTCTTAATGAACAATAGATAGCAAATGGTATGGCTATAGCTAAAATAGGTTCTTTGAAATATAATAATAAATAAATAATAGTTCCTTATAAAACTAAAATTTTTGATCTAAAAAAACTTCAACTTTTTTTCAATCAATTTGTAGAGATATTTATTATCTAATTCTTTTAAATAAATTATCTTTTTAAGAAAATGTATAGTAAATTTGTTACTCAACTAATTATTTGAATTTTAAGTAAAAATAATGCTAATGACTAAGATTCGTAAAAATATTTTAATTGTGAAGTATTTAATTTAAGTATTAAAAAGAGATATTTGAGAGTATATTTAATTCAATTAAAGTGAAAAACTCTGCAACGGGCGAGTATGGAAAAATTCATTTACAAAATAAATTATCTCTAAATAATGCAGGGATGAGAAAGAATAAAAATTGCTTAACTTCAAAGAAAATGCTAATTTTCAATTAACGAAAAGGATAGACTTGGAAATATTTTTTTTTTGAAAATAGGCGCTACATTTACATGTACTTGTTTAATGTTTAATTAATATTAAAACAATGTTTAAAGCACGAATAAAATAATTGTTGAGTTGCGTTATAATTACTAAATAGTATCAGTATTTCTCCAGGAAACAATAGAATTAGATACTAAAAACTATATGAATTTTAAGAGATCAAAATTAGGAGACTGTGTTTTTTATTATTCTCTTAAGACGAATGGTAAGAGTTTTACTTCCGGGATAAACTTCCGTCTGTTGAAAAATTGAAGACAAAGCGGATATAATTTTATTCTACGCTTTGTAGCATTTTTCATTGTTTATGCCAAATTATTTGTAAATACCAATGCGTACTTCTTAGATATAGATTTTACTTTTTTATCATGATCATCAGAAAATGTTAAAATAAATGCAATGTTTTTTAAATAAAATTACATCCTATTACAAGTATCTCGTGAAAATATCTATAATACTTACCCACTGTTAACATATATTTAAATGCAGTTCAAATACATTGACAAATATTCGGCCAAATGGCGTAAAATAAATATAGTTTATTTTTTACCTCAAATGTATTCATACAACTTAAGAATTGTCTAAGCCATAGAGTTTTTTTAATATGTCCCTACGGGTGGTTTAAAATATTGGGAGTGTGAAAAACTAAAACGAAAATGTAACAAATCTCATTCTTCCCTATATTCAAGTAGATAGCGACTTTCGTAGGGAAAATGTATATACATATATAAGTATTACATCCCTTCTCCTTCTGCACTCAAATTGTCTTCAACAGTTCGAAAAAGAATATTAAGGGAAAGTCTACCTCTCTCTTTAAAAAGACTTATTCAAAGTGGTTGGACCTTTTTTGATGATATTTTTTTACTTCACTGAAGAACTTTAAATGGATTGAATAGTCTTCTTGGAGAAAATCTGGCTAGTTTTTATCATGACATATTTTTCTCTTGCTATTCAACCTTACTATCCCATCATGATTTCTTTCTTTTTTTTTACTTTTATATCAATGCTATTTCTGGATTATTTTTTCCCCAGACGTCAAGCAACATAAGTTGAAAAAGTGAATTTCTGCAGTTTTTTGCGTAGTAAAATTTCCCTTTCAGCCATGGAGGAACTCGTTGTTAGTGTATAATTTATGAGGTTGGAAGAAACTTTTGTTTACAATTGGTGGCATCACTACTTTATGGGAATTCCGAGTCGAAAGACATTTTTTGTAATGCATTATACGGATTACTTATGTTTTTTAGACAAATAAGCAGAAAGGAAATTTTTAGTAAAAAAAAAATCATGTGATCAAACTTTGAATTTAATCTAAAGACACACAACTTTAAGAAAATCTTTTAAAAAAATAGGTATTGTGAAATATTAATATCATTCTCAAGGTAATTATGTGTTGAAAAATTGCTGTTTTCTCAGTACAAGTAGTTTCTGAAAAATATCCCATTCATCACCACAAACATTCTATAAGATATTTTTTGTAATTAGGATTACTCTTCTATTTCGTATTTATATTTTTAGACAAACAGGAAAAAAGGAAACTGTGAGCAAAATCAATCACGGGATTAAATTCTGAATTTAATCTAAAGGTACTTTCCTTAAGAAATGTTTTTTTTAAAAAAATTAGTGTCGTAGAATCATAATATCATCTAGTTAAGTGTAGAAAATTATTGTTTTCCTAGTGTAAATATGTTCAGCAAAATATCTCAAATCGCATACGCACTGTAATTCGGCCTTTTAAATATAAGAATAAGTATGTAATTACGAAGTGTAATGGAAATAAAGTTAGGAGCAACTTAAATGAGATATTTACCAAAAATAATTTTTATCAACTTATTATTAATACTATTACAGCAGGAAATAAATCATGAATTTTCAATAAAAAATTTGGATTACGAAATTTATAAAAGTCATTGTTTACATTTTATGTATTATACAAAAATTTAAGCTCAGTGTCGAAATGGTAGCACGTCTAACTCTAGATCGCATCAATACTGTACTTGAGAAAGTTTAAATCCCCTCAAATACACTAACAACATAATATGTAAACTATAACGCTAAAGAAATATATCGATGTTTAACTCAAAATTACTTTGCACTTTTTGTTTGCCCTTTCTAAAATAAAAATATAAATAAATATTTTTTTAGCTTAAAAAGATAAACAAACAATGATTTATGTAGATGTATTAATAAATTGAGCCAGCAACATTAATATTTGTATGAATGCATAAAATTTATTAATACGCATACAAATTCAACATCATTTAATTTTTTTTTGTACTTCCTACGGTAATAATTTTAGTTCTTTTATATTTTGAGAGGTTATTGGCAAGCAATTTTTATTTCCAAGTTTATCCTAATTTTTATCATATTTTTCAAATAAAAAAGAGTCATTAAACAATTTTAAATACTTATGAAAATGCATAAAAAATCATGCCACTTTGATTTATTTTAATGTATTCTGTTTAGTATATAATTGTGCGCAATAGGATTTTTTAAAGGAAACATGCTTTAGCTGAAAAATAATAAGATTTGAATAAAAAAACATTTATATTTACTGTTACACGCAAAGCATTTAAAAAAAAATTGAAATATACACCAATCTAAATCCCCTCTTCAAATGAGAGTAAAGTGAGAGTAGTACCTTTTGTAAGCATTTTTAATTTAGCTTCTTTTTCTGTAAAATTTGACTTAAATTATTTCAAAAGTATTGCCAGATGCAGAATTATAAAAACTGCTAAGAAAAGCAGACGATCTTTAAGAATTTTTTATTTGGCAAGCGGCCATATATTTCTTATTTTACTAAAGTTTGAGAAAATTGAGTTACGTAATGGTTTCAGACAAAAACCTTCTCGTATATAATCGAAAAATTGCCTTGAGGAAAATCTACAGTATTCATGTAGAAAAAGTAAAAAGATAACTGCAGTAAGAACGCTTTATAGTGTGATATTTCTGAATTTTGCCAAACTACGTTTATCTACGATAGGTTGTAAATATAAAATAAGCTAAGAAATCATATGCTTAAGTTTATGTTTATCTCTAAGAGTGTTCTATATTTTATTGACGACATTGTTTTATGTTTTCCCGAAAAAAGCTTTTAATAATGCCTAGTAAGGTTTATACAGGGACTTTAATACTTGTAAAATTTAGATGAAAATGTTTTAACGTAGTTTATCTTCCTTTATAGTAACAAATATTTGATGAATTCAGCTATTAATTATCTATTTGTATTTATTTGCACACACACACATGTATATATACATTAGTATAAAAAAATTAAATGTAGTTTTCTTTGTAAAAGAAAGAGAAATTTACTTTTCTATTAAATTAATTTATTAAAAGATATTCTTAATAATTAAAGCTGTTTATTAAGTAAATTTATTAAAAGACAAAAGAGAAATATACATAAAAAGACAAATTTTCCATTTTTAATAAAATAGAGATAGACAACTTTTCAAGCCATTTGAATATTTATACAAAAACGAGACGAATAAAAATGAACGCAGAATTTTTTTAACCTTGAAATTTATAATTAAAGCGAAATCTAGAAATTAAGTTAATTGTAAAAAAGATAATATCATGCATTTTTTCATTATCACTATTTATAGTTGAAAGGAAGGAAACAGACTGAATTTTAAAATAACCAGTTAATATCATTAAAAATTATTGATGTTAAAAATTACGCCCCACTTTGTGTTTCAAAATAAAATATTATAAAATTCTAATAAATTATGTAAGTGTTTTTCAACTGATTAGTTTAAAGCAAGCTTTCTATTTAGTAAAACTAATATTTTAGTTAGTAAGTGTGTTGCATACAATAAAATTTTTAATTTTCTGCAAAATATTTCTGGCTTGTAATAATTGCTTTCTTTCATGATGCTTTCAGCTAAAGGGGTTAAAATAAGAATAAGGTTTCAAATCCAAATTTAGAATATTATTTAATCATTCAGTTTTTGAATTTCTTAAATTTTCTTAAGATTCATGAATTCAAAATACCGTTTCCAATCATGAACATAAATTGTCTTATATAATGATACCAGTTTAAGTTTTTAAATGATATTAATTAGCTTTATTAATCTTACCAACTCTGTTATTTTCTTATGTATACACATGACACGTTTCTTTTTCGAAAATATGAAAAAAATTCGAAAATATAAGAAAAATTCGAAAATAATGTTAAATATAAGTGCTTGAGAGATACAATTATTTATTACTATAATAAATAACATTTTGATACGTATAGTTATACATTGATGTTTAAATTAAAAATCTAGTTATCAGGTTTAAGCTGAAATAAAATTTTAAAGAGAGATTGGAGATAAGTTTTTTTGTTTAAATAACAACTATAAATTAATTCCAAAATTGGAAGAAATCCAAAGAAACCCTTTTTTAAGCAAATATATACTTTAATGATTTCAAATTAAAATGAAAACTTTCAAGTGCTAAAAAACATGATTAGCATGTAGTATTTAGAAATAAAATGTGATGAAGTATTATGAATAGCAGAAATTCTTGAAGCGAAACTAAGGATTCAAACGGAAGCGAACCTGTCTAAAAACAAATTGCTCAATCATTTCCTTTTATACCTCAATTTACTTACATTAAAAATAGTAAAAAGAGGAAGATTTTACGATTTGGGAACATTATTCTGGAAAAAGGTTCTCTATTTGCTTAGCTGTCACAAAAAATCCTTTATGAAACACATATTTCCAAATGTTACAGTACTTCTTTCGATTTGTCAATGAATAATTTAATTAAGATTGCTGAAACACACTCCGTTGTGTTTGCAGATAATTAGTTTTAAGGGTACATTTTCTCAATAAAAATCTCTGTTTCTTATTCTTTCTTTCTCTCCACACGATAGTTTATTTTTATTTTGGATTTGCTCAGAGAATCTTAATACATATTTTTTTCGAATTGCGGAGTTTTATTTTGTTTTATTCCTCTTATGTTTTATAATTTTATTTAAATTGATTTTGCACTCGTGAGTTTTCTCGTGTGACTCAAAAATTTATGATTTTGATAATATTTGTTTTATATGTCATTGCTTATTGCAGCGAAATAATTTACTTACAATAAATGGAATTGTTTAATATATGTGCATATATATTAAAATTATAGCTAATATATTATTAGTCTTGTACAAAGTTACTAACGGAATACACACACACACACACACAATTTAAAGAAACAAAATAGATTTTTGAATACAACTTTAAAAAATAACCGAAATATGAACTTTATTTAAATTGATTTTGCATTTGTGATTTTTATCATGAATTTTTCTCGTTTAGATGCAAAAGAATACATTCAAAAATTTTTCTGATTCTAATGCTGCTTGTTTTACATGTCTTTATTCATCATAGTTAAATAATTAACCCAAAATAAATTCAGGTTATTAATATATGCTCCTGTATACAAAAACTATCACTAATTAGTGCCTTATTGTTTTATACAAAATAAATTTTTATACAATTTTCAGAAAAATAAACCAGATGTACTCATTTTAATGATTTAAAAACACATTAGTAAACATTTCAATAAATAAGTTATTTTTTTAAATTAAAATTGAGAGCTATATATATATATATATATATATATATATATATATATATATATATATATATATATATATATATATATGCATATATATACATAAATTTTTTAAATATTTCAATAAATGCATGTCTTTCAAATTTTTCAAGAAATAAAATATTTCATGAAAAATGTTTAGTTACAACTGCATTTATATTAATTAACTATTTCATTACTTTTTAAGTTAAAATGTTTATGAAGTTAATAAATAAAGTAATTATAAAATTCAATAAATCCATTTCAATTATTTATATAGTACAATTTTTAATAAACGAATTTTATATTAAAATACAGATAAACAGGTATACTTTGAAACAATATTTACTAAATATTAAGAATATTATGCTGAGAAATATTTTATATATAAAATTAATTTGATTAACATTAAAATAGAGTGTATAAATAGATATTATTGTAATTCTTTCGTGAATTTTGCCTTGATGATAAGTAACTACTATTTTATAGAGTCAGTGATCCTATAAACTTAGTAAGTGCTTAAACTCAATTTCTACAAGTAATAAATAAATTAAAATTAGCTCTAACTGTTCAGTGTACGGTTTTGTTAAGCTTTTGTAGGAAAACTTATTTTTTTATGTAATCCTAAAAATGTTTTGTGAATTTCTGTATTTTCAATAAATAATTCAGTGACATTTTAAAAAAGTGCAGCCTTAAAGTTTATAATCTAAGTTATTTTGTATACTTTAAGCACAATATATTTAAAAGCATCTTTTCACATAAAATTACAAACTTATTAATTTTACGAAATTCTGATGAATTCAAAAGCATTATTAAAACATTAAATGATAAATGTAAGCCCATAAAAAATAACTTTAGTAATTTAAAAATATGCAAATATATGTTATATGCTTGTATTAGATTTACTTTTATTTTTTGGTGCATTCTTTAAAATTTCGAAGCAACAATTTGGCATCAAAACTTGATAAGCCAATTTGAACTTATTTGACAAACTTGTATAAAAGTGATCATATTATAAACTTTATAAAAATTAGGCAATTATTGAAAATAAATAAAATACCAACCAAAATTTATTTTTTGATGAATTTATTTTGGATGATTACTAATGAATTTAATCTTCTAATGGGCAAGAAAGAAGGCAGATAATCGGGTTATCTGCGTTCGATGCTTCTTCAGTTCGCCAATCAAATCAGCGTCTTCTTATGTCATGCCAAATTACGCTGTTACAAAATTCGATGTCATCCAATTTCTTTCTTTTCTATTCTCAAAATAAAGTTAACTTTATTTTTTAATCCTTTATACTCCTGTAGGGAAAGTGGTTAAAATAAAAGTCATAAAAAAGAAAAACAGAAATCACGATTCTTTTTCTTCAACTACAGCTCGAGGTAAAGCAGCGCATTTTTTTTATTATATTTTCGTAGTAAAAAGCTGCTCTTGGTATTGTCTTTGGCTTAAAAATAAAATGTCTCGTCGCTTGGGACATAAAGCTCTGGTTTGAGAGCCGAAATACCCTTTGTTTCTAAGATTCGACAAGTGCCGATAGTTTTCATGTTTCCAAGAAAATCTGCTTGCGTTGTTGCTTCAAAGCTGTTGGTTTGTTTATTTTCATGCTCTATCTTTCAGCCAAGGAGAAAAGAGTTTCACTATGACAGAAAACTCAACTTAGTTTATTTATGCATTTTTATCAATCTCCCATCGTGAGTATGCATTCTTCGCGTATTCAGAGATGTGAGCAGCGAATAACTATACATAATAACAGTACAATAATAAAATAAGGAAAAATCAGACAAATCTACTTTAATTTTACTTAAAGAAATTTAAATATATTTGGGAAAATATTGGTGCCCTGTGAAATTGATAAATTCAAATCCTATCTAAATGAAATTAACTCTTTCAATAAAATTTTTAATTTAATTAACCTCTCTCTAATTAGAATAAGTTTTTAATTTTTCAGAGAGATCTAGTCAGAATACTGCTCACAAATTCTATACCTATTTTATCAGAGGACACATTAAAAATATTTAAATGTATTTATATAATCAAATCTTTCATATTTGTTTATAAATCAACAACTTTATTTCAGAATTCCCATTTAATATGCATATTTATTTATAGAAATAATCAATATTATTATTTATATAAATAATCCATAATTCGCATACTGATTAATCTACTCAAACTTTTATTTTAAAATTCAATTATATTAATACTCTCTCTCTACATATTTTGAAATTTAATTCATACTCAATAATTTAAAAAAATGTGTATGAATTAAAATGAGATTTTACAATTTAATTAACAATATTTTAAGTATATGGCATAACTTTTTTTAAAAATTAAATACTTAAAACGAATCCGACCTAGAAACTGAAACAATGTAACAACAAATTTTAGGAAATGGATAAAATAGTTTTTTAATAAAAAAGAAACTGACACATAAAAATAAAGAAACTTCTTTATTGACACTATAATTAGGCAATTTGTGTATTATTGTATAAAACTTATTTGGGAATTTTAAAATCTAATAAGTACATCATTTATCGCGATTACTTTTATCTTTTTTTGAAAACAGTATTTCCACATATCTAAATGTGCAATTTAATTAAAAAATATTTTTATGTTACCACTTGAAGATACATGATACTTAAAATAAAATAATTTAATTTTTTTATTTAATTCATAACCCTGGAAATTGTGGAATGCTTAGCATAAGCAACCAGTAATTGACTATGTCACCTTAGGGAAGTAAGGTGATAGTGATATCTAATATTGTTACGATTTTTGAATAATTCAAATACGTCCACACAAAATACATATTTAATTCTAATTAAAACTTATTAGTGAAGGTTGAAGGTGATATTGATACCACTAAATGTGCTCCTCTCCATCTGAATTCCATAAATGGAATAGAATCTATTATAATTTGATAGTAGAATTATTTAAATTGTAAGAAATTTCATATTATCCTATTAGAACTTTTCTGAATGTTCCCAGAAAGAAAATTAATTTTAAAATTGAATATATATATATATATATATATGTATATATATATATATATATATATATATATATATATATATATATATATATATGAGATTGTCAATTTCTGATGTTGACGAGTGGATAGTCTTAAGATTTTTAAGATGTGTAATGACTCTAGATGACCCGAATGCGTGAATTTTTACTATCTGTGTAATCTCTTATAAGAAGTTATGCATCATTAGAGAAAGTGCCATTGATCATCGAAGAAAAAGTATCATATAAAAGTGCCATTCATAATAAACTTGACTGATGTTGTTACGAACAGACCTAAGAAAACATAAGCAATTGAAAAGACGCTGCTACTTTATGCACTCATTATGTATCAACTTGAAGAAAACAAATCTATGACAAAGGCATTCTAAAATTAAGATAAAAAAAAATTATGTGATATTTTTTAACCTTATAATATCAGTCAGTGCATGAAAAAAAAATAAATGATGAAATTTAGGTAACGTATTTTTTTTAACAAAATGTTATTTTTTAAACGTTGAAATGTTTATTCAATGTATAATTTCGAGAATATTTTCAACACATAGAACTTGGCCCAATAACCTGATTAAAATCTATTATTATACCTTCATAATTTTCTATGCTCTATGTAAAACGTTTCTTTGTTTCAAACATTTCATTACTTCCTCTGAATTTTATATTTATTTTCAATTACTTGAAAATAGTTTGCTGCAATAAGCGGTTTTGATTCTGTATCTTTTATAACAAAAAGATAAGGTTCGTCCTTTTTGTTCTTAGTTGCAGAAACTTATCTAGAGTCCCAAAACAATTTTCCACGTCTACGCGATCAATTTAATTCCCAGCATTTTCTACAAAGCTAAGTGATTTCCCAGGAGACCTGCTAGAGTTCGGTGAAAACTTAATTAGTTAATTGGTATGACAACAATTAACCCGTCGTTATGCGGTCTTCCTACCTTCTTTAGTAATGACTCGACTGTTTGAATAACCCAGCCATCTGCTAACATCATCAACTTTGTTAACGGAATGCCTCCCTCCTGCATAACTTGCAAGAAGGGGTCCGCAGCACGTTCATAGTGACCAATTTACTCACTTTGGGTAGTGTAACTCAATTTTGTAGATGTAACAGCCAGCAGGCAATCCCCATAACATGTTATAACTCCCTCAGCGAACACCTGATGATATTGCAAAGTTGAGTTGAATGTCTTCTGCTCATAGACTTCCGCCCTGGGATCAGACAAAGCCTTCTCTCCACTATCCGTCTTCGAAACGGACATCTTAATCCAGCGTTTCACGCTCCGGCGACGTTTCCTGCAGGCGAGGGTTTTAATTGGATGCGGATCAGTGACGTCATTCTGCTTGTTTTGTCACGTACAGTTGGCACCGTGCGCGCTCCCTCCGGCATTCAATGTTTAGCTATTAATCTCTACGCTGTGTATTCCGCGTATATTACTGCTAACTGCGGCGGATTGTGTGCGAGTGTTTACGGGTGTTGTTTCGAGGGGCTCTTAGCGAACCCCTCCCAACTCTGCAATCATATAAAAGTGTCATTGACTCGAAATCAGACTAGATTTAATGATTAAGGCTAACACTTTATGGTTTGATTGGGAAGGATTGCTGAAATTAAACTGGTATTTGTGCTTTATCTCATGTGTGGATGATCTGAAATTTAATAAAAGGGAATATGTTAAAATGTATCTCTCTAACATTAAAAATGCGATTCCCTATTAGTTATTTTATTAGCAAGCAGTGTTTCTATTGTTGTAATTAAAAATATACTTTGTTAAATAAATCTTTATAAAGAGGTTAAGCAAATTTGTAAGTTGTATAAAAAGCTCTGATGTTGAATATTTAAAAAAGAAAAGACGAGGCTTCAAATTAAAATCGGTAGCTATTAAGAATATAAAAATGTGAACTTTAAATTTGATTTTTGTTAAACTAACATATTTTTTGACAGAATATTTGTTCATGAATTGATTTAAATAATCTAACAATAAAGAATTTTACATTAATTATTGTAAAAATTTCAATGCATTTGAGTAAAACTAAATTTACTGAGCACAGTCACGTGAACGTGAATTTGCTTGGGAATTAAAATAAAATAAAATATATTATTGTTAAGAATTATAAATTATTGTTATTTTTCTTCTATCAGAAAAGAAAAGCTCATTTTTGCATGTAACCAATTACAGAAAATTTAAATACCACATGGCATCACAATAAAAATTGTGATATTTACTCAAAAACTGCTTGCAAAATCTACGATAAAAGATTATTTTTACCGAAATAGTTTAAATTTATTTGCTACGAATTACATTAAAAAGGCTATTATATTTTTTTTTTATCAAAATTTAACTTATTCTTTAACTTAATGCACCATGGTCGTATTAATTTATTTCAAACTGTGCATTTTTTGTGTTACTGAATTAATAGTCTTATTTTATTATAACAAGTATCTGTTATAACTGGGCAGTGAATTTGTGTGAAAATTAATAATAATATAATATGATTTCGTAATAACATTTATTTAAGCACTGCTAGCAATTTTAAAAAAATTGTTTTATTGTAGATGAAAATGCTTAACACTTTTATCGAAACAAACTAATTTAGTGTGTGATTAAACTTATTCACCACAGCCGCAGAAATCACTTTTATACCTTTGAATAATTATTTGACTTTGTTTCATCATTCTTAAATCAACAAACATTTGTTACAACTAGGCCACAACTCATATTAGAAATATTTAAAAGAAATTGAACCTTAGCCGGGTGGAATACCTAAGAAACGAGGAAAGATAGTTGCGATGAAAGATGATGCGTTCCGATCTATTTCTATTATCGCACTAAAAGTGAAATAAACTGATATAAAAAATGGAAGAAACCTATCCATATGCGGAAACAAGATTTAGATGCGGCCAAAATCCGGAAGAAAGGCGGATGAAACTTTGTTACCGAGGAAATTGCTGGGAAAAAAGAGTATTCCATATTTTTTATTCCGCATTTATTTATTCTTATTCTTTGGAATTAAAAAAATAAAATTCAAGCTTATTTTTTGTCGAATAACGGAGCAGATGACACAGAAAAAAGGATGGGAGATTTTGTAAAAATAAATATACATTCTTTTTCAATAATTGAGTGCTCTAATGTGTTTTCGTGTTCGCATTTTCCAACATGCACTTGTATCATCGTAAACTTTAAGGATGTAGACGCAATTCGTGAAAGAAAACAAATGAGGTTATATATAAAGCAGAAGCGGAACACAAATCTGAAACTTTATTGTATTTCTAATATAACTTCGAATGCTGAAATATATTTGAATCTGTCGAACATTTTTGTTAATGTCATAAGAATAAAAATGGGGGACTACTTATTGAACATAAAACAATCAGTGAAAAATTAATTTCAAAATGTGCTGAATCTCAAAATCCCGAACAAGTATTCAACATTTGAATTTTTTTAGACTAAATAAACACGTTGAATTGTCATTAAATTCAAAAAGAATTACACGGAAATTTTTTTATAAAAAGTTAATTTAATAATTAAATTTATTGTATTTAGTGAGAAAAATAATTTGTATATTAATTATAAATGAAAATACATTAGTCAAAAAAATTCAAGACCAATGTACTTTCAATTATGATTATTAGAACATGATTTATGAAGAAATTGATTCTAGGTATGGAAAAGTTTAGGCTTGTTTATTCACAAATTTTAGCAGATACATAAGCAATATAGAAAGTGGGATCGTAATTTAAGGATATTGGTAACAGAAATTGTTTTCAACAAATAAATCTTATAGTGTACAGTAAAATAATTACGAAAACAAGAAAATAGATCTTTCAAAACTAGCATAAAAAAAGGAGATTAAGACTCCTTCGTTTTAATTTCGAATTTTTCCTGGAAATGGTAGTTAGCAAAGATTCAGGGATTCGAAAGTACCCAAATTACACACACACACACAAATATATATATATATATATATATATATATATATATATATATATATATATATATATATATATACATATATATATATATATATATATATATATATATATATATATATATATATATATATATATATATATATATATATATATTAACTTATTTCTTTGAAAAGATAAAAAAATATATATACGTCACCAGTCCCGTTAAAAAGTAAACACCTTAATGCTATTATCATTCTAAGAAACTGATGATAGAATCAATGAAATGAACTAAAACTAAATTGAATTACACTTGCTTGCACTTTTTTATTTAAATTTTCTGACAGTGAATTTGTCCTGATGCCATGCATGTAATTCAATTTCATAAAAGTTCATTCGAAAACAAAAATAAATTGATCAAACGCTCTGCATATAAATGCTTTTGGCTTTCTTTTTCACAAACCGATTCAGGGACATCTCATTCAATGTTATTAGATGCTAACTTTTTTTAATCCTTTTAAGCATTCAAACACAAAATTTCCTCTCAAGTATTTTAATTTTTTGTCTTGTAAACTGATGAAAGCAATTCTTTTTCTTTGAATTTTCCACATTCTATACTTCAAATTGTACAGCAAAAAATCAACATTCTGTACGCTAAGATAAAAAAGAAAGAAGCAATTTATTCATCTTTGAGATCATACAGTTAATTGAAGGCCATCACTTTCTTTTCGCTGAGGATGAAATTAAAAAGCGAATCATTTCAATTTTCATTTTGTAATGCAATTATTCTATTTTAAAGATTTCAACAAAATGAGATTTTTGGTGCAATGTCGTCTAACTTATTTACTCTATGGAGACACTTAAAAGAAATTATAAAATGTTTAAGAAGAGTTTTTGAATTTTTTTTCCTTTCGTTTAAAGTTTTCTGGAAATTTTTATTTATTTTTTGTTATTACAGTTAACATTAAACTTCTGTGAAAACTTTTTGAATGAAAATATTTAATTATACTTCAACAAAATCTGTTAAATTTGAGTGGTTTTAAATTCACAGATTTTTTGCGCCTGCTTATAAGAGCAAAATGAATTTGAAAAATTCAAAATAGTTAATTCTCTATTGAATGACAAAAATGAAAGGTAACTGAAGTTCACATTTTTATGAATAAAATTTTGGATGCATCACTAAACACACGAAATAGTTTTACAGTGATACGTTTAACTATTTTCGTCTTTTAAAACTAATTGATATAATATCCTAAAATACAATACATTTTCTTAGCATAAAATGTTTTGAATTTTTATATAACATACTGGAGCTTCAACCATAAAATACTTTTTCATCAGTTTTTGACAGTTTGTTACTTTTGGTAGAATTTCAAGTATTTATGAAATAACTCATGAAATTATAATTAATTGAAATAAAAACTTTCATAATGTTCTGACACAAAAAATTTATATTTTGGCACAAATTAAATGGCATAAATGATATTTCAAAACTGTTTTTTTGTTCTTCATTGCATTAGAATGAATTATATTGCATGAATGATGATTGACTTTTGCACATGTGATAAATTTACAAAAATGTAATTAAGGAACCTTAATAAAATAACCTTTTGGGATATATAGCCTTACAATAAAGGAATTGAAAGTGGAAAAATTCATAAAATTCTCTTTCTATAAACTAACTTTCTATAAGTCTCCCACAAGAAATAAATTTTTCAACTTATGATATTAGCTTCTTTAAATGGACGATATTTGAAAATCTATAGATTGTGTGTGTGTGTGTGTATCACTAGAACTGTATATTACAATTCATTTTCTATAAAATTTCTCTGATGTAAATTGGTTATAAATCATTATTTATAACAGTCTTTGGTTCTAATGTATCAAATAAACTACTTAGGAAATATTTACTACGCTAACGCATGTTAGCACAAATGAATTGTTTACTAATAATATAAATTATAGGCGGATCAATTTAAATTAAATAAAACTCACAGTGTCAAGGAGAAATTTTATATATATATATATATATATATATATATATATATATATATATATATATATATATATATATATATATATAAAGCAAATATTTATTAATTATTTAAATATTAAATTGTTTTCAACCAAATGTGACGTTGAAGACAAAATATCACGATTAAAAATTACTTTATTTCTCAATTTTAAAAATGTTGTTTCATGACCCTTACAATTTCCAATTTATATGCATAAGAAATCTAAACTGATTAAACCCCATCTTTTAACTGAATGCATCATATACATTAAACTAAACTCCATGGCACGACAACCCATGTGGGCCAAGGCCTACAGTGCCCATAACTGTTTTCATGATCGAGGGCCCTGTGGTGCGAATCATGTGTTCCAGTTAGGTGGTCAGCCTAACGTAAGACCCCCAGTATTTAGTTCCCAAGCATGCTTGGTACTCAGTGAATCGACCCACTGAAGGAATGAAAGGTTGAGTCAACCTTGCCCAGCCCGAGGATCGAACCTCGGACCTGTGCCATGGGAGCGTGAAACGCTGCCACTAAGCCACCGGGCTATACCATATACATTATAAATCATAATTTTGTTGCTTAAAATATCCAAACAATTAAATGCTTATTTCGTTTTTCCGCCCCCCCCCCAAAAAAAAACCTCATGAAAAACTCAGTAAAATAGTTAACATGACAAATAAATGAAATCTAACATTCAAGAATTTAATTACATTTTTATGTGTGAAAACTATAAATGAGACTAGAGAAGAGCTGTAAATGTCAGGACTTGTGGATTACAAGTAGAACATTTTGGGAACTATGGTATGCCATTGAAAAGGAATAATCAATACATACTCAGAAACCAATTCAAAAGTGGAAAACAATTCAACATGATTTAATTTAAAACTTACAGTTTTCACATTTTTCATGTCAAAATTTAACGCTCAAGTGAATTAAGTTTAGAGGTTTAGCCTTACATATTTTATTCCTTATCGCATAAAAGTCATATTTTATTGTCAGGTGACAGATATTAACAGCCGAAGCGTTAATATCGGAACGTCTGGGAAAAAACGAATTGGAATGTTCGCATCATTTTTTTTATCTATCGTTGCGCCGGCACATTGCTGTTGAATTTATTGCTTCCCAGGTTAAATTATTTTAGTTCCCTGAAACGAAAGGATAAAATAAAAATAGTTTTAAATCACTTTAAAAAGAAATAATAGTTTGTCATTTTGAAATAAGAAATGAAATAGAAAAAAAACTTCAGTCGCTTCTACAGCTCAATATATATTTGCAAGATAGAACCGTCAGTAACGCAGGATTTGTAATTAATTCGTCTTCCTTTATGCTAACGTAAGTAATTCAGTGAGTAATTCAGAATTATTTAAAATTTATGATTTATATATTATTAAAATTTACATAAGTTGAAGAATTGAAAATAAATGGAAATTTAATTAGAATAACTGTTAAAATTCCCGCGTATGTGTTTTTTTCTATGGTTACTGGTTACTTTTCGCACATGATGGCTAGTTCGAAAAGCACCTAAATATTTAAAATGAATTCTGAGTCACTATAAGCCTCTTCATCTGAAGAGCGGCACCTGAAGAAAAAATGCTCAACGCACATTTTTTTAACACAAGGCATAATTGGACTGAAATCTACAGCTTAAAGAGGACCAGCCGAACCACTACCCACATTCTTTCCTATGGAGTGAATTGAACCCACAAACTGTTGAAGTACTGGTTAGATCTTTAATACTTCAGCTGCCAGCACAGCCAAGCAGCTGTTAAATAGACTACAAGCTTCTGTGAATTAAAAAAACTTAATATATATTATGTATCAAGTACACGATTGAAATGATTAAAACATTTTACTGAATGTAAAAAGATAATTAAAAGCAGGATCTAACAAGCTATTTCCTTAATTTAAACTATAAGTAATAACTGACAATTCTATTAGGAAAAAATCTTTAAGGGTTGAATATAATCTTTAAATTCACCATCACCAACAAGTTAATGCAGAGCTGGTAATTGAAGGATCATTGCTCGGCCTTCAATTCAACAGATCATGACTTTGACTTCCACCTTGAATGCAGTTTCCATATTCGTTAAGAAATCTAAATTATATCCCCTTAAAAATCACAAGGATCCGTTAAATTAATAATCATAAGAAAAAAATGATCAAAATGCAACAAACCAAAAATTTGACCACTCCCATCTCGTTTTGTACAAATAAATATTCACGCTTTAAAATACAATAATTGATTTCTTAAGAATGTAAGTTATATTTTTCTGCTTTTATAAATATATATATATATATATATATATATATATATATATATATATATATATATATATATATATATATATATATATATATATATATAGATATAGATATATATATATATATATATATATATATATATATATATATATATATTACTTATACGAAGAAGTAATTTCTTATATATCTCACTATCTCTCAACGACAGCAATTGTTGCTTACTGAATGAAAACACATTTTCAAATTCTAAAATTGATTACAGCTTTAATTTTAACACGAATCACATTTAAAGCTCATCATTTGCAGTCATTGAAATCGTGACGCTGAAAGCTCACACAACTTTAGGCATGACGTCTGACGTGAATTCGAGGATGATTAGGCCTTCAAACATTTGGGCATATTTTTTTTTTATCACGCGACTTACTACCACCTGCTGCAATGTAGGCGTCCTCATTGGTGGATGGTGAACTCCTCTGGTGCAGTTTGCGTCCGTAAGAGAAGATGGCGGATCATTCATCTCAGCTCTCCTGTGGTAAAATAATTGCAACTCCTGCCATCGTCTCGTGAAGGATTTAATTTCTGCTATCGTGTTGTGTGCACTTACGCCCACAACTCGTTTACAGGTAATCATTCAGATGATGCCCGTCCAGACAGGTAGACTCGGTGAGCGGAATTGGTGTGAATGAAACTGTGATTTCACATTTATACCGAACAGCAACTGTCACTTTAGGGTGGAAGAGACTAACTAGACTGTAATTGCAGGGTTGGTTGATAACAGATGCCCTTCGCACATATCAGCTTAAAATAATTGCTCCAATTTAATTCCACATTAGTTTATTCTGATGTATAGAAATATATAATTCTATTAACTATATTAATGGGTAATAGTCGTAATTATTTTTTCTCTGAAACTTAAAATAAGTCTAGCAGTATCAATTTTAATTCAATTTTCTATAAATAAAATTAATTAACCAATAAAACTAGATTTAATTACTGTCTAATAGATGATTATAATATATATTTTTTCTCAATTCACTTAAAATTTGCTGTACATATCGAAACCCTCTTCACCATCTTGGACTCCGAGAAATATTTTTTTTTGAGCATTACTGTTACTTCGAGAATAATTTGGTTTTTATATTGTAAGATTAATAAGTAGCTATATGAATATATGTACGTGTTTATATAAAATTCTAAAAAAAGACTCAAAAATTTTTTATTGAATATTTATCAAATTTAAAATTTATGACATCTGTGCTGTTCCATTCTTGAAATATCTTTCTCAATTGAAAACATTTCTAATGAAAACATAAGTATCACGATCTTGATAAGTTTCATTGAATTTAGCAACATTGAATTTATTTACCTCAAATGACCCGATGATAATTACTCTAAATAAACCAGATTTTAAGTCAGGCCAGGCTGATTACAAAATCAGGTTTATTAAGAATATCAGATAAAAAAAGCTATCGGATTTTATAAATTTATTATTATGTACATTAAAATGATCAGAAAATCTATTAAAGTATAACACATAAAACTTTAACTAATACATATGAATGCACGATTATCAATTGAAATTTATCACAGCATCAAAAAATTTTTTTAACTAAAACATTCATTTATTATACAAAAAATATTAAGATATAAAACAAATCTATCATATGGAAGCAGGATGGAAAATATAAATGCAAAAGCTTCATTTATGTCATTTGGTTCTTCTATAAGCAAAAAACTTTACAATAAAAAATAAAAATAAAATGATATTCGCAATACGAAATTCATAATAAAAATAAAGATTTAATAGAAATAATTGCATTAAACATAAATTGGACAAACTATTTTACTTTACAAATTTACAAAAATAATTTAAGTAATTAATATTTAATTATTTTTTTAAAATTAAGATTAAATTTAATAGCAGTTATCTTCTTCAAATCAAAGACTGTATTAAGACTTCCAACTCAAATTCCCATCACAAAATTTGAATTTAAACAAAGTAATTTACTTCGCAAGAAAATTGAATTGTGTTAAACAATTTTATGGTAATGAGTATTCTTGACTAAAACTGTAAATCCCTTGATTCCATAGGGCAATTAGCGTTCGTCTTCTTTGGAAAGGCATCCTTTTCTAAATCGGCCTAGATATTTCTCAGGCAGATAATATCCTTAATAGTTAACTGTAATCGTGGGAAATACAGGAAGTTTGAGACCGGTAGCAATGTGTGTAACGATATCTAAGAGAGGGCCTCCCACATTTCCTGAATGTGGGATAAGTTTTTAATCACGAACGACATAAAAGCGGCCATGTGGAAACTACAATTTATTTCTATTGCTTTCTAAACGCGCTGATAGCAAGCGACGTACCATAAATATCTCTGCCACTTCAAATATCTCAACCTTCAAGAATTATAGCCCTCTCCCCCGTTTTTTTCATCGACACTTTCAAGTTTGCGAAGAAACAAAGAAAAATACACCCTTTCAGATGTTAACAGGGAAAGCAAAAGTTCCCCCTCCGCGCATTCTATAAGAACTAATCCAAGAAAAAATGCGAAAGACGTGAAGGTTTCTTTCTGGCATTTAATTTTTTTTTTTTAGAATTCTGAAGGAAACAACTACGGAAGTTCAAAAAATTGATAATAAAACAAAATACCAGTTCGATATATAATTTTAAGAGAGAAAAACATTATAAACATAAACTTATTTAAGACTCCAACCATTTTGTGAGATAATTTTTCATTCTAATGGCATTTTTGATGTTAAAAATATCTGATATTAAAAATGAAATAATGCCTTACACATATAAATATTATCGAATCAAAAATTTTTAAATATAAATGTAGTTTAAATATGCAAAACTGTGTATCTTAAGTTATTAAAATTCGCTAAAATTGATAAGCTTGTTGTTAGAGTATATTTTGTTATTTATATAAAAGAATTAAATAAAAATGTTTTGCATTACAGCAAAACTTATTAAATTACATAAATTGATATATGACTCAGAACAAATACAAATTAAGTAAAAAGTGGTCGATTGAATAGGATAAGATATATGATTTTTTAAATACTTATCATAGTTATTTATAATAAATATGTAATTAGAAAAGTAATTAGTTTGATTTCTAACACAATCAGTAAACATCAGTGAAGCAAAAATAGTCGAGAACAAAATGTTGAAAGTGGAAAAACTATTTATCGCTCGTCCAATCAGGCTCTGTTTTATTGGCATTTTTAAAAAACACCGTAGAAAATGGCAATGAAACCATGCTGGCCAGAAGCCAAAAATTCGCAATACGAATAACGCAACATTTTTATAAAATAAACAAAATCTGCCGAATGGCGTGACCAGAACATTTGAGCTTCAATTTTATATTCAACAAGGATCAGTAAAAGGGTCGCCAAGTAAAGGAGTACGGTACATACATACATAACTGTGTGGGGAGACCCCGGACTGCACCTTAAGGTTAACGGGTGCCGTCTCCACAACACCTAGTATGCTCCACACCTCTACGAGGTCCGTGAGGGCGCCACCATCGTGGCATTTAACAAGGCAAAGAAATTGTGCTTACAAATTGGTAGCCAGAAGTTACAAAACACTTTAAGGGGCTTTAACCTCTGTTGAACATCAGTCAATAGCATTAAATATTTTCTCTGAGTTAAAAATAAAATATAACATGATGACACATACAACAAGCAATGGAGAAACAATTTACAATCAATGAAAAGACAGTTAACAATTTCTAGGGTAATTATGGCATTAAAAACATTATATACATTGAAAGCAATATTATAAATAGTATGAACACTTAATTATGAAAAGGAAAAAAAATAGCATGATACGAAAGTTGATAACTATATACAGGCAGGCAGCTTATACAAGTTTAATAAGCATCTTAGCTTTTAAAAACATTTTAGGTTCAAAAAAATTATTTAAAAGGTTTCTAAGGTACTAAAAGGGAATAGGATTCAAAAAGTTTTTAAAGTTCTAAAGCGGGTTCATAATGGTCGAAAAGTCCAAGCAATTCGGAACATATAGTTCATGAATTTCATTAAGTTAATAAAAATTTTTTATAAACCATTATTAATTGTGGAAGAAAGTTAACTTTAAGAATAGTTTTCTGATTCGTCTGTGGAATCTTCTAGATCGTCTGTGGAAACGTGGCCTAAATCCTGACAAAGTTCCAATCCTCGTTTGTTGAGATGAATCGTAAAATGAAGTCAATAGCAACTATCGTTGAGGTCAAAAATTTGAACGATACTATATGATGAAAAACAATACATTAATTTATTGGAATAAATATATCATGCCGTCACACACCTTCAAAGCAAATGCTCACTATTCAAGCATTTTCAATTCATCAAGATAATAAAAACTGTGGTTTGAGAGAGTTAAGATGAATTTAAAAATCAAAACAGGCAATTCAAAATTGGACAAGTCTTCCTGGAAAAATGATAGCAATGAAAGCTAGATAGTTCAGCGTTTTTTATTATTTAATATTCATTCGAACTAGAAGATGCATTGTGGAAAATATAATATTTTTCCAGAGCCGGCTTATACTTTTTTCTAGAATAGTGGCATTTACTTATTGATTTAAATAAGAATACAACTGTTAGTATGAAAAATTGGTTCGACTTTTGCAAAACGTTTATGATGAAATTATAACAACAATTTTGTATTGATTTAAATTTATCTGAAATTGAGAGAGGTGCTTTATTATTCATACAAATTTTCGACAAAACAACCTATTTATTTGGGTTATACCAGAATAAAAATAAGCAACTAAAGCAAAATATTTATTTGTTTAATAAGCTCAAATAACTTCTGAAATAGTATTACAAATTATATTTTTTAGATTACTTTTGCTTTTTTTATAGAAGTCAAATATATAATTTACTGTCATTATGTTTGAGAAATCTCGTATATAATAGCTCTTTTCTTTGGGACTATAATATTTTAGAAATATTTTCTAAAGATAATTTGAAAATATATATTAATAGATTTATTGAAATTTATTTGTAAATCAGGCACTATAGAATTTTTACTTCCAGTTCACACTAAAAGTTAATTAAAGTTTTGTGACACCCCTTAGCATAAAGTGCTTGATTAAAACTTAATTAGTGACTCAATAAACTCAATAAATAAATAAAATAAAGTGACAATTTTTTTTCTTCAAATATTGATTTTTACATTTTACATATTTAAACGCCGTACATATATTAAATATTTTAAAACTTTCATCTGCGAAATACTTCAAAACACTCATGTTAAAAGCGAGTTTGATGCCTATTTCAGATTCCTAAGCCTAAGCATTTGAATATTTTCCTATTGAATTTATGACAAACTTTCCAATTGAATTATTATTGAATATTGAATTATTACACATTTGGAATATTTAACTTCATTTCAATTACATAAAAATAGACTAATGATATATAGATATAAATAGAATAATATTTTTGCTAGAGTAAAACATAAAACGTTTATTTTCTGTAATTAACAATTTCAATAATACAAAACCATCGATAGTTGTTATCTGCCGGAGAAAACATGTATAAAATTAAATTTTGTGTGAATTTCTAAATATATAAGCGCAAAAGAATGTAGTGATACTAAGAGAAAATACATTTTTCGTAGATTAGGATAATTTATAGTGAAGCAAATAAAATTATTAAGTATCAAAAGTGAAGAATCTTAGAATACATTTTGTAATGATAAAATTTTCTAGAATTAAATGAAATAAATTTAATGCACTATTCTAGTTGAGCAATACAATCCTTTGATGTAAATACTGTTAGCTCAAATAATTCCTATGAAAAAAATCACTTCCCCTCCCCCCTGGAAAAATTGTAAAGAACTCTTCAAATTTAGAGTTAAGTGGACCAAGACATTTCTTTATAAGTGCTCGGTAGGGGACTCGTCTTAGATCAACGCCTGACAAAGGGTGGACGAGGAAGTTTGGTAGTTTCCTGCAGAATAGGTGAACGGGACGAAGAAAAATTCCAAAACTACCGGTAAAATGACAGGTGTGAACAAATAGTGGAGCTCGCTTGGAAACATCCCCCCTGGTGCCTCCTCTCAAAAGCAGAGGCGCCTCTTTTTATGAGAGAGAAATTCAAAAAGAGAATCTTTAGAGGAACTGATGTTCGGAGAGTATTCATTTTTTCAAGATCACTTTTTGTAGTTCAATTCTTTTCAATAGTTAAAATTATCGATATTTAGAAGGTAAGATGATGTCGTACGATCTAAATGATATTTGCACTGCAAGTTTTTATTAGATTCCTTGTAATACAGCAGATTAACGTAGTAATGACTGATGCTCCTACTAGCCACTGTTTGTTTGCGATAAGATACTACCTTGAATCATTATTCACAAGTGATTCAATTTACAAGGACTATAATAAATTCGCAACAAAAATAGGCATTCCTATTCTATACAATTAAAAAAAGAACTTGCCATCATTGTGCATAGGGTGACGCATATTCGGTTTTAAAATTTGAATATATTATTAAAAACGTAAGTGGCTTTTAATATATATAAACCTTTATCGAATATATTTTATATATTTTAATAATATAATATTATAGTTATTGTTAAATTAACATTTTTAAGTTTTAAATATTACGCATACATTATTATAAATACTTAATTAATATGTTTTAAATCATAAAAAAATTATATATGATTATAAAGTTTTATAAAATATATATTATATATACTTAAAATCAATTTTTATGCTGAATATATATTTATTAGTCCTATTGTAATCTAAATAATTATAACAATAATATGTAATTTAAATTATTAATCTAATTATTTTAAATAATTTTCATAATTTAATCAAATTATATTTGATATTAAATGCTGTCATAAATTACGTTTCATGCGAAATATAATGAGGAAATTTTTGCTTGTGATTTAATAAGTGAATATTGCATGAAATCAATTGCTGAAAAAGATTAAATAATATTAAAATGATCAAAATTATAAGAAAATGAGGTATTTAATAATTGTAACTATGCATTTAAGACGTAATTAAAATACATACTATAATCTATTGTTAATTTCTCAAAGATTTGTTATTTTTGTCTCAACAATTAGTTATTTTTTAAGCAAATAAATGAAAATAGGCATAGTAATATAAGTTTCAAAGCAAACATTAAGGGAGTAAAAGAACGAAATTTAGAGGTTATATCTATTTCTAAAGGCAAATCGTAGTCTATTTTTCCTTTTCAAACTGAAATGAATTGATGCCAAGGTGCTTACACCTTGGTTGATAGATGTGTTGAGTAATCATCGAAGTCAAAAGTTTACAAATGCACCTTACAGCATCTAAAACCAACTGAATTAACTTTTTACAGTAAAAAAAAAAAAAAATCCTGTAGTTTATTTAGATTCAATACTTCAACGAGTTAAATCTATTTAAAGTTCTATCCACGTTCTCGCATTCTTATTCAGTTTCCTCATTTTTACGTATGAGCGTTTCGTTTTGCTTTGTAGTTCCTCACCTTACTGCGGCAGTTGTTTTAAGTTACTTTGAAAATGAGGAATGATCTCCTAATGGAATATGTGGTGTCGTATTCCAGCCGGGGAAGACAGATTTTCCTATTGTGAGTCCGGGGGTCAAGGTGGAAGAACCAGTTTGGAAGCGGAAGAGAGAAGTCTGCTCTAGTATATTAAATGTATGGAAGTAAGCGAGCGATAGAATTACTTCTCATGTCAGCCTGGAAACAATGGGATTTTTTTATATCCCAGCCTAGTGTGCTTGAGCGGTAGGGATGGCTTTCATTGGGTAATTCAATCAAAATGAATGCTCCAAAACAAAACGAAATATGATCAAGGAACATAAAAATATTAGGCATTCCGCTAATTCTAAATTACAGCGTTCATTACGTAAAAATATTGGAACCCTATACAAGAGTACACTTACATATTTTTATACTATATCATTAACTAATTTTTGTATTATATATTCCCCAAATAAATAAATTGACTTTTTTGCTGTATTTATAGTTTACTTTTACGATTTTTCAGGAGAAGTAAATACCTTTAAGAATAATGAAAAATTCCATTGAATAATTATTAAAGCATAATTATTTTTAACACCATTAGTACTGCACTACAACAGTACCATAGAAGTATTTATTTATAAGTGCTTGTCTTACTTGTTACAACCAAGTAAAATATGAAATCAACTTAATTCATATAGGCATGAATAGTTTTCTTTATATGAAATATATTACAAGATTTTTTGTGAAATCTATTATGCAAAAAAATATTAGAACCTGTTAGCAATGAAATATCTAAAAATATTTTGTTCATAACCAATGAGTAAGTGAACCGGTTAGATTTAATAATTTAAATTTTTTTAAATACACTGTTTTGAATAATTTAAAATTATTCTCGTAATTATAAAAGCGAATATACCTAAATAGTTTATTATCTAAATCAGAATTATATGTGAAGTTTCACCCATGCTATGAAATTGAATTTTTTATACTAAAATCTCCAGATCTAAATCCAAATTAGCTATTATTTCTATGTGTTTTACAATTATATAGGCGCTATTTAATCATAATTGAAACATTAATTTTTTTATCTTAGTATTTTAACAGAAAGTAGAATCACAAGAAGAACCATGCTAAGACAAAGAACCATACATTAAGATCCAACATTTGAGCTTAAATCACTCGATTAAATACTTTGAGAAGTGGAACTGAAAAATCGAAAACTTTTTCAGGAAAAAAAAGTACCAATAGTGGTTCAGATATTGTGACGCTAATGGTATCACTTTTACCAGCAAATGAGAGCTTTCACCATTTCTCCCCCGCAGGACTAGAATCATTGGAAAGTAATTATCTTGAAAGCAACTAGACCAGGGCTCTCCAAAGCCAAACCACAAGGTAAAGTTAGGCTGCAATTAATACATTTTCCGCAGACTCTTACAGGAAACTAGTTTTTGAATGTTGTTTTCTATATTTAGTGCTACCCTTCATTAAACAACTAATTGGTTTTCGAGATCACTTCAACGAAACCACATTCAATTTTTCTAGGTGTCGTAATGATTTACGATGTTGTTTTAACCAAAAAAAAAAAAAGATACACTGCATATAAAGTCGTTTATGTCTGGGTTATTAAAATTTGTTTCACTGTTCGATATATTGTGGCTGGAAACAAATACTTAGAGTATTTTTATTACAGATAAGAGAATATATGTGTTGAAGATATTAAAACCAAGTTTTAAATAAACTGTAACCACAGTAATTTAATTAGATTAGATATTTTAAGCTAGTAAACTTATTTAAAGAATCATAAAAGATATTTCTTACTCTTTTCAACGAAACTCACGAAAAGTGGAGAAATAGGTAAAATAAGGTTAATGATTTCTATTATGGGGCATATTCTTTTTAAAAAGCGAATAATATGTACTTGACAGTAGTTACAGTATTACTGAGAAATCATTGCACTACTAAATTTTTAGATTCAGTTGCATTAAAATTTACGATAAATTTTTTTTGAGAAAATGTGCGGGAAAAGTAACTAGCGACCCATTTCAACTATAAAATAGCCTCTTACACAGATTCAACGGCTAATATTACATTTTGCTAATATTAATTAGTAACCTAATGTAAATAGTGGTTAATATCATTAGGGCAAACAGGGATATGATGGCTAAAATGTTTTAGAAAAAATTGATCATTCGTCGAAAGAAAAGAGGAGCTATACTAAAGAAACTAAACTCTGTGGCACAACAGACCATGTGGGCCAGTGCCTACAATGCCCATCTCTGTTTTCCTGACCGAGAAGCCCTGGGGTGTGAAGCATATGTCCCGATTAGGTGGTCAGCATAACACGAAACCCCCAGTGTTTAGTTCTCAAGCACATGCTTGGTACTCAGTTAATCGACCCACTGAACGGATGAAAGGCTGAGTCAACCTTGCCCAGCCCGAGGATTGAAACTTTGCCTTGGGAGCATGAAATGCTACAACCAAGCCACCGGGAGTATTTAATTTTTAAGAATTAGTAACCGCAGATGCATATGTTTCATCTTTTTGCCCACGGGCCATGTATCTTAGTTATCTAGTATATCCTGCTCTTCAGCATATTACTTCAAGTAATTTAAGAAACATATTATTTGTTAAATAACATAACAAGTGAAATAAAACATTTTAAAATAATTTACAATTTAAATTTCATAGATAATAATTCATTTTCTTCCTGCAAATAACAAAATTGTCCCAAAATTATTTAAAAATTAAAGAAAAATATATTTACGTAGCAATTGTCAATTAAGTGAAAAAAATTCCATATAAATACAATGACATTTTAAAAAATGTATATATAATAAATATCAAACAACTTTTTTTCATTAAAAAACTGGTTCCGCTTTTGCTTATGAAAAGGTATCTAAAAGGTTGGAGATAAAAATGCTGAGCAAATAATAGCGGAATCAGCAAATCTATAGGTGTAACACTCGAGGCTGACCCGGGGCAGTTGCTGGCAGCGGGCTTTGAAAAATAAAAAAGGATAGAAAATCAATGGTAGATTTTCGTGAAACTTTTACTGCAATTTCTGATAACTAAGTAACCTCCATTAGAGTGTAATGATTTTTTTATCATCTATCTATTATATCACACTTGCAGCAAAAAATATTTTTACTTAAATTTATCCTTTAAATATATCAATGTAAAAATTAAAAAATCACGATATTATTTCATAAGAATATTCATAAATCCCTATCAAATATCATTATTAGAATTTCAAATTTAAAATTCAGATTCTCTTAATTATAAACTAAATTCAATACATAAATAATTGTATAAAAATGTGGACATACGAGAATTTTTATTTTATATATTAATGCGAATTTATAACATTCAACAATTACTTTTGGAATGTAGTGACATCATAATTATTTAAAACTTGCTATATATTGAATATATATATATATATATATATATATATATATATATATATATATATATATATATATATATATATATATATATATATATATATATGAAAATGGGAGAGCAAAGGGATTTTGACCCGTGAAAGAGATGCTGGCTAAAGCATTATGGTTGCTTAATTCTCCTAATAATAAAAGTTCATGAATATAATAAGTAAAATTATTATACTTAGAGCAATATGGCCTATGAATACAATATAGTTTTATTTATTATATTCATTAACTTTTACACTTCTAAATTTTTACTTATTTAAAGACTGGCTCATCTAATAAGTGTGTACATCTATATCAAACTATTTCAAAATTAGGAATTACAATATTACTTTCACGTATACCAACTCCTATTCATTTAGAAAAGTATTTTTTATAAATGAGCAAAGTATGGTATCAATATACAACTAAAATAAATTATCATTCATAAACACTAACTCTATCACTGACATGCTTTAAAAAATCACTGAATACAAAAAATAATAAAATTTAGAATACATTATCCAAAAGATATTTCAAATTTTATTTAAAAGTTACCAAAATTATTCCAATAATTCATGCATAATATAATTTTCCTCATTTTAATGACAAAGATATTTTGCATAAGAAATCCGTTTATATATATTTGGTCTATCATCAAAAAATTTCAAAGTTCTCTTTAAAATTGCAAGATGTTTAAAAAAAAAGTTGACAGTCATTTGCAATCATTTTCCCTCAGCTGTGAATTATAGTTGGGATTTGATGCCGAGAAATAGTTTTAATTTTTTTTTATCCAGATTTATATTTTTAGAAGCTAGTTTATGACTTAATAATATGTACATCAAAAAATTTAGGCAACATTAATGTTATTAATGACTGCTTTCTACTTCATAAAGTATCGAATTCGAGGGAACAAAATTTTCAAACTAAATTTCAATTTAGTATATTCTGAATAAATATTCAGTACTGTAGCAACAGAACAATATTATTTTGTAACTAAAGAAACTACAAATTGTGAAAGTTTGAATTTAAATTCTCCCTTCTATATTTTTATTTCAATAAAATACAGATACTCTTTTTAAGATCCCGAGAGAATTTCTATGAAGTTTAAAATTGTTTTCTCAGATAAAAGAAAATGATTAATCTTATTATGTTTTAAAAAAGAAATTAGATTAATATTTTTTCCAAAGTTTTCCAGCCACGTCAGTTTCTTTTGTTTGAACCATTATTCGTAGGTTTTCTTGGAAAAGAGACTATTTACATTTCTTTGAAATGAATGATTCAAAATGATTAAGTAAAACACAGATATTACAAGATTAAAATACTGCACTCCAATACTGCAGCTGAGGTTCAGTTATTGATTTTTTTAACTCGAAAATTCCGAGAGTTTCTCTTTTGTTGTGCTAGTAAAGTTGTTACATCTTAATTATTTACATACTGCTCCAGACTGCTTACGTCATAGAGCTTTTACTTTGCTCTTTATGAAATCTGCTTTTCTTTAAAAAAAAAGATCTTATAAGTATCAGAAAAGAGGCACTTTGGCTCGACGTTTTCTTAGCGGCTCTGCAAAGTACTTCCGTTCAAAATGTTTCAGTTCAACATCCACTCAGGATACGTAAAAATCACGTGATTCAAATCAATTGCAATCAAGATAAATTAACTAGAATATTTAGAGTAGAGATAAATGAAAAACTCTGGCAATAATTTAGATGCTACATAATGTTGTTGTTGTTTTCCTATGACACTTGGACAAGTCAAGCTCGCTTTTGCCTTTGGCAGTGCGAATTAAGTCCATAGAGAGCGTCTTTCGTTTTTGATCAGAGCACCACGAAGGTGAAAGTACGACTTTGCTCTTTTTAAGGTGCCTCGTCATTTTGAACCACGGTCAGGTGACGAGGCCACACCTGAGCTGGCACCCTCCTCTTCACATCCACGCCACACCAGCGGAAGATTGGATGTCACGGATTAACGTGGACACATCCCCAACCCACGAAGCTCCAGCAACCCAGGGAAGGAGAGTACACTGTGGTCACCCTCCCAACCACTGCCCACGGCAAATGATGCTTCACTTTGCTGAGCTTACGGGAAGTGGCGTGAAGCTACTGAGCCACTGGAGCTCGCTACATAATGTAAAGTGTATGAGGGATATTTTGCTTAAATACACATCTACGTTTTACGTAAAAAATACATTAATATATAAGATATTAAGACATCACAGTGGATTTTAGAATGATTGGTTGCTTTTATGGTGGGAAACAGAAATATATTTAAGTATTTGAGCTCACATTGTTTTATGAAATTGATATTTCAATAGATAATCCCATTTGGCGTAATACATTGTTATTAAGTAATATAAGATATAATATATAAAGTTAAATGTTTGAGTGGAATCTTCTACAAGATATAAAAAACATGGAACCAAAATATCTAGCCAGAGCAAGTAATTTGAAAATATCAAAATAGAAAAAAGAAAATTTGCGTTTCAAGTTATCAATAAAAAGCCCACGAGTTTTGCTAATTTAGCTGAGATTTAGGGTACAATATCACATAAAAAACATTTTGGGTTTTATTTGGAAGGATGCACGACGAGGGAGAATTATTGCTTGAATATTAATGCAATCCAATTTGGCTAGACATATTCTTATACTGTCAAAGATGGAGATCATTTATACTATAAATTTAATAGAGCAGTCACATGCTGCCAACCATATTTATACGCGTTGAAACATGGGAAACACTATATCCAGTATGTAAAGGCGATCGTATGCTACCAGCCAGATTCTTATACCTTCAAGGAGCAATTGATATTTATAAATTATGGAATCATTTTTCAAACAGAATAATATTGCCGCCAAGTAGTGTGAATAAAATTAATACAATCATATGCATTTTATGGACAATTCAAAAAGAAAACAAGTAGTTGTTAGAATTTTTAAGCTAATTCAAAGACCATAATATTGAAATTGTTTGACTCTGATCATACCATTGCCTTTTGGAGGTTTACAAGGGTCATCCACCCATAAATCGAACTTTTCTTTGTCCATTCACACCTATCAAATGATCTCTGAACTACTACTGAATAACTTGTTCTTGCAACCCACGAGATTGGCAACTCCCAATCATCCATTAGCAAGTCACTAATGCATAACCAAAACAGGATTCTTATTCAGGAAATGCAAACTAGTGAAAGGGTTAATGGAAATTTGCCATAAGTATATATCCATTGACATTTCAGTTAATGCGCGTACATTCTTGAAGAAGCGAAACATTCGTCCACAAACTTTTTAAAAAAATTAATTTATAGACATATCAGAAAATTATTTAAATCTCATAAAAGTAATAGACTTGAGTTTGTTTTTACATCACATACAATTGTATAGAGAAGTCCTGAATTGTATCGATTGGTTATCAGGTGTAATAAACAATGTTTTGTTGTCAAAAATACATATCGATACACGTTCCTACAACAGGTAATATTATTGATAAACTTAATTCTGCAACTTTCGAGGGATAATACGCAGTGGATCTTCAGAATGGAAGGTCTCAAAATTGAATCTAGTCACTGTTGAATAATGACAGATGAGTGTGGCAATTCTGCTTTCTGTTTGCATATCTGTCAATGTGAATGCTTGGCAATTTTACTGATTTCCCTCGCTACACATGGATAAGGATTTTTATCAATGAAAAGTCCTCACATAAGATCTTATGAGTTTCTGGCTAAGTTATTTTATATGAGGCGTTAGATACCATGGTAAATGCGTCAAAGAAGATGAAATATGCCAAAAATTTATAGACTTTTGTATAAATGATCAGAAAGTATCTTTTCTCTGCATTGCACAGAGGTTTGTGCTTATTAAAGAAATTTCCCTCATTACACAAAATTTATAATGTAAATATTTTTTATAAATAAATCACAATATTGATTTTTAACAATTTGTACTTCTTATAAAAATGTTTTACAATAAAAAGAGATAAAAATAAAACAGACTCGTAAATTTATCTGTTCTTCAAATGCAATTACTCATCTGCTCGTAGTAGTGCTTTTAATTTATATTTATAGATTTCATTTAATTTGTTAAGTAAGTATATGGTTGAAAACACTTATTCAATATTAACTTATCAATTTAAAATATAAAAAAAACTCAATTTCATATTTATTTCTCCAAATAATGAGCTCTAAGGCATTTTCCCTTTCACAGATATTAAAATATATTCCATTTCATTTCAAATTATTTGTCAGGAAAATAAATTAAACGTAAAGAATGTTTGATTAAAATTTATTTAAAATGCCATTCATATTCCAATTTTTAAAAACACAATTAAAGATTTTATAATTATGAAACTTTTGATTTTTGTCAATATTCTTTCAATATCAATTCTAATCAATTCTAATTCAATAGATCAATTCTATATCAATTCTATCTATCTATATCAATCTATATCAACTCTAATTCAATTCTAATTCAATAGAATTGATATATCAATCTATATCAATCTATATCAAATCTATATCAAATCAATCTATATCAATTCTAATTCAATAGAAATTAGTTTAGAAATAATGTCGATGAAAAAATATTATTCATAATTGAAAAGAATACAAATGAAACACATTTAAATTCACTTGAGCAATTCTAACACAAATTGTGAAAAACCTATCTCTATAATTTCCATAAATTAAAAGACATATTTTATTCGTGCAATATTAATTTATGGAATAAAATTTAAGTAGAATCAAAAGGAAATTTAAGCAGAATACATGTACAAAAATATTTAATTAATCATATCTTTAGTGAGCAGCCATCACAAATAAGATTTTTAATTACATTTTATCAGAATTTTATTATTTTATTCAATAGAAAACAAAAATTAATTTCTTATCAGAATAGTATGTAAACCCTAAGTTATAAGTAAATCTTGACATAAACTCATAAAGGCATTCACGTACTTGATGACTGAGCGAAAATAAATTCGTCTGATAAATGTTTGGAAAACTTTTTGGAACTTAAGATAGTTGCCAGTACTTGGAAGGAATCTGTTTCGTGCCATACGATGAAAGTTGACACTACAATAGGCTACATTGAAACGATATATGACAAGGACAAGGATAGGTTGATCCTATCACGCAACAATAAAAAACCGAAGTGCGGACACTTTAATAAATTTCTTGGATAACAGCGATAAGAAGATGGTGGATTAAGACTGTCAACAATGAAAGTAAAAACATAACCTAGATATGAAAATGTAATTCTGTAAATACAAAAGATTCTTAATATAAAAAGGATGTTTTATTTAAAAGTAAGTGTTGAGCCATTAGCTACACATAATTGAGAAATTGTTATAGAAGATTCAAATGTTATACAATTATATATCAATGCATTTATTGGTTTCTTTATGGCTCAACGGTCATTCTTTTGCACTCGAATATATACTTTCAGAATTAATAAAAAAATCACGGAACTAATTATGCAAGACGAAGATTTCTAACTATAAACTGCTGTTCTGAGCCAGGTCAATATTTGCTGCAATAACAGTTCAACCAAAAATGTGACATAACTCATATGTGATAGCAGTGGTTCAATTCGACTGATCAATTGAACTTGCATTGTTCTTGCTAAATGGTTACTGAACATGTATTGCTTTTATATTTCTCATTTAATTGTTACAAAATAATTATTGACTTTGGTTTCTTATTAAATTGTTGCTGAACATTAATTTATTTCGGCTTTCTTGTGAAACAGCTATTGAAAAAGTTTCTTGCTCTTATGTTAAATTGCAACTAAACATTTATTTCTTGTTCATAGTACATAAATGGATGTAATAAAAGTCAAGGTATGTAAATCTTGATAAAATTAAAATAAATTTAAGTTCATATTCCATTCAAGATATATTTCACAAGGAATTACATTGAAGCCCTAAAATGAATTTTATAGTTATATAAATTAAGCAATTTTAAGAGTAATTTTTCTACGGATGAATGAAATTAAAATTTTTTGCCAACCAATAAATGCAAAGAAATATTTTTAAATAATTATTTTTAACTACAGAAACTGCTTAATAACTACGAGGTTAGCACTGCACTTATCAAGACAAAATGATAGTAAACAAGGATCAATTGGAGTCACGGATCTTAAGGTACAAGCAATATCGCTCTATTGAACAGAAAATGCGTAATATTATATAAATAATTAACACAAATAAAACCTGTTCTTGTACTGAAACTGTTACACATGAATACTTGTACTATTTAAAATGTACTCTTAATCATCTACTGATCATTATTTTGAAAATGAAAAATGAAAGCCCACATTTTATTACAAACGTTAAAGATTAAGATTTCTTCAATTTTTTTCTTCATGTGAAAAATGATGTCATCAAAAATAAATAGCTTTGGCAAAACACATTTTTAACATATCAAACTTCCCTGAAAATAGTGTCAAAAATGTGGAATGAAAATATGTAATATATGCTATAAATCCTCATCGCATGGATAAAAAAAATTTGTATGTAGAGTCTAGATCACCACATCAGAGTAAAATTGATGGTGATGACTTTAGAGAGACACAAACTAGAAACCAAAAATCCGAGCGAAATATTTCCAAGATTTTCTTTCAAATCCACTTAACTTCTCCCACAATCATGTACGCCCTCCACGAAGTAATCCTAAATCAAAATCCCTGACTTACGCCAATGATCGATACGTGCGACGATATCCAGGGAAAAGGGCGGCGAAATTTCGCCATCCGGCGAAGCGCGAAAACAGGACCGATTCCAGCGTTTCAGTTCGGCCACCAAAAGTTCGTTTTGGCATCAAAGATTGCCATTGTAACGGGAACCCTTCAAAATCATTTGTTTACCACCAGCCAAAACCTCAAAAGCAAAGGGAACGGCGGTGAAGCCCCTTTTCCTTTCCATCGGGTGGGGGAGGGTCGGCGTGGTAAAACACGAATGAATAATCTCTCTCTGTGGTCGACTCCCTAACATTAAGTGGGATTAAAAATAATTTCTCTTTTTCTGAATGGGTTAGCAGATTTGACGGTGCATTATTTGGTGAGTGAATACGAGAAAGGGAGTAAAGTTACTAAGTTTTATTGCCTTCTACAAGAGTTTTATTAGCCTGCTTATAGAAAGCAGTATTCGCGGAAAGATAAATAGGATTGGAAATAAAACTAATACAATGGTCATGAAATGCAGATTTTACCCATTCTTACAGTTTTATGTAGTAATTAAAGAGAAGTTATCTTTGTCATTTTAACTCCTTAATTGTGACAATTTACGCAAATTTCACGGCATAAATTCTAACCTGATTCAGTTCCGTAAAATAATGCTTTCATTCTATAAAATAATAGTGGGCATTAAACGTCCCTATTTAATTAATAACTATATAAGATTTAATTCATGAATAAATTAAATCCAAAGGATTAAAATCAAGCATTCTTATAGAAATCACAGATTTGTTCTTAAGCCAGGCAATTAATGTTATTACTGCAAATGATCATTTGTAAAAGATTGAAATGACTATCTGAATGTACAATAAATATTGTTAAATTTAACAAATTAGCTTGTTTAATAATGTATAATGATTTTATATATACAGAGACAAAAGATCAGCCATTAGGATCAACGTAGAAATTTATTTTAGTATATATATGATTTTTAAATACATCTTATTTATCATTAACTTAATACATCACCGATACAAAAGACTAAAGTTGTGTTAAAAATATTTATACATATAGGAATTTAATTATACTATAAAAAATTGTCATTGAATATAAAGTTAGGCAATATTGTTTAAGAAGAGAAAAAATAATTTATAACTTATTTCATAACGTTATATTATTTTGTATTATATTAAAAAAGTGACGCACACAGATAAATATGCATATGTATTGCAATTTTCGAACGAACTGTCGTAGCGTTTACGAGTTTAAAAGTTACGCGTTACCTGTGTTAATTTATCAAAGTGGCGTTTATAAATACACATGGCTTACGTGCAATATTGAAAAAAGGAATTTTGTTGTTGGTAACGAGGAAATATTATGCGTGAAAAAATGGTGAATATGTCAAACAATTTAAACATTTAACGAAGCAAAAAAGCAAATCTTTAGATAAAGGGGTTAAAAAACAAAAAATATGTCTATCTGAAAAATTTAGATTACTTAAATTATAAGATTCTCAATTCAAGATTTAAAATCTCTTTTAATTTGTATAAATAATGAAATTTTTAAGGCTTCATATGATTCAGTTTGCGGTTATTATTTTTTGAAACATATATTTTTTGGTTTTTTTCTTTTAGTTCACTATTTTTTACAATTTTATTCATATTATTGTTTTAATATTAAGCGTTGATGCCCACCCTGTCTAGTTGTCAGAGTTCCTGACAATGGATAGGGAGGTCCTGGGTTCGAATCCCAGTTCGGGCATGGATGTACTATCTCTCTCTATCTATCCTGTCTTTGTCCTTTCTGTGTATGAATGTGTTGTCAATGGTTGACTACCCTATAAACGGGTCCCTATGGCATGTGTGTACTGAAGAAATCGGACTCCACACCAAAATAAGGTTCAGTTGAAAAAGTGGAGCAGCGCACCCCATATTGCCAGCCTAGCTGGCACACGACAACAACAACAATATTAAGCGTTGCTTATTATTTTTAGAGAGTAAATATGAGTACATTAATGTACTAGGTATATTTTCAAAGTTTCTCACCTATAAATTATTTTTTGAATTATATTTCCCTTTTTATGATTTTTTTCTTGACTGATATACCATACTTTACAATATGGATTAAAATTCTGTAATAATGATGTTCAATCGGGAGTATGAGTATATATATACATATATATATATAATATTCAATGAAAATTGTGTTAAAATAATATAACTATTTTCAGGTATTGTTGACTCGAATTAGATTGGAAGATAACCAATTATTTTACAAAAGCACAAGGATCCAGGAAATCCGAGAACCAATCCCAATCAGCTATCACATTACTGCCTTATTATTTTGTATCCAATCAAAGCAAGGAACAGTGGTAAAAAAATACATCTGAAGGTATCATTTTAAAGGCATTATATTACAGAAATAGAATTTCAAAAATAATTTTTTTTCAAATTACACAAACAATCAAATCTTAGCTAATTATAATTTTACAATCAGAATGATCGATTTAACGTAATAAAGTAAATTTCTTGTAAATCATTTAAAACATATAGCGAAAGAACATGTTGATATTACCTAATAAGTTTTATTTCAAATTTCTTTTATAAATACTTTACTTCAATAAAAGTAGGGAAAATAGAATAAAATTTAGTTTATATTAGTAAAAAAAAAGAAAGAAATGAAAACCAAGTCTTGAACTCTACTGAAGAAACAGAAATAACATGAAAGATAATGCTTATGTATGTCAACAGAAGATGTACATTTGTGATATTAAATTCTCGACAAATAGCATCATTTCTAAAGGACTAAACCGTTCCAAATGCTAATGCTGCCGTTTGTCAACCTTAGTCTAGGTCTTATTTATTCATTTTATGCGTTTGAAGTTTGCTTTCCTTTTTTAAAAGTAATTTAAATTTCGCACTACCAAAGACTATTTCGATGCGTTTCGGGAGAGATATAACAAAAAAAAAATTTTTTTTTTCCTTTTAAGGAGCAGAATAGTATGACTGTTTTATAGAGAACAAAGAAAAGTTTCAATTTTGTTTAAGAAACAAAAAGAAATAAGGGTAGTACTAAAAGATTTGCATACTAAAGTTTGCAAAATAATTTATTTTCCTGTTTCTTTAAAAATAAACAATATTTGTTCTGGTTTCCATAGTTTCATAAGCATAATAAAATGATAAATGACTAGAAGCTAAAAGCATATATTATATTCTTACTTTGTTTTGAACTATTTGCTGAAACTCCAAAACTGAACTTTTGAATAAAGCAATTATAAAATACTTTTTGAACTTGCGACGATAAAATAATCAATAAATATAGTTCTGAAATTTATTTATGCAAATGGAAAAAGACAAAACATCAAAGCTAATAGAATTTAACAATAATATTAGATAATCACATTGCATGTATTACTGAGAAACTATTCAATTTAATGTTGTTTTCATTAATTTTATAATTATAATATGACTATTTTTAGTTGGAATTTATGGAGTTGAAGTTAAAATGAACTAATATTCTTTTAGAAAAACTCCCAAATAGAAATTATTCTCATAAATAATCACATTAATTATAAAATAACGAGTTAAATTTTCTTCTTCAACTCTTTCGCATCTTAAATGAACCACAATCCCTTGAGTATTACTCCCACCAAAAAAAAATATTGAATATAGTTCATGATAAAAGACTCATAAATCTATCTTGATAAGCTCTGGACCCGTCAAAAATCGTATTTTCATTTCAAAAAATACTCGCGTCTCTACTTTTCTGCTCAGATTAAATGAAAATACTTTTCCGATCCAAGTCTTCATTTTAAATCACAGCGCTGTGCGAAAACAGTTTCAATGCTCTCTATTTGTGAATGCTGCATATGATTACACAAATATTAATGAGAAGTGCCAGCAATAAAAAATGAAAAATTAATGACATAAATTTTAATGCTCATTTTACAAGAAAGTCGCAAAATATGCAAAGCGTAGGGAAAAATCCCATTAAAATAAGTACCTTTTATCGCCCGCCTCTTCGTGCTATGCTTGGCGTACTTGTTACACGAGTATCTAATTCCTTTCTTGATTCTGGTGGGAGTTGGGCTGGAAGATCATGAAAAGGATCTCGAGAGATTTTTTATTACCAGGAAGGAGAAGTTTTGTGCTCCTGAGTAAATAGCGAGAAATAATTGATAAATCGCGCCAAGGTATCAGCTAATTCCAAGTGAGGAAATTAAATCCATTAAAGTGCTTAGTTCTCGCTAAGATGTGTGGAATCAATATGGCACGTAGGCACTCAAAATTGGATGAATTAATTGTGATTGATTCTGAGATATTTCAAAGAAGGTCTTTCAAGTCCTCTGAGATAAGAGTTCGGCGCTATCTTCATATTTTGGTTTATGATCACTATTTAAGAATTGTAATGGCAGTTTTCAAGTGTTATGTGTGAAAAATTTCTCTCTTATCCATTTATATTTCAAATGCCAAGTGTTATTAAAAATAATGTGCGGTTGATATCGATCGAACCCACGCAATATTTGATTTGTTTTTGTTTTACCATTAATGATTAATAATTAATTTACTGATTTAAGTTAAACGTAACTATTCATTTCGTTTTAATGAATAAATAAATAGAAGATTTAATATGTTTAATAAATATACGGAAAATCAATAATATTTCTTTATATGCACTTCAGCAGCTATTCACGTAACAGTATTAATTGCATTTCACAGAAAATGTTAATATGGAAGCATTTTCATTAGAATTTATTTCAATTATCACAATAATATATAATTCAACTGAAATGTTAATATAGAAAAATCATTAAAATTCGACAGAACTCTGGTGAAAAACCTATTGTGAAAATATAAACATTTCTTAAGGTTAATATTGTTCAAAAATTAACTTATGTTTAGTGAAAAAAACAATTCCTGATTTTTAAGACTCATTTCAGTGGATTTTCAAAGATTTAATTTCATATTGATATTTTATGAAATAGTTTTCCAACGATGAATATAAATAATAAACAAAATATATAATATTTTTAGTTAAAATACAATCATTATATTTTAAATATTACTCAATGATGAAAGAAAATTAAATTTTGATTTTTCTTAAAAATAGAGTGCAAAAAAAGATTTTACTTTTCATCACATTTAACAAAATGAAAGAAAGTTCTATTTTTTCTCTCTACGTGTAAAGTAAAGTAAATTGATTGTTGGAATGAACATCTGAAGAAAACGTGAAAATATAAATTAATAAATCTCATGCGCATTTTAGTGACAGAACGCGTTTTGAAAACGGCAGATTAGTGGATGTATGGCTCAATACATTTTAGTCATTTTTCTATGGTTATGAAAACCTGCAACCAATTTTAAGTGCTTGAAACTATAATTTATGGTTCCGACACTCCATCACGGGAGATCACAAAACCGGGAACGCATCCAGGAAAATGAGTGACGAATAAACACTTTGCACTCGGGAACTCAAGCGGAATAAGTGGCCAGTCACATTTAAATGAATGCCACAAATTTATGGCGGGCATGGTCATAACGGGACCCACTATTTTGTTGGCATCGAGGACCTTGAGCCAGAAATTTATGGCTTATGGGCACGGAAAGATGACATCTTTTGGGAGGATGTCTACGGAGTTTTGATAGAGTCACCAAAGATAAATGCTGATGCATATTTTTGTAGCTCCTGAGAAGTATTGGAAAAGAAGTTTTGGAAAAACATGAAAAGAGGACGATAAACCATAAAATCTCATATTTGAAGGATCGCATCCATTTTGTGAAAATAATATTTATATAAGCATGTAATTCGGATCTTGATAAAATTCTGTATAGTTTCTTATAATAGTGCCATTACGGATTTAACAAGAATGTTACCTTATTTTAAAATATTAACAAAAACATTTTAGTTAATAGTGTAAAAACATGCACTTGCTTTTAGAATGCTACCTACAAATTTTAAAATTATAAAAATAGATAAATATCATACAATAGGCAATTAACATTATAAATAAATAAATATATATATATATATATATATATATATATATATATATATATATATATATATATATATATATATATATATATATATATATATATATATATATATATATATATATATATATTAGTGCTGTGTACTGATATGTTTTTCTTGTTCATTGATTACGATTTTTCAGTGAAACATTATATTAGAATTGAACATAATTAAAAAAAGTGCTTCTTCTATTTTTCTTACTATGTATTTACAATTGTCGCTACAAATGTTGTTTTATTGTTACAGCAAAGTTGAAAAATACTAGAGGAACATTTTATTAAAATTTATTAAAAGCTTATTTTTTAAAGCTTTAATAAGAGACATTTTTGATTTTACTGGTCAATTTGGGAAAATCAAAATGAAAGCTGTTTAAAATTAGTAATTCAAAAACTAAGTATATTCAAAGTAAAAAATCCACTTTAGTATACGTTAACAATATAAACTTTTCTCTAAAAATTCTACATAAGACTTTTCTGACAAAAAACACAATTATTGAAAAAATTCTATTAATACATATATATATATATATATATATATATTATTGCTTGAAATGTGTTGCGTTTATGTTACGTTTTGTTTTAGTGTTTACTCAAAGGATTTGGAATGGAGGAAATGCGATGTTTTTCGGTAAAAGTTCTTTCTTTTTTGTTCGGTTATTCTGGCGTATGTCACCCATCCAAAATAAATCTCACAGCTGTGTGGGCCACATTATTGTCATTGTATTCTAGGATATCTCACGCGTCGACCTTTAACCTCAGTGACTTGTGACTTAAAGAATGTGTAGAGAGTTCATAACAAGCTGTTGGAGAGCATAACCATGGATTCCCAGCCGTGATTATGACGTAATATAGCTGATCTTTTGAATAGTGACACCATCCATCAAGTTCAATTCGAATACAAGGTCACCAAATTCTTCACATTGTTTCTTGCATTGATGCAGACATAATCACCGCTATTATATTCTTTGGCAGATTTCTTTGGGAATGGATTGGTGATTGCATTTTTTTTTCTGTCGCTAAAGAATTTATATTTATATGCATCGACAAAAATATATTAAATGCGCTGGAAAACATTACTTCAGCATAAGGGGACATCATTAACATTTTTACATTCACTTTGGGATTTTCTTCCTAATTACGGTATTAAATAAGCTCGAAACAGATTATTTGTTTTTTTTATTTTGAAAATATAGTCCATAAATTTACTTTTATTAAATAATCAATACATTCATAGTTAGCTTCATAACATAGCATTATTTGTTTAATTTTATTAGAATTTTAATTTTAATGCCGTTTTATTACATTGAACACACAATCGAATTTAATTTCCTTGTAACAATCGTACATAAATTTATCATTATATTCTTTATCGCAGTGTCTATCATATTCAAATAACATTTTTATTAACAAAAATAACATTTTTATTTTTGTAAGGCTTAAAGCTCTTTTTATAAACTGATACTATACTTGTTTTTAAAATATTACAAATTTTAAAACATTACAGTTACATGTCAATACCAAAAAATAAAACCAGTATTTTGTATAATTTATGAAAAAATTTCTAATTATATGACTAAAATATAAGAGAGAGAGAGAGAGAAAGAGAATTTTTAAAATAATAATAAAAACAAAAATATGCAATAGAAATTACATTGTCTAAAAAATTGTAAGATAAAAATTATTTAAAAAAAACTAAGCCATTAAACATTAGTTTAAAAAAATAATTCAGATTTGCATGTAGAGTAATTGCATTACGATAACTTTAATGAAAGTCATATTTCCCGAAACATGATAAATTAAGCAAAAGCGAATATTGTTATTTAAAAATCATATTCAAACTGAAGTATCAATAAATTATTTGCTTCATACATTATAATTTTAGTCTGTTTAAACAACTAATTTTTAATTCAAGTCATTAAACTATTAGCCTAAAACATGTAATTCACTTTTTAAATGACAATTGTTATTTAAAAGCAATTAAGTCATTTTCAGAGTTTTCCGCTAAGAGAGTAGCAACTAATCTTAAAATCCTTCTTAATCTTCAAGCATAAGCAAACAATGCAAATTTTCTCAACTTGCATCATCCGCCAGTTCTGTGAATGCATCACTGAGGATGGAGGTAATTATTTTTCGTGTGAAATTGTTACGTCTTCATTATAGGAGTTGGACGGTAACGGACGGTTAAGTACTCACACCATTTGCTTGAGATTACTGTACTTGGAGTCATTAACTGCTCTAAAAATGACACGGGGGAACAACCATTCGGACGGGGCAGAAACTCGCCGAATCTCCTCCACTCTTGGCTAGCAGCCATGGAGAGCTGGATACAAAAGTGCGAAGAGAGATGGAAGCTGTTTAGGAAAGGGAAAATTGGGAGGGAAAAAAAAGAGAAAAAATTTAATAAGAATCCCTAGACAAGAGAGCGCCATTAGTTGGTCTGCTCAACAGCCAATGTCCTGAACAAAGATACTCAGTAACATATTCTTTGTGGTAGTGCAATCGACACATTCATCCTTGTATTTTCGGTACCAAGTGATGCGTTGGGTTCAACCTACTTTTCCCTTTACACTCTTTCATCTTTTTTACCTATTTCTTTTCTTAGATCTAAAAGGTAGCGAGCTACAGCAGAGAGGCTGCTGCTTTCAGGCGTCAAGTCATTTCTAAGCCCTCTTTTTTCCCCTCCTGGTGATAGTAAGGAGAGAAACTAGAGCTCTGTGGAATAAAAAGAGCAAGGAGTTCCTCCCCCCTATTCTTCTTTTGAACCCATTCCACCTTCAATGGTCGAGGTATGCCGGAGCGACACTAAAATAAAGGGGAAGGGGGAATAAAAAAAAAACAAAAATAAGGATATAAAACTTCTCAGTGTTGGCTTCAGGTGAAAAAAATAAGTAACCCAGTAGAACTGGAGCAAAAGTATGTGTTATATTTGCAGTGCTATAAATTAATAAGTAAGTTTACTCGAATTATTTACTTTTTGCGTTTTATAATTACCTTTATAAAGTTTAATCAGACATAAATTATTTAAATATAAAATAGTTACTATAAAAATGTTAATTTAAATATGCGTGCTTTTTGATTCATGTTAAGAAATTTAGATGAACATATATTTATTTCAATAAAGTTTAAATATTTTCATTGTAAAAATAATATTTATGAGATGTAAAATAGAAGCTAATTTAAAGTAAAATTATAATAAGTATAAAAATCAAAAATGAATTAAAAAAACTTCTTGTATATATATCAAAAGGCGTAACTTATAATTTTTAATTTAGTTATACTATTATTACTTGATTTTTTTAATCGAAAAATATATATTTCAATTATGACTTAAATTTAGTTAGAAATTTATGATTTATTTAGAAAAAGAGAGAACATTACATTCAAATTGTTTTGTTTGCTTCCATAAACCAGTTAGAGAAATGTTTAAGCAATAAACAAAAGACATATGTGAATTTTATGCTGTAAAAATGATGTAGAAAAAAAATTTGATCCTCTAAATATTGAAAATGGATTCAAAATAAATAAAAAAATTTATTTTACAAGCATTCTTTTTAAGAGTATGAGTTCATAGTTTTTTTAGACAAATATAATTTATTAATTTGTCACAAAAAAGGAAAGATGGCTTTCAAACTATTTTTAAAGACTAAAATATCGATAAGTATTCATTAAAAGTTTAATATATAATATAAAGAAGGGTACAAAATAAAAATAAGTCACAAACTAAAATATTTTAAAATAGCTCTAATTTTAAAATATATGTATAATATATTCTCAATGCAATGTAAAATGTATTCTGCGGCTTAGATGTAAAGACAAAAGAGAAAAATTAAACTAAACATATTTTTCTCGAAACAACATTAGCATTATGCAAATTTCAAACAAGTAATTGTAACAAATAAGTTGACATTCAGTGTTATATTTAGGTGTGCATATTTCTTTTATATCAAATTATTTCAGATTAATTGCCATAGTCATAAATTTTATATTTATCAAGTTAAAACTTGGCGATATTGGCGACTTTGTGCTATTTAAAACAAAAAACATTCCGAAAAATCAATTTAAAGTAATATCTATCACTATTACAGCAATCAGTAATTATACTACCATTCATTAGCATCTCCTTTTGCTTTGAATTCGATATAAGATTCACCGGATGGTAAATGGAAACCTTTATTTATATTCCATAAGCAGAGCTGATACTAAAGACATTTAAGGATAAGTGCCTCGTTATTTGAAGTTTTTGATCAATAAATAGCGGAACACTAAACTTCCATCTGATTCTAGCTAAGTTACTAACAATGATTAAATTGAGTTTTAATCATTAAATTTTAAAAGGGTCACTAGGAATGGTTCAAAATAAAATCTCGTCTCAGAAGATTTTTTTAGGAATATTAGAGTTTCACACTACAGGACGAATATTTTCTTCTTACATGAATATATTATTGACGACCTACAATCAAACTTTAAGAAGTATATTTTTCAACTAATATATAAAAATGACTTTCCTCTTTAGGATTCTTTAAGATTTATATATCTTGTTTCTTTAATAAATCAATTGGGACAGTTATATATATATATATTTCGTGAGCGAAATTGAAGCGGCAATTCCTCTGAGCAACTTTCCATTGCACCAGGAGGAAAATTTTGTTTCCAGTGCAATTTGACAGTTGGGGTGAGAGTAAAGTCATTTAATAGAATGTTATCAAGTGTACAAGGAAGCAATCTGAAGAACTTTCCATTGTTTTTCCGTGAAAAGTAGACATTGTGAGTTAAATAAAATGGACAGACAGAGAAAAACCGGTCTAATTCCGACATCTACTAGAATGAAAGAAAGTTTTCTTCGATTGCATCTGAGAACTGGATGGCGCCAACCTTTTAATTGTTTGCCCGCGTTTGAAAAAAGAACAAAAAGAAAGGCGAAACGAAATAAAAATGTTTTTCGGCGTTTAAAAAGAGACTGTCTCCCAATCGCAGCCTTAAGTGGAGCTTCAGAATAAAAGAACTAATAAAAGAATTGAAAAAATAATTATTCGAAAGCATAACAGTAAAGGGAAAAAACCTCAATTTAAGGGCATGTTTGTTAAAAGAAATATAACAAAGAAAAAGTAACAGTAAATATTTGTTCCATTAACAAAGCAGTAAAAAAAGTACTTTTAGTGATGATGTTATTTCAAACACTGAAGTAACGTTTTAAATAAAAAAATGTTTTCAATTAATGTTTTAAGGACATTATTTATTCTCAACAACTCTAGTTAATAATACTTTAAATATAAAACTCCGAAAAATGTACTCTTCAAGATAAATGTCACCTAGAAATATAGATTGCTTTTTAAACTTATAGTAGGATTCTCAAAAGAGTTAACAGTTTTATGGCTTTTTCGTATATTTATTTTACAGAATAAACTGATAACTTATTTCAATAAATAACATATATAGTAGTGATATATAAAATGTTATATATTGATTTTAGAACTTAATATATATTTCACAGAAACGTACTATGTAAAACCAAAAACTTACATTATATTTCACCTTCAGAACCTTGAAAAATACTATATGTTTGATAATTCAAACTATTATTTCACACACATTTTTTTCCTGAACTCAAATATTCGAATCCGAAATCAGGAACAATTTTTAAGAGCATTTTTCTCATAAAAATTAATAATCATCCTATTAAATGAATAATCTTTTAATGATTATATTTTTTAGAGATTCATGTATACATTAAAAAATTCTCTTAACAGTCACATTGACATGTTTTAAACTCATGCTCAGCTTCAAGAATTTGTTGGAGAAATTAAAATTAGTATTTATTCCACTTTTGTATGTCAAAATTATGCAGCATTTCTATCAACAGTTAATTAGAAATAAAAAAATTACATATAGTTTAATAAGCATATTTTTGACTCAGAGTACATTTTTAGATAAACAAAGTATTTAAAAACCATTTGATTTTGTAGGATACATTTTACATTTTGATTTACATCTGATCTTGAATCTTTAGATACTTGAATCCCGTAGGGATCGAAAGTATTTTGATATTAAAGGCCAAAGTTATAGGGTTACCGGTTCAAAATAGAACTTTTACACGCATTAAGTTTTGATATTTTAGGATTTAAGCTCAGATTGGGAATCTTCAAAGACTTCAAAGAATCTTCAAAATTAAGAAATTTCGGAATTCACGACCAGCTTCAGTAAAATTAGAATCTATGCCGTCTTTGTACCAAAATTATACAGCATTTGTATCAACAATTAGTTAGAAATAAAAAAGTACATACAGTATAATAAGCATATTTTCCATTCATAGCACACAATCTAAGATAAATTAAATATTTAAAAATCATTCGTTCATTATTTTTCCAATAGCCTGCTTACACAAAGCTTCTCATCAAATTTCACTGTAATTAGTTTTCCTTTTTCGAATAACCTTAAATACAATATAAGTAGATTTTAAATATATTCAATTCACTTATTTTATATTTTTGATTAGGATTACCAAATTGAGATTTTAAATTCCATTTGTTTTTGTTACCTTGAAAAATATTCCAATATCCTTAGAAGGTTCTTCTTGTGAATCCATGTTTGATATTTTTTTACAGTTAATAATTTAATTTGAATATATTGGATCTATTCAAATTGTTGCAAAGTCATTTCGATTTTTGCTTCTTGGCAACGCAGTTTGTTTAAATAAAAGACAAATCCTCCCAGTTAAATTATTGCATTTCAGTTATTATTCCTTTCTTAACAGTCCCTTTTGATATACCCTATTACAAGGTGTATTTTCTATTTATTTAAGTATTTATATTTAGCAAAGGAGCTGTATCAATTTGTATAAATTAATTTGTTTTACACGAATGAATTTAAATAAAAAGATGGTAAGAACAGAAGATGAATTTACAGATTTAAAAAACATAATCAGATATATAATAAAAAAAACATTGTTTTCTTCTACGAGAATAATACTAAATAAAATAATTTAATAAACATAAATAAATAGATTTCTAGAATGAAACTTATTTCCCTAAGAATTCACGATAATGTTTTCTTTTATTTATCTCTGCATACCATTATAAAAGATCGAAAACAAAGAAGACATTCATTCTTCTGAAGTGTTCTTCACTTATGTGAATTACGAAACACAAATTTGAGACGTGGAAATCGTTAATGCGAGAATCTTATGACTGTAAAGGAAAAAGAAATTCATACTCGGCGTAAAAAAAAAAAAAAAAGGAAAACTGGATACTGCCAAAGTATCTCTTGAAGAAAACTGTCAACGAAGTGTGTGTTCCATCGTGAGAACTGGAATCAATCCAGTTTTCCCCACTAAATGACTCTCGTCTGTCTAAATCGATAAAAAGAAAGGTGAAAAAGGTGAATATATTTTTTCGCTTGAAAACACTTTGAAAAGGTTTGAATTATTTTACTGTGTATAAGTTTATACATATATATTTTACATTTTTGTTAAGGGTGTTAACTGAGTTGAAACTATTTTACGCTTAATTTACGAAAATTAAAAATGACTGTGATAGTAAATAAACAAAATTTTGTTAATATACTGAACTGATTAGAATTATGTATTCATATAATCAGTAACTCCTAATGCCGCCACAAATACAGAAGAGAGATTAAGTCAAGGACACATATCGAAATTGTTAATAATGCTTGCTTTTGAATATAATATGTTAACCAATATTTGAGTAACTCGTAAAATGGTCTTCTCAAACCACTTAAAATCATTGCAGTTTCTAACACTAGGGGGACGTATAGTCCTTTGCAGCTGTCAGAGATTACTTGTGCATGTAACACTTTCACAGAAAGCGTTTAATATTACAAAAATCATTGCATTTCAATAGTAGCAAACCTTTTTTCAATTTAAAATATAATTTTTTTCATTGATTCTGAAGCTATCTATAAAACTTATATGTACATATATATATGTGTGTGCGTGTGCGATTAGCAGACGTAGATTAATGAAAATAATAAATCTCTAAGCACACACACACATTTATATATATATATATATATATATATTTAGAGATTCATTATTTTCATTAATATATCTTTTACTCTTTAAAAATACTTTTTTTAATTGAGTTCTCAAAAGAAAAAAAAACATTTCACAGAATATACAAAATATTATAAAAATGAAGTTTGATTATTTTTTAAGAAATATTAGAAATAGTTTTCTTATATAAATAATAAACTGTAATGAAGTAAATAAATAAAACAAGCTTAGAACAATTAATTTATTTTCCTTTTCTCCTTGTTCAAAAATTCCTCTTAAAATAATTATTTATGGCATAAATTAATAAAAGAATAAACATCGTTGGAAAATGAATTTTATAATGTTTACTGCATTAACTAATTAAATTTAGGAAGGGTTATTTTTATATTTATAAAATAACAAACGCATATTTTGATAGCTAATTTATCTACACGTATTCATTTAAGTTATTGATCTTGAAGAACGATAGTGATGTCACAAAATTTGACTCTTGAACTTTTCAGTAAATGTAAATTGCGTTTTTAGAGAACTGATTTTTCTACTGAAGATATCAACAACAAATGGCGAAGCCATTGATGATTAATGATATGTTTTACCTATATCGGCAACGTTTTTTTTTATTTTTGGTGAAAATTTCTCTTCCCAACAGCTTGCGGATTTTTAAAATGTTTCATTTTTTGAAATATTTATCTTATAGTATTTATTTATGTCAAACTTAACCATATTTTTGTTATTCAAAGATGTTTAAAATCTTTTCTTCCTTTATGGTTCAATTAAGCAGTACTCCGAGACGCAGTGGCATACATAAAAAGAACAAATGGAGACTTGTAGTCAGAAACAGCATGTTTTTCTCCCTCGCAATGACTGTCCGAAGCACCCCAATCGAATATGGATTGGGTGCTTTGGATAAGCAATTATTAGTCATGGCGGTTCAGGAAATGACAGAGGATAAGCAGCCTCTTCCTTATAACAGTCCATCAGAAGGACGTTTGAATGCCAATTCCTTTTTCGATTCCTTTTTCAGGAGCTTCTTGGGAGTGGAATGGCTTATATATTCACTGACAGATATTCAATCATTTGACTGATAAATATGACATTCAGTCGGTAAAGGTAGACAAGAATTTTCTTTTTTTGGCTTAAAAATAAAAGAATAATATATTTTATCAGCATGGTTTTTCTGATAATATTTTTATAAAATAGATGCTAAAAATGTTCTCATATATGGGATTTTGAACGATATTTTTTGCCATAATCCCAACGATAAAAAATTATTCAAAATATATTTAACAGTGTAATTTTCATAACGCTAAATATATTTTGAACGATATTTTTGCAGTGTAATTCCTACAATAAACTTGAAATTTGTATTATTTTTTAAAATGAGGAAGATGGAAACAATTTTTTTTAGTATTTTTTTTAAGTACAAACAGCAAATTTTAGAGGAATTTTTTTGAGAATTTGAGAATTATTTCAATAATTTATATAAAACATACGGAAAATTGATTTTTTCTGTGAGGAATGTAAATTATGGAGTTTTTTCGACAATGTTTTGTAAATGTGATATGATAATTAATAAATTTCAAGAGTCTTTTGCCGATAGTGGAATTGTGAAGCCTGAAAGAAAGAAAATAAATAACTGTTTAAAGAATATCATAATGTTTCTAAGAACTATTTATCATTTTATGAATAATTAACGTAAATTATTTTCTTTATACTTAAAAACATATATAAAATTTAAATCAGCAAATTCACACTTTACTAATACATTTAATACACGAAGATTTGTATCTTATTTTAAATTTAAGTTTGATAAATGAGTATATTTTGTTGCACTTACTTATTATTACTTTTAAGATAGACGTCTTTCTTTATTTTAAATGCCATTCCAAAGTAAAACATGTAAAATCATATTAAAATGAAATCGATAAGGTGATTCTGAAAAATACGTTAAATCTATGCAAAAAAATAATGGTAGATGTGGTATTTGTATACTGTACAAAAAAAAAACATTCACTGAAGGATTTAATTGCATTAAAATTGCGTGACGTTTGGTGGGAATAGAAAATGGTGCAATTTAATGTGACAGCCTGTTTAGTGTAACAATTGTAGATACATCGTCACTTATCAAACGATTTCTTAAAAGCCTTTCAGCCATTAATGGAAAATCCGTCCAGAACAATTTGCTTAGAGAAGCGCCCAATTTGCCTTCCATTGCTAGGCAGTACCACTATCTCATTTGGTAAAGAGGCTGCTCCATTTCGCTTCTGAAAGAAAACAGTGTCTTTCTTTTTCAATTACCCATCGTCCTCTGGTGGTTTAAAAGGAGATCCTCTTCAGGATAACTGTTTGAAACACTTCCGTTTCCCTTCATCAAATAATACAAAGATTCAAGGAAAAGGTTTTTTTAAAAAAAGGACACTTAGATTTTATTGATTTTGGAGATACTGCCGAAAATTTATCATCACCCAAATTCCTGTGATTTGGCTGGAAAGTGTGGAGAAGAGGGTGTCTCTTAGGAAATTTCGAAAAGGAGGGTTTGTCAATCGATAGTTTTACACAAAATAAATACCAAATAGTTTTTCTTATAAAAGGGCTTTATTGGAAAATAAAAGTTTTGTAGCAGTCTAACACGTGGGATAGCTATACATTAAGAGAAAATGTACTCTTAAATAGATTTCTTCAAGAAAGAAAAGTTATTTTGTGCGAAAATATTGTCCACTCTCAAAAGAGTTAGCAGGTGTTATCCGAAAGCTGGGCTAGAAGTTTTTGTTAATAAATATAATCGTTTAATGCGCAAAATAAGGAATTATAACTGAATAAAATGATGTGTACTATTTGGTGTAGTCTCCAATAAATATTCGGCCATTCTATTTCAGTTTTAGTAAGTTCTTATTTGCTCATTTTTATTTTTAACATTATTGATTATATAAGAGCATTTTAACCTTATAAATGTATACTTAAAGTAAAGGAGGATAATATTTACTCATTATATTCGTTTTTTTTCCCATTTATAAATGGGTAATCAAGGGATGAAGGAATAGAACATAAGTAAAAGGAATGGACTAAAATATTATCATACGTGAAAGCTGATCACTCAATTTTGATTTTATTATTCAAATATGTATGCTTATAACTATTAATAAAGCTAAAGACTTATCTTTATATATAATTGTACATCTTTTATTATTATTTAAAAAGATAAATATTTAAGCTTAAAGATGAACAGAATACATGACCATATAACGAATAACTATAATAGATAATTTACATGAACGATTAGAAAAGAATGGATCATAAAACAATATAAAAGATAATAATATAAAGAATTCTATATATATTATAATAATACATAAGTACTATACACTAGTAAAGCTAACTAAATCCAAAAAATATGAAGCTCAACAAGAAATAAAAATTCTAATGAAAGCTTTGAAGCACACTATGTATTGATTTTTTTTATTCAGAAAATAAAAATTGAGATGTGTTTAAGAAAATACGCTTTTATATAGTTTGTAATTTTTTATTACGCCCAGTTAATACATATGTACTTCTAATACAAGTATAAATTTTTAATATTGTTTTGCATCTAAGGAATTCATTTGTCAAGCAAATGTATAAACACAATGTCAAAACATTAAGTATTGCTGTTAAAATTATTTAGCTCAAATATTTTATGAAATTCACCATATAGATCCTTAGAGTAGGGTTCATGTGTGTATACTTTTAACAGAAAATAAGACAGTTTTATTTTAAAACACTTATTTTTCTCAAAGCTCAAAAGACAAATGAGATTCCTGTAGAATGAGGATCTGCATGAAATATTTAAACGCATCATCTTTCTACTTTCCCATTTTGTATTCAGAAGGAAGAAAGTCCATTTTTTAACATGGAAGAAAATTCTGGCAATCTGAAATAGATGCATGCGAAATCCAGGCAAACAATCAACTGCGAATAAAACAGGAACGAAAATAAAAGAGAAAAAAAATCATGAGCAAGACAATAAAAAAAAACACATTTCCAAATTTTCAGTACTCACGTAGTTTCGAAAAATTGTTCTTTTACACAAAGGGTTAACATTTGAGAAAAAAATAACAATGAAAAATTAAAGTAATTCATTTTATCCTCACATTTCTTTACCTCAAATATTTTTCTTAGCCTTAAAGCAGATGACCAGCTGTGTTGAGATCTCGATAAATAAAAAAAAAATGCTTTCAGGAGTGGACACCCTGTGAAGAATAATGCTTCTCCAGAAAAGAAACCAGGTAGGAGAAGAGTACAATAAAGGAAAGATCCACAGGGGTTGTTGGCAATGATGAAGATTCAATGAATAAATGAAAATAGATGGATATCCTACGGGAGTATCAAGCTTCTCAATCTATAATACTCATCGCTTCCTGTATATTCAAAGTACCAGGTAAAGCATATCAGCTTAGAGTAGTATTCCTGGATATATCCAAGATTTGCATCAAGTTATAAATCACTTGATAAAGGCAAGTCATGCAAGATCATCTAGATATATTTTGAGGCTATTTTCCTTCACAATATCTTCGAGTAACAATAATTACAATTTTAGTTTTCAGTAGCATCGATGTTTATGGACAACACTGAAAAAGTGGTACATTTAATGAACAGAATAGATAATCAGGAATGAAAATATCATACTCAAAGTGCGATCCCTTCTGATCTATTCGAAATACACTTATATCTTAGAATAGATTTCCTGGATACATTCTGAGATTGGTATTAGACTATAAGCAAATTGATATATGGGCATACAATGCAAGATTGGCTAGACATTTTATCCAGTTATTTTCCTTTAGAATATTCTTGAACAATGATAATTTCAATTTTTTGAGACACTAAGGCTTACAACGATAAAAAAAATTCAATTTTACGGATGGAAAACAAAATCATTAAGCTGAAGGTTCAATATTCATCCTTTGCATTTCGTCCTGTGTACTAAATAAAACGTATCATATGAAAATTTCCTGGTCACATCCAGAGATTGTTGCAAGGATAGAAGTCACATGATAGAAGGCACGCTCTACAGTACACAATTGCCTTGTTATTTTTAGGGCTATTTTTCGTCTGAATACCCTTGAGCGATCATTTTTTTTGCTTTCCATTTTGAAGACAACAAGATTTATGGAAAATAATGAAGAAATATTACATGTTTCATTTAGAGAAAAATCTATCTCACCTATAAATATTTAATAATAATCCAGATGACGATTCGATTGTCTTTAGTTTGTTTCGTTGGAAATGTGAAAAAATGTTTCAAATGTGTTAAAAAATTACAATGAGTTGGATTAATTACAAAAAATAATGTAACTAATTTATAAGAATCACAGATCGAAACAATTTTAAGGCCTTTAAATAATTTAAAATCGAATACGAATTTTCATATAAAAACAAATAAACTAAAATATGAATGAAAGAAAAAATTATTAAAATTGAATTATGTTGCATGCATATTAAACAAGAAATTTAAGTTTTAACCGTTACAAGTTTATACCATATGAATCTAAATGTTTTCGTGGTCCATAAGAAAAAACATGTATGCAAATACTTTTTTCTTATGTATATATATACATATATATATAGACAATTTAGTGTTTAATGCATATTAAGTGAGAGTACAGAATCTGCAGGTTCATAAATAAAAATTAAATTTAATTAAATATATATAATACTATGAATATAATAATATATATATGAATATAATAATATATATAACGATAAAAAAATTCAATAAATATAATAATATATATAATACTATGAATATAATAAAAATAAAACTCTATTTTTTAAATGTAGACTTTTGCTCCATATTGCTGTTTAATTATTAAGTTAGATTTCAAATTACGCAAAAAAATAAGCGGCGGAATTCTAACGAAACTAAAACAAACTAAATTATTTAATCACAGATAAAAACTATTTCTTCATTATAGTTCTTTATTTATAATTAAAATAGGAAGCAATCGAGTAACCGGAATTTATCGTAGGAATACCTCATACTACACAGTGATCAGCAAATACACATTTTAATTCAATATATTTATGAATATACTTTAAAAAAAAGAATTACATGGAGTTTCACTGAATAAAAGAGAGTTCGGATTAAGATACCTTGCTAAATGGAATAAAGCCCTTCACTTCTAAGATATTCGTTCGTGAAAGAAGCTGAAGAAAGTAATTTAATGAGCAGCGAGGGCAACATGAACTTCGCCGACTTCACTGAAAGAAAGAAATTCCGAAAAGAGCACACTGTTTGAGTGTTACAGAAATGTTCCTCTTTTATTGCTGGAGACATTTCGCATTAAAAGAAGGGCGCGGATGTGTTTGAATTAAAAGTAAATGAATGCGAGTCAACTTCAAGGAAAGTTAGTTTGCTGCGCTTAATAATATATTCCGATTTTTAATATAAGAAAATGTAATTAAATTTAAATATTTATACTCACATGAGTCATGGACAGGGAATTAGATTATGCTCTCTGTCAGAAAAATGGGAAGTCTCATAGAAAATTATATGCGCGTATGTCTGGTTTAATTAATTTAGTAGCCGAAGACCTCTTAACGAGATCACTGTTTACGAAATACATGTGAGCAGAAAATAATAGTTAGCTCAAATTAGGAAGAATTCAAGTGATTAATTAATTTTATAAAAACGAGTGAGCATTGGTTGTGAAAGCCATATACTGATTTTTTTTTTTCAAATTTGGTGAGCTAATTTATGATAAAATTAAAATTTTTTAGTGTTAAATTTATTGTTAGTTTTGGGAATTGCACTTATTGGTTAGTTTTCGAATAGGCAGAAAACATTCAGATTATAATAAGTATAAAGATATTTTATTAATAGAGTATAAAATAGTTTCAAAAATGAATTACTTAAAATGAGAAACTTTTGAAAAAATGTACATTTCTAATTTAAGATCCAGTTTGAAACAGTGCATTTCCAAGAATTATAAATATATTCCCAAGATTTATAAAAGCAAAATACATAACCGACACACACACACATACAATTAGTATAAACTTATTCAGAGATATCTCTGAAATTCTAAAACGAGATTAACTATTTTATAAGGCGGAAAAACTATTTTCAAAAAATTTTTGTGGTTTCAGTTTATGGGTAATAGTATATTGAACTTAAAACTTGTGCATTACTTCATTGTTTATAACAGTAATGTAGAGGTTACATTATTTATGTGTGGTCACCCTGTAACTAAATGGTAGTAATGAATTTTTAGGGTTATACATAAATTATTTTAAAAAAGTATGGATCTCTAATCAAATAAAATGACTGCTTCATTTGACAGTAGTCAATCGCACAATTAACGTGCATAAAATCAAGCAACTAATGTTTTACTGAAAACCAAAATTTTACTCGTAAGAGCAAATATTGATGCCTTATCAAAATTTAAATTTATATTGGTAGATATAATTTTGAAAATGTAATGCCTTTTGTCTCATTGAAACGAATAAGCATTTATTATGCTAAGTTTATAGAAACTATACTATATTTTTCAATTTTTTTTAAAACTTATTTCATTTTATTCCTCCCCTTAAGCTTTTAAAATCGTGATGCATAAATTGCAAAAATCCAGTGTTAAATGACAGCCTACATTTTCGATTAATCACCAGAATACAGATATAAGGTGGATTAGTTCAATTTCAATTCCAATACAGCAGGTGCGCCTGTATGGCGGGATTTATCAAAAGAGTTGGAAATTAGCTGCGAAGGTTTAAGAAACGGCACAGCAATGGCGCTTATTCACGAATTCCTTTCACAGAAGCGATTGGAAAGAATCCCTTAACTCCTTTAAACCTTTAAATCGGCATCTTAGAAAATTCGAGCATCAAACAGATCCACAGCAGAAACCGATGCATTCGCAACCCAATAAACTGTCAACTCGATACCGATAAAGCTACGGCTGATTTATATCGATATTGATTCCTCCTTTGCTGTACCAATCCGCCCACTTCGCTTCGTTTCTATCACCACCGTTTTTTTATATTATTATCCCCAACCCCCCATAAATATCGGTGCTTCTTTTTTGGCCAAGCCTCCCGCCGTGCTCTTAGTGGAGGTAGGTGGGTGCACTGAAAAAAAAAAAAAGGAGGAAGAATTCCCGGCCAATGTCCGTTACAGAGGAACCATGCAGAGCTCAGCACATTTCCGGGCCCACAAGCACACTTCTTTCCACCCTTACCAAACGAAAGAAAAAGATGGAGTTCCATTGAACCGCGGAGAATGGTAAGATCCCGAGGCTTTTATATACGGGGGACCTGCTGCCGGTGATGGTTCGAACAGAATAGGCCCTTTTATGTGGGATGAACGTTTAGGGCAGTGCTGATCTCTACAGATTTCTTTAGGAATCGTATTATGAGGGTATCAGAAGAATTTGATAGAGAGGAGAATTGGGGGATCAGTCAGACTTCCAGTTGACTTAATTCCTTATTTTTCGAATAACATCAGCAAAGTTTCGTGACTAGGAATCCCCGAACGTATACACGGTAATAACCACTGCTACCCTACATTAATGCTTCTTAAAATGACGCTCGAGATACATTGCGCATGTAGAGATAATATTTTTGTCGAGTATGAATGAATGAATATATATATATATATATATATATATATATATATATATATATATATATATATATATATATATATATATATATATATATATATATATATATATATATATATACGTTATATCAGTAATGAGAGATATATCTATGGGTATATCTTACGCAACATTTTCTTAAATCAACGATGATTTAAGTTTAGAAGGTAATTTTGTGCAATGAATCCGATTGTCAAACACTATGATAGAGAATTTTTCAACAGTAAAAGAAGAAAACATAAATAGCACATTTCTTTTAAATGGTTCATTTTGAAATCTGACACATGGTAATTATAGTATTTAATTTTGTAATTGTAATTAGGATATTGTTAAGTTCTGTAATTAATTCTTGATTTTTTGTTTAAAGTCATATGTATCCCCAAAGGAGATTCTCTGACGTACATATATTAATAATAACCTCCATTGGTGTACCCTATTACTTAAAGCTACTATTTTTTAAATAGAGTATTTTACAATAAACATAACTGCTATGTGTCATATCCATTCAGTTGAAAAAACATAACGAAATGCGTAACATGCACTCACGCACTATGAATTAGTGTATGGAGTTTTACGACGTTAGATCAAAAAAATTGTTTCAGTTATTTAAAAATGTGTGGGTAACAATCCAGCATGAGTAAACCAGTTAATATGCAATTTGAAGCCTTAATTAGTGAGAAAAATTAACTAATTTTATGAACAAAGTTGTAAAAGATTTTGTATTTCTCTGTTTTTCTGGATAAAATCGGGACTCATTTTTGCAAAAAAAGTTAGGTTTCATGTATTACAACTTTAATTCACTTAAGAGCAACTGCAAAAATATATTTAAGATTATAGAACTTATAAAAATCAATGAAATAAGCGTTCCGCGGTCGAAATTGGGAAAGGATATTATATTTTTACAGGTCTCATTTTATTTACGTTGAATTACAAAATAATAGATTATTTTATTTATTGAATGATTAATGTGTCATTCGTGTGTAGGGGGATAAGCTAAAGTGTTACGCAATTAAGTTCATTGTTGAAAAATCCCACGATTATCTTAAAAGGCTATTTCAAAGTAAGCATATCGTGTCAGCTATGATGGATATATACTCTTACGAGAGACTTATCTTAATCAAGTCAGATTAAAGCAGGGTGATACATTATCAGCTTTCATTATTTTCTTAAATAAGGGAACATTTCTCATAATTTCATTGCGGAATTCCTAAGCCAATGGAGTTTATAACGAAGCAGAGGCTAAGTTAATGTGCGATCCTAATCTTCAAAGTGAATCATGGGGTAATTAAAAGAGAGCCATGCTTTGGAAAAGATTGGGGAGTGTTTTCGCGAATAAGATGAAATAATTGCGCTCGAAACTTTTACAACCGAGCCGAATTTTTTGGAGTCGCAATTCTTGAAACTAATCACTACTCGGCTGATGAAAATTATGTTGATAGGTAATGCTGAACAGAGCAAACGCATGCGTAGAGACTGACAAAAATTGTCTCTTAAAATATATTTAATATAGTGTGACACTATATACATTAATATTTTCACTAATAACAAGGGACATTTTAAGAGGGATTTACCGAATGTATATATAATATTTAGATCTTTCAATAACATTGCACTTTATTGCCTACTAATAACTTAAATATTTTTTATCAAGGAAAATAATACATCTCTTTAAAATTCAAGGTTGAAACCGGAATTAATTTCAAAGTTTAATGTCTCGGAATATATATCATAATAAATGATACCTGATTCTAAGTATAGTTTTATCAAAGAGCAAGAATATACAATAGTGATCATAAATAATTTATTATGATCAGGATAGAATCATAATAACAGCATTTCATTTAAGATATCCATGCTGGAATATTGATAACCTATTGTTACATATGTATACATAATATTATAAAATGAATTATACTCTCTTGAACGATCAAATGATATACGTACTTCACTTTACCTATTCACATATTAACGATGTAATTGGATATGAAAACTCAGATTTGTACACGTCACAATTTGCATATCTCTCATTGTTAGGCATCTGTTCTCGTTATTAGCAACGAATTCAGATCGTTTCCAAACAAATGCAGTGTAATCGAATTGCCAAATATAACTGAGAAAAATAAGTTTTTCACTTGTAACGAGGTCAATCGTGGAAAGTAATCAGATGCAATTGAATTTTTCATCTAAGAATTTGCATATTTAAGAATATAATCATGGAGATATGTCAACCTAATTTAAAAAAGAGCCATGCTAATCCTAATGTTCATGATCAAAAAAATTAGCTTGAGTTTGGAGTACAGATTACCCTGATTTGGAGCAGGGAACTTCATTTTTTTTTCTTTTATGCAAATATCCATTTATTCAAAAGTACGAAGAAATGCATCAGGGCAGGCACTTTTTTTACTCCGTTACTGAGGAAAACGAAGCTTTTCCTGGTAAGGGTAAGCAGGGGTCGGCACAGCCAACTAATCGCTCATAACAAAGCAGAGGAACGATTTGTCATTATCTGATGGTCTGGAAAGGGGGTAGGACCGCAATCGTTTTTTGATTGTGCTATTTCTAGGGGAGACCATCACAGGGATCTTTCACAAAATGTAAGCTGTGTTTGTGGGCCTGGCAAATAGATTAGAGGTGCACCGACATGCGGTAGAAAAAGCAGCAGCAGGCATGCACAACTGATGAAGAAAAATCAAATAGGGTGTGAGCCTAGAGGTGCCTGTTACGGTTGTGGTGCCTGGTTCACATGACTGAACGGATCTCAGAAATGTGCCCTATTATAGGAGACGAGAAGATAATTTTACAAGCAAATAAGTCATATTTTATTTAAAATTATTTATTGTAATGATTACTAAAGATTAACTAGCGTATGAAGTAAACAGTACTTAAGGTAGACCTAAAATTATTCTTTAATAATTTTTCTCACTGTAAAATCTATTTAACTGTAAAACATTGTGATATCTCCTCAACATATTAATAGCTAAATTTTAAAATTTCGTTTAATTTCATTAAAAAAAGAATTTAACGGCCATTTCTTAAAAAAATAAGAAACGTTAAAAAATTTGATTTTTTTTCAATGATATACAAACTACATTTAGAAAAATATAATAGTTTAAAAATGTAGTCGGTAGATCAAGATTTTAAATTGAATGTCTAGGTATAAGCATTTGATTCCTGAAGTTAAAATTTTGATTATTGAATTTCAATCCAAGCAATAAAAAGTATATATAGTGATACATAATGTTTTTATTTCTACTTGCTATAATGATAATTGAAATATAAAACGCAGTTTGTGTTTTTCGTTTTTTTAAATAATGTGTTATTATAAAGGCTTACTTTAGACAGTTGATTCAAGTTTACTTTCAATTCAATTTTCCTAATTTCATACTTCTAACGATGCCGAACAGGATTTTTTCCCCTTTTATTTTCACAATCTTTTAAATGTTATTATTTCAAGATACAGAATATAATAACTGATTGATTTATCACATTACTTAATGGCTTAGTATTATTTTTAACCAACCAGGATATATCTTGATTTAAGAACTCTGAATTATATATTCTCAACAAAATTAATATTACAGTGAGTGTATAAAAAGTATTCGTACAGTACGAAAATTGATTTTAAAAAGATCCATTCATAAATATTATAAACATAAATTCCCTTTTAATTAATAATAAATACATAATAGAACATATTTTCACTAGTTTCATGTGAAATTTACAGAAAAATAATTTTATACATGAATAAATATTTACAAAACTGTAACAATCCAACATCTTGTGGTGTAAAAAGTATTCGTACACTAAAAGAAATGCAAATTTTTTTTGTTATATGTTGTGATTGGTTTAGCCATTAATATGTAGTTAATTGACGTTATCTTGTAAGTTACTTAAAAGGTTCTTCAGTGGAAATTTTAATGTAGTGAGAAACTAGAAATTCTGTAATAGGTCGTAAAAGTAAAGCGACAAGTGTTTCCAAAAGAGAACTGATTTTAAAGCTCCGTAAAAATGTTAAATCGTACAACAAGTATTCTGATCTGGTTAGTAGACCCCGTTCAACTGTGCAGTCAATAATAAAAAAGTTTGTTGTCACTCTAACTGTTCAAAACAGTTCTCGTACTGGGCGACTATGTCTATTGACATCATCTGACAGACGGTTTCTGGTACGTTCATTAAAGAAGGATCCCAAAATAAGGGCTCCTACATTAACATCAGAACTGAAGAACATGGGAACAGCAGTCTCCATAAGTACAGTTCGAAATACATGCAGAAATGAAGGTTTCCATGGCCGTGTTTCGAGACGAATATTCTTTGTTAGTGAGAAGAATCGGAAGCTGCGATTGTCTTTCACCAAGCAATACGTTATGAAAGTCCAGATTTCTGGAAAAAGATTATCTTTACAGACGAAAGTAAATACAACATATTTGGATCGGACGGGAGACAAATGGTATGGAGAATGCGCAATACAGAAATGCATCCTATGAATTTAATGCCAACAGTGAAACATAGTAGTGGAAGTCTGTTGTTTGGGGGTGTATGAGTGCTTCTGGGGTAGACAAATTAGTCTTTATTAAGCATTATGAATCATCAACTTTATATTGACATTTTAAGCAATAATTTAGGACCTAGTGCAACAAAAATGGGCTTGAATTGTGATTTAGTTTTCATGCATGATAACGACCCCATGCACACAACCCTAAATACAAGGCTCTGCATACTATATAATACCCCAAAATTCATGAAACTTCCTCCTCAATCGCCGGACCTCAACCCCATCGAGAATTTATGGGACGTTCTTAATAAAAAATATTAGATCCAGACATATTTCTAATAAAAATGATTTAGAATCAGCTCTTAATCAAGAATGAAACGACATACCTAGCTCAATAACAGCAAAATTGGAGGAATCGATGCCAAAGAACACTCAAGGCAGTTATTCGAGCTAAAGGATATCCTACAAGGTATTAGCTGTAATATTATGATTGTGTTGGCCAATATATGCCTGATGTACGAATACTTTTTACACCACAAGATGTTGGAGTGTTTCAGTTTTGTAAATACTTATTCATGTATAAAATTATTTTGTAAATTATACATGAAACTACTTAAAATATGTTCTATTATATATTTCTAATTAATTAAAAGGGAATTTATATTTATAGTTCTTATGAACGGATCTCTTTTAAATCAATTGTCGTACTGTACGAATACTTTTTACACTCACTGTAAGCAGCCACTCTTTCATGACATTTACACACATTTAGTCTAAATTATGAAAAAGAAACATGTTTCTTTTTGCTGATGTAATATTTGTGTCTCTACATTAATTTAATAGTTGTTTACTTTTTCTCAAAAAATTGTTCACAAGTAGAAGGAAGAATTTGAAAACAATTATTGTTTTTGAATAAGAAAAGGAATTCATTCAATAATGTTATAAAAGTAATTGTTAGAATTGAAAATCAGTATTACAGTAGGAAGGTATGAAATGAAATGCCATCATTATGATTATATTCTTATCATAATAAATTATTTATAATTATTTTTAAATACATATGCTATTAGTGTAAACTATTCTTATCAGGAAAAAATCAAAAATAATGATCATCATTAAATTTTATATGTATGAAATGTATAAAATATATAGAATTATGCATATTTATGTCGTTTCTTAATAGTATTTTTAGTAGATTTAACAAGTAACCACAATAAAACACTTTTATTTAATTTTATTCTATGGACTGTAACTGTCATAAGACTGGAGGTATGAAATCAGTTGAGGACTCGAAGAATTTTGGGTACCACCCCTCCATCAGATTGGTGGTTAAATGTGTTTAAACGAGGAAACTTGATCAGGGAAACTACCACAAGCGTTTAGGGTAGGCCCTGGCATTTAATGAGAGTAGTTCAATTTTTTATTACTTTTTCATAATGTATTTTTGTCAATTGGTTAAGGGAATTCTTTGATTCAAAGGAATGCTGGAATTATTTGGAACTTGAATTTGTGACTGGTTGATGATGGAGGGGGGAGAAATTTTACCCCTCATACGATTGATTTTATTGATTTCACTTTCTTTTCATAGCTGGGTAGCAAACACATTCGATAGTCCAACGATCATGGAACTTTGATTAAATAGTTGCCGTGCTCTTGAAGGTGCATGCCATTATTTTCCTATCTCATCAATCGAATTTACTGCAATAGGAGATACGTTCTAATAATAGTCGGAAGGAATTGTTTTTCTCTTTTATTGTGGTAAGAAGAAACTTTCCTATTTCCTAACGAATTTCCAAGCTAGAGTTTATAATGGTTATTATTTCAAACATTCCAAGCAACCATTTCTTGAAAAGAATGATTTATTGATAAGGTTTAATGATAATTGTGGTAGGAATTTTTCTTTTTTTCTTATTTTCCTAATCAACACATTACATCAAAACGAGCAGTAAAAGCATTTAACTTTTTGTAAAACAATTATGGATTTTAATTGATATGTAACTTAGATAAATGCTGCAGCATACAGTAGAAATATTCAACTAATTTTTTTTACACTATAATACATGTAAATCTGTGTTAAGTGAAGCATTTCAAAAAAGCTTATGGATGTTTCAAACATTATGTTGTGGTAATTATCTTCCTCAGCAAATTTTCAAAGATTAATAATTATTCTTTTATATCTGCCAGCTATCTCTCGTTGTTGTAAGTAGATATTAAAAAAATGAATTTTCTTTTAATCATTCTACGATGCACGTGAAATATGATGACCGTTCATAAACTAAATTCTTAACAGATTGTCTTAATAATAGAATCATGCAAGATTTCTTTCTTTGTTGAAACCAGATTCCAAAAACAATAATGTGAGATGAGGTTATTTTATCATTTTAAGGTTTTTTTTGTACAAAGAACGATAACAACCGAGATTTACGGTATAAGTTAAATTACTAATATACTGTCTTAGTAGTAGAGCCATCTATATCCAGCTGTTAAATGACATAAAAAAACGAGAAGTGTTTTTTCTTTCTTTTTTGTCATTCTATAATCACTTATTCATGCAAAATAGCTTCTTCAGTTGGCTCTGAAACCTTTCAGAGATTCACGAGAAAACTTGATAGGGAACTTCATGGCATAAGCAAGCGTTAATCCCTTATTACTGATAAGATTTCAGCTACAAACACATGAATTGTTTTTAAATTTAGATTTTTTTAAATGGAAATAAATTTAATTGACGCTTTCATGATTTTAGAAAAGATTTAATAAAATAGTACTCTCTCTTATAGTGGAATGATTACTGATCATATAAAAAATATGCCATTGCTTACTCAGCAGTTGTAATTTGGAAAGTTAAAACAAATTTTATTTCAATAACAGTGACATTTAAGTTCTTTTAATAAATACATTTTACAGTAACATGCATTTTTTTTCAAATAAAATTGAATTATAAAAATGGATTCATTAAGTAAAAAAAAATATATCTATAAAAACTCTATATATGTGTATTAATTTAAGTGATTTTAAGTAATAATTGATCTATCTTTAAATATTAGACCTGAAACTTAAATTAATAAAAATCTACTAACATAAATTATTGTAGTAAAATAAAAACAAAAGTGAAATTAAAAATATTATTTAACAAAAAAAATATTGAAAAGATTAATAATCATGTTACAAAGTAAAAATTATTACAAAAGCGTTATTTACTGCACATTTAAATCTTGCTTTTCTGAAACAAAATCAATCTTGACATTTTTAACTTGCATAATTTAATTTTGACAAACAGAAAAGAAAATGCTTTCTATATCTTTACATCTGATATATAATTGAAAAAATTTTAACGTAAAAAGTTCTCACAAAAATAAAAACTGAGAATAAATATAGAGGATTTGAAGTCAGAAAACACAATAGAAATGAGATATTGAATATCAAAATTTTACACCCTCCTCTAGAATATGAAAAATATCTTCACAAAAGAGTTCCTTTATTAACTTGATAATGTAACAAAAATATCACAACTTTATTCTCTCATTTACTGCATTTAAGTAGAAATATTCTCCCCGTCTGCGTATGTGCGTCCCATTAATTAGAACACTAGCTGGGGCACAATAGTCATTCAAATCTGCTTTTTCCAAATAGATGCTCATCTTGGGAAATGACAGCCGAGCAATAAAATAAAAATAGGAAATAAAGATTTCCTTCCAAAACAGATGACACTTACGACGAGATGTTTAAATTCTCATGGAGAAATATTTCCCCAGCTTTTTATTAGGGGTATGGACTAGGGTGGCGTTTTGCCAATACCCTTATAATTTGTTTCTTCTCGTGGAGGGAATACCCACTTTAGCTAAGAGATGGCCTACTTCTTTTTTCAAACTATTTTTGCCTCTTTGCAGTGAAATCCAAGAAATAAATATTAAGGATTATAAGATTTAATATTTTGTGTGAATAGGGGAATTTTTATATCGAATTTATTCTGAGAAACACTTAAAACTTTCGGATGCATGTCTTCATTTTTTTCATTTTTACAAGTTTACATTTGTTTTACGTAGGTTTAAAAGGCACTTCTAAAAAAAAATCTGAAGCACGAAGGAAAACTGTCAATTGGGATGGCTGTTTCACGCCGTTCAGCACACTGGTTAAAATATTTACATTGTTTTCTATTAATTAAAAAAGGCTTAAAGCTGTTTCTATTTTTAAACTCTATGTTTTTAAAAAAGTAGTGAGAGCAGAAGGATATAAAAAGTAAAAGGATGGAAAGGTCAACCAATTCAGAATGAGTATATCACTTATTGGCTATTCCAACACATTTGTAAATTTCAATCAATTATTCAAAATTCCTGGACATTAGTGGGTCTGTGGCAACATTTTATTTTCGGGAATCATTTATATATTGAATAATTTTTGCTTTTCAGTCATCTAAAACTGAAAAATATGGAACTCTGCTACTTTTTCCACTTCTCCTGACAAACCTGAAGAGAATGAGGATATATTTAGAAGATCTCATCAAGATGGCGCGCTCATGTTCGTTTTCATCACGCTACTAGAAAGTTTCGGTCACACACATGTATTAATTAATTCTAAAAACGCATCATTCTTAAAACTGGCTCTACAAAGATATGGAAGCTTAGTTTTTGTCACACGAACTGCAACCTATACAATAAAGCACATAGAACTTACTTAATGAATAATTTCTGCCTTCCCTTTTTTTTCTAAAAATGAACACGTTTTTTTGCTGAAGAATTTTGAGAATGTTACTTCAAGAATAAATAATTCTTGAAAGAAAATTTCAAGCTAAATTATAACTCGATTGAATTTAGATATATAAGCGAATGAAAAATGTAAATAAAAACAAACGTACATTTTTACAAGCATATTAAAGGGTATGTAATAAATTAAAGTGTTTTATATTTACAAGGATTTTTAATTACGCAATATATTAGTTTATTTTATAAACTTATATAGTTTTTTTAAGGATGTGCATGTGAATTATTTTACTTAATATTAATGAAAAAATATTCTGAAATGCAAAGTATTTTTTGCAGCAAAGTTTTAATTATTTTAATCGATTTTTTGCAAAATTTATTTTGAGATAAAGCTGTAGTTGACAACTTGCAATTTCAAGTAATCTGAGAAACGTTTTATTTTATGAAATGCCGCCAAAGACCCACCGAGTACATGCGATATACGTGCTCGTTAAATCTATGGAATCGAAAGTCCTGTGGTCGGTCGTTGAGCAGTTACCATGGGTGCAATGATCTGGAGAAATTTACTCCCCCTTTAGATTAATGCCAAAATAAAGGGAGTAGATCCTCTGGTGCTGCCATCTATCGGAGGATTTGAAGAGCAAAAGTCGTATTTTCACCTCCATGGTGCTCTGATTAAAACGAAAGACGCTCCCAATTGACTTAAATTCGCATAGCCGTGGCATAGCGGGCTTGGCTTGTCCAAGTGTCATTAGTAACAACAACAACAACATAATCTTTTCTTAAAAGTGTGATTTTAAATACTTAAGATCATTTTTATACTAAACTATTGGAATTTAATCATTTTTGCTCTCGTAAAAATTTAATTGAAGGATTATTCTTCAACAGTTTAACTCCGTATTCATTCGTTGAACTACTTGAGTTCACGTAACATCTGCAATCACAGTGCGCATAAATAGATCAATTTGAGGAGAAACGACTTTTTTTTTTTTACATAGATTATAGATTTTTCTCAACTTTTAATAAGTATAATTCACTTAATTATTCATTATTTTTCAATTTTTAAAGAAAACAGTTCTGAAATTTTTAAATAATTATTATTGATTGATGTTCAAGTCACTCTTCTTGGAGTAATTTTTAGACACTAATTCTATTTCTCTGGTGTTACATAATTTATGACGAATATTTTACGATAACAACAGTCAACTACAGTTAACGGGAGGATTCCGGGGATTTTCCTTCTTATAATCACTTTTTTATTGTAAAGATGAATTAGACACGAGGCAAAATTTAAATGAGACTTCGAACTATTGCATATATCAATGTCCGAAATGGAGAATTGAACGAGTATATGACGGAAGAAAAAAGAACACAGAATATTGTCTGAATCTCAGCAACATATTCGGAGTGCATTAAAGCAGTTGTAAGAGCAACAGAAACTTATTAACTTTAAAAAATGCACTTATGATGTTTAAAATAATACTTGATAACAACTGAATCAATTTAAGAGCTTTTTCTACTCTTCGTTTCACAGAAAAAACTAACACAAGCCATAAAATAATAACTGATAGCAATTGTAATAACACTATTTAAATTCCTGCGCATTTTATTTTTCAAAAAAAAAAAAAAATCGCAATCTGTGTTACGTTACTTTTGTGAACTGACGCGTCTAAACATTAACAGTGAGATTCCTAATTGTTCAAAGATCAAGTTTTTCAATTGTTATAACTCTCCGTCATTATTATTTTACGTTATCATATTAATAGATTATTAAAATGCATAAAAATGTTATTTAAACTTTACATCTCTGCAACCTCAAAAAATGCATGACAGCAGTGCAATAGCATTGTTATCAAAAGAAAAGTTAAATTTAAAATAGCAAAGTCATTTCCATTTTGATAAATTATATTTCACTTTAATTTATTTTGAACACACACACACAATGAAGTTTTGGGCTATAAAAACAACTTACTTTTGTCACTTTAACAAGTAAGAAGGCTTTTTGAGCTCCTATTTGTGTCTGAATTAAAAATATAGAGTTATCTATGGGTTGAACAGTTTTATTTTTAATGGTATGAGATATATACCACAACTATTCAACACCTTATAAGATCAATTAAATAATAAACACATTACACACATTTTTAAAATACTTGAAAGAGGCTATTTTTAGATCACGTAATTAAGTTATATATTCAAAATAAAATTCTAAAAGCTCTCTAGATTCAGTGAAACATTCTTTTAATATAGACTTAATTTTATTGGTAAGTGAATATAAAAATATTAACTTAGAACATTTGGCATATAAAATAAATAGCTGGTATAAAAAATGATAAAAAAACGAAAAATGCAAAAATTACTTCACTTAAATAGTATTCAGAATGTTCTTAAATTGTGTCGTCCTTGCTTAAGGGGTTAGGGAGAAAGGAAATAATTTGCATATGAAAACAATGCTATTATCACTGCTGACAGTTTAAATATTTTAGAATTTTGTCATTATAAATTATTAATCAACAAAGTTTTAATCTGCTTTAGGATAAAATGTGTTATCAAAAAAAAATAATAATAGTCTTGATATTGGATATTTTATTCTTCCTTTTTGAGACAGGTTTCTACATGTACTTTGAGCTTTAGGGCTGCATAGTAAGTATTTGAGAATTTTGGCAATGGAATAGGTATCATACATATTTATACTCTTGCAAAATTGAGACGAAGAAAAATTCTGCAAGTTGCCTGATAACATTTGAATAAAGAATAGACTTGACTGGTGATACGATGGCATCCCCTTTCTCAAGCGGATAGCTTCCTCGCTTCTTTTTGAATTGTTCTTGTGCTGATTACACAAAACGAACCAGTAGGTTGCCGGACAACGGGTACCCCTAACTAAAGGGGGAAAATATGCATTAGTATATATCATGTTTAAAAAAATTATTTAAATTGCTATTTATTTTCATTTACTTTTGTTTCAAAAAAGGGGACAAAAACTATTTACTTTTACTTTAGAATACTAATAGCCCCTTTCAAGCAAATATCGCATAGGATGACATTAGATTTAAATTAGAGATACAGGCTATAGTGTTGTAAAACTATGCGAAAGTAAATTAATGGCATAGTTGATCTTTTAGTATTAAATAAGAAGATTATTTTAATTGGCTTACCTTAAAAATGTCGGCCCAATCGTTTTTCAAGAGAAATCCAAGTTTTTCGATAAATTGCTGCTATTGTCTAAGTTTGACGTAGAAGATAATAGACTTTAGCTTACCTTATGTAACAGCAATACGGGTTTGGAATTTCTTTCTATCGAGAAATTTTAAATCAACTAAAAAGAAGCAACATAACAACGATGTAAACGGCTAGTTATCAACATAAAAAATTAATTAAAAGAGTGTTCAAAGGACGATCATCAAAAGTAACGATGACGACAAATTTAATGTAAGACAATTGTAAAAATGTAATAAGATATATTTCTCAGAGGTTGTATAAAATTAGAGACAAAATAACATTAAAAATTGAGCCAATGTATATATTGTTACCATTATAAGAGTTCAAGTGTGAATAAAGAGCGAGCTCAATTGGGATTGTTGAAATCAAATTTTGAGTTCACACACAGTATATTAAAAGCATAAACAGAATAAAATGCAGTTATGCACAGAAATATAAAAGGATTGGAGTTGATATTTAAATTGATATCTAGTACCAAAGATAATAATCATCAAACATAAATGAAATCATTATGAAGTATGACTTGATACATACAACTGATACAAAAAAAAACAGTATTTTGGATAAAAAAGTAATAAAATATAGGCTAAGGAAGTTTGAGGTTCAGATATTTTATGATGATTATAGGTGTTTGATTACATTTTATAAATATTTTCCTTAAGATATTTCTTTTTTTATGTGTGTGGGAATTAGTTAACAAAAATAGAAATAAGTTAAAAAATGACCCTATTTAAATCAAATTTTCTAAAAATTTGATGTGGTTTTAAGTTTTTTTATAACAAAATTCATGGTTGGAATGCAGAATAGAATTATAAAAAGTCATAAGTGATTTTATATTCATATATTGCTATATTTTTTTTTTTAACATTTTACTATACTTGACCTTTACGAATGCTAGTATAAAGGAAACTTCTAATCTTCTAAGTGATAAAACAACACCAAAGTTATCAGCGCATTCCACTCAAAATAATGTATGAAGTATTTTCTGAAAATATAATTATATTCGTGGAGTTATTACTTGCGATACAGTGTTTGTCAATGGGAAAAATGCAAATAAACTTTAAACTTTAATTTCATTCTTTATAAAGCATATTTAAAAAGTATTCTATATAAAGGGAGAAAATAAAATATAAAGTTATCAATAGACATTTAAATAGATACATTTCTTTTATATTTTTTACTTAAAAATAAATACAAAATACAATAATTTTCGATTTTGAGTTATTTGATTACAGCGACTTTTTTAAATCAACAAAATTGGTCAACCTAATAAAAAATGGAATTTACTTTTAAGAATGAGCTAAATGAGAGTTTTCGAAGAAATATTACAAATTATTTATATCCCTAACTTATCAAAGCATTCACCGCCCAAATGTGCATAATAACAAGATTATTTGAATTAAAAATAATTGCTATATTTACAAAAAAAAAGAACTAAATCTATAAATGTACTATGTTCTTGAATATTTAATAAATACAAATTACATGTAATATCTATAAGAAAAACAAAGTTTTTTTCGTTTTACACATCTCCTCATGCACTCATCACTAATTCCAGCACCATAATTTAAAGCTTTCGAACGAATAACTTTATATTTACTGACAAAGTATACAAATTTAAGTAAGATTAGATAAGTAGCCATTATATGCTGTTTCTGAGTACGAAACTGATTGCAATGTCATTCCAAAAGAGCTTGAAACATTGAACGTTAATTGGAAGTCAAGCGAAAATACCTTGAGTGAAGAGGGTAACTCTCTCTCTCTCCACACCCTCAAATATATCAGGCTGTGGGCACACACACAGTTTTTAATTACATCTCAAGTTATTCTTGCTATCTTGCCAGGCACAACACCTAGTAAATATAACCTCCCTGTTCACCGGTATTCAGCGTATTGTTCGTAGATTTAATACGCTTCCCCAAAGCCGGCATTTAGCGCGATAACTGTAATTTGTAAACAAAATGAGGGAAGGCAAGTGCCGAAGAGGATCGTATATTTTAAGAAAGGGGATACACGTTAGAGGTTGCACAGCTGCGCTATTAAAATGAACAACAGATACCAGATCCAGCAACACATCTAAAGCAGCGACTTAATTTAGTACAAACTCTCAACATCTTGATGGGAGGAATAATCGTCCCGTGAGACTCTAACAGAGTCCTTAATTCATTTAATAGGTTTCTTAACTCATGAGTTCTGCAGATTTGCATGATGAACAGAGCATCCGTGCAGTTATCTCTGGCACTTAAAGGATGTAGAGTCGTGTTTTAATCTTTAATCATTAAATGGTGATTTTAACAATCGCTTTTGTTTATCTAGTGTTCGACTTGATCCTATAAAGGACATTGGGTGTAATATTTCAACCTAGCTGTCCAATGTGATTGCAGAGGAAGAATGGGGATAAGTTCATTTGAATGATTACTCAGTTATCAGTAGATAATTTACATTATCACTGAAAATGTGGAATTATTCGGAGAGAGTGGAAAATTTAATGCAACGTTGTTTTGTATTTAAAAAAATGTAGCAAACTTACTTAAAAGAATTGAAAATATCACTCTTATAACAAACTTATGCGAGTTGTAATCTCTTTCACACGTCTAGCTTTATATGGATATTATTTGCGATAAAAATTTTCCAAATGAGTTTTTGTTTTTTGCAAATTAATTGGTTGAAATCCAGCATATACACTTATTGGTTAATTTGAATTGCCAATTGAATCACTCAGCAATATTGCATGTTAAATCAATAAAGTGAAAGTTAAGGTTAACTGTATAGTTGAACTTTCAATATCAATTGTTTTTGAAAAGCTTTATTCACAGAAAGAAACAAGGGTTAAATGAAGTTTAATAAATCAGTTTTGTTTCATCTTTTATCTTATTGTTCAATTAATCAAATTATGATAAGCTAAATTTAACTTCCAAAATAATTAACAAGTATATTGACATAATTAAAAAATGTAAAAATCAAAAAATGAGAAAAATAAAGCGGTAAATACAATTAAGAACTGTAATTGAATTGAATAATTTTACGTAAAATGTTGAAAAATCAGAATATTTAAATTGTATATCTCCTTTTTAAAAAAAATTAAATACATCACAGAAATTTATTTACTTTCAGATTTTTAAATGAAAATATACCAGGACATCAAAAATTAATTATTTTTTATAAACATTTCGATGAAAAACTTTGGAAAAAATCTTCAATAGTTTAGTTATAGATTGAGCATAATTTACAGCATATTAGCTACGAGTTTTATCTTTTTACATTTGTTCCCAAACTTTACTGTCTCTCTCTCTCTCTCTCTGTCCTCCTCTGAATAGTTTTGCGATGGCTTTGAAAATAAGTACTGTTTATTAATAGGAAAAGCATTTTAGTATAAAGTCTGATAACACATTAACGTCCTGATTTTCAAAATGAAGTTTCCAATGATCTTACTATTGGGAAATAAAATAGGTCAAGCAATCTGCTTTACCTCTTCCGGATATATCAGATGGAATAAAAAAAATTATTGATTTTTTCACATAATTCAGTTTTATAGAAAAACACATTTTAAAGTAAATGTTGACAGTTGTTTATATATATAATGGTTTTCAACTGCTGATAACTCGCATCCTCAATTCACATAATCTTGTCCCTGATCCACGATATGCAAGTACATCAGCAATTGTTGCAGATTATCTGACACCTACCACGTAGTCATAATAGTAAATATTATCCAACACACTCCTGCAATGCATTCTTTCGTGAAATTAAACTTCCTCTGAAAGCACATGATAAACGGAATAAAGCTCGTTAGTTATACCTTACATATCAGATTATGACTGGCACGAATAGATAAGGACTGTAGAAATAATTTAGGCTTTCTGCTTGTCAAATCAACAAATTACAAAACGTCAAGAAAGTTACATTTTGGAAAATCCTTCCACTAACGGGATTAGTTGGAAGTGGGATTTCAGCATAATTGGCATTTTACCGTTTCAGATGCTGAAATGTACCGGAACGCCTATCCTCTCCTGGGCTAATCACTTTCCTGCTTTGGAGGAAGTGAAATTAATTCTGCACGATTCCAAGCCTACAACATTTGATTGGTTCATTTAGACAGACAATCCCTTGTCGGTAGTTTCATTTTCGTTTATTTAATTGTTTGTCTCCATCGCCTTAAGGTTCATTTCCTTTCAACTATTTGACCCAGATCCTTTGTTTCCGTATCTGGACCCGGGAATATTAATTAAATTTATTGGAAGCAAGGAGCCCTTTGGAGGCACCTTTGTTTAATTAATCATATCTTCATCTCAAATTACCGATGTGTTATTTATAAGGAGGAAAAATTGACTTAAGGGACTTCAAGAGTGTTTAACTCTGCTATATAGAGGTGTAGTCTAAATTAGAGTTCTAAACAGCAGATGCAACAGCACATTTAATATATAATGTTTAACGCTATATATATACACAATAGATTATAGGATATATATCATATGGATTATTTAAGCATGTGCGTAAATGCATTAGTAAAACTTATCAAATCTCTCCATATATTTTAATTTGAACTCTATGCCTTTATATATATAACGCACATAAAATCACTCGAGTTCCTAAAATTATGTAATCATAAAAAAATAAAATAATGACATTCGACGCAAATAATTATGTTCTTCATTTTTATAAAATCCCGAATCACATTTAATAGTCTCTGTTTGTATATAATTTTTTAATAAATTATAACGAGAGGTCATTTGTATAATTCTTCTTCTCTCAGTGAGTTATCAATGGGCCTAAAACACGTAACAGGATTTTGATTAATGCTGCTAACTGAAGCATATATTTAAGTTAGTCAAAATATCGTAAGAATAAATGTAAAAAAATTAAATTCTTAAAGTTAAGTATTAGATTCTTTTTCTTACCTATTCACGCTTAGAAACGTATTCTTCGAAACACAAGACCTGCTGTTCAGTCCTGTTACAATTAAACAAATGAGAATGATTCTGTACTCATTTCTCTCAATTAAGTTTCCGTTACTGACGTTATGCTTTCTAGGAGGATAATCCGAAAGGGATAGAACATAATAATCAGACTATATTGTTTTCTAAATATTTTCAAGGTTAATACTTTATAAATTTTATTGCATACTTTTATACATACTTTTTCAGTTTCATATATATATATATATATATTTCAAATTATTAGATAATATAATAGATGATATGACAGTTTTTTTCATAAAACATACCGACAAAACTCACACTCAATATAAAGCTGAAACTATAATATTGCACATTTATACTTCCTGCATAAATATTTCTTTTACAATAACTTAGTAGCTTTCTATTCTTTTTCTTGCAATATGGTCTTTTTACAAAAGAGTCTTGTTGCAATAGATATATTAAATAGTTGAGAATATGCTGTGAATATTCAACTACAAAAAATAAAACAAAATTAAACTATAAGGATCTTCCTTACATGATTACAAAATTAGATCGAAAATTTAAAAAAAAACTATAACAATGAATTATTAAAACTTCTTAAAAATACCTAAAATATTATTGACAGCAATTTAAATAATTTTTTTTAGAAAATAACGAATTATAAGGCTTTGTCGAAAAAAAACACGTTTTTTTTAATTAATTAATTTATTTAAATCAGTTGTTCAGAATAATTTCACAAATAAAATGTTAAAATTTAGCAATTGTAAACAGCGAATTTTAAAAAGAAATGAAAAAAAATTAATAAATAGAAAATTGAAAATATTTTATTATATTTTGTTTTTCCTTTTATTAGTAAATTTATTCACTATAAAACGAGGGTTCCCTGATTCCGCGATTTCAGTTATAATCTTAAAAAACAATTCTGTCACTTCAGCAAATTCCCTGTCTCTTTCAATCCCAAACAACAACCCTAATTACAATTGATATCAGTCTAATTAAATGCGATAAATCCGTTAGACGTCGAGAATCCTGTCGCACGGTGCTAATGATTAGGCTGCAGGCAAGACGGAAAATAAAATAACTTTTGCTCAACGAGTTTTAAGCACTACATAATTTAAACATAAGCTGAAACACTCGCGCCCTAGACGGAAAATAAAACGAGATAGATTTTACGATAACGAGCTTGTTTGAAAAGCAACGGCTTGAAAAATGATTATAGATTGTTATCGACTCTAAATGCTCATAACACAGATAAATGGGTAACTTAATCCTTCCCAATTGCAATAAACTAGACCAACAACAAACAGTATCGCTGTAGTCGCTTTTTCGGTTCATTCTTTTTTCTAGCTGCGCCTGCATTTGCAGCGTTTCCCTGAAGGATTATTAAAACCCATTTAAGCGAGCAGTAACACACATTTCCGGGAAACTGAGCAGCCACGAATTTTCAACCCTTTATTTTCGCACCTCGTTGGATAGAAATCTGCATGTGTAGACACCAGATTCTGGAGTAAAAGTTTTTAATGGTTATAATCCATCTGGTATGGGAGGGCCATCAAGGGGTTGCTTTCGGTAAGAAGTGCATTCGCTGGGGGATCCGCTGAGTGGGGGGTCTCGGCTACCTCTGACGTTAATAATGAAGTGGGTTGCTCTACAGAGAGATACAGTTTTAGAGGGCTCGTACAGTAATCAACATTTTTCCCACTCAACTTTTCAATTGAAGCTTTTGCCTCGTGGTTAATACATTTGTATACTGACTTACAATCTTACGTTTTTCTGTATTTATGTGTAGTTATTAGAAGCTAATAATTTATTTTTTGATTTTTATTCAATTTCGGGTTTACACATGTAATGAGTACTTTGTAGTTTTATAAAAATCTGTGCTTGTATCATATTTCTATTTTGAAGTCATATGCATTTATCATCAACATTTATATACGTAGCAATATTTGTATATCGATTCAAAACTTCTTTTGTGTTTATTTTTAATTATAATTAAATGATTATTGTAATTTCTATTTATTTATTTATACAAAATTTTATGTTTACATCCAATAATCGTGTTAATTATATAATATCGTTCTTTATATGAGTGCACGATATTATATTAATATTATATCGTGTTAATAATATCGCTTACTTATGTAAAAGTATATTTTTACATGGGAATTCCATTTTACACTCATATGAAGAACTGTGTGCTTATTTGTGTGAATATTATTATTAACTAGTATACAATTCTGTGTGTATTTACAGTAATTTCTATTTTGCTCCTATACATATTATGATTTTACTTATAATTACTAATTTTCAATGAATGACATGAAGTTCGGCATTAAAACATTTTCCCGCTTTATGTGAAGGACTAAATAGTATTTACATAAAATTCTATCTCCCACATGAATATTAAAATTTATAGTAATTCTGTGAATACAAGCAATTAAAATGTGCTTATATACAATTTAACTATACAATACTTTACACATTTTAATTCTGTATTGTGATTGCCCATTTTTAATAATATGTAACTATAACAACGCACTTTTTTCAACGAATGATAGCTTTACAGATTAATATATATATATATATATATATATATATATATATATATATATATATATATATATATATATATATATATATATATATATATATATATATATATATATATATATATATATATATATATATATATATATATATATATATATATATATATATATATATATATATATATATATATATATATATATATATAATTATATTTATGTCTATATAGCTTTATAACATGATGTGCGTGAACATGCAATAATTATTCTGCGCTTATAAATAATGACTATTTCATTTTTATAGCTAACTGATAAATAATATGTGATTTATATAACTTCAATTCTATGCCAATATATAATTTATATCTTTTTACAGCAATTGTGTATATACAAATAAAATTTGATGAGTTGGTTTGTCAGCCATAGGTCAATTTTTGCAAACAAGATTCATTACATCAGAGTTAATTATAGTTTAAAATGTACTGTGAAAACCGTTACAAACATAAAGTCCGAGGTAAGAATCGAATCTACAAACAATCGAAGTGGAAATCAGAGCGCTAACTTTATGATTGTCAGACGCAATTATAATTTTTGAAAGTTTATTATCTATCAAATATTTTAAATGAACAAAGAGTAATTAATTCTCTGTATTTTATATATTATCAAACTAAAACTATTAACCAAATTAAATCTAAAAAATATAGATTGTGATATATCAATGATGTAATAAAAACGATAGTTCTTAATTAGCTGATATCAATATCAGAATAATTCAAAGTAATAAGAACAAAAATTATGTAAATTATATTATCTATAAGTAATATACTCAATCAAAACTTTAAAAAAAAATCTACAAATAATTAATTCAATATTTTAAGAACTTCTCCAACCAACTCCAGACAAATTTTTAAAATTTAATTTCCGACTATTTCACCAATTTCGCTTTACTTAACTTATTATTTTCTTAAGCGCCTTTATTTACTTAACTCGCAAATAAAAAAAAAACGTGTGCGAGAAAGAAGAAAAGAAGAATTCATTTCCCAGCTACGGACGCGAGAGTTGAGAGCCTTTGTGTAATCGGGTATTTAATCGGTATTCAAGCACAGTATTGCTCCTCAGTACAGAGCCAGATTCATTACTTGAAAGGATGGAGATTAAGCTAGATTCCGTAATCGAATTGTAATATATGAAAGATCCCAACACAGAAGGAAAGGAAGTGTTCATCCGTAATTAACAACGGCTGTCATCGCGGTGGCAGAAGACAATTGCGGAGGAGAGTTGTCTCCCTCCTGCTCCCCGCCTCTTTAATTTGACGGTTTCGTCCAAAAATTTTTCTGTAAATGAGACCACTTTTTTTTGTCGCGATGGCGTTTTACTCTAGCAATGAGCGGATGTTTTTATGTAAGGGTTTTTAAAGTCTTAGCCAGTTTTAAAAGTAATTTTTTTTTAAATTTCTGTTCCTGCTTGATTACGTATTTTCAGTTTTCTATTAGAGTATGAGGCTCCGTCGAATGGTTAACCATACACCCAGAGTAATAAGATAAATTAATTAAAAAGAAAACAAATTTATCGAGCTAAGGAAAAGAGTAATTAAGGAAAACAGATTTGCTGCTTGCTCATGGAAATTGAATAAATTTGTTTCGATATTCTGAAACAGACGAAGAATCTGATAAAATAAATTTGCTTGAGAATTGCTTAAAATCTAATTTAATCAGGTGTTAATTGAATTAAATCATAATTATTAGTTTAATACAAGAGAAAATAATTTTATAATTTTTATATAAATCAAATATTACGGAAAAATTGATGGAATGATGTGTCGCAAACGCGTGTTTTAATTTCCATGCGATTTATAATGATAACGAAAAAAATAACATTTCTGTATGTCAGATTTTGCTGTATGTCACAATTGCAAATTAATTTCAAAATAATATATTTACTTATCTTTTTATTTTGGAAAAAATAATTTTTTGTCTATAAAGTTTTAGGAATGTGAAATTCCACATTTAATAAAATTGTCAATATATCAATTTAGGAGATGGCGATTATTCATAAAAGAATATGTGAAGCGTATTTCAAGCTTATTAAATTTCAATGCCGATTGTTAATAACATTTAATGTAATATTTAGTTTAATAAGTAAATCTGAAACATTTTCATTTTGAATATTCTTTTATTAATTTTTCTAACTATCGTTTAAAAAAATAACGCATGGTAAGTATAATGTTACTGAGATTCGATGCTTTCAGTTTACAATTGAATTTAAAACACCAATTTATGAGATAACTTTCTGTAGATTTTTCATCCCCTAACTAAATTTTAATCAGATACTTAAGTTATCAATCAATGAAACAATAAGAGTTTTAAGTATGATACTACTCTCTCACTTTTACGTAATAAAATAAATCCCTAAAATTTTAATTCTTAGTTTAAATATTATTAATTTAGCATGGAATAGGAAATAAGACTTTGAATGAAAATATTAACTTCTATCGAATTAAATTAGCACTACAATTTAATACACAATAAGCAGCCAAATTTATAATTGTATGAAGTATTTACTTTGTTATATCGATTAATCTGTTTCTCAGAAGTTTATGAAATCCAAACATTTGCCTGAATTTAGTTAACCTAAATTGATTAACTCTGGGATCAAATATCTTTGTATACTTTACCTTCAAGTAGTTCAATAGTCATTAGATTTGCATTTTCTATGAGGGAATAGATTCAGATTAAATCGTAGAATTAGAACACATATGCTCTATAAATTATAGATTACTAGCATTTCAGATAGTAATTCAACAAATAAGCAGACTATTCGACATTTCACTTAAATGTTTTGAAGAGAATAATACGTTATGCAATTAAACTTCCTCATTTCAAAGGCACAGTTTCTTAGAATTAATTAAATACTTGTTTAAAATACTCTGATATAAATTTATTGTGATATAAAGGAATTATTAACCATACACACTAGAATGAAACCAGTCCAGTTTCTTTATAACTAAATAATAGTAACATAATGTGACTATCTCTAATGACTGCCAATGTTTTGCTTGGTTCTTTTTTAACGTGATGCAAATAAAGAATAAACTTGGCGACTTTTCGCTTGGAATCCAGCTCTGTGATTATCACCAACCGCTAATTACAATCAGAAATAATCAGCAGCTTCATTAGCACGCAAGAACACAGCCAAGCTCTAGCAAAAGTATGGAGGGCGGTGATTATTTCATTAGAACTTCAGATCACTTTGTAGCCGTGGAAGCAAATGGCGTGCGATGGAAAGTGTCGTAATTCGAGCCTAAGTCCGCAGTAATTACAAAACTCTGAAGGAATGGGAAAATAGCTCGAATTCATTCAAGCATTAAAGAGGGTGAAAATTACTTTAAAATTACAGCAAACCACATAAGGCCAATGAGAAGTCTCTTTGGAATTAAACGCTACTATTAAGGGCTAATTTTAACACTAAGCATACAAATTGAAGCACACGCTAACAGCTTTATAAACTGCGGTAACCGAAGCTACCGGTGAAGGATTAGAGGTGTTAATTTCTGCTACTTTCCACACACTTCAATTTGAAGCTATCCGCTTTAAGCTCGTTAACCGCTGACCAGTGGGCATGGTAAGGATCCAAGTATGGGATGGTCAATTAACTCGAAAGTCAAAGTCAGATTGATTGGGAAGCTACCCTTTCTAAATTCTAATTAGTCAAATCAAGGTAGAATTCAGTTCAGAATAATCAATTGGTTAAAATTAATCAGTTTAAAGTTATTAGTGGAACAAATTATATATATATATATATATATATATATATATATATATATATATATATATATATATATATATATATATATGTATATATAAAGTGGGAAAAAATCATTCTGTTTTCGAAATATATAATATTTTTCAAGATAAAAACATTATGCAACTTAGTTTCGCATTATTAATGTGAAATTCACTTTAGTACAGTATGTGGACATTGAAAGGTACTTGAAAATAAACTAAAGAAAAAACAATGGTATTTTACAGACTGATTTTTTTACTCTGAAAAGTGAAAAATGGAGTTGAAAAAAGAAATTGGATCGAGCATATTAAATCAGAATAGTGGACAAATTATACTTAGTGTGAACTCCTTTGGTTATCTTTAATGTCAAATGCAAGATAAAAACTTAATTTTCATCTGAATGTGTATCTTTTAATGGTTATACTAATAACTATATACTTTAATTAGGCAGAAATTATCAATATTCACATTGAAATACATCAATATTTTGTCTTTATACCTTGTTAGTTTCTGTGTAAATGCACCATTTCTAAAACAATTCATAACATTAGACTTAGAAATTCATTCATTTCAGGGAGTTAGCATAATATCTGTCAATCCATTATAACCATCGTACATTTAAGAAATCATTCAACTCATTTCGGATGAAGTATGTGTTAGTGGAATTTAAGAACATTCACACAGCAGTTTATTTTTTTAAAACCTTCTTTTTTATGGTAAATTATGAAGTTACATTTGTTGTTCAAAAATATTACATGATAATCCTGAGTTTAACTTTTTACCTGTGATCACAAAAAGCTGGTCAAAAATTTTATTTTTAACTTTTTGTTTTTAGTTTGTAAACGAAACTTCACTTTATGTGGAGATCACAACAAATCAATCAATGACGCTAAGCTTTTTTTTTTTTTTTTTTTTTTTAAAATTACTACAGTACATAGCTATGATTATGAGAGTTTTCGTATATTTTATATTTATATTCTATAAACTTTTCAACCTGAGAAAAAATAAGAGAGATTCAAGTGCTGTTTCAAAATGAACATAAAAGATAAAAATTTAAGAGTATTTGAAGTTTGATTTAAGTCAAAAGCAAATTAATGTATTAATATTCAATAATAAATTAAAATATTATTTAGATAAATTTTTTTATTAGATATTGATTATCCGATGTCAACATGCACAAATAAGAATATTTAAATTATTAAAATCATACCAAAGAGAGAGCAATTTATTGATAAAAGTATCTTCACACTATAAGAATTTCTTTGGTGTCGAAATTCAACAGAAGTGAGAGAATATTCACAAAAAGATGATCCTCAGAAAATTCTCGATGGGTCATTACGACGAAAGGCATTTTCCGCCGAATTCCTCACCGAATTGAAATGTCGCAGCCGTTGTTTCAGGAATCCATCGCTGCAACAAAGAACACTTTCCTTCGAGTCACATCTTGACTGCAAAGTCACGGGAAAATTTTTATTGAAGCACTTCGGAAACAGATGGAAACAAATATGGTTTCCAAGAATAACATTGCAAACAATAAAACCAAGCTTACAATCGATGCATTTAATCTACGAATGCATCGATTTCTTGGCAGAAATGGCTAGTGACAAGTATGTCAATGCAGTACAACTTACAAACCAGAACTTCCGACTCCCTGTATGTAATAAAAGGAGAAAAAGGAGTTCATTTTGACACTCTGATCAATGATAAGAGGCCTGGAAACGAGTACAGAAATCAATACCAGTCCGAAAGGAAAACACAGAGAAGACAGAGAGAACATTTCTGTTAGAATAAGAAACGTGAGTCACTCACGTTTTGAACTCAGTTCACAAAAGAGAAGGAAAACTGATACACCTCGGGGGCGAAACTTGGTCAATGATTGCTTGTGAAGTGCTTGCACGATATAATTTTGCTTTGCTGAAACTTTCAATTTAAAATAAGACGCCGGAATATTCGCATAGTTTGTGTAAAGTTTATAAAATTTACGTATGTAGTTCTTATTCCTGTAAATAATTTTAAACGTCTAAAGTGGTGATTATTATTTTAAAGTATTTTTGTCATAGTGCAAACTGCTTTCACTAAAGCTGAACTTTTTTTCATATTTTCTTTTAAAAATTGCAAGAAACAATATCTTTATAGCTGGTGATACTCACTAATGCAATATACGTTGCATGAAAGCATAAAACAACATTAACGAACAAGTGGCTTACATAAGAAGAAAAAATGCAATAAGTAAGTTACGACACGTAATGTTAAATGTAGCATTATTATATATTGTTAAGTATATAAGAGAGTCCATGTTAAACTCTGTAATATTATGAGAGTACATGCACATATTAAGATTAATATGCGCAGTGTATGTATTTTTGTACACAACCAATAATATAATGGTAAAAATGTAAACAAAATATTTGTCTTTTAATCTCATGGGAAATGACCATCGATGACGAATGGAAATCGATTGCGCGGCAATTATTTAAAATTAAAACAAAGAAAATATTTATGATCTGCTGGAACATACTAAAATTTCGATTGAATTTCAGGAATCAAATCCTTTTAAAAATAAAATCATGATTAAATTTCTCCAGTTTGATGAATGATGTAATTCCTATATTATATAAAAGGAATTATTATTATGCGCATTAAGTCAATGAATAAAAATGAAAAACGTTATCCAAATGATGTAAGAAAGCATTTATATACATAAATGCTAAATATAAATAAAAAATTATATTTTCTAATTTCTCAGGGAAAATAAAAAAATTAAATAATAACTCAAGTTTTTTTCATTTTATTATATATAACTACTCTTTAATAATATACATTAGTATAAAATACATTTTTTTATATTAACTTCATTCAAAGAGAATATAAAATTGAGAAAATAGTAATATTTCGAGTAATATTAAGATTAATATTTGAGTAATTTATAGTAATATTAAGAGCGAGTGAACGGCACCACATAACAGAATATCCACAATTAGTATTATACACATAGAAAAATTTCTGCGACATTTATAAAAATTCAAATATCCTTTCTAAAGCATAGAAAAATACTGAATTACATTTCTCAGTAAATTCGAATGGAATCCATATTTTTATCAACACACTAATAGCAGCCTAAATTGCGCAGCAATTACGAATAAAGTAAATCCTGGTAATTAGTTGTTAACTAACTCTATAAGTTTCGATGTCAAGCATAACTCAACAAAAGAATACAATTTATTTTCCACACAGGCGCATGAAATTCTCCTAGTCTTTTATACACGGTGTGTACTTTTTTTCATGCGCATTCAGGTCTCGTAAGCTAGGTACCCAATTGAGAGCAACTTTCAAAGCTTTGTTCCAATTGCGTGTCCCTTGGAAGGTTTCGTTTATGCAGATCCACTCCGAAGAGATAAATTATCCTTAATAAGTAGTCACATCTTTCCCATAAATTACGACGCATTCCAGTCACTTCAGAAAGCATTATTATGCATGCTAGAATAACTAACTGTGCAAGAATTCCCGTCATCCACTGTACAGCTACTGCAGATTAATTAATTGGATCAATTTAATGATGTCGCTACAGTAATTACAAGTAGAAAAGAAAGAGAATGACTAAAAATCAAACCACGCCTATATTTGAAAACGTAGGTGTTTGATTTATGCACTAAGTACAATGAACTGAATCGTTATTAAAAAATCAATATATGTCGCAGAATTTCCATGAAAAAGCATAATTGTGAATATATATATGTATGCAGGACATGCGAATACCATAAACCTAGTTTTGCATTCTCACATTTAAATCTTATTAGTAGTATACAAAAGTATTTTTGGTTAAATGATGTTAAACCATAAATGGACACAGATTCGTAACAGAATACATGTGGTTAAAAAAATAATTTCTTATTCGGACTTTCCCCCAGTAAGCTTTCACCAAATTACTTCTCAGTGTTACATATCCAAGCTATAATATTTTTGGGAAATAAACATTTAAACTTAAAGAATCGAAACATCTCAGAATTTGTTGTGCAAATCAACAAATTCATTAATGAATGGAATTGTGTCGATATAAATGTGCAAATAACAACCGACCTAACTGATAGAATAGTGAAATTACAGTTATATAGGTTAACATTAAATGAAAGAATATACCAAAATGGTAGCAAACAAAATATTAATTAAATGGTTCGATATTAACAATCTTGAAATAAAAAATGCATGCGACTATAAGTAATTAAGAAGATCGTTCGAATCATTTTAAGGCGTTTTTAATTGTTGATTAGAAAATAGATTATTGAAATTACTAAGTATTTTTGACTAAGCGCAAATATTGTAACAGTAAATATCTGACGATAGCAAAATAAAACTATGAAACTAGAATTAGAAGATTGATCAATCTTCTTTTATGATTTCATAATGTTTCTAAATCACAAATAAGCAGAACAATCATCATAAATGTTTTCCTACTATTATTGCGCAACCAGAAACATGACCAGTAATCAATGGAAAGTATATATATATATATATATATATATATATATATATATATATATATATATATATATATGTATGTATATAAATGAACTTTTAAGCAACTTTTCACTTTTTGATTATTTAGTATACCGTATACTTCTATCAGCAATATCTAGATAAACAAAGGCTTGACATAACCTAGAAAATAAGAAAACTGCAATCTGAAATAAGAATGGTTGTAATAACAAAACTTTATTTATCTTCTAAGCGATTCACGAAGTTATTGCGCCCGTTGTGTATCGGAATCCAAGGAACTAAACAAATGCTTCCATTAAAAAAGGATAGAAAGAAAACGAGGAATATTTTCTACCATCGAATAAAACAGCAGGTAGAAGGATTTCACCTTGTATTAATTCTCCTGAAAATCCTCGCTTCTACAGTTCTGATCGGAGAGTGAATTCTTTCCCGGTATCTTTGTTTCAAATAATCGGAATCCTTACACGTTTTGTTTTTCTATTTTCTACTTCGGATGAAGATATTACGCGGCCTGTAGCAAAAGGAAGAAAAATACATTCTATTCTTTGTGAGAGTTTATTTGGATGTAAAAAAAAATCCAAAGACCATAGGCTGGTGTTTGGATGAAACAATCTGGAAAATATTGCTTATTATGATGGTTTAAACAGCGTAAATGCAAGAATGCTGAAATTTTATGACCCGAAAATGACAATTATATCATAAAAATGTTTTAAAAAATTTGAATAATCCTGTAAAGAATTTTTCAAAATAAATTCATTTTTCGAGGGATATTTTGGAAGGTGAATTTCTTTCTTTCACATAGATAAATATGCATCGAGTTGGTAAGATTAATAAAAAAATTTTAAAAATAATATGACAATATATTGTTAAAATAAACGACGCATCAGTATTAATACACACAAAGTATTTTAAATTTATTGTTCAATAACAGTAAATATAGCAGAAACGCGAGATATAAAATAAAATAGAAGAAAAATATTAAAAAATGTTAAATAATTGATTAATTGATAGCAGAAGAAAATCATTAAAAACATCAGAATTTATGCAGGATAAACGAGTATATCCTACATGAATTCTGACTTTATAATTTCATAATATTTGAATGCGTAGAAAATATGATATGAAACTGAATTAAACATACAGGTAAATAATGCTTTGGCATTTCATCTTTATTTGAGCTAAGACTTTTCAAAATTCATCCATAACCTGTAGTTTCAAATTTAAATTTTTCTCTTGAAATTAAATAGAATATTAACAAAGAAAAAATTTAATAATATCAAAATTAACTATTATTATAATCTTTTTTGAATGAAATAAAAGCCTAATTAAATCATAACAAATTATTTAAATCGGCAAGGGGTTTAGTTTATTGATCAACATTTTCATCCTGTTTTGTCATTATTTAAATGTGATTCAAGAAAAAATATTTTCAAATAATTTATGTGAATAAGTAACATTTCAACCAATCCCTTGAGTACTAAGACTAGACAAAAAACATTTTAAGTTACAAAAAACTAAAAATAATATTTGCATTCTAAATCGTTTGAAGGTTATACTAATTTATAGAAAGCACTTAAAATATAATAAAATAAGATATACTGTAAATATGAACATGTAACCGATTAGATTAAGAAGTATCTCATTGAGAAACTTTTTCTGCGACTTCCTTCTACATTCTGTTCCAACAATCGGGAGGTCTTATTTAGTAACGATAACAAAAGGCGAAGTATAATTAGTAGTCCAAGAAAATTAATACATAGTATTATTACTTGTTTGCCATCCTTAAGTTACTCCACCATTAACCAACTTAATTTCGCATTTGAGGCGATTAAGATAATTAAATTAACGAAATAGGACGATGGAAAAAAGTCATTAATTACATTGTTGAGACACTTTTTCAGGTGGCCCTAATTAACGGAAGCTACGAACTGCGGAGAAACCGTCACAAAACCATTGAACGCTTTACAGGATGAGGGATTCAAAAGAAAGAAGACTTTAATACATATTCGTAATCAGGCAGAATTCATGGCATTTCAAAACAGAAAAAAAAAAAATCCATTTTCTGGAAGATAGACGTCAGATTGGGGAAAAAGATAATAGAAGACGTAGATGAATCAAAGAGTTGAATATGAAGCTAGGGGGGTTGAGGAGCAGGAAAATGCTCCATTCTCGCAGCACCATCAAAAAACATGGAAAAAGGGAAAATCCTGGGGGATAGAGCCCATGTCACCGGCTGCGTTTTCCAATTATCTCTTCGACCTGCCAGAAGGTGGCAACCTTCTGTGTCACGTTGGAGGTGCCAGAAATGTCACGAATGCCGTAGCAGGACAAGCCACTTACGGCAATAGAACTAGCTGGGATGCTTGAATTCCAAAAGCATTTCCATCAACGGGAAATGAGAAAAAGGATGGAATTGGTTCCTTCGTCTTTTAGAGGGTCTCAATAGTGTAAAACTTACTATTTCATTTTTTCATAGCCATTACGTAGAGTTTGAAAGTGCAACCTACCTTCATTACATATAACAATAATTATTGTCGAAAGTAAAAACTCATTTTGTCAATACCAACGAAATGTTTTGTATATTAAATCAAAACGTAATTAGCTGCTGTAATAATTTGCATGGGGATATTTTTTTACTCATTTTTGTTAGTATTATTGTTATTTTTTAAACATTATTGTTGGTAAAATGTTTCACACTTTTAGTTATTGCTGGCATGAAATTACGGAATTAGAAGCAGAAACAGAAGCGCAATAAGCTTAATATGTAGCTTAAAAAGTGTAATAATTGAAATGCAAAAAATAGTGCACTATGAAATGTTGTGATAATTTTCAAAACATTTTTTAACAGAATAGTTGGGATTACGATTTCCCTTATGAATAAAATTTATATATATATATATATATAGTTAATAGTATAATTTATAAAATATGCAAAGAATATAATATGATGAAACAAAATACAATGAAAAATGTCAAAAGTAGAATATCAGATGGAAGACAACACATTGAAATATTAAAATATCAAATGGAAAATAACACATTAAAACTTAAAATTTTTATGTATTCTTGTGCTTTTGGTTATATGTCTAACTTTGCATTTATATTTTATGTATTCTTGAGCCTTTGGCTATACATCTGATTATGCATTTATATATATATATATATATATATATATATATATATATATATATATATATATATATATATATATATATATATATATATATATATATATATATATATATATATATATTTAGTTTTATATTTTTAGCAAAACAAAATATGCAGAGGAAAACCATTGCCTGTACAGTATATTTTCTAAAATTTTTATAAATGCCATTCAAAATTTTTAACATTTACTGTGTAATAAAAATATTCCTTTACTAATCACAAAAACAAAGATACGCATATAGATACGCATACAATTTACGGAATTTGTAATTTAATTACTATATCATCATACATTAAAAATAATAATGAAAAACTTCATTTTGTATGTTATATTATTTTCAATACATGCTATAGAGGTAATTTTTAATCTACATTAGAGGCGCATTCAGTGGAAAATTACTGACTTAAATATTGCAAAAATGCTTAAATATTTTCATTAAAATCAAAATGTTACATTCATAAAACATATTTAACATGCTATACTTTGTCATATTATTTCCAAAATAAAAATATTTTCATTAATATAGATACAGAAAATATACAAATCGTATTAACAAGTTACGAATAGACTAAAAAATCATTTTATCAGACAAGCTAAAGAAAATTAATTTAAGCACATTTTTATATAAATTTTTAATAACTCAATAAATTCATATTTTTACATATGTGTATCATGTAAGCTAGTATTTTATGATTACAAAAATATATTAAAACTTGTATAAATGAATACAATTAATATTAATGCATAATTAAAGTATATAATGCTCTTAAAATATTATAATGTTGCTTTTTATATTAAAATGTCTCACAATTGTTACTTAGGATAACTTTAAATATAATTTAAAACTTATAAATCTTTTTTCACATTCAGAGACTTTTTGGCCTTATAGAGAGGCTATAGTGGAGACGGAAGAAATGAACCACATTTTCAAGAACAAAATATAATTAAATTTTTCCACTAAGAAGTTTCAGAAAATTAGAAAATCTAAGTTGATTGGAATAAACGTTAATGAGCAATGCGTCGAAGCTCAATTAATCAAAGCATTGTTTCATAGAGTTAAAGAATGCGAATCCATCTTTAATCCTCTAGGTACAAGACAGATGCAAGAATGGAGGTAAGAGTCTACAAATAAAGGAAGGCAATTTACTAAGCTAAAAAGCTCAATAGAAACAGCAGTGTAAAAGATTGCTAACGCACAGAAAAGACAAAAGAAACATTTGCTAAGCCAAATAATATTCTAGGAGCCGAAACAACAACTCTTCACGTAAATACTAGCAGTAGGTTAAAGGAACTAACTTGTTCCGGTCATGTGATACTGAACATAACATTGTTCTGGAATGTGCAGGTTAGAATAACAGTTAAGGTAAGTAGAAAGCTTGGAAGAAAAGCAATAGAAACAATGGAACAAGCAAATAATTTTAGGAGATAAATGAGTCAAACTTCCGTGGAAACAGAAGGTTCGGATTTCTTTAGTAAAATAATCTTAAAAAAAACATAAGTAAACTGTGCATGAGGACATAAATTGCGAGTATAAGAGAAGTTATTTAGTTTTATGAGAGAATATTTAATTATTTATAATGGAAAGATTCTTTATATATATATATATATATATATATATATATATATATATATATATATATATATGTATATATATATATATATATATATATATATATATATATATATATTGAAATATTTATTTAATTTAAATTGATTCGATTCTAGCGAAAATTTCTCTATTTCTTAAATGCTATCGCTATTCGCTTACTATTCTTAAGCGATATGAAACAGACTGTTCTTTCCTGAAAACTAATAATGGTTAAACTGCGATTATCTAAATCCCACAAAAATATTCAGTGATACGATATTTACTTTAAAATTAGCATTACACCATTCTAAAGTCAGTCAAATGCTATTGAATGATTTTAAAGTCTCAACTTAGCAATCATTAGTTGTGCATTTTAGTTCATTAAATGAGCAACACTGTTGAATCAGTTTGGCAAGTTCAAATGAGGCAATTTTATTATCTTTAGAAAGTACACAACTTATTATTATATAATTCAATATCAAACACTTTTAATTCTTTTCAAAGAATAATATCAAATATAGAAAAAACAAACATGAAGTGTTATGACACTTTATATCTTTGCAATGAAAATATACAATTAAAAATATTTTCTGTTCCTCATTTTATTTCAGTAATAATCTAAAATAAAAAAAGAATATACAATGCATCTTTTCGTCAGATTCTAAGAAAGTGAAAAAAATATTCAATATAATTGAAAAACATCATTGAAGAAAATCAGATCATATTTCTTTTACAACTCTGCTGTATATCAAACTTTTTCACCCAATAAAGTACATTTTTTATATAAACTTGAGGAAAATTTATAACTGTAGGCAACTAGCTATAATTGAGACATATCCAGATAAAAAGACATTGTGTTGATAAACAGAGAGCGAAAAACAAATCATTTGCCATCATTTGCTTCGTTAACTATGATGAGATACGGCTTTTGGAAGCAAAAAAAGGGTGCAAAGGGTGTTAAATTTCTTACGAATCTATCTTCACTTGGTCAAGTGGACTCCAAAATATCTAATCAGTTCCATCTTGGTGAAGCCACTTGCACCAAAGAACTACACCCGGTGCATTTGGACCATATATCATCTCTATATTAGTTACGGTATAAGATTACGTTTCTTAATAGCCACAACTAATTTTTTACACTTGCTCTGTTGTGGAAGGAGTCTTACAAAGACGAGTTCCTTAATTTTGACTATTTTTTTCGCCCATTATCCGCATCAAACAGAAATTCGCCGAAGTCAAAGCTGGCCTCCGCTCGTAAAGAAGATATAACGTTACATGAATCAAAAGAAGTGCAGCAAATGGTGTCAGTTTTTAATTAGCTCGCTCTGTGCTCTAAGGTAGGGGAATTTCGTTACAAAAAAACTAAGGCAGAACATTTTTTGAGACTTGTCATCACAATATGAGGGAATGGAGCTAATCATTGCCGACTTGAATATATACAATGTCTCTTCAAGCGGTTAGGATGTTAATTCATCTAGAAATATGGTTGCAATTAAAATCACAGCATGATGATAATATTGTTATGATTACATGATAGTATAAGTTATGGTATTCATAATATGGTTCAAATTGAAAGAAAACATTTTTCTATTTCATTTGGCTTTATTTTAGGGAAAATCAAAATTCCTTCATTTAATAAAAATCATTAAAAAAGGATTTTTGTTTGTTTTACTAAAACGTGAAATATTATTTACTTACTTAAGCAGTTGCATAAAAAATATTGATTTAAAAAAAATTATCGACTAAAAGGAAAACAAAAAAAGCAGATTTTTTCCCAACATTTTTCTTTATTTTTAAACAACTGAAGAAAATGAATTTTTATACTGTGAGAATTTTTTCAAAGAAAATCCAATAAAGCACACATTAGTAAGAAAGCTGCTAAAAGTATTTCAAAAAAGAAAATCATCACGGGGTTTCCCGAATATGTTTTTTTTATAAACTTTAATTTCTTTTTAGCTCAAGAGAAATAACGAAAAATGTTCTGAAGACTCAAAAATATAATTTGACCTAAGTCAAGAAAAAATTCAGGATAAACTAACAGTTTTATATATATACTAACAGTAAATATTTTTACGCACACCATTTTTAATTTAGAATACTTAAAGTAATGCTCGGATTATATTTAGTAATAAAAAATCAAAAGTATATTTAATAATTTTATTATTACAATGTCAAAATAAGAAATACGTAGTTTTAATAACGTTGTATTATAAAACATGTCTTACAGTAATCGATGACTAAAAAAAAAGACATTTTACATTGGATTTGATAAAAATGATGATTTAGAATCGGTACAAGTAAATCGATTAAAAACATAAATTGTATTTCCCAATAGTCTTTGTAAGGAGTCTGTATGAAAATCATCATTTCAAATTTTATATAATAATAATAATAATACAAATGAAGATATTATATGAATTTACTTAACATTAAATGTAAAATGTGCAATGCCACAATTTGGACAAACTCATACCACATTATTTCTTTCATTAATTAAAATTTCAAACCATTTTATGAAAAACATAAAATGTTTCAAATGATTTTATGTATCATATATTCAAACTTTTTAACTACATATCTATATATTTATGTGAAATAAATGATACAGTTTAAATATAAAAATAACTATAACTTTAATATATATATATATATATATATATATATATATATATATATATTAAAGTTTTATATTAGCAAGCCTTATAATAATAATCAATTGCAAGAGTCATATGCACATTTGTAGGGAGAGGGGATTAAAATACATGTATAGTTATTCAAGTATATATATAAATAAATATTCAATGATTTGATGCCGCACGGAATTATCAATTGGAAAATAAGTCTCCTACGTGATTTGAAACTTCAGCCGCAAAAAGACGCCGCGATGCAAACTCTGGGAAATTAAGTTTTGTGTTGCGACTCCTGTTGGCTTAGAATTCTTTCCGTCGTTTCAATTTGATTTTGTATTTTAACTTCACCCGGTGTTCATTTGAATGGGAAATTCACTAGCTGTAGAGCTTGAAGTCCATGTGAAATACAGTTATTTTGCATTTTGAAGTTTTGAAGTATGTTAAATGGAGGGAAGAATTCCTCTGACACGTGTCCGTTTTCTGTCCATTTTAAAGCAGCTGTCACCCGGAGTTTGCTTTCAATGGTTATCAATCACACAATTCAATTGGAAAGGAGAGTTCTTTATTCAACGTTGGCTTCTCCGAAACAACTCGAAATATTTTATGAAATTTCCTAGAAAATAAAATTGTATGAAATCCTGAATATTTATAGTTATTTGTAACAAATGGTTGTCATATAGCTTCATTTGTCTTAGGTAAGTGAAATATTTAGATTTTCCTTATACAGTGAAATACATGCATGGCGCCCTTTTCCTTCAATATATTTTTCAAGTTTTGCAATTTAGTGCGTTGGAGAAGATAATTACATTCACATATATAATTTATAGTGAAAAATTAGCGTCTAATTATGAGTAAATTTGGGTGATAACTGTTCAAAATACTTTGCTATTAGTGATCACAAATGTACAGACCATGGCTTCTGAGTGGAAAATGTCTAGGTAGGTGTTTTGACATAGCAAAGTGGGCAACCTAATACCGAAGTCATTTGAATACCAACTGCGTAAATTGTCTTCCAGGAGTACTTTTCCCATAATAAGCCGAATTCACAAGTTGAAAATCCTAAAAAATCCTAAGTACCTACCCTGACAGACATGTTTTTAGAAGTGCAACAATAGCGGTCCACGTTCAATAGTGTTTCACATTCAGCAATTGTTGGGATCGAACCCGGGACATTTCACCCGGAAAAGAGCAGAGAAGGCTCCTTGGTCATGATGATCAAGATGGGTGCTTAAGAGTTTAACATGTTTCTTGCTTTGTGACACACAGATACAATCACAATTTATGAAATACCCTGAATCAACACAAAAATTCAATCTTACAGCCTACTCCCAACCACCCCAACTACTACACAAACGGGTCAAAAATAGATGAATCAACTGGAGCAGCTTTTGTTTTACTAATCAATTACAGCATAAATTCTTACTAAATCCAAGGAATACAGTATTCTAAGCTGAGGCTCTCGCTATCCTTGAAGCCATAAAGCACGCCTTAATCCAAATACCCAAAATCAACATTCTGGTCAGGCAGCCAATCTACACTTCTAGTCATCAACAACTCCTTACATCGATCCCCCCTTATTCAACTAATTCAATCACTGATAACCGATGCAGCAAATTCATGTAAATTCACCCTCATTTGGACCAGAGCTCACATAGGCATCCAAGGCATCCAAGGCAATGAGCTCGCTGACGCAGCTGTGAAAGAATCAACCAAACTTCCAAAAGATGAACAATATCAACTCGCATGGTTCCAAGCATCCATAAAACACAACCTTAAATCTCAAAAATTAGCCTCATGGCAAACCGCATGGACAACAGCACACCAAGGAAGAACAACTAACAAAATAATTCCAAAAGTCTCCGAGCAACACCTACAGGATAACCCGTATGTAAATTACTTCATAACAGATCATGGTCCATTCCAAACTTACTTTAAAAAAATAAATAGAACATCTTCATCTCTCTGTGGCAAAAAAGGCAATCCTTTCTACTACATTACAGAATGCAGCTACACCGCGCAACATCATATCAAATGCCCTCAAAACCTTAACTACATTGATTTTCTTCGATTCTGTCTTCGTTCAGCTCCCCTCAAGAAAAAATTAACACTTTCCTCACAGAAAAAGGTCTCAATCTGTGCAAGGACAGGAATCCTCCTTCAATCAGCTCGCCAGATGATTCATCAGACTCAGACTTTTAACCTCCTAAGTTTAAGCAAACTTGAACTTTTAAGAGATTTCATAATTGAAATGACTGTTTTTTCCTTACCAATCACAGAATCAAGGACTTTGCAGCCACACAATAGTTTCACTCTCCATTTGTATATAACTTTTCACTGTCTCATTTACTTATACTTTTTAAAAAAATTCCTATCTTTAAATATTTTTTTATTTTTATTTATTTATTTATTTTTTAAATTTCAATCATTCTTCCTTATGTTGTCATCCCTGGCTGATATAAAACTGTAATGTTTTGGACAAGGCCCCACCATTGTAAATCCTTCATTTTCAACAGCATGTTGGGTGACGGCACAGTTTGGGGACAATCTTATAACCACTGGAAGGTGCTGCTTGCCCACGATGGTGACGAGTGGACTAAACCCGATAACCGATTGGTATAGAACGGGGTTTACTCCCATCTCTTATGTATGTATGCGTTAGGGAAGCAGTGAAGTCTTGCAGTACCATTTAGCTGTTGGAGTATCCATTACTTGGGTAACGATGTAGATAAATATGACTCTTTAAAAAAATGCATAAATAGTGTAAAATTGATGCAATTTACCTAACTGCAAAAATGATTTTATGTTTGGGCTTTTTGATATTAAGATATTTAAAAAAATCAAACACGTAATCAACAAGAATGTAAACACTCAGGGACAAGAATACCATGGTAATTTGTAAAAATATTCATGACAATACTTTAAAATTTCATGGACAGAAATTACTATAAGAAATTAAAAATCTGAATGAGAGTTACATGGTAATAATGTTAATTAAATAATCTTTATCGTCATATACTCGATCATGAGTGCTTTAACAAACGGAAATGTATAGACCACATAGATAATGAATGAATTAATCAACTTTGAAACGGAATCCCTGTCATTTCTTACTGTTCCATATCTACTGTGAGATCAACCTTCTCTGATTCTTGCTAATTTAAATATATTTTAGGATAATGTGATTTGATGGCCAAAATAACTTTCCACGAGAAGATAATACGCTATAAATTCATTATTAATATAGCCGTAACGTTTGATACAGAATCAAGATAATTTTAGCATATGGCAAATATAAAAGGGCATCATAAAAATCGACAATGCAAGTTTATTCACAGTCAAACTGCATTAATGGAAATGCTTAATATTTTTACGCAGAAAATATATAAATCGTAATATTCATTTGTATCCCTGATTTTTCTCATAAATGTTTGCAGAATTCTAAGTACGTATTTAAAACATATTTTAATAAGGTGGCAATGTAATAATTTAAAAACCTTGACTCAAGATGGTTGTATTCGTTCTCACCCAACCCACCTACGCACATAACATTATTCAAGCTATTTAGCTCTAGCTTATATCTTAAATATCCATTCATATCCATAGTTGGTAGGTTTGATTTCTATTGGGATATTAGTAATAATTCGAAATCTAATCTGAACATTTAGTATCAGTCGAATTAGTTTTTATGCGATAAATGATTGTAGAACGACAAATGAACCAACCAAATTAACACTTTAAGGAATTATTTAATTCACATGTTTTAACACACAGGATCTTTTTTTGGGAAGAAGTTTGTTTCAAAATCGGCATAAAGCTTTAATAGAGGACGAAATATTTAATACACATTTGCAATAGTATTAGTATGAATCGACTGGTTAGGCCTATTCTTATTAATGTATCTAATAATCTAAAAAGAATAAAAGAACAAGCTACAGAAAAAAAGAGCTCGATTACAGTATCTTTCAGTTCAAACACAATTAAAGTAATACACCTAATTGTTAATTTTAATAGTTGCTAGACTTTCACGTCTCCTATAAATCCTTTATTGTGTGTGTTTACTAGTTTATAAATCAGTGTATACATTTTACATAAATACTGAATACCAGGAAAACGAATTTAAAACTAATAGAATTTGATGCATCTATAAAGGTATTAGAAATATTTGGAGAACAGTCGCACAGAATCCCACTGCGCACTCATAAATTAAAGTGAACACACATCCGAAGACATTTCACTTTTATTCCAAATGTATCAGTTGATCTTGCATTATAGTGATTCAGGCGTAACGCATACGCGAAGACACCTAGTCAGTAACTTTATTTGCGAAATTTCAAAGAGCATCTGAAAAGTACCTTCGTTGGTAGTAATACAATTTACCTTCTTCCTTACTGAAGACAGCAGCTCTTTTTCCCATTCACAAATTGAATAAATCTCAAAGCTGCGCGTAGGCTTTAAATTCACTCGAAAAACAAGTCGAGGAGCCTTTCTTTTAGTTCTCTCCCAGTTCTGTTGTGAAATCCATTTAGGATTAGAATTCCTAATAAATACGAGATGACGTATACGA